>OZ024823.1:60904513-61645204 GCA_964016985.1 Anodontia alba | reverse complement strand
GTATGTACTTTAGAAGGTCATCTGCTACTGTTATGAGTAGTGCTTACAGAACAGTATCCCATGTTTTTGTAAGCACACAGTGACTGCCATAATCAGACTGAATAGTTAGGCCTGCACTGATTTGGGCCTGCATTTTTGTCAATAACTATCAGGACTCTTTTCTCATGACATCGCCCTTTTTTTTACGAAGTCTTTCGGCAGACAGGGCAGCCAAAATGAAATCACTACTACATATAAAATTAACCATGTGAAAAAAACACAACAAAAAAACAATCCTTAAAAGAACACCTTTTGGATAATTTACAGCGTTTAATACAAAAACCTGTAAATAGTCACATTTTGTATTTATTCAAGCCTTGGATTTGAAGTAATGACCCTTATTTTTTGGCAATTTTCAATACTCTGAGTGCCAAAAATAACAAACAACATCTCTCTAGGACTCCAAATAAGATATTTTTGACAAAAATATGACCATAATTACCATAAGTATCAGGACACCCAAACTCTTTACCATACTTATCCTACATGTATAACCTGTCCATTTAACCCATTGTATACTGAATAGACTCCCCCCCCCCACCTCATCCCCACACGACAATATATTGGAAGAGTCCAATTTCAATTCAAGGTACGTCTGGCTATTAGACCTACATATTCCTAGAGAAAAAATGGCTAAACGTTTTGCAAACAGTGGAGATCCTGATCAAATGCCACGTTCTGCGGATGCCGCGTTCTGCGGTGTCTGATCTGGGTCTGCACTGCTTGCCAATTACCCTTTTACAGTCTCACGATTACAATGGGTTAATATGTCTAAAACTGGTGGATGACTGGCAAACAGTAAACTCTCAGTTTCAAACGAGGAAGCACAAACGATTTGTTGCGGGATTTCAAAGGGGTGGGTTTAAAATCTTCAGGTGTATCCATTCCTCTTAACCCTGGTCCTGCTGGTCCTGGATACAGATATACCCTGCCTTTGCAAACAATGCAGATCCAGATCATTTGGCCTCTTCAGAAGCCAACTGATCTGGATCTGCACTGTTTGTCATTCAATATGTGAATTTATATCTACACCTTGGATCAAGAAATCTGATTGGCTGACCATTAGAAGTGGACATAGCATCTACATTCAGCATGGCAAGGTTTAAGGCGTTTCAAATTTACAGAAATTATGATTCTATTTTATCACCCAATATGCCTGGCAAAATAACAACGATCAATGATTTATCAATCGGTGAATAATGTAGGTAAACATTTTTAACAATTTATTGGGGCTGTATAAGCAAACCCCAGCTGCACATAAAATGGGCCAGGTCATGCAAAAAAAAGTGTCTTCGGGCATATGTGGACAGTGAAGGCACAGATCAGCTCTGATCAGGCAGGTCCTTCGCTGTCCCCTAAAAGAATCAATGGATACTACAGAATGTATGAATGGAGAGCAAAGGTCCAGATACTTTGTGCATGTGCAGGATGATCTGAATCTGTGCACACTGCGCATGTTTGAACATAGGTCTAGATAAAGCAGGGTATCCAGTAAATATTTTTCTTATTTCTCCACGAAAACAGAGGTGCTTCTAATGAGTACCCACAATGTATGTTTTTATGGAGAAATAAGAAAAATATCAATACTTTTGGATTGAAAAAAGCGCCTTAACTAGTGCTATGTTTGAAGGTACTTTTTCACTTGATATGGCTCAGATGCTGGTCTCACCTAACAATACTGAGTTTTTTTCTTACTTTTCCACAAAAAATATTGTGTACTCTCTTGAATTGGTTTGGTAAAATGATTATAGAGTGCAAAGCACAATTAAGATTTTATGGACAAAGAAAAAATATTTATTTATACTCCTCTTTATCTCGAGTAAGCAAACACCCCGGTTATTTGCAACTGCATTTCTGAGAAAAAGAATGTTCAGACAGATGAATATTTCTCAACTTTTAATGCTGAGACACTTTTGCAAACAGTAAGATAGCTTATATCAATGAGTTGTTGTACAACTGTGGGACATTCAAGGCAAATATGGTCCATGTTTTGATTGTGTTGGGGTTTAACGACACGTCAACCCTTGAGGGTCATTTTGTGTCGTCTCCCAGAGAAAGGGAGAAAAGAGATAGAAGAGAGAGAAGAGGAGATGAAACAGAGGGACAGGGAAGAAAGAGGAACAGGAATGAAAGTGAAGAAACAGAAGAAATAAAAACATTCCCCCTCTACCCTTACCCACTACAAGGATAGCAGGCCTTGCCCAACTGTAAGCCAATATCAGTTGGACGCCCCAGTGATGTAAGATACACAGCACCTTCGCACCACCCAACCACCCCCATATGGTCCATGTAGAAGGATAAGACTGTGATGGACAAACAGGCAGACAGAGGGAACCATGTGAGGTGGGTGGGGGGTAACAATGTACATGATCATCTTTTATACTAAATATTATCAGATGAATAATCCCGAATCATATTATTTGGTCAAGCATTTTTTTGACTTATGGTATGAAAGAAGGAAATGGGACAAAAAGTCTCTTCAGAACAGTATTTGTGCATACTTCAGTTATATCTATGGCCCTTGGCAGTCCAAATTTGTTCTTGAAGGACAATTCAACATTGCACCAGATAAGACGCTTTATTCAACAAAAAAAACATGGCTGTTTTTTCTCATTTCTGTGTGAAAACATATTGTGGGTACTCATTTAAGTCATAGGTCCAGATAAGATTGGGTATCAGGTAAATATTTTTCTTATTTCTCCATGAAAACATATGTTGTGGATACTCATTAGAAGTGCCTAAATGAGACATTTCTAATGAGTACCCACAACATATATTTTGTGGTGTGAGATGCTTCCAATGAGTACCCACAACATATGTTTCTTGGAGAAATAAGAAAAATATCAATACTTTTGGATTGAAAAAAGCATCTTTATCTTATCAAGAGCTATGTAAGTGCCTCTGTGAGGTTCTTCTAATAACCCCCTCTTTATCTGCTGGTATAAATTCAGTAAAGATTAGACATATGCCTGATATACCGTATTCAACCTAATTACCGCACTGTGCGCTTAGGTTTTTCAAACTTACAGGACACACTCATTTGTGGTCAAATATGTATCTATCTACTAAGGATACACTATAAAAAAGATCAGAAAAGGACTTATTTAATGATGACTATGCGATTTTTTCTGACTTTCTTTACAAAGGCATATGTTGTGGGTACTCATTTGAATTGCATCGACTTGTCGATGCAATTCAAATGAGTACCCACAACATATGCCTTTGTAAAGAAGTAAAGAAAAAAGTACACTGGTTGTAATCTGAAGACTACGGAATTTCTTGACTGTGCCCTTATAGGGGTATGTGCGGTAATTAGGTCGAATACGGTAATACAAACTGCAGCATGTGACAATCTGCCTTACCATATTTACCCTAGGTATTTGGACAGACAAGCCTGAGCAAACAACGTAGACCAGGGTCACATGCTGCAAAATATGGTGCCTAATCAGTTTGCCACTCAACCAGCTACATATCTTTTAGACACATCAACACATAGTAAAATGGACTTTTACATTGTTATTGTTAAACTTTAGGACAAGTATGGTTGTTATTGTTAAACTGTAGGACAAGTATGGTAAAGAGTTTGGGGTGTCTGAAAATTTGGGGTAAATAACTATGTCATATGAGACTGGCAGACTGACCAAGGTTCTACAATAACCCAAATATACATCCAGATAAATATTTTTTTTTTTTTTTTTCTGATTTCTCCATGAAGACATAGGCTGCAGATACTCACCAGGGAGCCTTCTAAGTTTGTTTGATTTGGGCTTAACATTGCTTTCAACCTGTTTCAGTCATATCGTGACAGTGTCTGGATGAGGCAGGGAGCTCAATGCTCACTTTTAGAGTGCTGCCTCACTGAAATATCACACCCCAGACACTTTGACATGATATTCCACCCAGTCACATTATACTGACACTGAGCTGACCAGTTCTAGCTCTACTTTCTAATGCTGAGCGCCAAGCGAAAGAGCAGCTAGTACCAAACAGCCTTCCAAGACGAGCTTACATATTTTTATCCCCATGCTTTTTATCAGCATGTTTTTTTAAAAAAGTGACGGGGATATTAAGAATTCCTCTATCCATCTGTCCATCTATCCGTTCATCAGTCCGTCATGCTATCTCCTCCTAAATCACAGGGCTTCCACCAAACCAAACATGCTACATGACTTCCACACGTAGTAAGGGTGTGCGAGAGCAACATTAGCACAGAGTGTGGGGATTTTGCGATGGCATTCCTTCAGCTGTGTGATCTAGTTTAAGTTTTATTCAGTTCATAACTGAATAGCAAAGACTTGTAAAAACCCAAATTTCAGCAGAATCAGGTCATGTCCTTCATTGTTTAAACACTGAATATTTGGGTTTTTCAGAAACTACCGTAAAAATTGGAACAAGTTGATTTTTACTATCTGATGACGTGTCTAAAAACTGGTGTCTGATCAGGGGCTATATTGTTAGCCCTGCAGGCCTCCATGTCCAAATACTAACCACAGAACAACAAAGACTGGGCTATACATATACCAATGTCTGCTTTACATAAAAGAATATGTGTTTTTGTTATTTGTTTTCCTTTGTCTTTTTTTTTTCTTTTTTGTTGTTGCTCCTTTTTTTTCAAACAAAAAGTACTAACATGTTCTTATTTCTCCCGCAAAACATAATTTTATTATGTTATGGGTACTCACTGGAAGCACCTCATCCAGGCAATTCCAATGTGCACCCAAAACATGTTTTAGTGGAGCCTACACTGTTTGCCCAGGCCTGTCTGTACCCAATACTTAGGTTATTACGTTAGCTGTCTTTCTCTGCTAATAAGTGAATTAAGATGTCTGTCATGCAAATGCCTTATGATATCATTATTGGCAAAGAAAAGTTGCTTGGTGCATTTTACAGACAGGCAAATGATCTTTACGACATAATGAAAAACATTCATTTTATTGATATGGGAATATTCATCTTACACAGCCGATAACATAGCACATCTACATCAGATAGCTTTTCCTTTAACCCTTGCCATGCTGACTAAATTAAGATGCCTAGCCTTCTTCTAAATGTCAGCCAATCAAATTACTAGATCCAGGTTGTTGATACAAATTCACATACTTAATAACCAACAGTGCAGATCCAGATCAGATGCCTTCTTCAAAAGCCAACTGAACTGGATTTACACTGTTTGCAAAGGCAGGACAGATCCATGTTCAGCAGGAGAAGGGTTAACCTTTAACACTCTCTGAGCAAATCCGGCAGAGACAAATGGATGATTCACATGCAGTATCAGGCCTTATTTTCTCTGAAAAAAAAAGAAAAAGAAATTAGATTGTCATCTTTAATACAATTTTTCTTGGCGCTTGAAAGTTTTAAATCGCATTCTTTTGTTGGACGAATTTTGAACTGAAAAGGTCAAAAAGTACTTTTTCCTTTGTCAGGCTTGAATAGGAAAAAAAATCTTTTACTATCTCAAGCTGAAAGATCAAATGATGCAAAACATGGAAAAATAACCCTTATGCCATGTATGAACAGCAATGACCCAGATCAACATGTTACCATGCATCCTCATATTCTGATCAAGACCGCTATTTTCGTCAATATATTTTACAGAATCAAGTAGCCATGAAATCTACGTTGATCTGGATTTTCCTGATCCATATATGCAATAAGGCCTTTTTTCATGTGGCACATTAAATGTAATCAATAACAAATAATACAAATTTTACAACACAGTATCTAGTACTCTGCCGAACTGCAATAATCATTTGTACCAAGTGATACGCTTAATGCTCTGCATGCTCCGTAAAATTTCAACAGACAACATTTTGAATTTTTTTCTCTTTTCCCAGAAAATAAGCTTCGACATTTCATGCAAACTGTCTCCTTGGAGACAGTTTGCATGAAATGTCAAAGCCTATTTTCTGGGAAAAATAAGAAAAATATTGTCAATTTGTCCTCTGTTGAATTAGCCCAGAAGATGATAAAGGTTAAACATTATTAAAGTGTGTAACAGATATGTCAGTTTTTTCCCTCTATGAATAGCCGAACATGATATTCTTTTGGTTTTTATTTCACGTTTTTATGGTATTTTGATCTTTGCTGATTACAATGACACTTTAAATCATTCATAATGGGTAGAAATACTTTTACAAAGTTAGTCACTTGTGCATATTTGTGTTTACCAATGAAAAGGTTGGAAAGATATATCAAACTAAAGTTTTGTTTACATTTAACCCTAAAAATACTAATCACAACTGAAGCAAACATTTTTTTTTTTTTTTTTTCAATGAAAATAAAGATTCAACAGTTCATGCGATTCATCTGCTTAGCAGACAGTTCACACGAAATTTCAAGTCTTATTTTCTGGGATAATTTTTCTTGTTTCTCCATAAAAATGTGTATGTTATAGATACTGATTAGAAGTGGCCTGCAAAGGTCAACAGCTCCAACTCAACAGCAGTCAACAACTAAAACAACTAACTAAACTAAATCAGACTACAAGAGAATGTTTAGGAAGAAATGTAATGAACAATACCTTTGATACTTACGCAAAATTAGCTCTGGCTTTTTCTATATAGTTTTTTGGTCGATTGAGAATCTGAAAGGCATCTTTAGCAGATATGGGCGGACTGTTGGCTAATGATGATTCCATAGCACTCTCAAACGACAGACTATACATGGACCCTGGAGATAGGGTACCATTTAACATGCTTGTATTTAAATTGCTTCCAGGGGTCAGGGTGTTGTAGGGGCTCCCTGGTGTCCCGGGTGTCCCTGGCATTTGTAATGTATTCTGAAATAAACAAACAAACAGGACTTGTTAAGAAGGAGTATTTGATGAAAATTCTGGAATAATTTTCTTCAGTTCTCCATAAAATCATACATTGTGGGACAGGTACTCATTAGAAGTGCCTAAGTCAGGTGCTTCTAATGAGTAGTCCATAACGTATTTTGTTTTTATGGAGAAATAAGAAAAAAATATAGTATTATTATCAAATACTCCTCCTCAATATACAACAACTCTGAATAATCCTTCCGAACCTCAAGTCACAGCTTCTGCAATTTCAGGTGAAGCCCTCTTTTCTGATGTCCTCAGACTAGAAAAGAGTTCTTGTTTGAACTCTGAACCCTGCTCAGTGGAGTTGCAAAATAAGACCTAGTACCTCTACAGCAGAGCTGCTAGTAACTTCAGGCAGGACTTGAGTGGTCTGGTAAAAGTCTTACAAATTTAGAGGCAATGTCTCAACTTGCTTGAAGTACCATTGATGGGGACATTAAAAGCTCTCAATTCCCCTTTTTAATTTGGGCATGCAGAGTTTGTATGAATGATGCTCCAGTGCATGAAGCCTTTCTCATGTTATCATCTGAAATGAATGATGAAACTACTAATATATAAGAAGTAATACAAAAAACATAAAAGAGTAAACATCATCTACCGAACTCACCCTAAGTATTAGACAGACAGTGTAGACCCAGATCAGATGCTTTTGTTTGTGTTGAGGTTTTACGGCCCAGTCAACCCAATGGGGTCATGTCGAGCGCGGTCAGTTTACCCAACCACACGTTTACTGGGCAGGCTTAGTCCTCTAAGCGGTTAACCAGTATTGTGCACATTCTTAGCCAGAAACTGACAACTGCCCTTCTTGAATCAGCGGAAGGGAGAGAATGACCGTAGAAAATATTTCATGATCAATCTCCACGAAAGAATGTTGCCGACCTCGGCAGGGGTTGAACTCGCGACCTCCTGGTCTACAGTCGGACGGCGCATCCAACTGAGCCACCGAGGCCGGCAGATCAGATGCTGCAGAACAGGTATTCTACAGCATGTGATAACACCTTTTGTGAAAGTACATTTGTGGATGTAAACATGAATTGGTTTAACTCTTTCGGTGCCAAATTTCAGATGAAATTTGTTGTCTGCTTTTTTATTTCAACAAGCCATCATTTGGAAAGACATTTATATATAAAGTTGAAAGACTGAATGTCAAATAGTGTAGATCCAGATGAGACAGCTCACTAAGCAGTCTCATCTGGATCTATGCTGTTTGTAAAAGTCTATTATTATCGCCTGTGGCAGTGAAAGAGTTAAACAAGAGGCCCAGGGCCACGGCTCGCTCACCTGAGTGACATAACCACTGCAGATATGCAGATGTTATGCAACATTTTTCCAATCCTATCATCACAACAGTAGGATCAATGCAAAATTTGGGGGGAATTGGCTAAGTGGTTTCTGAAGAATCATGATTTTATACATGTAAACAGCACAGTGGCAGGAAAATATAATAAATATAAACAAGATGACGGCCATCTTAGATTTCCAATCAGAACTATTTTAACTACTGTTGATCTACAAGTCACTTCGATACTTTCAATATAAATGTATATGGCCCATACAAATGCATGGGGAAGCAAATTTGACCTTGGAGGTAAAAAGGTCAACTGTCAACATAGAACCATCATTTTAGCAACTTTGGTAGATCTCCTGTCCCTCATAATTTGTGCAAAGATAATGGCCCAGGGCTTATTTGGTTCTGGAGAAGAAGATTTTTAAAGGTTTTTACTATATATGGGTATGGCAGCCATTTTGATCAATGGACCATACCCATTTTAGCAATCTTTCATTCTCCTGCCCGCGGAGGCTCCGCATGAAATTTGAGCAACACTGGCCCAGAGGCTTCAGAGGAAAAATCATTTGAAATTATTAACATTTTTTCCATACAACTGTATGGGGCCCATACAAATGCATACAGAAGCAAACCTGACCTCGCCGTAAAAAGTATGACAATTATTTTAGCAACTTTGGCAGACCTCCAGTTCCCGATGATATATGCAAAGATTCAGCCACAAGGCATCCTCGGTTTTGGAGAAGAAGATTTTTAAAGGTTTTTTTCCCATACAAAGGCATAGGGAAGCAAACTTGACCTTGCCGTAAAAAGGTCAAATGTCAATGTACGACCATTATTTTAGCAACTTTGGTAGACACCCAGTCCCCAATGATTTAAGCAAACATTCAGCCCCAAGGAATCCTAGGTTCTGGAGAAGAAGATTTTAAGTTTTTACCATATATGGGCATGGCGGCCATCTTGGTCAACGAACCGCGACCATTTTAGCAACCTTTTAAACCCTCAACCTAAGGAGGCTCCATATGAAATTTGAGCAAAATTGGCCCAGAGAAGAAGTCTTTTGAAATTCTGAACATTTTTCCCATACAAATGCATAAGGAAGCAAAATTGACCTTACCCTAAAACAGTCAAATGTCAATGTACGACCATTATTTTAGCAACTTTGGTAGACCTCCCATTTCCGATGATATATGCAAAGATTCAGCTACAAGGCATCTTCAGTTTTGGAGAAGAAGATTTTTGAAGGTTTTTCCCATACAAATGCATAGGGAAGCAAAATTGACCTTGCCGTAAAAAGGTCAAATGTCAATATACAACCTTTACTTTAGCAATTTTGGTAGATGATTTAAGCAAAGATTCAGCCCCAAGGCATCCTCGGTTCTGGAGAAGAAGATTTTTAAAGTATTTTACCATATATGGGCATGGTGGCCATCTTGGTCAACGAGCCGCGACCATTTTAGCAATCTTTCATACCCCCAATCTAAGGAGGCTCCATATGAAATTTGAGCAAAATTGGTTCAGAGGCTCCAGAGGAGAAGTCGTTTGAAATTCTGAACATTTTTCCCATACAAAAGCACAAGGAAGCAAAATTGACCATACCGTAAAAAGGTCAAATGTCAATGTACGACCATTATTTTAGCAACTCTGGTAGACCTCCAGTTTCCGATGATATATGCAAAGATTCAGTCACAAGGCATCCTCGGTTTTGGAGAAGAAGATTTTTGAAGATTTTTCCCATACAAATGCATAGGGAAGCAAAATTGACCTTGCCGCCATAAAAAGGCCAAATGTCAATATGTGACCTTTATTTTAGCAATTTTGGTAGACCTCCCGTCCTCGATGACTTATGCAAAGATTCAGCCCCAAGGCATCCTCGGTTCTGGAGAAGAAGATTTTTAAATGTTTTTACCATATATGGGCATGGCGGCCATCTTGGTCAATGGACCGTGACCATTTTACAAATTTTTCGTTCCCCCTACCTAAGGAGGCTCCATATGAAATTTGAGCAAAATTGGCTCAAGGGCTTCACAGGAGAAGTCATTTGAAAATGTTAACGGACGGACGCACGGACGGACAGACGACGGACGAAAAGTGATCACAATAGCTCATCCTGAGCATAGCTCAGATGAGCTAAAAAGCCTTAGACTGCAAAATCAAACCGAGGGCCAAAAACTGTCTGGTAACTAGGTTAGTAGCCTGGTGTGCCAGATCTGTGATGACTGGTAACAGGCCTGGCAGTATTATGTAAGAGATAACACACTAATAAAAGGAGACATACAGATATAAAACAGTCTGCTTGGTAAAGATCTCTCCCAAAAACATTAAGAGTAAAACCTAGAATAAACTGTAGTGATGAACTCTGACAAAACAAGTTTTCGTTCCATCAAAACTACTATATACTTAATACCCCACTGTGCACTTACTTTTTTAAGAGTTGCTGGAGAAACTTGCAGTAAAATATCCACTTGATAAGGACACACTTTAAAGAAAGATCAGCAGAGGACTTCATGAGAGATTATTTAATGATGCTTATGCAACAGTTCTCATGGTGGGTAGCCGTAACAGCACCTAAGTGACCAAATCGCCTGTAACGTTGCCTGTTGCCTGTGGGATCAAGTAAAGGGGCCCGAGTGGAATTTTTGTTTACACAAACACACGGGGCCTTGATTCAAGTGGAAAGACCAACAAAAGTAAAAAGGTAAGACTGACATTAAGAAATGTGAAGAATTCTGAAGGATTGTAAAGTTTCTGACATAATGTGTGGTTACGTGTTTGCAGGAAATGGCCCACTATTTGCAGGTATGCAGATCGATTGCACATAACATGCAAAAAAAAAAAAAATAATAATAATAACTTCTGGGGTCATGTAACAAGGTGTGTGTCATAAAAATAGCCGTAAAATGATTACCGATGTCATTTTTAATGTTTTTACTGTAATAGTTTAAGAATGAATTTGAGTGTTTTAACACTATAGCCCATGCTACAGAAACGTTGCTTTAATTACCTTTGATCCCACAGGATCCATTCCTGTATGAATTCTACAACAGTGAGATAAATTACGCTGTATACAATAAATGTATGACAAAGGAATGACATTTGCATCATTTTAAAGAGAATATAGAATAAGGAAGAAGCCATAAACTGGCCATTTGTCTTGAAATTGTAGAAACAATGAAATTTTTGCAATATATGGTACCTCGTTTGTGCAAAAACACAAACATAGCATAAATTGTAAGATTTAGAAAGTAATGCCCTGTCTTAAATGACATTTCCTGGTTACTGATAATATGTCTGTTATTTGTAGGATTCCGTAAGATAAATGGTTTCATCAACTTATTTTTTTTTTTTTAATTTCAGAAAAATCACCTGGCAATTGACCATGTATCTGTCACTTTACAAAAGAAATCCGCTCAGTGTCCGCTATTTCATCCTGCAGGCAGCGTTACAGGCAATTTGCTCATTCAGGTGCCGTTATGGCTACCCACCGTGGTTCTTTTCTCCTGGTTTTCTTTATAAAAGCATATTAGGGTCTACAGTTTGCCACTCATCCAGCAATTTACAGACATATTAACAGATCTGAAATGAACTACCGTAGTTCAATTTTTAGGAAAAGTCAGAAAAGCATGCACAGTGTCTGAATACTTATGGTAAATACAATAATAATTTGGAATGAATGATGACTGGATGATTACAACAGATGATATATGAGTGAAGATATGTAAGATTTACATGCAAATTCCTTGGCTCAGAACTATTTGGTATGATGGGTGTATGATTTGAATGGAGATGCAGCATGATGGGTTACATGCTGGAGGAGCTGATGAGCTATTGGAAAAGGAGGAAAACTGATTGATGTATACATAGGTCTAGATAAGGGAGGGTATCCGGTAAATATTTTTCTTATTTCTCAAAGAAAACATATGTTGTGGGTACTCATTAGAAGCGCCTCACTGAGGTGCTTCTAATGAGTACCACAACATATGTTTTTGTGGAGAAATAAGAAAAATATCAATACTTTTTGATTGAAAAAAGTGCCTTAACTAGTGCTATGATGTATAGCTGAATAAATGATACAAATGGGTGAAATGGTTAGAATATGGATACTCATAGCTCCAGATAAGACAGGGTATCCACATAATATTTTTCTTATTTTGCACTGAAAACATATTTTGTGGGTTACTCATTAGAAGTGCCTTGGTAATGAGCACCAACAACATATGGTTTCCTGGAAAAATAAGAAAAATATTACCAGTAGTCATTTCTGGTTGAAAAATTGCCTTGTCTGGAGTTACAGGACATAGATTTGAAAGTACTATATTCAACCTAATTACCACAAACACAGTCAAGCAATTTCATATTCTATATATTAAAGTCTATGTACTTTTATCGCCTTTATAAAAGCATATGTCATGGGCACTCATCTGAACTGCCTCAACTTGTCAATGCAAGTAAAATGAGCACCAAATATGGCTGATTCGAACTGGTTTTTGGGTCCCTCTGAAATTCTTCTGATTGCTCAAGAAAACAAATATCAAAGAACATTTTAGGAAAATTTTCTTATTTAATCAATAAAATATATGTTGTATGTACTTATTAGACTCACCTCATTGAGGCAATTCTAATGAGTGCACTCAACATATCTTTATATATATAAGATCGAAAAGACGTCGCTAAATTATCCACATCTGCCTCCTGACCTGGCGCTATGATTAACCCTTAGTGCCTCAAACTAACCATGACTGTCTAGAATAAATTTTCATGGTCCCAAAGATGTTTGAGCCTTTGAAGTTCACGCCTTTGAAGCTTGACTGTTTGTTTGTTTGCTTGCTTTATTTGGGCTTTATGTCGCTTTCAACAATCTTTCAGCCATACCGCAACGGTGTCTGGATGTTGCAGGGAGCTCAATGCTCACTTTAAGCGTGCTGCTTCACTGAAATATCACGCCCCAGATACCTGACATGATATTCCACCCAGTCACATTATACTGACACTGAGCTGACCAGTTCTGATTCCTGGCTCTGCTTTCTTAATACTGAGCGCCAAGCGAAAGAACAGCTAGTGCCATTTTTAAAGCTTTGGTATGATTCGGCTGGGATCAAACCCGCCAGCTCCCGTCACAAAGCGGATGCTCTACCAACTAAGCCACTGTGCCGCTTTGAAACTTGACTGTATCTTTCCAACTATATCATTCAACAAACAGTCTTCTCACCATCCAAAACAATTTCTATCAAACCATAAAACAGCAGTCCAGGTTTTACAATGTGATGAAAGCAAATTTAATTGAGATTCAACAAAAACAACACTACACAACAACAGATATATAACAGAGCTTAATGAGCTCAAAAAAGTGCAACCAGAAGAATAATTACTGGTTTAATGAGCTCTGAAACCTGGAATCAAGTGCTAACAGATAAATAAGGTAACTTCATCAATCATTAGGTAATACAATTAACCCTGGTCCTGCTGATCCCGGATATACCCTGTCTTTGAAAACAGTGTAAATCCAGATCAGTTGGCTTCTGAAGAAGCCAACTGATCTGGATCTGCACTGTGTCATTGACAATGTGAATTTGTATCAACAACCTGGATCAAGTAATCTTACTGGCTGAAAATTAGTAGTGGGCGTGGCATTTTAAATTATTCAGCATGACAAGGATTAAGACTCAAATTAATCAACACAAAAATGAAACACAGGGAAGAGTACAAGTTCTATGTTCTGAGAAGTGGATACACTTTCAGGGGAGATAACTGTCAAAGAGAGCACATTCTTTCCTTTTAAAGATCTATTTTCAGAAGGGACTGGTGAGCAAGAGAGCAAACAGGAAGTCACAAAAGTTGTCTCCCTTGTAAAAATGGCAGAAAATCTTCCCAGTGTATCTAGTCCCCTCAAATACTTAGATTTTGTTCTAGTTACATAAGTCTGGATTGGAGTGGTATCCAGGTAAATATTTTTCTTCATTTCTCCACAAGAACATATATTGTAGGAAGCACCTTGGCAAGACATTTCTAATGTGTGCCATAAGATATGTTTCATGCAGAAATAAGAATAGTATGAATATTTTTTGGTAGAAGAAGATCTTATCTTGAACAATGTCATTGCCTCAGTCTGATTTTTCTTCTACTGTTTTGCAACTCATCTCGTAATCTGACAACTAAAGTTTACCAATACTTTTGAAAAAACAAAATATAAATATTGTCTTATGTTCATGGTGACTGCTAATCTATGAAACCTATCATTTTTTTATTTCATTTTTCTCTACTCCACACACAAATAATTCCTCATAAAAGGCAGTATTTTTACTTCATACCTGCCACATGCCAACAGCCAGTTTTCTCCTTCACTCTGCTACCTTCGAAAATTTTCTGCAAAGAGTCAGTTTCCCTTTCATTTTCTGATGTGATGTGCAGGTAGTAGGAATAGTTTTTCCTAAAATCTGCCATGTACCCAAAGATTTCTGCTACATTCCCTACAAAATCTGGTACTGCCAAATTTTCCCCTTACAGCTGACACTCGCCAACAGGTAGTTTTCCATTTATGATCTATTATTTGTCAGCTTCAGTCAGACTTTTCCTCCAGTAAATGACCCCTTTACTTTACCTCTTCCACTAACTGACACCTTTACCTCCTCCAGTAACTGACCCCTTTACTTCCTCCAGTAAAAGACCCCTTTACTTAACATATTCCAATAACAGACCCCTTTTCTTTACATCCTCCAATAAATGACCCCTTTATTTTATTTCCTCCAATAACTGACCCCTTTACTTAACATCCTCCAATAACAGACCCCTTTACTTTACCTCCTACAGTAACTGACCTCTTTACTTTACCTCCTCTAATAACTGACCCCTATACTTAGAAGTAAAGGTAAACGATCCCCTTATTTTCCATCCTCCAATAAGGGACCACTTTACTTTACCTCCTCCAGTAACTGATCCCTTTACTTCCTCCAGTAACTGACCCCTCTACTTTACTTCTCCAAAAATTTACCCATTTACTTTATCTCTTCCAATAATGAGAGTAAAATGAAGATTTAGAAATTGCTTGACTTAAAGGCCATGTGCAGTAATTACATCTAGTATGGTAAGATTGTTTTTATTTGAAAAGTCTACAGGATATAATGGTAATCTTCTGATGAATCAATGACCTCACATTTCAATCTAATAATCTGGTTGCCAAAAAAGTTTCATCTTTGGCAAGTTATCTCTTAATCACAACCAAATGAGGTCAACCAAGGGAAAACCACCATTATTTGATATGTAAACAGTGAAGACACAGGCAAGTATAGCCCCAGATATGGGGTCAATTGATGTCAGCAGATTGATTGTGTTGGGGTTTAACGACACGTCAACCCTTGTGGGTCATTTTGTGTCGTCTCCCAGAGAAAGGGAGAAGAGTGACAGAAGAGATAGTCGAAGAGATGAGAGAGGAACAGGGAAGAAAGAGGAACAGGAATGAAAGTGAAGAAACAGAAGAAATAAAAACATTCCCCCTCTACCCTTACCTGCTACAAGGATAGCAGGCCTTGCCCAACTGTAAGCCAATATCAGTTGGACGCCCCGGTGACATAAGATACACGACACCTTCGCACCACCCAACCACCCCGGTTATGTCAGCAGAGGGGCTGTAGATGACTATCTGGTGATAATTTTGCAATTTTTTTTTCTTATTTCTCCATAAAAACACATGTTGTCAGTACTCATTAAAAGTACCTCAGTGAGGCATTTCTAATGAGTACCCACAACATACTTGTTATGAAGAATTGGTGAAAATTATCACTGAATTATCATTAAATACTCCTTAATCCTCTTCCAGATGATAATGTAGGATAATTTTTTGTCAGTTTTTTTTTTCAAAAACAGCGAACATTGTCTTCAGAATATTCCTAACATTTGGACTGACTTATGGACCATGCTGCGCAGTACAGTCACAGACTTCAGTGCTTTCCTCTAAAATACCTGAAATTAAGCATTTATCATGACTACACCCATCCTAAGCCATAAGGTTGAGCCATTAGTGTCTGCATAATTTATTGCTTAGCACTTGTGGTAAAAATTTCAGCAGATGACATTTTGAAATATTTTTTTCTTATTTTTTTTTCAAGAAAATAGGCTTTGACACTTCATGCAAATTGTCTACTTTGGAGACAATTTTGTGTAAGATTTCAAAACTTATTAAACAGGAAAAAGGAGAAAAATATCATCAATTTGTTGTCTGCTGAATTTGCCCAGAAAGTGGTAAAGGTTAAAAACTGTTTTGTTTGTTTTTTGATGTGTTTTTTATTTATTAATTAATTTCATTTATTTATTTTTTTAGTATATTTTTTTCAGAAAACAGGGCTTGACATTTTATGCCAATTGTCTCCTAATAATTTACCTTGTTTACGAGGAAAAATAATGAAAAGGAATGTATCAATCTGTTGTATGCAGATTTTGCCATGAGGGTGCCAAAGGTTAATTCTGTTTTTGTTTATGTTTTTCTGTCTATTTTCACTTTTTGATTTTGGACTGGCTGTCTACAACAAAATTACCACTTATTTCATCTGATGATGGAAGTTAGATATATAAATTGTGGGAAAGAGACAGAGCAATTATCTGATACCAGGTTTCACCCATAAATATCATCAAGTCATTGTTTTTAAACCTTTAAGCCTTGACTTTTTTTTTTTCAGAGAAAATAGGGCTTGATATTTCATGGAAACTGCACAGCAGATAATTCACATGAAATGCCAAGTCTTATTTTCTATGAAAAACAATAACAAACTAGAGCTGTCAGAGGATCTGACTATAACCCTGCTGCAGTGCTATCAGAGCTTTCTAGCTTTCATAGTTCCATAGAGAAATCCATTAAAAAATTTTCAAGAATGGCAAAATTTGAAAACCTATCAAGAGTGATTGGCCCTTGACCACCAATTTTGCCACTACACCTTCCTTACCTTAGAGACCAAGTGTGGTATAAGTTTCATCGAAGTAGGACTATAAACATAAAAGTTATTAAGCAAAATGCATTTTAATTTTTTGAAAAACCTACCAAGGAACATAATTCAAAGACATGGACCCTTGACCCTTATTCCGGTATTCATGATACATCCAGTCATTGTCCATGTTTATAAGAACTTTCAGCTTTCTAGCTTTCTTAGTTTCTGAGAAATCTGTTACGAAAATTTTCAAGAATGCAAAAATTTGAAAACCTACAAAGGGACATAACTCCAACAGTTATAGGCCCTTGGCCACTATTCTGCTACTACACCTTCCTCACCTTAGAAACAAAGTGTGGTGTAAGTTTCATCGAAGCGGCACCACAAACATAAAAGTTATTAAGCAAAACATATCTTAATTTTTTGAAAACCTACCAAGGGACATAACTCCAAGAGTTATGGACGCTTTGCCTCTATTCCCGTACATACTATACATCCAGTCATTTCCATGTTTATACAAACTTTCAGCTCTCTAGCTTACTTAGATTCTGAGAAATCTGTTACAAAAATTTTCAAGAATGGCAAAATTTGAAAACATTCCAAAAAGGACCTAACTTCATGAGTTACGGGCCCTTGGCCACAATTCTGCCACTACAGCTTCCTTACCTCAGAGACCAAGTGTGGTATAAGTTTCATCAAAGTACATGTAGACCACAAACATAAATGTTATTGAGCAAAATGCATCTTAATTTTTTGAAAACCTACCAAGGGATATAACTCCAAGAGTTATGGCCCCTTGGCCCCTTTTCCAGTACACATGATACATGCAGTCATTGTCCATGTTTATACGAAGTTTCAGCTTTCTAGCTTTCATAGTTCCTGAGAAATCTGTTACGAAAATTTTTAAGAATGGCAAAATTTGAAAACATATAAAGGGACATAACTCCAAGAGTTATGGGCTCTTGGCCAGCATTCTGCCACTACACTTTCCTTACCTTAGAGACCAAGTGTGGTATAAGATTCACTGACGTAGAACCACAAATATAAAAGTTATTAAGTAAAATGCATTTTAAATTTTGAAAACCTACCAAGGGACCTAATTCCAAGTGTTATGGGCCCTTGGCCACTATTCTGCGATTACATCTTACTTACCTTACAGACCAAGTGTAGTATAAGTTTCACTGAAGTAGGACCACAAACATAAAAGTTATTACACAAAATGCATTTTAATTTTGCAGTCACAGAATCACGGAATGACGGAATCACGGAAGGACATGGCAAATGCAATATAGCCCCATTTTTCAAAGCGGGGCTATAACTAGTCATGTGTCCAAAGTACACAGATATCCTCACCAGGGCTCTGTAAATTTTGAAATCTAAATCGGTCCAGCCGATGACGATGACGTCATCAATGAGCCCATTTCCAAAAAAAAAAATACGTGTATATCACCTGTCACGAAAACTAATGACAATTGGCAGTCCTATAACTCCTTTTAAATAATACACCGCAACTCCGTTATATGACGGAAGTCCGGGTACAACGAGCATGATCAAAGCTGGCGTCATCAATAAATACAGTCAGGTATGTAAAAAGAAAGAAAAAAAAAAAAAAGAATAAACGGTTTTGTCGTTATTTCCACCTCCGCAGGGTTTTCCTAAACTATTTATAAACAACTGATTCCCGTCTTGTATAAGCGCGAAGACGGCGGGAAACAGGAGAGACGGAACGAAACGACTTTCATGGACCTAATTAGGCCTGCGCCACGGGCGGTTTTGCAGTTTTCAGTGTTTCAAGATTTAATCAGACTGCTTAAATTTTAAGCACTGACCAATCTTGCCTAGCGCAAGTGGTGCATTACTTATTTTTACTGTGAAATCTACCTTGAATTATACTCGCGTGTTACGGCAATCAACAAAAAAAAAAAAAAGAAGCAATCAATTATGCCCAGATCAGACGCCGTTGTATGCGACATCTGATCAGGACGTACACGGTTTGGGAATTTATTTATCGAATCTGGGACCGACAAACCATGTTGATCAAAACAAAAAAGAAGAGGAAGAAAACGGGTGCGTTCAAGCGGTGCATTCTTTTATCACTCTCAGTAAAGCGACCTTTGATCTTTTGGACACACCGACTGCACCTGGATGTTTTGCAGTCTCAGTGTATTCACACGTGTCACGCAAACGGATTAATTATCAGACTACCGTTACTGATGATTCGTGTTAATCGCTTGTTTACCGCACAAAGGTCAGTGAAGTGTTGATTTTTTCACAATGTTTGGATAATGACGTAATTAATTTGTGCTGCGGGTAGGTTGCCGTTATTCAGCTGTCTCTCCAATATACATGTCAAATGACCGTTTAGAGCCTTTTAACTACCATAATATCGCATTTAAAAGGTGCGCGGACGTTGTCAGTTTGGAAAGACTAGACCGTTTGTGATTTTTTAGACATCATTGATTTGTGAAAATTGGTTGGTTTGGGAAATGTTGGACCGATTTATTAGCGTTTTGGGGTGTTTGAAATCGGTCCAGAATTCTTAATTTCGGTCCAGACTGGCTATTTTTCTGGTTTTCCCGAGCCCTGATCCTCACCCTTTGGTCTTTGGCCATATGACAACAACATCTGGATGCATAAATATCAACAACTATTTCCCAAATGCTCCATCTGCTCTGTTATACATTTTGACCCTAGCCCCACCCAGGGCATAGCCCAGAGGCAACTCTAGCCCAGACTTGAAGGTCAGGTCTGGGTAGGGTAATAGCATACTAAATTTCAACTTCCTAGCATAAAAGGAACCTAAGCTATGACCTCCAAGAGAAACATGCATGTAAAATGTCAATAAACTTATACATTTGTCAGACTTTGGTTACGAATGTGACATACACGCACAGACGTAACATGA
Organism: Anodontia alba; assembly: GCA_964016985.1. Classification (NCBI taxonomy): domain Eukaryota; kingdom Metazoa; phylum Mollusca; class Bivalvia; order Lucinida; family Lucinidae; genus Anodontia; species Anodontia alba. The sequence goes on along the minus strand of OZ024823.1, from coordinate 61,625,237 downwards.
TGGCAAAATGCTATATGCCTCACTGCTGCCTTCAGCAGAAGGGGGCATAAAGAATGTATAGAATGTTGTCTGCTGCAATTTTGCTATTATAGCAACATTAATTTATAAGCTGTTACTCTACAACAATAATTCTTGGCAGCTACTCAGAATAACTAGACTATAAAGTGAGCACATGCTCACTAATACCCCTGGCCATAGCCATCAGCGACACATTTTTAGACACATTTTTATTCTGAGGAAACATTTATGAAATGAATTGTATCAAAATCAGCCTAAAGGTAAGGAAGTTATTAAGAAAAAAAAATATATTTCAACAGCAAGAATTACAAAGTGGCATAATTCTGAAAGACTTGGCCCAACAACCCCTACCTTTCCCACAATACAAGTAGTCATACATACAGTGATTTATTTACAATTTTATGAAAATGCGTCCCAGGACTCGCTTGGGCTATATAAAGTGAGTCCTACTAGAAAATCATTGAGTCCATTACAGAATTTTCCACTGTAACTTTGTGAGTCCTGGGACTCGCTGAGATTTAAAATGTGAGTCCCAAAGCAAAAATGTGAGTACAGGACTCGGGATGCGCAGGTAGAAAAATCACTGTACATAACGTATGTACAAAAATTCAAAGGCAGTAGGTCCTAAAAAATCAACTTATGATAAAACTGTTATCCCAATACCACTTTCTAACATTGTTATCACAACACCAAATTTAATTTGAAGATTTACAAAGACAGTTAACTCTAAAATAACTGGTTTCACAGTCCCTGTTTTCTTTCCCACAATACAAGAAGTCATACTTAACATTCATACTAAAATAAAAGTTCGTAAGCACAGTAGCTCCACAGAAATGCTCCAAATTGGCAGGATAACAAAGGGACATAACTCTATTAAACCTGGCCCTTTAGCCCCCTATTCTAATATCACACCTGCAGTGCATAAAGGTGCAAGTGTTACATGAATTTTATCATAATCAGACAAAGTCTATAGAAGTTATTAAGAAAAATACATATTTCAATAGCAAGAATTACAAAGGGAAATAAATAACTCTAAGCAACCTGGCCTCTATTTTCTTTCCCACAACACAACTAGTCATTCTTGTCATTTGTACACAAAATAAATGCACAAGGATAACAAAGGGACATAACTCTATTAAACCTGTCCCTTTAACGTCTACTTTAATATCACTCCTCCAGTGCCTAAAGGTGCAAGTGTTACATGAATTTTATCATAATCAGACAAAGTCTATAGAAATTAATAAAAATACATATTTCAATAGCAAGAATTTCAAAAGGAAATAACTCTTAGTGACCTGGTCCCATGGCCCTTATTTTCTTTCCCACAATACAACTAGTCATACTTGTCATTTGTACCAGATTTCAAGTTTCTTGGTGTAGTAGTTCCTGAGATATATCTTTGACACAAAATAAATATTAACACAGACACAGACAGACACACAGGAAAGACAAAAAACATATACCCCCTTGGCATAATATGCCGGTGGGATATAAAAAAAATTAATTAGGGTTCTTTCTTATTATCTGATATAAAAGACTTTCTCAAGGTAAATTATCTTTTTAGAACTATCTTAATTTTTGCAACAACTGCTTTTGTAGAGCAATATAAAAGACAACAATAATATTTATATGTTTCCAAAATCTTTCCTTTTTTTTTTTTTTTTTTTGGTGAAGTATCAAATTATGTTGAGTTCTTTAGATACTTCTATGTATTTGGTTTGATGTTAGCTAGGCAAGGTATGTTATAACACAAAAGCAAAATGTAGAAATGTAGAAAAAATGTAGAAACTTCTACATTTTGCACTGATGTCAATATACAAAATGATCTGTGCTTTGAAAGGAGAGAGTGTATTTTTGTATTACTAGTTTATAGAAGATATGGTATCTATGTACCTTACTGCTATGATAATATTTCACTGGAAGCTTGGGAATGCACAAACAGAGCAGCTCTACTATGTATGCCATCTTTCTACTTTCCATTTCAATAGGGAGCTTGGAGGCCAATCATGACAGCAATGACACAGCTTAATGCTTAAAACGCCAAGAAAACCTGCATCTGAAAATGTCGTCTGTTTATATCCTCTGCTGAATATTCTTGCAAACTTTTCAAACCTTTTTTTGCATACCAGCACACAGTGTGGACCCTGATCAGACTGCTCCTAAGGAGCAGTCTGATCTGGGTCCACATTGTTTGCAAAAATGACTTTTAAAATCACAAGCAGCTGACAAAGCAGTCAACAATTGTTGTGATTGGCAGTTTAAGGGTTAAACCTTTCCATACTATTTGACCTGAATATACAATGGCAAAACACTGATAGCATAACATTCTCCAATTTTTTAAATATTTTTTGTGTCAAAAAAAATCTTACCTGTAACCTCCTCGAGGTAACCTCCATGGGAGTCATGGAAACTAATTATATGGAACATTCAAATTGACCTCCAGATATAAATCAAATTGTTTTTAACTGACCCCCACCCTCCAAGGTGCTTGTGTAGAAACAGGTTAACAACATGAAACTGGCATGGTACAATTAACCATCTTTCCTTTACTAAGAAAATATACTTTACTGAAAATAATATCTTCAGTCATATCTTTACTGTATGAACCTTTTCATCACAACAAAGTATATAGTATAGCGTTTGTACAAATTGCCAGGCTGCCTACGTCATGAAAAGGAAAAACCAGTATCTTAAAATAGCCCACGCGGTCACGTGACGATTTTCGGACACACAATCAATACACACAATGGACGCGAGTTTAATTTTTTCCTTTCATAAAACTCTAATATATTTTTCTTATTTTTTTTCCGAGAAAACAGGATTTGACACTTCATGCAAATGGTCTCCTTAGACTTGCATGAAATGTCAAATCAGGATGACATTTCATACAAATTCTAAGAGGAGACAATTTGCATGAACTGTCAAATTCTATTTTCTCGGAAAAAATAAGACAAAAAAATTCAAAATGTCGTCAGCTGAAATTTAACTCGGCATCACGAAAACACGCCTATATCATTTTGACCCCCTTAAACCCCACTTTTATATAGTAAAACTGGGGTTTACAGGGGTATATATTATGTTTCTTAGTTCTGCTAAAAACATAGATTGTGGGTACTCGTTAGAACCGCCTCTGTAATTTCCTATATATGTCATAGTATGGATGTGCGTGCCGAATGGCCCTTTTTTCAGCGCTGCCAGTTATATGATTGGCCCCCTTTTTTTGAACAAAAAGTATATGCATGACCCGATTTTTCAGGATTCCTATGTGAAAGGCCCCATTTTTCTGACATCCTGGTATATTCACATAATTTTCGCTCAGAGATTTTTCGAGGCTGCTTGTTCTCTTGGTATTCAATGAATTGACTGTGATATTTGTCTGACAACCAGCAATAAATGGGTACAAAAAAATAATAAATCAAAGGACAGTTTATGAATAGGTCAACATTTCAGACGATCTAGTATATCAATGGGTCAGTGTTTTCAAAGGCCAGGTATATGAATAGGGTAGGTTTTGAAATACTGACTTGCACACTCGTACCACAATCATCCCTAAGTTCCCCCCTACCCCCCCTCCCTACACCCCCTCCCCCCCCCCCCCACCCCACGAGTTCAAGATCTGGCTGTTTCACAGGTTTTTTTGAAAAGGCTGATATGAAATTTTAATATTGTTAACATCAGTCAGAGCATGCATGTTGCTTCCAGTTTTAACTGGGCTTTCTCCGGTTCCTTGTTTGGTTTAGGCCGAAAAAGAGAATTTCGCTGTTTTTCTCCAGTGTCCGAGAACCACTCTTACAGTCGCCGTAACAGCAATGTTTTGTAGTCACCATGATGGAATTTTAACTTCTGAACATTAGAAAAACTCGTGAAATTTGCAACAATATACTGGTTTTGCCTGTCAGATAACGCATTAAACACATTTCGTACAAGAGTGTTTGTCCGAAATCGATGACGTCACAGCGATGCTGCAGGATGCTAAAATTAGTAACGTCTATAAATAGTGCATTATTGGAATTCGTATAAGCGCTATTGGTACAAATAATACTGAGGCGTAATGTGAACACAGATACAACGTACAAGAATGAAAGTTTACAAAACCCAACAATACATAAAATACAAAAATTCCACGGAAGGCAGTCTCATGTCAGTCTTATAATGCAGCAAAATGTGATGGCTAAGGTAAGAAAATGAGTCATTTGGCCTTGAAATATAGGTCCAAGTCATAAAATGAAATTACATTGTTTGAGTCAATGTTAAAGAAGAATACAGGGTTTTGTTGATTGTAGGTCTGATAGTTAATCAGAAATGGACCAATATGGTAGGCTTGACGGAAGTGCAGACAGACAAACATTCTGACAGATGAACAGACAGACTTTACGCTTAGTTCTCTGGGTAAAATTTTCAGCTGATGACATACAGAAATATGTTACTTTTTCCAGAAAACAGGTTTTGACATTTCATGCAAACTGTCTCAATTTGCATGAAATGTCAAATCCTGTTTTCTGGAAAAAATAAGAACAACATCATCAACATGTTGTCTGCTCAATTTGCCCATAAAGTGATAGGGGTTAAAACTGGATCCCAATATTACTCCTGCTAGTAAGCAGGCACAACAATAATGAAGATTACAAAGACTCCAGAGAAATTATTTTTATTAGTTTAGCACCAAAACTGTACATTCTAGGCACTCATACAAGAACTATCTTATTGTAATTCTAATGAGTACCCTCAACAAATGTTTGGTGGAAAAAAAAAAACAGAACTCCCACTAAATTATCATTTCATCTGGTACTACAGAATCATTACTATCCTAAACCTACCTTATTAGTGCTAATACATGAATACATAAGGTGACTTATGTGGTATTCTTTTAAAGGTTGATACCTGAGCTACTCTCTATATCACGCCTACCGAATGAATGAATGTGTAACCATTGGTTAAGAACGTGAAACAATTAAAGCGACATCGGTTAGGCATTCGATGACTCAAAAACGGTAAACAAACTTTGCATTTTCTGTGTTTCATGAGCGATATAAATGTTTTGAGGAAATTATTTGAAAACCGGGTAATTACATTCAACAGCCCATTGATATCGGCATCTGTGGAGTAAATCTCAGACTACCTACTTCATGCATATTGGCTTAATTATTTTTCGTGTGCTGAAGGTGTACCGAAAGCGATAGAAAACACATGGAAATTTGTGGTGTTTATTGTCCTTTATTTAATTTTGTGCCTTGCTAGAAGTTCAGCATATTATCACACACAGACGATAGACACATATGATTATGTGTTATGGCTATTTTGGTTGTCAATGCAGTATTGTTGAGAAACTGCCACGGAAAGGGTCGAAAATGGGTGGTTAGGCATTAGATCTAAATAAATTAAACAAAACATACAGCTTTAATGCATAAACACTCATTTTCGACCCTTACCGCGTCGATTTCTCAACAATGCTACATTGACAACCAAAATATCCATAACACAAATAATCATAATTATGTGTCTATCATGTGCGTGATGATATGCTGAACTTCTAGCAAAGTGCAAAATTATGTTAAGGACCATAAACACCATGAATTCACATCTGTTTTCTATGGCTTTTGATACACCTTCAGCATGTGAAAAATAATTCAGCCACTATGCGTAAAGTTGGTGGTCTGATATGAATGGTCGGTTGAATGTAATTCCCTGTTTTTCAAATAATTTCCTCAAAATATTTATATCGCTCATGAAACACAGAAAATGCAAAGTTTGTTTATCTTTTTTGAGTCACTGAATGCCTAACCGATGTCGCTCTAATTGTTTCAAGTTCTTAACCGATGGTTAGGCATTCATTCATTTGGTAGGCATGTAATTTGTAATTAGAAAATACTATCTCCAAATGACAGGCCATAATGTTCCTAGTTTGAAATAACTGGACTTCAATGTAAAACTAGAGAAAATATTGTCTGAACAGGTTGTTTGCTTACTAGGAAACATGGCCAAGTTGGGTAACTGGAGGTTTGTTTGTTTGTGTTGAGGTTTTACGGCCCAGTCAACCCAATGGGGTCATGTCGAGCGTGGTCAGTTTACCTAACCACACATTTACTGGGCAGGCTTAGTCCTCTAAGCGGTTAACCAGTAGTATGCACATTCTTTCGCCAGAAACTGACAACTGCCCTTCTTGAATCAGCGGAAGGGAGAGAATGACCATAGAAAATATTTCATGATCAATCTCCATGAAAGAATGTTGCCGACCTCGGCGGGGGTTGAACCCGCGACCTCCTGGTCTCCAGTCGGATGGCGCATCCAACTGAGCCACCAAGGCCGGCGTAACTGGAGGTAATTATGTTATCTGTTAAGATACTGATTATTAATTTTATGCAGTTTTGTGATTAACAAGTAAATTTCACAGCAGTCTGCTTGGATAGACTATAGTCTTCAGATTCTCAATGAGAACATAGACTGAGCATCAGAACATTTCTTCTAATCAATTCTATGGAGAAACACATAATAAAAAAAAAAACAGTTGCTGGAAAATCACTTCAGAACAAAAATGATGTTCCTGTGATTTTTGTTGCATCCAAAGTAGCTCAGGCATCAATCTTTAATTAACACTAAAATATTTACACAACATGAAGACAACACCTATACTCACATAGTCAGAGAACAGACCAAGAGTAAACTAGCAAAACAAACCAAGAGACATAGAGTTATAGATACATATACACAAGAGCTTGAAAATTCTTAATTAACCCTTGTCCTGCTGAACCTGGATATACCCTGTTTTTTGCAAACAGTGTAGATCCAGATCAGTTGGCTTCTTCTGAAGCCAACTGATCTGGATCTGCACTGCTTGCCATCAAGAATGCAAATCTACAGCAACAAGAGATCAAGCAATCTGACTGGCTAAAAATTAAAAGTGGGCATGGCATCTTAATTTATTCAGCAGGACAAGGGTTAACATTTTCACTGGTCCTACATGAGATATTGTGATCTCAGTCTTTTACAGGGACAGGGTATAAATGATTACTCATTCTCCAGCAAAAAAATTCATCATGGCAAGAATGGAGGAATGGAATTTTCTGGCCCTGTACACACTCCGTAGGAATCAACAAACTAATTGCTGCGGCCAAATCAGTAATCAATTTTTTTATTTTCACAAAGCTTTCACAAAGCCTTGCAGCTGAAACCACAACAAGTTTTGCAAAGTTAAAAAAATCCACGACTAGTTAGATTTAATAAGATTAATCTGGATGATTTGATTGACTGAACTGCAATGGTTATTTTGTTCATTCAAAATGATACAAAACTTAAAAGATGACTTGTTACAGAGGAGTATTTGATGATAATTCTGGGATAATTTTCTCCAATTCTTCATAAAAACATGTTGTTTATACTCATTAGAAGCACCTCACCAAATACTCCTCATTTTTTTTTTTATTTGGGTTTTACAGCCCTTTCAAGAATATTTCACTTATATCGAGAAGATCGTTCATCAAATGTGGGCAAAAACCGGAAAACCCGGGGAAAAACCACCTGACCATTCGTAAGCAGAACTTGGCTTTCTCACATGTGACCCGAGCGAGGCTCAAACCACAGCGGTGAGAAACCTAATGGATTAAGAGTCAACTCTCCTATCCACTAAGCTACGGGGGCCTGTCTCCTTAACAACTCTGTTTACTAACCCAAAATGCGATGATGTTAACATTCAAAATTGTAGCAGTTAACATTCTAAAATATGTTTTTTAATACTCAGACAAAATAAGGCTTAATATTTCATGTGATTTGTAATACCGTATTAGTGAGAAAAGAATTAGAAGCTTATCACCCTCATGCTCCAGCACAGATTTCAAAGGATATTTAAAACTTATTCTATAAAACCATAAAATTCTCTACATGTATCAAAGCAACCAAATCCTTCCAAAAAACAAAAAAAATCAAAACTATATAAAACAAAAATTCAGTTTAACAAAAAGAAGCTAATAAGATGTTATTGTCACTACTTAATCAGCAAAATTGACAGTAAACATCAATTTAATTTTGTGATGTTTGTAGTTCAACTACCATTATGTCCACTCTGAGATTCCACTTCCTCCCTAACTCCACTCCAGAAATCCAATCTTATTTCTCCACCAAAACATATGTTGTGGGTACTCAACGGGGATACCTTAGTGAGGCAATTCCATTGAATACATACATCACAGTTTCCACAGAGAACTAGGCAAAACATCAATTCTTTTAGGCTTAAAAAGAAGCAAATCTAAAGCTATGGCAGTTTTTTTTTGTACTTTTTACTTCCAAAATAACATCATTGCCAGAGTGTTGAAGAAAAAATCATCGTGTTGTTCAAATATGGAACTACACCATCTCTTTATAACCATCTTCCTACGATTCTAAGCCAAAAAAAAAAATGCTAGTTAACATGCTGGGTAAAAAAATTCAGCAGACAACAGTTTGAAATATTTTATTTTTCTTATTTTTTCCTAGAAAATAGGCTTTGATATTTCATGCAAATTGTCTCCTTATCAGACAATCTGCATGAACTGCCAAAGCCTATTTTCTGGGAAAATAAGAAAATAGCAATTTGTCTGCTGAATTTGCCCAGAGTGGTAAAGGTTAAACAATCATGTTGTAACTGAAGAAAATGATTAGATTTTTGAAGAAATACAATCATAAATGATCATTTTTCTATATAATCTGTATATTTTTGTTTTGATACAACATTTTTGTGTCAATCTTTAAATCGTGTTACATTCAAGATCATGCTGTAATGAATCATGTTATAAAGAAGTCTAATATACTTACAGAAGGTGAAGGTCCCATTGGACTGCGGTTCATTGGACTTCTGTTATATGGACTGAGCCTATCTAAACTGTTATTGGACGAGTGATGCAAACCATTCTGGCCATTTGTAACATTTAATTCCTCTTTTGACTCTTTTTTCTTCTTGTTTTTAGGATTTAAATTTTCTTTAATGTTCTTTTTTAAATCGTCTTTATCAAACTTTTTCATAATTGACATTTCTTCTGGATGTCTTATACCTGCAAATACAACAAATAAGATTTCGTTAAAATAAACCTGGAACTGCAGAAAGAGTTTCAGACTCCTCTTGTTTACAGCATGAACACACCTATTCAAAACTGAATAAAAATATGTAACATGACAAAGCTCAAGATAAACAGACATTTGTGTTATTTCCCATGAGAACATGTTGCTGGTGCTCATTAGAATCACCTCACCCAGGCTGAAATAAAATGTCTCCTCTAGATATAAAACATAGCATTATGGTTAGTTGTACCAAGTAGCACATCACGTCTGATGAGCTCTTGGTTAGTTGTACTCATTAAATGAAGCCCAAAGTGTCTGGACACCTCAACACCTTACCTTATTCACTCTAAAATCTGAACAAGTCTACCAGTCCTGTTGATGTCTCTAAAAACCACTGCATGAGGGGCAAACTGTGTAGGCCCTAATCTAAAACTGCATTGCAGCATCGGCTTTGGGTCTAACAATTTGCTCTGGCTTGTCTGTCCTAATAGTATGATAGATCAGATTGTGCAGCTACGCAGGCTGATCTAGACCTTTGCTGTCTACATACGAGTTAAATTGCATTCTTGCTTGCAGTAACTCACAAAAGGAAATACATTCCGCGGCTGATTAACCCTTGTCATGCTGAATAAATTAAAATGCCACTTCCAATATTCAGCCAATCAGATAACTTGATCCAGGTCGTAGATAATTTTATCATACTGAATGAAAAACAGTGCAGATCCAGATCAGTTGGCTTCTTCAGAAGCCAACTGATCTGGATGTACACTGTTTGCAAAAGCAGGGTATATCCGGGTTCAGCAGGACAAGGGTTAATAACAACTGTGGCTGTGTGATTTTGTAAAACAAAATAGAGAGAGAAGCATCGTATGACAAGCAAGATTCTAACCTGCATAATGCACTGATTCAACTTACCAGCATTCGAACCTGAGACCTTATGATCCCAAGTCAGGAGCGCTAACCACTTGGCCACCTCAATGCTTGAAACCTTGATGAGACAAAAAAGGGGCAGGGCAAAAATCATAGCTCTAGTTAAGGCACTTTTTTCAATCCAAAAGTATTGATATTTTTCTTATTTCTCCATGAAAACATACGTTGTGGTACTCATTAGAAGTGCCTCACCAAGGCACTTCTAATGAGTATCCACAACATATGTTTTTGTGGAGAGAGGGGAGGCACTTCTGATGAGTACCAAAACATAATTATGTTTTCATGGAGAAATAAGAAAAATATTAACTTGATACCCACTCTTATCTAGGCCTATGAAAAAATGAAATGTGGTTTGACTATTATTTATATGAGGTAGTACAGTATTGCCTGGAATAAGCATTGCTGGTGTAATGCTGTTCTTCGGAACACTTCACATGAAACAATTCTTTAACATTTACCACTCTCTGTGCATTTTCAGCAGACCACAAACTAGCAATATTTTTCCTTATTTTTCTCAGCAAACAGAATTTGACATTTCATGCAAATTGTCTCCATTGGAGACAATTTGCATGAAATGTCAAATCCTGTTTTCTGGGAAAAATAAGAAAAATTTGCAAAATGTCATCTGCTGAAAATTTTATCCAGAGTGTTAAGCATTAATTATGCAGGAGTTTGTAATCATCTACCATAGCTCCAGAGGAAGTATTAAGATAATAGTTTTTCTTATTTCTCCATAAAACATACATTGTGGGTATTCATTAGAAGCGCCTCTCCTAGGTACTTCTAATGAGTACCCACAACATCTTTTGGGGGAGAAATAAGAAAAATATCAATACTTTTCAGCTGAAAAAAAAGCCTTATCTGGAGTTATGATCTACACTACATATCAGTGGAACCTATAGACATGCTGGCAACCAGATAAAAATGAATATGCATTATATTATTTTTTGTTGATAACAACAGGACTCCAGAGAAGCATTTACATTGTAAATAAAAATATATTAAAAACATACTATCTGCTTATTTCAAACATATGTTGAAGGAACTCAGGAAAATGATCTCTTTGAGCTGATTCAAATGGATCTCACATGTTTAACCCTTATCCTGCTGAACACAACAACCCCTACCTTTGCAAACAGTGTAGATCCAGATCAGATGGCTTCTGATAAAGAAACTATATATTTTAAGTTAATCCTTATCCTGCTGAATAAATTATCTGATCAGGATCTACACTATTTGTCATGTAGTTTGTGAACTGAATGAATACATTATATCAAGTAATCTGATTAGTGGATGGTCAGAAATGGGTGTGGCTAAATTAATTTATTCAGCAGGATAAGGATTAACTTAAAATATATAGTTTCTTTATCTGGAACCTTGTAAACAGAAATGAGAAGAATGTTTCCACAGATTAATCAAGAAAGATATAAAAGAAAACGTCCAATACAGCACTGTGCCAAAACAACTTGCATACTAATGCAGTCTTATTATGATCATTATCTATGTAGGGCCTATCATAGCTCCCAATAGGAGGAGGTATCCACATTACATTTTTCCTATTTCTCTATGAAAACATGTTTTGGATACTCATTAGAAGCACAGAGGTACTTCTGATGACCCACAACATGTTTTCGTACAAAAATAAAACAAATAGCAACAATTTTTTGTTGAAAAATGTGCCTTTAATGATCTTCAGCTGTATGTACCAGTGAAGACAGTGATCAAGCTGCCTGGGTGCACAGGCTGCTGTGGATCTTCACCATTCAAAAAGGCTGTAAGGTACATTTAATGCATAAAGTGCCAAATAAAACTACATAATAAAACTATATAATAATGAATGATACAACACTACTAGCAGATAACATTCTGAAAAAAAAAAAAAAAAAAAAATATATATATATATATATATATATATATATATATATATATATATATATTTTTTTTTTTTTTTTTTACATTTCATGTCAATCGTCTGCCTGCATGAAAATGTCAAGCCTTATTTTCTTGGAAAAAAAAAATTGTGAAGGTTGTCTGCTACAATTCTCAATGATGTTGTAAGGCCCATTATAAAGTGTTACACAGACTTTACAGACTTCAGATTATACAGAGTTCAGACATCTCCATTATGAAATAGATCATACTTGGCAGAAAAATCAAGAAAAAAAATGAATTTGTGGAAATTAACTTTTTTGTCTGCTGACTTTCACTCCAGTAACCATGGCAACCTTTACTACCATCAACTGTTGCCATGATCTTGTGTAGAGTCTAAATGTACTTCCTTCCTGATTTTTTATATAACCTACATCATGCAAAAACAGTGGGTCAGTGTGAATCAACATAATAAATGTCGCACTTCAACAATCAATTTCTTCAGATTTTTAGTTACAGGAAAAGAAAAAGCTGGATAAAGATTACACCTGAAATAAAGACCTTAACAAATTGTACTTTTTCATCAATTTTGATCGAAACTAGATGGAAACTAAGAAAATTATGGGCATATGCTGCATGACACCACTAATACAATATAAATACTAAATCTGGCATTTTAAGAGAGGCAAGTACTACAGACCCAGAGACTCCACATTCAGCTGCATCTATCTCAGTCTACACTGTTTGCTTAGGACTGTTTTTTCTAATACTTATTACTAAACTCAAGACTTCCCCAAAGCATTTTCAGTCAGTATATAATTCATGAATTAAATTAAGATTATGGAAATACTTCACAAGCCTGTGTTGTGAAACATTATCAATAATTATTTAAGTTTAGACCTTAAGAAATCCATAAAATTATGTGCAAATACTAAATAAAATATTAACCCTTAAAGCAGATTTGTAGCAGACAACATTCTAAATTTTTTAAAATCATTTTGTTTAAGAAAACAAGATGTCATTTTATCTGAATCATCTGGCAGATTAAACACATGAAATGATTGATTGTGTTGGGGTTTAACGACACGTCAACCCTTGAGGGTCATTTTGTGTCGTCTCCCAGAGAAAGGGAGAAAAGAGATAGAAGAGAGAGTAGAGGAGATGAAAGAGAGGGACAGGGAAGAAAGAGGAACAGGAAAGAAAGCGAAGAAACAGAAGAATTAAAAACATTCCCCCTCTACCCTTACCCACTACAAGGATAGCAGGCCTTGCCCAACTGTAAGCCAATATCAGTAGGACGCCCCAGTGATGTAAGATACACAGCACCTTCGCTAATAATATGCATAAAATCAAGTTGTTGTCTCCTGCAATTAGAATTGGTACTTTAAAGGTTATTATGATAATAGTTAATTAATGTCCACATCCCTTAAATCTGTTCATAAATCTGTGGTTTCATGGGAGATCAAAGTTACTGTCAAAAAAAAAAAAAATGTCAAGAAAATATGTTATTCTGTTTTGTGATGTCACAGGATTTGCATCAATAGAGCATATCAATCAAAAACACCTGGAGAATTAATTATTTGTATCATGACCATATAGGGAGGTATAGTAATAAAACATATTTTTTTATCATGTATGAAGGGAATTTCTCAAGCACAACAATCTGAGAAAATATTTAAACCACATCAAAACATAAACAGGATTTATGGCAAAGGCCACCATAGCAGAGCCTGGCCATTTAACCATTGTCATGCTGAATAAATTAAGATGCCACACGTGACCCACTTCTAAGCCAATAAGATTACTTGATAAGATGATAAGATCCAACTGATCCAGATCTACACTGTTTGCAAAAGCAGCCAGCATATCTGGGACCAGCAGGACTAGGGTTAACACGTCTTTGTGAGCAGTTAGTGCTTGTATCTCACTGGGTCTGTGTCAGTGATCAGTTTAACATGATAACCGAATGCAATCTGCTCAGCATCATACATGTACTTTATATAAACTTGAAGACATATCCCCATTCTTGAGCTATATATCTGAACTATTTACAACACAATTTACTGATTCTGAAACAATGCAGATGGATCAAGAATAATAGATACAAAAATTCTGCAGAAGGTGGTTTTGTCAGTATTGAAAACAAGTAAAAAAAATTCATGTAAAGAATGACCAAGTCACTGGACCATGATATGTAGGTCATGGTCATTAAATGATACCTCAGTGTTTGAATCTCTGCTAGGAAGGAAGTGTATACCAGGTTTGATGACAGTAGGCCACATGGTCAAATAGAAATGGAGCTAAAGGCTGAGATTGATGAAAAAAATGACAGTCATTGGTGCATGAAATATTGGTCAGGGTCATAAAATGATACTACAATATTTAGGTCCCTGTTTAGGAGGAAATGTATGTCAGGTTTCCTGACTGTAGGTCATTTTGTTAGACAGAAATGGGACTAAATGCTATCATTGATGAAAAAATGACAAAGTCATTAGATCATGAAATACAGGTCAGGATCATAAAAAGATATCTAGCAGTGTTTGAGTCCCTGTTAGGGAAGATGGTCATGCCAGGTTTGATGATTGTAGATCATAGTTTTAAATGCTAAGGTTGACACAAAACATGGCAGTCATTCAACCGTGAAATATATTAGCTCATCCAACTGAGCCACCGAGGCCGGCTGCTGCATTGTTTGAGTCACTGTTGGGAAAAAAGCGTGTGCTAGGTAAGATGATTGTAGATATAATAGTTGAATAGAAATGGACTTGAACATTACGGTGGTTGCATATGTTGATGTTTGGATGAACAGAAAGGGACAGAAAACCAGATGCCAAAATTGCACCGGCTTGCTGGGTCGATTATTGGGCATGAACTATTATTATATCTCAAACAAGTCACCGTTCCAAATAAAGCAATCACTGTGGCGATAATTTAGGATAGTTTTTGTTATTTGTGCACAAAAACATATCTTGTGGGTACTCAATGGAACTGCCAGTGATTCCTTTGAATGCCAACAAAATATATTTTGGTGCAAAAAAAAAAAAAAACCCTGCCTAGACCTTATCTGGAGCTATATCAAGCAAAGCCTGAGCATAGGGCTTTGTTCCTGTATACAGATACTATATTTGCCCTAAGTATTTCCATAGGCAGGACTGAGCAAACAGTATTTGCGGCATCTGAACTGGGCCTACACTGTTTGCCACTCATCCATAGGTGTTTAGACAAATCAACAGGTAGTAAGATGGACTTGTTAAAATTGTAGAATTGGTAAGGAGTTAAGATGTCCAATTATTTAGGGAAAATATGGTATGGTTTAATGCACAGATGAACAGATGAACAACTAATGGATCATACTTTTCATCTTTCAGCTCTAAAAGGAAAACTTTTAGACTGCATTAAATTCCTTTAATCATATAAATATATATACACTACGTATACAATTAATTTTGCCTTTGAGGGGCAATAAATATAGTCACTGCTACATAACTGTATTTCCTACATAGGCTGTTTACTAGAATTTGAAATATTTTAAATGCTTTAAGGTTTTGTTTAGTCAAGTGCTGTCAATCTTTCAGTCATGTTGTAATGGGGGCTGGATGTGATGGAGGGAAGATGCCATTTTAACCCTTAAACTGCCAATCACAACAATTGTTGTCTGCTTTGTCTTCTGCTGGTTACTTCAAAAGTCATTTCTGCAAACAGTGTGGACCCAGATCAGAGTCGGATCTGGGTCCACACTGTTTGCCTGTATGCAAAAATAGGTTTGAAAAGTTTGCAAGAATATTCAGCAGACAACAAAAACAGACAACATTTTCAGATGCAGATTTTCTTGGCGTTTTAAGGGTTAAAGTGCTGCCTCACTGCAGTATCTTGTCACAGATATATTCAGCTGACCACCACCACTTGTTACGGTAAATGTCCTGAAAATTCAAACACTTTATTCCATATTTTTTGGCCTAAATGTTGCTTTTCATGCAGCTGTTTCTTAAAATATTTAGTGGAATGGCAAAACAGTGTTAGACCCTGATCAGACTAAGCAGTCTGATCTGGGTCTACACTGTTTGCATATGCCATTTTGTTAGAAACTTTGGTCTACTAAATTTTAGGACATTTGCTATACACTGACATTGGTGCAACTTGTCCTCACTCTTCTTTCCTATGCTTAGCACGAAAGGAAAACGCTTTGCCAGGACTAATTCTAGAAAGTCTTAGGTATGACCTGGGTGGGGATTTAACTCACAACCTTTCCAATTTGAAGCTCTACCAAATGAGCCCACTCAAGATCGGGGAGCACCTCCATGGGAGATCTCTATGACAAAGTATTTGCCTCCTAAAATAGGGGTACTCTGAAAAGAAAAATGTGCTCCCCCTGGGGCAAACTCTTTCTTTTTACCCTTGTTCTATAGAATCTGGATATACCCTGTCTTTGAAAACAGTGTAAATCCAGATCAGTTGGCTTCTGAAAAAGTCAACTGATCTGGATCTACACTGTTTGTCATTCAGTATGTGAATTTATATCAACAACCTGGATCAAGAAATCTGACTGGCTGGAAATCAGAAGTGGGCATGGCATCTTTTTTTTTTTTTTTTTTTTTGATTTGGGTTTTACGGCCCTTTCAAGAATATTTCACTTATATCGAGCCGATCGTTCATCGAAGGTGGGCGAAAACCGGAGTACCCGGAGAAAAACCACCTGACCATCCGTAAGCAGAACTTGGCTTTCCCACATATGACCCGAGCTAGGCTCGAACCACAGCGGTGAGAAACCTAATGGATTAAGAGTCAACTCTCTTATCCACTAGGCTACGGGGGCCCGCAACTGGCATCTTAATTTATTCAGCATGGTAAGGGTTAACAGAAACCCCATTTGAGAAGGGATTCCTAGACTAGGAATAAATCCCTTTTGGAGAAGTTTGAAAAGGAGGTAAGGTGCCCAAACATTTAACCCTTGTCCTGCTGAATAAATTAAGATGCCACTCCCACTTCTAATTTTAAGCCAATCAGATTACCTGATCTGGATTTTTGCTATAAATTCATATATTTAATGGCAAACAGTGCAGATTCAGATCAGTTGGCTTCTTCAGAAGCCAACTGATCTGGATCTACACTGTTTGCAAAGGCAGGGTATATCGGGGTTCAGCAGGACAAGGGTTAAGTTATTTATTAGTCCTTATCCTGCTGCATGTCTTATTACACAAGCTGAAGACAGACATACTGTCTCTCAGTGCTATGCATATTTGGCGCACTGAAGGTCAGATCCTGTTGACCCATGTGTGTAATGGGCACAGATGTAAACTTGTAATTTGATTGGCTGACAGGGTGATTTCTTACTCTAACAATAATTTTTCAGATGTGATGCAGCTAAAAATAATAATAATAATAATAATAATATTGGTATTTCCAATGGAAAAGTTGTTGGTAGATTTTCTACTGATTCAAAATGGTGGCGGAAGCAACAGACACTAACAAATTCTATAGCCTTCATATCCCTTTCATTAAAAATCTCATTTACTGAATCTTTTATCTGCTATGGAATATGCCAAAAATATCCTGAAAAAAATAATGCAGCACCAGATGCACTTTGTAGTCCGAATTTTCACAGCAGGCTAAGGGTTAAAATACAGACTATGACTTGTTATTATTCATTTCCTAAGATTTTATATTTTTCTGTTGATATTTTCCTCCACTCCTTTGGCTGGCATGTTCTTTTAATTGAATAGTGACTTGCATTAAATGCATTATTTTTAGCAATCAATTAGGAGAACAATGTTCCATGTATGCCAGTAAAAAGATTCAACCTTGACCCTTAAAGCGCTTAACAAAATTATAGTAGACAACATTCTAAAGTTTTTTAATTATTTTTCAGAGAAAATAAAACTTGGCATTTCATGTGAATCATCTGCCCAGCAGATGATTCACATGAAATGTCTCCTTAATTTCTATGAAAAAAAAATACAACAAAAATCAAAATGTCATCTGCTGCAGTTGTAATTAGCACTCTAAAGAGAGCCCAGAGTGGTAATTTAATGTCCTTTTGAAGTTTTATTGATACTGAAGGAAAACAAGTGGGTAGAATATTACAGGAGAGTTGGGCAAACATGACCCACTATCACCATTCTAAAACACTTCATTTAATGGACCTGCCTGGATATTTTATAGCTATACTCAAGACAGACATCTGGATAAACAGTTTTCTTCCAAAAAAAAATACAGATCAGGGTTTTCACTGCTGCCACTCATACAACAGCTTTAACCTTTAAAATGCCAAGAAAACCTGCATCTGAAAATGTTGTCTGTTTATGTCGTCTGCTGAATATTCTTGCAAACTCTTCAAACCTATTTTTGCATACAGGCAAACAGTGTGGACCCTGATCAGACTGCTCCTAGAGGAGCAGTTTGATCTGGGTCCACACTGTTTGCAAAAATGACTTTTAAAATCACAAGCAGATGACAAAGCAGACGACAATTATTGTGACTGGCAGTTTAAGGGTTAAGACACATCAAAAGGTAATTTACAGGACTTGTGCAATATAAGAAGTAAGTAGGACTGCTTGGTTCCTAGAACATCCCAATGGTATTCCTAAGGTCTCAAGTTCAGATCCCAGTACAGCTGTACATTTTCCATGGTTGGCAGGATTTATGTAGGAGACCACCAAACATTGTGACATTTCGATTTGGTTCCAGTTTGCCGCAAGACTGGGTTCACGGGCATCAGTATGTGCATGTGTCACTGGTCAAGCATGGTTCCGAGCAGATTCAGAGAAAATAAGCAGAGGAAAAAATATATATATATATATATATTTATTTATTTATCTATTTGTTTTTTTTTTTTTTGGGGGGGGGGGGGGGGGGGTGGGGTGGCTTATTGAGCTCTGTGGCTAGTCTATAGATATATGGTCCAATAGACTAGCTAAACATTGAATCACAAAGTAGAATATAAATGAAAAAAAAAAAAAAAGTAAATAAGTACACAAAAAGTGACAAACATACTTATATATTGGCCTAGTACCTGGACAGATAGCTCAGTTGGCAGAGCATTGGGACAGTAATGCGAGGGTCCTGGGTACGAGCCCAAGTATAGCGGTGCACTTTTCCCACCCTCAGATATTTGGAGGCTCAATGTGGATCTGTGGTTGGGACCATGGGCATCAATATGTGCATGTCTCATTGGACCAGTGTGGTTCCAAGCAGATTCAGAGGAAAATGTGACCATGGCAACCAGATTGCTTGGATCATAGAGCAGCTGTATTCTGAAGGATGTACAAATGTGACACAAATATTCCAAAAATTACAGTAAGTTTCAAAGCTCCAGTAAGAGAGGGTTTCCACATAATATTTTTCTTATTTTTCCATGAAAACATATGTTGTGGGTACTCATTAGAAGTTCCTCAGTGAGGTGCTTCTAATGAGTATCACAACATACGTTTTTATGGAGGAGAAAAAGTATCAGTAATTTTCAGCTGAAAAAAAAAAGCCTTAATATCTGGAGCTATGGTAGAGAAGTAAATAGACAGACAGCATTAATAGGCTGATCACAATCTTCAAACTAAAGGCACAATATTGTTAATATTGATTTCAAATAAGCATTAATATAATATGTCAGGGGTGATAAATTTTAGATTAATCACATAATACCCAGGGCTCCATTTAACCTCAATTTTACTCATCTGCCCACAAAACATAAATGCCCTCGAATCACATGAGACTCTTCCAAATGGAACAACTCTAATGCCACCCTAGAATGTAGATTTTCTTGGAGAAATAAAAATCAATATTTTCTATATCCAAAATTTTAACATCTGGACCCCAGAATTCTTCCAGTAATTATATTCAAACAGATATCTGGTATCAATCTCTACAAATATCATCACTTAATGATCAATAAAGCAATAAGGTATTTCTTTGAGTCTCTGATCATCTCTAAAGCTTATGATAATAGCCTCATTTCCCAAAGAAAATAGATATCCTTAAAGTCCAAACAAAGTTTAGCCTATTTGAGTTCACGATATTTAGGGAACATTCATCTGTGGATATACAAATTTTTGGACAAGTATGGTAAGGTTTGACGGTATCCGAATTCTTACAGTAAATACAGTATTTTTTTATGTGTAAAGTCAAAAATATTTTTATTATTTTTTTTATTTTTGGATGTGTGTCATCATGACATTCTATGTAAGTATAATAAGATGATGAATAAAGGATTTACCAGGTTTGTTATAATGTTGTTAGTTCTGAACTTGAAATTTGATCAACCTGATTACAACTGCACAATTAAAGAAACCTTGACCTCTGACCTCATTTTGATATTTGGCCATCTTTTCTTAAAGATTCATGGTTAATACCTTCTTTCTTTTTTTTTATTTTTGCAAATCAAGTTATACAGTAGGTGCCTTGCCAAGAAGCACATCCAGAGCTATGGCCCTCGCAGAATGTTCCATTTGAATAAATAACCCTAAATATGAGGACATCTTACTGTACTTACCGACATCTTACTGTACATACCCTAAAATTGGAACAAGTCAAGCTACCCCCATCCCCACCCAACCCCACCCTCACCGGTAGCTTCTTAAAATTGCTGATGAGTTTAAACAGCATACAAAATTAGACATTGAAAAAATAGGAACAGTTTGTCCTAGATCTACAACATTTGCTCCGCCATGCCTATGTTAATAATTATGATTGTATGACAAATTGAGTTAACAGTGATCAGCCACGAATCAGACAAGACTGCAGGGATATACAGACTGGTATGAGTGTTTCCCAATCCCATATAAGATAATTTAAGTTTTTCCACAGGGAGCCTCATTAGCACACACATTGATTAAGAAACACAAAACAAAGCTCCAGGTAAGACAACAATTGTGCTGATAATTTATTAACCCTTGTCCTGCTGAATAAATTAAGATGCCACATCCATTTCTGATTTTCAGCCAATCAGATTACTTGATCCAGGGAGTTGATATAAATTCACATACTTAATGGCAAACAGTGCAGATCCAGATCAGTTGGCTTCTTCAGAAGCCAACTGATCTGGACCTCCACTGTTTGCAAAGGCAGGGTATATCTGGGTTCAGCAGGACAAGGGTTAAGGTAAGTTTTGTCATTTCAGCATCAAAACATATTTTGTGGGTACTCATTGGAGTTGCCTCATTGAGGTCAATGAGTACCTACAAGGTATCTTTTGATTGCAAAACTAAACAAAACTTGCTTCCTGACAACCATGCTTGTCATATCTGGACTTACACAATGTATGATAAAAGGAAAATTGAGCATCAGATCATGCTTGGAAATGAACATGGAAATGTAGGAGATTTTCTGATTGATTGGAAAGAACTTGATCACACATCAAAACAAAACCATGTACAAAACAGATTGCCTAACGAAGTGTAGATGACAAGTCCAGATAGGACACTGTTTTCAAATGAAACATAAAATTGTGTCTCTTTATTATCTCTTCAAGAACATAGCTCCAGATAAGATGAGTATCCAGACACTTATCTTTTTTCCATTTCTTGTTTAATCATATTTTATTGCATATAACTAATGCAAAGGGGTCGGGCCACAAGTTCTCACATCATTAGTTACGGCCCTTCCCTTCCATTTCTCCACAAAAACATTTGTTGCAGGTACTCTTTAGAAGCGCTTTGTTTTCAAAAATTGTTCTTGCTCGGCCCACTGGTCAAATCAGCTTTTAGAAGCGCTTTGTTTTCAAACATTGTTCTTACTCGGCCCACTGGTCAAATCAGTTTTTAAAGTGCCAATCACAAATGCAGCAGACAACATTTTGGTTTCTTTCTATTTAATAAATATAACAAAATACAAAGTAAGGCAGACAATTCAAATGAACTATCAAACCTTATTTTCTCTCAAAACTAAGAAAGATATAATAATTTTAACATGTTGACTGCTACAATTCTGCTTGGTGCTTCAAGGTTTAGGCATACCCTGTAAACATACATACCTAATTCTTTGCACAGATGAACAACAGCAGCAAACACATTTCCACAGAAATTCACTCTCAAATCAAGAGTTTGTAAATCCGGAAGTTGAACATGTAAATTTTTATGCATAGGAGTAAAATGAAGTTTTGCATCTGCCTGTACACCATACTGATCTAATGTTGAACGAGATCTTGCGAGCCACCGGTTTTTCTCTGGCCACCACAGAGCATGATCTGACCAATCCATTGCAATATCTGAAAATGTAAGAAAAATGATTCGATTAATCAACATAAAAGGGGCGATCAGACTGCAGAATGCGGGATCTGATCAGGGTCTGCACTGTTTGCATTAAGTAAAGGAATTTCTGAACAACTGACAGACAGGATAGCTCGCCTGAACTCATACATCAATCAAATAAAAAATTAAGACTATGACCTTAAAGTGCGTGGAGAGAGGGAGGAAGACATGGTACTGGATATAATTTTGGATAAACCTCTTTCATAGCTGCTATCTGTATACCAAATATAAACAGTATGATTTGAAAAGGAGCTGAGTAAATAAAAGATCTTAAGAACTTTGAGGTAAAACTTAAACATAAAATTTCTAAGTCCATGACCTTGACCTGTAGGTCATAGGGCAGGAACAGTGCCAAATAAAATTTTGGATCAATATCTATAATCATGTCAAATATAAAGTAACTCCATACAAAGATTTAGAAATTAAGAGATCTTAAAAACTTTGACGCAAAACTATAACATAAACTTCTAAGTCTGTGACCTTGAACTCTAGGTCATAAGCAGGGGTGGGTATGGTGCCAAAAAAGTTTTGGATCAATATCTATAATCATGCCAAATATAAAGTAACTCTATGCAAGGATTTTGAAATTAAGAGATCTTGAAAACTTTGATACAAAACAAATTTCTAAGTCCGTGATCTTGACCTCCAGGTCATAAGCAGGGGTGGGAATAGTGCCGAATAAAATTTTGGATCAATATCTATAATCATGCAAAATATACAGTAAATCCACACAAGGACTTAGAAATTAAGAGATCTTAAAAACTTTAAATTAAAACTTTAACATAAATTTCTAAGTCTGTGACCTTGACCTTTAGGTCATAAGCAGGGGTGGGGATAGTGAGGATAGTGCCCAATAAAATTTTGGACCAAAATCTATTATCATACCAAATATACAGTAAATCCATGCAAGGATTTAGAAATTTAGAGATCTTAAAAACTTTGACACAAAACTTTAACATAAAATTTCTAAGTCCGAGACCTTGACCTATAGGTCATGGGCAGGGGTATGGATAGCGCTTAATAAAATTTTGGACCAACATCTATAATTATACCACATATAAACTAAATCCATCAGAGGATATAGAAAATATCAGGTCTTAAAAAACTTTAACATTTTTGTTAATGCCGACAACGCCGCCGACGCCAACACCAATGCCGACGCCGGGGGTTGTGCAATATCTCTTCCTGTACAGGCAAGCTAATAAAAACTGGTCAGACACCCTTTGTATTAGTAATGGACCTGTCCAAAGAGTTGGGGCAGAAGAGTGTTTGGCATAAATGGGTTGATGACAATAATCAGCAGATTAGCACTAACTGATGAGTAGGTATTCTTTTAACCCAGAATATAATGGGACTGAATACACCTGGTATATTTTCCATCATTTTTTCAAGGGAGACAACTTCACTGACTTCCTTTTGCTTTCCTGCTTCTTGTTTGCTTTCCTATACACAAAGCCTCTCTGTGTAAAAGGAATAAATTTTCTCCTTTGGAAGCAAATTCTTTCCTTTTCAAGCAGAGTAGGAAAGCAAAAACAATATCCCATTTTAGTCGGGAAATCCCCCAAAAGGGTAATTGTTATGGCCTAGCACTCCTTCCTTCAATTATCTGCATTGGCAGATTTCGCATAGCTTGCAGGTATATATTCACTCTCTAACAATTGCGTCAGTGAGTCGACTCTTTGGCTCAGTGGTTAGAGCATTGGATTTTTATGCGGACAGTCCAGATTCGATTCCCACGAAAGGCGGGAAATTTTTTCGGCTATGCTTCATTCCTTTGTTACGACTTTCACAAGATAATTGGCAAACATTGCAGACCCATGCCACATTCTATGCCTCAAAATGCAGCACTGGATCAGGGTCTATGCTATTTGCATTAAATACAGGACACAGGAGTTTCTATAAAACATAGTAATATTAAACAAGAGGACCATGATGGCCCTGTATTGCTCACCTGAGTATCATAGCACTTAGAAAACTTGACCTAGAAATCATCAAGACATTCTGACCAAGATTCAACATGATTGTGACCTACTTTTTTGACTCCAAGTGACCCAGTTTCCAACTTGACCTATAAATCATCAAGACAAACAGTTTGAGAAAGATTCATGATGATTACTTTAAAAAAATGTGACTTCTAAAGCATTAACAAGGTTTTCCTTTGATCTGGCCAAGTTACCTTGTTTTTGACCCCAAGTGACCCAGTTTCCAACCTGACCTAGAAGTCCTCAAGATAAAATTTTGAGCAAAATTCATGATGATTACTTAAAAAGGAACTCTAAAGCGTTAACAAGGTTTATCTTTGATCTGGCCTGGTGATCTAGTTTTTTACCCAAAGTGACCCAGTTTCAAACCCGATTTAAAAATCTTTAAGAGTGACATAGCAAGATTCATGATGATTACTTCAAAAATTTGATCTGTAGAATGTTAATTAGGTTTTCCTTTGATTTGGCCTGGTGACCTAGTTTTTGATCCCAAGTGACCTAGTTTTGGATTTGACCTAGATTTCATAAAGGCAAACATTCTGAGTAAGTTTCTTTAAGATAGGGTCAAAACTGTGACCTCTAGAGTGTTGACAAACTAATTGTTGATGACAGACGACGAAGGATGGTGGACAGAGGCTGATCACAATAGGTCACCCTGAGCATTTGCTCCCAGGTGAGCTAAAAACTAACTAGACACCCTGTTATTGGAAACGGACCAGTCCAAAGAGTCGTGGTAGAAGAGTCCACCCGACGTGAATGGAATACTGGCAGAATACAGTCGACTCTCGTTATCTCGAACTCCAAGGGACTTACTGAAACACTTCGAGATATCCGTACCTTGACATATCAGAGTTGCGAGAGTGAGGAAAATAATAAATTGAACAACCACATTTAACAAATGAATATGTAATTTGACTCCTGAAGTTAGAAATATATATATAAAATAATGTGGAAAAGAGGAGAAATTGCTCCTTAGGAGCAATTTCTCCTCTTTTCCACATTATTTTGTTACCTGTTGTCATAGTTTCATGTTAAAACAGGGACCAGATTTTCAATTCGAGATAAGCGGTAATTCGAAATAAGCGAGTTCGAGATAACGAGGTTCGACTAGTTGCATCTTCTGAAAGTGTATATAACACTTCCCCTATATCCAAGCAGCTGCAACTGACATTTTTATTCTTCCTAGAAAATAAGACTTGACATTTGATGTGAATCTTCTTCCATGGTTGTGACTTAATTCTAAATATTGGAATAGACAGGCCTGACCAAATAGTGTAGACCCAGTGCAGAACGCAACATCAGATCAAGGTCTAAATAGATGTTACAGAATGTGGCATCTGATAAGGGTCTATACTGTTTGCCACTCATCCAGCAGTTTTAGACATATCAGCTGAACTTGTACAACAGGTTTAAAACTTAGGACAAATATGGCAAGTGGTCAAAGAGTCTCAGTATTTAGGAAAATACAGAATCAATCAATTCCACTCTATGGGTAAGGCTTTTATTAATTTTGCATGCTTTTTTGTGGTCTGCAGATTTCTTTTCAAAATTACCTTTTTTTTTTTCAAAAAAAAAATCTTTCAGGAATACCATCAGCGTGTCAAACAGTTTGGATCCAAATCAGGCCCAACATTTTGTCGGGCTTGATCTGGGTCCAAACTGTTTGCAAAGGTTATCAGCAGATGACAAAAGTCGCCACTAGCGGGCAAAGAGTTAATATCAACCTACAAAAAACGTGGTATATGAATTAATATCAATTTACCAAAAAAAAAAAGAACAAAAACTGCATGATGTTATTGCATGATATGGGGCAATCATTAAGCACAACAGACTTTTGGATTGCTCAATAACATAAAACTAAATTAGTCCGGAACATTAAGAGAAATAGTTACAGCTCTTTTATGATATCTGAAGTGAAAGCAATCTCATTTTTTGAAATTGCTCAATGCACACACTTAGAAATGTATAAAACATGCCAAAACAACTGTCTCTAGGATCCCACTTTCACCCAATCCTTTTTATATACCAGTATGTAAAGGATACCTTTGGATTGATGAATTTTTGTTTAATGCTTTAAAAGCATGCTAGTTAACTGTTAACATTTCAGCAGACAATTAACATTTTGAACTATTTTTTTCTTATTTTTCCCAGGAAACAGGAGTTGACATTTTAAGCAAATTGTCTCAGAACAATTTGCATAAAATGTCAAATCCTATTTTCTGCAAAAAAAAAAGAAAAAAAGAAAATAAAGAACATTATCATCAATTTGTAATCTGCTGAATGTGCCCAGACACAATGTGGTATTAGGCTATTAAAGGGGACTTGATATGATACACTTGATTGATTTTCTACCATTGTTTACAAAGAAGATAACTTTTGTGACTTCTTGTTTGCTTTCATGTACGTGAAGCCCCTTCTGAAAAGGGTCTACTCTACAAGGAAAGAATTTGCTCCCATACGGAGCAAATTCTTTCCTTTTAGAGTATAACCTTTTTCACAAGGGAGAAAAAACAAGGTGGTTACCTCCCCACTCAAACTGTATCCTTTCCCTTTCAGTCTCATTCAACATCATTTCATATCCAGAAAATGGCAGCCTGATAATGAAACTGTGCAATTTGGTTTTATCTTGAGGTTTATGGCCCAGTTAATACTGTTTAGTCATGTCAAGCTGGTCACACTACTCACACTTTTTGCTGGGCTGGCATAGTCCTCTAAGTGGTTAACCAGTACTAAGTGTACCTACTTTCTGTGTAATGAAGCAACATAAATCATAAGCTGAATTCCATCTTCAGGGAAACCTTGGACATTGTGATCTAAGTCAGGAGTGGGGTGGGGTGGGGTGGGGGGCCATGTGGATGCTTCATTTCTACAAAGTTTTGTTAGCAAATCTAACAACCTGACAAGAAGCCTCTGGACAAATGCAAAGTATGAAAGACCGGTAAGCATGCACATCCACACTGTGTATTAAGTAGCCTTTAGAAAAAAGCCAAAAGTGATAGTCCAGTCAGCCTGCAGAATGCGGCATCTGATCAGGGTCTACACTGTTTGCCGTACATACAGCAATATTTCACAACACATCAAGTGGTAGTAGAATGGCCTATTTCAAATTTTTGGACAAGTATGGTTAAGTAGATAAGCTATCTAAATACTTAGGTAAATACGGTACACGGAGTCTGATCAGAGCTTTCTCTTCTTGCCAGTAAATTAATAGTATTAAAGCTTATGCCTGACCTTACTCATCTGTGATCCCACCATAGTTTTACTACCAAATGGTTTTCTTTTACTCTGATTTTCAGTTTGTAGTCAAGCCCTCATCTTTCAGTTTTGTGTCAAGCCCCAATCGGTTTCATCATTGTGTTGAATCAATATGCATGTTTTTTTATGTTGATCCACTATGGTATTAAAGAACGGGATTAACCCCTATGTGGACCAAACATTCAATAGCCAAAACTGTAGCAGGATTAAGGATCGGGTATCAATGAAACAAGGTTTAAAT
The DNA here is from genome assembly GCA_964016985.1 of Anodontia alba. Taxonomy (NCBI): domain Eukaryota; kingdom Metazoa; phylum Mollusca; class Bivalvia; order Lucinida; family Lucinidae; genus Anodontia; species Anodontia alba. The sequence goes on along the minus strand of OZ024823.1, from coordinate 61,597,677 downwards.
CCCACTACACATTCCACCCCACCCTATCCGCAACAGTTTATACTACCACACTGACATGGAAATCTACATTCTTGCATCTCAATCATTGTTGTAACTCTCTGTAAGACTGTCCACTTTGCTCACTTTGCATGCTGGGTAAAACATTCAGTAGATGACATTTTGAAATATTTTTCCCAGAAAATATAGGTTTTAACATTTCATGTAAACTGTCTCCTAAGTGACAATTTGCATGAAATGTCAAATCCTATTTTCTGGAAAAATAAGAAAAATCTCATCATCTTTTTTTAATTTTACGTTTCTGTTTTGAGTGGCCTCAGGATATAAAAGTGAGGTCGGATATCTCCATCCAGGACTGTTTTACTGTTAACTGTTCCATGGCAAATCTGTTACAGTTCCTCTTTGTTCTCTTTTCATTTGTTTCTTCTGTTTTTGATGAAGTGATGTTTTGTCTATCATTTTATGTCTTATCCATGTTTCTTCTGTTTTTGATGAAGTGATGTTTTGTGTATCATTTTATATTTTATCCAGTGCCTTGTGAGGACTGTGTTCCATGATTGTGGCTTCATATTTAATTTTGGCAATATTTATTCATTCTAACTGTTTCAACCGGGTAATGAAATGGCCAAGCCTTATTTTCTGGAGAAAAGAAGTCATTGATTTGTTCACTTAGCAAGCTTATAGTAAAAAGAATATTCTCTGTTTGGTAGGAATATCTAGACTATCTTTTACACTATAAAGAGGGATAATCTATTACAGCCTAACATGTTTATGTTGTAGAAGTGTGACACTGATGTCACCTCATAATAGATTTCTAATGACAGCCCAGCTAAAGCTCCACATATGAAAGGTATCCACTTAAATATTTTTATTAATTCTCCACTTTAACATATGTTGTGTGTACTCATTAGAAGAGCCAAAGTGAGGCACTACTTATGAGTACCCACAACATATGTTTTCATTCTGACATAAGAAAAATATCAGTACTTTTCGGTTGAAAAAAGTGCCTTCTCTGGAGAAAGTGGGCCAGGCATGACTAATGTTGACCTATGTTGATCCATATCACTTGGATAAATGACCACTATTAAATGTCAGTATATATGTGTCAAGCAATTAGAAAAGAGAGACTTTTGGTCACATGCAAACAGCAAAGTTCACAGATCAGCTTACACATCCATACAGTTTGACCAGGGCTTTTGTTGTTTATCAATAATGATTTCTCTTTCAACATTATTGTGGGTCGCTCTGGCTAACCACACATCAAATATGGGAATTATTCTAAATCCAGCATAAGTGGAATTAATTACCAAGACTGCTGACATAGTAGTCCTGCATCTGATAATGAATAGAATAGAATAGAATGTTTTATTATCCAATTATGGCCTCTTTCGGGTATACTATTACTAGGGGTGTAATGATACATCGAAATATCAATGCATCATGATAGTGACTGCCATGATAGTGCTACCATGATAACAGTGTTTTAAACTATCAGTAACTATTTCCAATAAGTCTCTTCTACTATCGATAGTTTTGACAGATTTTGTTTCTGTACATTTTCTCCTTCTGTAATACCATTCTGAAGCTTTTTTGTCCAAATTAACGAAGTATGAGAATAGAAAGGACTTCTGCTTTGCAAAAATGTTTGTTAAAATGGTGGAAAAGCTGAAATTAGTAATGTTAGGTATCTTTACAGGCATCTTTATAAAATTAACTGAATTCATCTGATTTGGAAATGCTGATAGAATCATGATGCATTGTGATATAAGACCCTTGATAGTGATAGTATCATGATATCAGTTTCTCTGATAGTGACAGTATTGTGATAGTCATAATTTGGCATGATAGTCAGCCCTACTATTTACCAATTTATGCCTCACGTCCCACAAAAGGGACAGTGGCAAACAGTATAGACCTAGATCAGATGCCACAAAATGTGGCATCTGCTCTAGGTCTACACTGTATTAGGTACAGAAATCTCTATAATATATAAAGTACAAAAAAGCAATTAAGATACCCTTTAACTTTCAAATGAACTTGTCCAAAAAGTATATTTACTGGCATTAAAATAAAGCATTTCATTGTCAAATTAGCTAATACTAGCCCAGAAATCCGCAATCTAGAGATCTGCTATAGTCAAAATGTTGAAAAACTTACAGGATAATAGTAACTGTCAAGAAACAAAGTCTGTGGCACCTATTATTTGTGTACACATAAGAAGTAAATCTGACAGTCCGTAGTGAACCAAAACTCGGAAAGTAACTCAAACCATCATGTGCGCATTGTGCGGTGTAAGCTTACATGCAATTGTTGAAGCTAAATGACTCGCTAGCTTTTTGAAAAAAGCTAATTCTTGTTTAGTGACATAGGGGTGATAATGAAAGGCTCTGTGCAATGAAGCCCCATACGTCATGAGCTGAATTCCAACTCTTGTGGGATTCAAATCCAGGACCTCATGATCCAAAGACAGGTAGACTGCTCAGCTAACCAGGAGCTTCTGTTTGTCAATATGTTGTACAGTTTTGATGTAAGCGTGTGGTAAAAGTAACCCACCACAGTCAGCATTGTTGGTTTTTTTGTGCTTAACTGAACAAGACGATCAGAAGGTGACCTAGTATATAACTGTTAACAGCTACCCCAAAATGGGAGCATACCCTGTTATTTGAGTGCTTCTGGGTCACGGATGAAAGGGAGCATTTCCGCCTATCACAAAACTTAATCAGCCTTGCTTTTGTTCAATACAAAAGGATGTTTTAGCGAAATCTGACACTACAGAAGTTTATGATTTTAGATGAAGATACTCTAAAAAGGTTACCAGTCCAAAGACTTTACCAGTCTAGAGTCACTCTCTCCCATACTTTAACCTTTAGCATTCTGTATTTAAATATTAGCAATAGCTTTTCTAATATATTTCTGAAAAAAAAAAAAAAAACGGACTTGACACTTTATTCAAATTTTCTTCAAAGGCGACAATTTGAATGAAATGTCAAGCCCTATTTTGGGGAAAATAAGAAAGTATCACTCCACTGAGAATTTTGTCTAAAGCAAGATACTGGTTACTAGACTTGTTTACCGGTAAACGAAAATGGTAATGAAGATAATATTTGACATGGGGAGGCATGCAGACTGCATCAAGAAGTATTAATCCTTAAAACGCCAAGAAAACCTGCATCTAAAAATGTCTGTTTATGTCGTCTGCTGAATATTTTTGCAAACTTTTCAAACCTATTTTTGCATATAGGCAAACAGTGTGAACCCAGATCAGACTGCTCCTAAAGGAGCAGTCTGATCTGGGTCCACACTGTTTGCAACAATGACTTTTAAATAACGGGCAGAAGACAAAGCAGACGGCAATTGTTGTGATTGGCACTGTAAGGTTTAAATGTATCAAGAAGGAAATATGAATCATAATCAATTAAAAGTGCTTAAGTGTTATATTTATGCCAAATCATAACATGTGCACTTTTTATTTCTAAATAAGACTTTTTAAGGGGACTAGATACACATCCAAGATAACTCTTTCAAAACTGTTTTGCCTCCCTTCTGAAAAAGGGCCCACTCTAAAAGGAAAGACGACATTTTGAAATATTTTTTCTTATTTTTCCCAGAAAACAGGATATGACATTTCATGCAAATTGTCTCCTAAGGAGACAATTTGCATGAAATGTCAAATCCTGTTTTTGGAAAAAATAAGAAAAATATCATCAATTTGTCGTCTGCTGAAAATGCCCAGAGAGTGGTAAAGGTTAAATATACAAGAAACATTTTTAGAAAATATGTCTTCTTCCCCATCCCTGTGAATCAAACTGGGTAAAAATTTCAGCATTTCAGACATGATGATTAGGCGGTTTCTCTTTCACCATTATAACTTAATCATATCGAGATGACAAAAGACTCTGTGCAATGAAATGCCTAGACAGGCTATGAAATGCCATACAATCAGTCCAAATCTCAGAAGTACTAAATACTCACTTGCCCCTAGCCTTCAGAATTCTGGAATACTTTCTTATACTTTCCCATTAACTAGGGTTTGACATTTCAAGCAAATTGTTTTCTGAAGGGTCTGACATTTTGTTTAAATTGTTGCCTCAGGAGAAAATCTACATGATACCCCTAACCTATTTTCTGGGAAAAATAAACAAATGAGTATTATGATAATTCATATTCTATTTTCACTGCTGTCAAGTTGTATTTACCCTTTTAACTTGAAATTACACATTTCAAAAGCTTCAATACATATATATATATATATATATATATATATATATATATATATATATATATATATATTACTCTACACATCAGATATCACCTCCCCCCCCACCCACACAACCCCGCCCCCCCTCCCCCCCTCCACCCCCTTCCCCAAAATTAGCTCTAAAGAAGAGAGGTATCAGGTAATTTTTTTTTTTTCTTATTTCTCCACAAAAGCTTACCTTGTGCTCACTGAGATCACTAAGGCACTTCTTGTTTGTGTTGAGGTTTTACGGCCCAGTCAACCCAGTGGGTCATGTCGAGCGCGGTCAGTTTACCTAACCACACATTTACTGGGCAGGCTTAGTCCTCTATGCGGTTAACCAGTATTGTGCACATTCTTTCGCCAGAAACTGACAACTGCCCTTCTTGTATCAGCGGAAGGGAGAGAATGACAGTAGAAAATATTTCATGATCAATCTCCACGAAAGAATGTTGCCGACCTCGGCGGGGGTTGAACCCGCGACCTCCTGGTCTCCAGTCGGATGACGCATCCAACTGAGCCACCGAGGCCGGCTAAGGCACTTCTTATTCTAATTAATGAGAGTACCCAAAACATATGTTTTCATGGAGACACAAGAAAAACATTGTACTTTTTGGCTGAGAAAAAGTGTCTTATCTAAAGCTGTGTTGGGGTAGCTGTCATACCAATGTAGGTTAGAGGTGAAGTGATTTCTGGGTGGTCTGGAGTCATTAAGCTCAAGTTACAGGACATATTACATAAATCTAACAGAAGTGAAAACACACCGTAAAAACAGAAATTTACCCTTACAATGCCACACCATTCACATTTTTTTTTATTATCATTTTTGTTTTTAGAAAATAAGACTTCACATTTCATGTTAATCATCTGCAGACTATTCACATGCAGTGTCATGTCTTATTTACTCTGAAAAATACACAAAAATATTACATATTAGAATGCTGTCTGCTGTAGATGTGATTGATGCATTAAGGGTTAAGTGACATACCAGTGTATTCCTGGTAACCTTTAACCTTGCCACTCTCTGAGCTAATTCTGCAGAGGACAAACTGGTTATACTTTTCTTACTTTCCCCAGAAAACAGGATCTGACATTTCATGCAAATTTGCATGAAATGGCAAAGCCCATTTTTCTGAGATAAATAAGCAAAATACTTCAATATGTCATCTGCTGAAAGTTTTACCCAGCAGTCTATTAAAGCTTTAAGAGCCAGATATAAATAATATGAAAATAGGCTTTGCCTAAATGGAGCACAGCACAGACCTATCTGTAATCTCTTTCCTTCACAACATCATTAAAGAATGAATATCAGTATATTAAAATATATGTAAATCAATAATAAATAATAAAAATAATCTGCAAAATTTGTTCATGACACTTATTGACACTCGTTTCTTGTCACTTCATGACACTTATTAGTGAGACCAAAATTTTGTGAATAGCGGTACCCAGTCAGTTCTGCCAACTTCCGGTGACAACTTCCAGGAAGAAAAAAGGTAGAAAATTGGTCAGAGCGATTTCTGCTGAAAGTATATATCGTTGTATGTTACTTTTTCTTGATCATATTCTCTACCGTAGAGCTCAGAGTATTACAGTCAACATTTTAAAATATTTTTTCTTATTTTTCATGTAACATTAAATGCAGACAATTCACAAAAAATTTTCTATGCAAGAGATGAAATAGCCCTGTTTCCCTAGGAAAAATATGAAAAACATCACTCATTTGTTGACTTCTGGCTTGTCAGAAGTTCCCACGAAAGATTAAAAAAAAAAAAGAAAAGAATATTGTATAAGTTCTTTTGTCTATATATGTTATTATACAATGTAGTAAAGGCAGTGCAAATTTTGTGGCTAACCACAGGCATGCTTTATAGTTAACCCTTAAAGTGCTAATCACAAATGCAGCATTATTTATTATTATTTTTCAGAGAAAGTAAGACTTGGTATTTCATGTAAATCATCTACCTAGCAAATAATCACATGAAATGCCCAATCTTATTTTCTCTGAAAATTAAAAAAAAATAAATCAAAATATTGTCTGCTGCAACTGAAGGTAAAATTCTGGATAAAAAAAATATCAAAATGTTGTCTGCTGCAGTTGAAGGTAAAATTCTGGATACATTCCAAATGAATTTGCGGTTACACACGCCTGAATGTAAACACTGAACCAAAAAGGATTACAAACAAAGGGAATCAATGTTCTGATGACTTGATGAAATCTGGAATTCCTTTTGCAAACTGAGCATCTTTTCTTTCTTTTTTCCTTTTTTTCTGCAGCCCACACACACATAGAAAGCTTCAGAAGTCCACACTTTTCTATCAGAAAGCATGTGATGTCAGTCTGTGGTGTGCATGTATTAAAAATTTGGATAGAAGTCAGAGGGATGGATGATGGATTTTAATATCTCTTTCAAGGAATGCGGTTGAGTCATAAGCTGAATTCAAGTAGAATTTAACCTAACCCAGGGGTCTAGCCTGGCCCCCATGGCTATGAGTTTTAGTTAAAACTCTAACAAAGTACTATTTTTCTACATGTTATTCTTTTTATTTCTGATCATTATCTGCACTATTTTCTCTTGTTTTTGTTTTCTGCTGTCATTGTATTTTAGGGAGTTTTGTTATCCTTGCTTTTGTTGTTTTTTGTTGTTGTTTCTGTCTTGAGGAATAAGTAAATTATCAGCTGCTTTGGTTGGTAAGAAAAAAAAAAAAAACATATGTAAAGAGGGGAATTTTACAACTGATTCAGACAGGGTGACCTTTTCAGACATAGAATGTCCAATTTGTATATTGAATACCTATCAATACCCTGTATATATAAATCTTGGAATAAGATATATACATAGACCCCAGTTAAGGATCTATTATCAACCCAAAATGGTTGATGTTTTCTTATTTCTCCATGAAAACATAAGCTGTAGGTAGTCTTTATATAGAAGTGCCTCACCGAGACACTCCTAATGAGTTCATATGATTTCAATGAGAAATAAGAAAAATATTTAACTGATACCCCCTCTTATCTGGAGCTAAAATTATACATACTTTTTCTGATGCTATCTAAGATCTTATCGATATTTTTATATAATCTTACAAGGCCTTGTTATATTAGAATCATTATATACCTTTCAGATCACAAATCAATCAGAAGTCCTAAGGTGTACTGATACACATCATAAACAAAGCACTCAAAGTTGGAAGTATTTCCCTCCCTTTTCAAAGACAGACCACTCAAGCAGACATGAAAGAGGACTCCCTACTCAAATCGGGTACTCTTAAAGAGTAAATTCCATCCTGTTAGAGCGGGCTGCTCTAACAAGATGGAATTTACTCCTATAAGAAGTTTTGACACGGAAGCTTAAGGATTTATCTTTCAAGTCAGTCATAGCTCAGAGAATCAGAGAACTATTTTTATTTCTTCAGGAAAACATTAGTTATGCGTACTTATTAGATGTGCTTCTAATGAGTTCTCACAACATGTGTATACATGAAACAAATCAAAGCAACATTGATAAAACTTGTTGAGATGAAAGATAATAACAAACCCTTCATATTGATGCAAATCTGATCAAAATCAGATGAATAACAAACAAGATAAATGAGCATGGTTTATAGATTTTAAAATTGCTTTTATGGGCACTGTCATTTTGAATATTTAATATTTAATGAGAATTTATGATGCAATAAAGCCCTAATTAAATATGTTAACTTAGATAAATAAAACCATAGTTTACTTCTTTATTTGTGTATAAAGCTACTTCTCTAGAGGTTTATTGATTTTACTTGAAAACTGTAGTTGTCTGTCAGAATGAAGACTATTTAAACCTTAAAGTGCCAAGCTCAATTTGTAGCAGACCACATTCTAATTTTTTTTTTATTTTATTTTTCTGAGAAAAAAAAACTTGACATTTCATGTGAATCATCTGCCAAGCAGATGATTCACATGAAATGTCAAGACTTGTTTTCTCTGAAAAATAAATAAATAAATGTCATCTGTTGCAGTTGTGATTGGCACTTTAAAGGTTAAAATTTTAAAATTTTCACAAAATGATGGAAGCCTTGAGAACAGTTCTGAAATCTTAAAGCATCATTAACCCTTGTCATGCTGAATAAATTAAGATGGCACACCCACTTCTAATTTTTAGCCAATCAGATTACTTGATCCAGGTTGTTAATACAAATTCACACACTTGATGACAAACAGTGCAAATCCAGATCAGTTGGCTTCTTCAGAAGCCAACTGATCTGGATCTACACTGTTTGCAAAAACAGGACATATCTGGGTTCAGCAGGACAAGGGTTAACTTTCTTAGAGTTCATCCAATTTTTATAAAATGTATGGTACTATCAAAATTTATGATTTGTCAAGAGCTTTCATTTAACATACACTCCACCAATGTTGTCTTTCCCTTTAAGATTGAAAACAACAACAACAACAAAAAAATGCCTTATCTAGCTGTACTTTCATGGTGAGGCTTCCTTGGAGGTGTTTTGCTGAGGTGCTTCTAATGAGTACCTACAACATATGTTTGAGTCTTTTAGTTTAACTATAGATTGTATACAGTAACATTCTCATTAAACTAAGGATTCAAATAGGAAAAAATATGTCAAAGTAAATTGCCATCCATTGACAATGATTATTGTTTGGCAGTCTTTATTGCCCTTAAACAGCATAACTTACTTGACCTAATGTTTCTATCATGACCCATTATGGTATTTATCTTGTCACAATCAAGTTAGAACACTATTTTCATATCATCCACAACAAAATCATTCTATTACCCTTTAATCATTCACACCATAGCTCTAGGTAAGAGAAATATAGATCTACATATTTTACTTCTAATGAGTACCTCGTAAACTGAAATCAGTCCAAAAAGTGTTAAAAAGCAATGCTTATTAGATTTCCCTTCCACCCACACAGAAACTAAGGTAATGGACAGACATACGGATAGACAATGAGAAAACAGTATACCCTCTCCCCACTACAAACACTGTGAGTTTGCAGGAGGGGTATAAAAAAGAATGACCCTTGGGAGCAATGAACACACAGCACAGGAATTTCCTGAAGTGTCCATGTTTTCTGGACAAGACTAGCCAGTTTTGGCCAATGAGGTCTTGTCAGTGCCTCTCAATTATTTTTCTCCAAATAGTCTCAGAGCAGGCTCAATAATAACAAAGGACCTGAAAATTTCAACAACACTTCAGTGAAGTAAAGAAAGACCTTTTATGGCCACTACACTGCACTAATACTAGCTATAGTGAATGGTTTCTAAAAAGACAGTTTTGGCCAATGAAGCCTCATCAGTGCCTCTCAATTATTTTTCTCCAAATAGTCTCAGAATAGGCTCAATGACAACAAAGGAACAGAAAATTTCAACAATACTTTAGAGAAGTAAAGAAAGACCTTTTTATGGCCACTACACTGCACTAACACTAGCTGTAGTGAATGGGTTCTAAAAAGACAGTTTTGGCCAATGAGGTCTCATCAGTGCCTCTCAATTATTTTTCTCCAAATAGTCTAAGAGTAGGCTCAATGACAATAAAGGACCAGAAAATTTCAACAACACCTTAGAGAAGTAAAGAAAGACCTTTTATGGCCACTACACTGCACTAACACTAGCTGTAGTGAATGGTTTCTAAAAAGACAGTTTTGGCCGATGAAGTCTCATCAGCGCCTCTCAATTATTTTTCTCCAAATAGTCTCAAAATAGGCTCAATGACAACAAAGGACCAGAAAATTTCAACAACACTTTAGTTAAGTAAAGAGAGACCTTTCATGGCCACTACACTGCACTAACACTAGCTGTAGTGAATGGTTTCTAAAAAGAATGACCCTTGAGAGTAGAAAAAAAATTCTTGAAGCCTCCTGACTATAGCTAATTTAGAACTAGAAAACAGATGTCCCCTACCCCAAATATTCCAAGTCACATACTCTTGAAAATGTGCTCAAGGTAACCAAATCTAATCAACACTTCACATGGTTCTGGTGATGTATAACTACAAGTTTGACTTAAATCCTGGAGATACTATGCATACAAGCTGGTTTTGATTAAAATTTGACAATCTTTTGCTTGCATACTATCTCCTGGATTTAAACAGCCCTCGAAAAGAATGGTGTCCTGTTAAACATACTTCTTTTTTCTTCATTTGACTCATGAAAATATATATTAAAGGTACTCATTAGGATATCCTCAATGAGATGCTTCTAATGAGGACCACAACAATGTTTTTGCGGAAAAATAAGAAAAGTATCCATACAGTTTAAATAAAACAAGCTTTTTTTAGAGCTATGCATATATTACATCTGATAAAGTGTGTCATATTATATTTTTTGCGGGCCTCGGTAGCTCAGTTGGATGTGCCTCTGACTAGATCAGGAGGTTCGACCCCCGCCAGGTCGGCAACATTCTTTGGTGGAGATTGATCATGAAATATTTTCTATGGTCATTCTCTCCCTTCCTGATTCAAGAGTTTCTGGCGAAAGAATGTGAACAAAACTGGTTAACCGCTTGGAGGACTAAGCCTGCCCAGTGAATTTGTGACTGGGTAAACTGACCGCACTCAACATGACCCCACTGGGTTGACTGGGCCGTAAAACCTCAACACAAACACATAATATTTTGCAGTGTAATAAACACCTAACTATGACTGATTACTCCCTTTCAGCAGCCTATTGTTTCTTCTTTTCTCAAATTTCATACTGTTTTCTCTGAGTTTACCACTCTCTGGACAAATTCATGAGATTTTTCTAATATTTCCCAGAAAATAGGTTCTGATATTTCATGCAAACTGTCTCTAAGGAGACAAGTTGCAAGAAATGTCAAAGCCTATTTTCTGAGAGATTGATTGTGCTGGGGTTTAACGACATGTCAACCCTTGTGGGTCATTTTGTGTCATCTCCCAGAGAAAGGGAGAAAAGAGATAGAAGAGGAGATGAAAGACAGGGATAGGGAAGAAATAGGGAAATGAAAGACATTGAAGGAACAGAAGAAATAACAACATTCCCCTTACCTGCTGCAAGGACAGCAGGCCTTGCCCAACTGTAAGCAAATATCAGTTGGGCGCCCCGATGACAAAAGCTACAAGACACCTTCGCCTCACCCAACCTCCCCCATTTTCTGAGAGACAATTTGCAAAAATGTCAATGTGTACTTTCTGGAAAAAAATAAGAAAAAAAGGAGACAATCTGCATGAAATGTTAAAGTCTATTTTCTGGGAAAAACAAGAAACATCATCTGCTGAATTAACCCAGACAGTACAAAAGGTAAACTACCGGTTCATGAGTCTAGAAAACGATGGTTTTTTGATTGTGTTGGGGTTTAACGACACGTCAACCCTTGTGGGTCATTTTGTGTCGTCTCCCAGAGAAAGGGAGAAAAGAGATAGAAGAGATAGTAGAGGAGATGAAAGAGACGATTAGGGAAGAAATAGGAACAGGAATGAAAGTGAAGAAACAGTAGAAATAAAAACATTCCCCCTCTACCCTTACCTGCTACAAGGATAGCAGGCCTTGCCCAACTGTAAGCCAATTTCAGTTGGACGCCCCGGTGACATAAGATACACGACACCATTGCCACTCCCGACCACCCCCCTAGAAAACGATGGACAGGTGGCAAAAAGTGCAGAACCTGATAAGATGCCATGTTTTGCAGCATCTGATCTGGGTCTAGATTGTTTGCTCTGGCCTTACTATCTGAACAATTTGGGTAAATATAATAAATAAGAACAATAAATAGTACAAGAAATTCACTGAATGGCTATGTCATCAAGAAACAGAGGTAATTGCATACACTGAACATTGTTCAGCCAAGTGGGAAAGGTAGCAGGGAATGGGTGGGTGGGTAAAATTTTGTCAATAGCGATTGCATTCGAAGAAAATTTTTTTGAAACTGGCGCCCTAAATCCGATGACTGCACACACATGGGTTATCTTTGCACTCATTTGTCAAACCAAAGGATAAACAAAATCTGATTGGTCACTTATACTATTCCCGTTATTTCAAAAATATAAAACAAATTCCATCTATTTGATTGGCTGATCCAGTCACGTGCCATGTAAAGTCATGTGCCATACCAGAAAAGTATTTTTTTTTTTTTTTAACTCTTTATTCTTATAAAAATGTATGCTACATTAAGTTGCAAATTCAATGCCAGCAACAATTAATATATATATATATATATATATATATATATATATATATATATATATAAATATATATATATATATATTTTTTTTTTTTTTTTGTAATATTGAATGAGATCTCGAAAACGAAAGTAAATAGGGATTACCAATCGAACGCACTACACGTTAGATTGGTTGGTCAGGTCATGTGACCTAGTGAAGGAAACGGTATTAAATCACAAAACAAATAAATCATTTCCTTTGAATCTTTCGGAAGATGCTTTCCAAAATGACTGATCAACTTAAGAATAATAAGTAAAATTTACAGTATGTGAGCTGGGAACCAGCCGAAGGAAGCGCCATACCCCAGTGGGTGGGGTAATGTAAACAAGCACATCATTCATTGGATTTAAAACCCAGTTTAATGGTTAATCTATATAATAGCTCTTGATAAGATGCTTTTTTCAATCCAAAAGTATTGATAGGTTTTTTTTATTTCTCCACAAAAACATATGTTGTTGGTACTCATTAGAAGGCAAGGCACTTCTAATGGGTATCCACAACATATGTTTCCATGGAGAAATCAGAAAAATAGCCACCCAGCAGTGGTCGTGTTGGTCACTATGCAACAATATTTACCTGATACCCACTCTTAACTAAGATAATTCTTGGATAATTTTTCCTATTTCTCCATAGAAACATACGGTACGTTATGGCTACTTATCAGAAGCATCATAGCAAGGAGCTTCTTTGAGTACCCACAGCATATATTCTTATGGAGAATACTCAACCATTACAAGTCCTTTGTTGACCCCAAGCTGACAAATAACAAGTTTAGATAATTATGTTACACAGTGCTGTGAATATGAATATGTTGCCCTTTAATTGCAAAACTGTTTTGATCTGGATTTCACAAACCCAGTGGAGTTGGGAGTTAAATGGCCCAGTCAACACTGTTAAGGTCATGTAGAGTAGGTCATTTAACCTACTCAGACTTTTCCTGGGCAGGACTAGACCTCAAAGAGGTTAAAGGGTAAGAATGACCATAGAAATTATTTCAGATGCACTACTGACAGCTCTATGAATCACAGCAAAAACATTACATGCATACATTTCTTAAGTGTCGTAATAAGTGTCAATAATTGAGGAAAGTATCAATCCATCAGCAGTGTGATGTCTAATGACATCTCTGCTGAATTGAATAAAATAGCAACACTCATTTCCCCACACTTCAGTCCCATAACGTATCTGTCATTGGGGCTCAACTGATTAACTTTGAGACTGTTAATCTGTTCACCGATTTTATGGAGAAAAATAAGAAAAATATAGGCGATTGGTCCTTTGTTCATTTACCAAGTGAGTGCTAAATCTTAACTCTTAATGCCTTGATAACAACTGCAGCAGACAACGCTTTTAAATATTTCTTTTTTTTTTTTTTTTTTATTTTCTCTGAAATTTTTTTTTTTTAGAATAATTTCGTCAGTATACTGCAAGTTTGCTATGCTCTTTAAGGGTTGATTGAAAAATGTGTGAATGTTGATAAATATCTGATCAATATCACAGTATTTAGGTATTGTATTCTTATCATATTTCAGTAAATCATATTTACCCTAAACATTACGAAACCTCACCTACTGAACCATTATCCTACCCATTAATAAGTCTAAAAACTGCTGGATTAGCATCAAATAGTGTAGACCAACATCAGATGCCAAAGTATATGGCAACTGATCTGGGTTGAGAGTGTTTGCTCAGGCCTGTCCTTCTGGATACTCTATCTTTTGCTTATATTTCAATATACATGAACCACAATAGAGCTCCACTCCATAGATCTAGATAAGAGATGTATCAGGTAAATATTTTTCTTATTTCTCCATGAAAACATATGTTGTGGGTACTCATTAGAAGTGCCTCGGTGAGGCGCTTCTACAGAGTACCCACAATATATGTTTTTGTGGAGAAATAAGAAAAATATCAATTCTTTTGGACTGAAAAAAGCATCTTATCAAGAGCTATGCCACTCATACAGGTCGGATAACTTTACAAATTAAATTGAATTAACCGGAGAGAACTTGGGAATGTTCATCTGATAGCCTTCAGTGACAATGGTCAAGCTCTGATATGCTTCAGCAAGTAATAAATAAAATTAACGCTATTTACATAGCTCTAGGAAAGGTAATTTTATTTTTTTACCAAAAAGTATTGATATTTTTCTTATTTCTCCATAGAAACATATGTTGTGGGTGCTCATTAGAAGTGCCTCGCCAAGGCACTTCTAATGAATACCCACAACAAATGTTTCATGAAGAAATACCCGTTTTTTTTTTCTTGACTAGATCATAGGTGTGCGCTTGCATGGCACACCGCATACCTGTGTACCAGCCAGTCGCAGACCCAGGTCACCGAGCAACCACATTCTTGCTTGATGATACATATAGACTCAAACACATTGCTTTTGGGAATCTGACACCATATATTTTGGAAATTTTCATGAACATGATCAAATAAGATTATGAATAGCACACAGCAACATTTGACTAGTATAAAGACCCTATCATGTCCATATGATAAATGAAAGATATAAAAATATCTGCCTGATACTCCTTCTTATTTGTAGCTACCTGATAAATGGTCAGCCAACTATTGTGACAATTTAAGACACTACTGCTTTTTTTTTTAATTTCTCTGACTAAACAAAGACATTATGGAGTCTGACAGAATTATCACAATTGGTCCGACAAAACTCATCATTTTTCTATACACCGGTAATGTATACATTTCTGCATAGAACATTTCTTGGGTCCATCTTTAAGCCATGTTTTTCCAAAAGTGTGCCAAAATAATGAACTGTTATAAAACAGTTCCTGTATTATTTTATGATGTTGTCTGCTATAATTTTGAATGACACAGGGTCAAGAACAAAGCCTGAGTCTTGCCAATCAATCTAATGACCTTGATTCTACACTTAATAAACTCCATTCTTCCAGAATCAATATGATCTTGAAAGTTAAGAAGAGATCAAAAGCATATAAGTCCCTATCTGGAGACACTGAGAAACAACATCTGTTACTGGAGTCACAATGTAAATATCTCAGCAGCATGTCATGTTGAATCAGCAATTTTCTGTTCTTATAACTGATAATTCCTTCAACTACCTGATGTTTTACATCTGCTTTGGGATTTCCTATCAGAACGATTTGTTTCGAGTCAACTGGTCTTTCAGTTCAGGAGAAGAAGCAAAAAATAGATTTTCAAGATGGCCGCCATCTTGGATTTCTGATTGGAACAATTTTAGCTATTTTTGATAGTCATCCCGATGCTTCCTACCAATTTTTGGACAATTGGCCCTTTGGTTCAGGAAAAGAAGAGAAAAAAAGAGTTTCAAGATGGCCGCCATGGCGGCGATTTTGGAGTTCCCATCAGAACGGATTTAAGCTATTTTTGATCTACAAGTCACCCAAATGCTTCCTACCAAGTTAAGAGTCAACTGGCCTTTCTGTTCAGCAGAAGCGGAAAAAAGATTTTCAAGATGGCTGCCATGGCAGCCATCTTGGATTTCCGATCCTTTGGTTCAGGAGAAGAAGCAAAAAATAGATTTTTTCAAGATGGCCACCATGGTGGCCATCTTGGCTTTCCGATCGGAATGATTTTAGCTATTTTTGATCTACATGTCACCCCGATGCTTCCTAACAAGTTTGAGTCAATTGGCCCAGGGATGTAGGAGGAGTAGGCTTTTAAGCCAATTGTTGATGCCGTATGATGGACGACGGACATTGACTGACCATAACAGCTCACCATGAGCACTCTGTGCTCAGGTGAGCTAAAAAGACGGAAATAAATTGTCAATTTTCTATATAAACTATATACTTTTGTTTTGTATCCAAACAAAAATATATAGGTTACGTATATAGAAGAAGAAAAATCCTGATGGAATTATGGAAGGGTTTTTTTAAATAATGAAGAAAGTGAGAGTTGTCTCTCTTGCATGGGAAACACCTACTGGTCCTCCACTTCTTCCCTATCAAATATGAAAGCAATCCACTGAAAAATAAAGGTAACATATAACTTTGAAAAAAGGTTAAGCAAAAGGTTAACCTGGGACGACGCCCTCCCGACGCCCACCCTCTCGATAACCTATCCAAAAATGACCCTTTTTCTATACTCATTTCGGTTCAGATATAACACTTTTGAGGTCCAGCTTTAAACTGTCTTATATCAAAGCCATCTTCTAATGAACCATCTTATAAAGGGGTTCCACTATCCTAGGTTACAATATAGAGACTTCAACGACACTGTTCACCAAGACCTGCTGAAAATTTGGAGTCCCACTTTCACTTGAATTGAATGAAAACCCTCAAATTATAAACTGCATGGAAACTAACTAACATTTATCAGGGGCCATAGCTCAGTAAATGTAAAAATTATAAAGCGAATGCCACTTTTGTACTAAACTGGTGTTAATGGCGTCACATATGTTCATTTACATCAGATGAAATGCACTCAAGTTATGCATGAAACCAATTTCAAACCATTAATCTGAGGGGCAATAATTGTAAAAGAAATAACAAAATTTGCCACTGGCATTCCCACACAAATCTTCCCATTACCAATATACAAAATTTCAAAAGGATCCAGGAAACAAATCTAAAGATGGACCAACATTTGATTTGGTTGTTGTTGCTTTATTTGACAGTCATGGAATGTGATGATGGAAACTGATGCCCTTTTACAAAATCACCTCACAGCAGCCCGTCTCATTATACTGAGCCAGTACAACTGGTCCCAACTCTTTATATATCCTTCCTAATGCTGAAAGCCAAGCAAAAAAGTGGCTGGTATCAATTTTTCAAAGGCTTAGATAATTGCTCAGTTTAAAAAGCTATGGGAAAAAAAATCCTGATTTAACAGCATGACTATATGTACATGTACGCTGCTCTTTCAATAATGCTGTGCCTTTTTCCCTTGCCATGTCTCCACTGTACCATTCTCTGGTCATGTGACTGTGACCTGCTCATAACACAATGCCTTTGTTTACACAGAGCAGTCTAATGTTTACTCAGTGTTGGGAAACTATGGTCGATCTTTAATTGACTGTTTTCTTTGTGACAAAAGGACACAATGACAGTAACATCATTTGAAAAATGTTCTCAAGAGACATGACATCTGAATGAATATTTGAGAAACCACCTTCATAATAGATCAGGTCTTATTCTCGTTTTTTGGCTTACCCCTTGAACGCCAACCAAAATAGCGAATGGTTTTCCACGGTAAATAATACGTCATTTGTTTGTCCAAAACTTGCAACGGTTTATGAAGTTTGTCATATCAGGTACAAAAGCATGGGGACAATAATGAAAGCTGTCACATTTGTCGTCTGCAATGCGTAAAATAACAGTTAAACTTTCGGACAAACAAAGCTATTTAAAGTTCAGTACCTATACAGAATCATTCCCTATTTGTGTAGCAGAAATTCTAATCTGGTTTTATTTTTCATAGAAAATAGGTCTTGGCATTTCATATGTTTTCGTGGAGAAATAAGAAAAGTATTATGTGGATACCCCCTCTTATCTGGAGCTATATCTTTACAGCAAGAGGCCCATGGACCACTACACTCCTCAGAGCTCAAGTAGAGCGTCTGCTTCTGCAACCTTAACCCTTTTGCACTGAGACCTTGCACTTTGTACTTTCAAACTTCTGTTTTTCAGTATTTAAATTTTGATATTAGCTGCTTACTTTCCATAATAAAAATAGGTCAAGGTCAACCAATGATCACTATTTTAATAAATCTGGTAGGGCCAGAGTCCCCAATGATGCATAGTGCATACCAAGTTTCAAGGTCTTTGGCCTTTCAAGTCCTGAGAAGAAAATTTTCGAAGGATTTGTACCAAACATAGGCATGGCAAATGGCTCAAATTTGACCCAAATCCCATGAACAAACTAAAATTCATTCTCCCATCCCACAGGGGCTCCACATGTACTTTTGTTTCAATCAGCCCTGCAGTTTTAGAGGAGAAGATAAAAATACTGAAGCTGAGGCATCCAGAACATCAGTAAATGACCTTGACCTTTGCTAGTTATAAAAGTTCAATTAGAAGATTGCGTATATCAACTTTGAATGTCATAGGCTACAATAGCTTCTCATAAATCCACAGCTTTGCCTTTTTCCATACGAAAGCCTAAGTGACCAAATTTGATCTTGCTATAAAATAGGTCAACGTCAACCAAATGTCACCATTTGTACAAATTTGGTAGTGCCCAAGTACCCAAATGGTGCATACCAAGTTTCAACGTCACTGGTCATTCAGTTCCTAAAAAGAAGATTTTCAAAGACTTTTTACCATATATGGGCATGGTGGCCATCTTGATCACGTGACCCAGGTCCCATGAACAAACTTTCAGTCCCCCATCCAACAAAAGCTCCACATGTAATTTGGTTTCGATCAGCCAGCACTTTTAGAGGAGAGGATAATCTAAGGCATCCAGGACAAAGGTCAATAAATGATCTTGACCTTTGATATTTATAAAAACTCATTTAGCAGATAACAAATATCAACTCTGATGTCATAGGCTACAATAGCTTCAGAAAAATCTACTGTTTGCCTTTTTCCTATACAAAAGCCCAAGTGACCAAATTTGACCTTGCTGTAAAATAGGTCAAGGTCAACAAAGGATCATCATTTGAACAATTGTTGGAGCCCGAGTTCCTTCTGCTGCACACATGTATCAAGTTTTAAGGTCATCAGCCATTTGGTTCCTGAGAAGAAGATTTTTGAAGGCTTTTACCATATATGGGCATGGTGGCCATCTTGGTCATTTGACCCAGACATTACAAACAAACTTTTGTTCCCCCATCCCATGGAGGCTTCACATGTAATTTGGTTACAATTGGCCAAGCTGTTTCAGTGATGTTTGAAAATGCTGACGATACTGAAGCCGACACTGACGCCGGTCCCCTGCCTATCCTATAAGCTCCCCTGGTGAGCTAAAAATGTATTTTATGGTAGCTAATCAGAGGCAATGAACTTCTGATGAGGACCATGTCTCTGCTGGGTACTTTTTATTGACCGGCGCGGGAATCATGCCAGTCTCTTAATATAGCTTTGGATTTTTATATATGGTAGAGTATTTGATTAGCTCACAAAGGATTTTTTTATATTTGCCGGGATTGTTGATATATGACAATCCCGGCAAATATAAAAAATCTTTTTACAAACTGTGTTATAAACAGATTAATGTCTATTTTATTTTCATTTCAATCAAGAAATTTCATAAAGCTTAATAAAAGCATACATTAAAGAATCACATTGTTGTTCTTTTTTACCTGTTACATTGAAAATTTATTAAACTTTAATATACCCTTGCAGCATTCCCATTCACGTACTGCAGTACATAATTCACGTAGAGAATCTGCCATGAGCGTACAGAACTGTTGGTATCTACGTACATAAACGTACCAAAAATTTGGTGCACGTATAAATTGCAACATGCGTACGTCCTACTGAGTCAGTTTTCGCTTAATAGCATATCCTTTTAAATATTAATAAAGCATTGAAACACTGCGGTTGCTGGCGGACAATAATGAATGCGTTCGACTAGTGCATTGAAACGGACTGGATTCCCTGGAATGTATTTATATTCTTTCCAAGAGGGATAAGATTATTGTTCATTGGTTATTGTGTATGATCTTTTTTATTATTATCCAATCACTGACAACCATTACATTGTATCGCGGTTCAGTGGGCACCTCTTTTTCTCCGAGTTTCGATACGGCTCAGTTCGCACGAGTGTATACAAAAGTTGTCAATTAGATCGGTAATATTTTGTTTCATTTAGATTAATTTAGGATAGTTGTACCGCTGCATGACTACTTTAGCCAAGTTTTTAATGACTGTTGTCAACAAAAGCATGTACTTATTGCCATAAAATCTACATGTCATAAGTTTTCGCGACTTCCTAATTTCCCGAAAAAGTTTAATTATTCAGTCAATAAACACTGTTATGAACATTAAAAGCGTTCAGAACTCCAAGGAAAATGTCATACACTCTTTCATAGAATTTCCAATCTTTCATGCCATTTTGCAGTAGCCATTTTCTATAAAATCAGTATGTCCGGCTCACACTGAACGAAAGGAACAACATTCTGGACAGAACCTGTTTTATATCTAGGAAGCTTTAATAGTACTTGAACTTGGCTGTTAGTATTAGGTTCTTTTGACTGGAAAATTATGTTTTGGAAAAGTGACGTCTTGATATGATTGAAGCACAGTTTTCCTTTTATTTAAAATACTAAGACAAAGTACCTAAAACTGACCACAATGACATTTAAAGTAGAAAGTCTTCCCAGCGCTTAACAATGCATTTAATTACCCCCTCAAAAAGTGATCTGTACCCCCAAATGCTTAACCCAAGGGGTACATGTATAGGCGATCGGCATAGAAGCTACAAGTCATCAGAATTTTGAGTTTAATGCGAGGTTTCTACACAAAAGGTTGTTATATATCGTTCTAAAGCTTGATGTGTCTAGAGTTGAATGAGACATGATGTAGGCTTCCCAGGTGGTGCAGTTACCATAGAAATGACTCAGAAGTAGGTCACTGTGAGTCATATTACCAAATTTGGCAATTTCTACCCTACAAAATTTTCCTTGCCATTTTCACTCATAATGAAGCTAATGCATAATAACAAGCTGTTTAAAGTGTAGTTTATGACATATTTACCATGTTTAATAAAAAACTTGATTAAATTATATATCTAATTAAAACAAATATATTTTTAATTACATGCATTAGAAAATAATGTTGTTGAAGTCGTGCAGAATTTTATCTTTCAGTGTAGTATCTGAAAATGAATTCGAAATCAAATGGTAAGAGTATACACTCTTGTTTTTTAACAGAGAATTACATCCATTTATCACTTAAGCAGCAGCAGAAACTCTTGAGAATGTAAACAATCTAATTTGCATTTCTTTTTCGATTTGGCTCTGGACGTTGTTTCGGTGTCTCAAAAGGCAATGACTTTGTTAATTTGACACATTCTGTTTCAGTTAATTTCAGAGACAGGAATATGAACACTATCTGAAAAAAAAGGTAAGAGAAAAGTCCAGGGAGTGCCATAATCACAAACCGCAGCCCTTCCCAGACCCCAAGAGGAAGAGGAAACCCATAGATCTAAACAAGCACAAACCGAACAAACGTACAAAAAGCACTAAGATTAGCTCTCTCTTCCCCAAGCGAGGTAATCGCAATACTAAAAGGACTGAAAGACACAAGAACTAAATGACACATGGTAAGACATACAAAAACTCGCCTCGAAGAATAAACCACAAAGCAACAAAGAGTAAGACTAACACCAGGACCACCGCCTTAGAACGGTCGGTAGAGCAAACCACCGAGCAAGTTTGTTCATTTATTTTCAAGAAACACTCTAGCCACAGAATGAAACGTGTTTTTCCCCGTCAGTTGTTTCGGCATTAATGTCAACGTTGCCATCCCCCTCGTGTATCAACTGTCCGACATCACTGATATGGTTGATTCTGTCAGGCACATATATCCCATCTTCTGATCTGGCAATTTCATGTTTCAACTTTGGCTAGCAGTATTTTTTGATTGGTATCAAATGCAAATATCAAAAGGATGTGTTGAAGTGGAAATCCCTGAAAGTTTCTGGCAACAACTGAATGATACATATGAGGCTTTGTAGTCAGATGTGCAAACCAGACAGAGGACAGCACATGATTTAGATAAGTCACTCAGTCAACATCTAGCACCATTGTTCGGAAAGTTTAATGAATAGGGATGCTGTTTCACCAACTTTCAAAAACTAGTGTATGTTCCTGGAAGCTGCAGAGTTCTCCTGCTAACAAATAGTGCAGAACGAGATGGGTTATGGAATATCAGTCTTCATACTACTGCCAAGATGTTGCCATATTTTTGTGGCCAACAGGAATAACTATTCCCGATGGACCCCACTATACCTCTTAGATATGTTGTAGCATCCCGACTATATTCAAGAGGCATTTAGGAAAGGGAACTTCTCTGTTTGACATTCTCCAGGCAAATACAATGGCATATGGAGTGACATGGGGACAGAAACAACTGTTATCAGCGATTCCATGGGCGACAGTGGTATCACAGGCCTGATATGAAAGCAGCCTGCTCTGGTACGATGGTCTGTGACACACCATATCCTTGGAAATTATGCATCCCATATACGGATTAGAAAAGGACAAACTGTAAAACACATGGAAAAACATCAGCAGGCACAACCTGCCGCCATTAAAAGAGATTAAAAGCATGTCCAAAATAAACGTCAAAAAGATTGCCTTTAGAAACAAAGAACACACTACGAATTAGAACATGGGATTCTGAGTATTATTGAGACTCTTCATAAGCAGTAATGAAATTTGCAACACTGTTTATGCCCTCTAGCATATAAAATGAGCAGAACTCCATTTTTCAAATATACCACAATAAGCCAAATGATCCCAAAGGAAATGAAATACAATCATCACTGTGGTTATGTACGTGTGATGTACGGGGAGACGTTCTACTGCCGCCACATGGCACTAACACCAGCTGCAGTTTAGAAAAATAAATGTCAAAAAGATTGCCTTTGGAAACAAAGAATACACTATGGATTAGAAAATGGGAGTCTCGGTTTTATTGTGACTCTTCATAAGCAGTAATGAAGTTTGCAACACTGCTTACCCGTTTGATGCTAATTCACACCCAGAAGGAATTTTGCTGAACATTTCATCAGGACTACATGCTCCACAAGAATCTCTTCTATCAGCAATCAAAACTGAAGAAAAGAAGTTTGGTGCTTTTGTGAAAGAAACACTATCAACAAAAGGGAAAACAAGTTTCTAGGCTGCTATTACAAGATCCGGTCTGAATACATTCTCTGATGTGAAGAAGAAAACACCAGTCAACTTACAGGGAAAGGCAAGTGGTATGACAATAAGCTCGGAACTTGTTTTTTGAAGATTTCTTACACTATCAAAGACCAGAGAGGTAGTTTCGATAAAGAGTGAGCCCACACAGCCTGTCACATCTGTTCTAACTTCCCTTTTCCACAAAGATGGTTCTATGAGGAAAATCACAAAGGCTGAATTGCTACACATGTAGGAACATCCACTATCTATATACGTGATGCAATGGCCATTTTGCAAATGATGCCAGGTGATATCAGGCCTCATTTCAGCAACTAGCAAATGTTTACATGGATACACTTCTTCACTGCTTCAGAGATGCGGACAGTGTTGTTGATATGTTTGATAGATATGACAATAAAGACTCTGTAAAATCTGCAGGAGAGGAAAGACGTGAAAGTGCAGGTCCAACGGGAAGACAGTATCAAGTGATAGCAGGAAGATCAACACCGCCTTGAAAAAAGAAATATGGCTTTACCTGAAAATAAGGCAGCACTCAACCAGTTCATCTCTCAGTATATCAAAGAAAGAGCATGTGAATCACAAGCCCTACAATCCCGCCATGAGAGAAAGCTGGTGATAGTAGGTGGTTTTGTGGATGATAAAACTGTTGTATGTCTATCTTCAGAAGGAAAGACAGTCAGAATCCTTAGCATCCACACGTGAAGAGGCCGATACACGAATGAACTTGCATGCAGTGGATGCAGACTCGAAATGCATGGGTCATGATGGTAGAATAGTCATCAAAACACCAGATACAGATGTTGTTGTGCTGGATTTATACTATTTTCCCTAAATTAAACATGTTTCAGGATTTTGGATTGAGACAGGAAGAGTCACAAAGACAGCTGATCAGAGACGTTTTATTCTCATTCACAATATTTCCAAGTTTCTAGGGCTGTTGTTCTGTTTGGTCTTCCTGGGATACATGCCCTTACAGGTTGTGATTCTACCTCAGCATTGTTTGGAATAGGAAAGAAGCCAGTGTTGAAAATGATTCAAGAAATAGGAATAGATAAGTTTACAGATCTCTCAGAGTTGTATGGCAGTGATGAATAGGGAGCTCTCCGTGCTGGACGAAAGTTAATTGCAAGTCTATATGACCCCGGGATATGACCAACACACAAAGCAGGAAAATATCATAGTAGTCTAAATGATCTGCGTTTCAGATTAGCTACTACAATAGAAACAGCACTTTCAAAACTGCCCCCTTCAGAAGCTAATTTTGAACAACATCTTCTCGGAGCATCTTGGCTAGCTAAAATGTGGATACATGCCCATCAGTCTGTGCCAAACATTCCCTCTCCAGTTGGTCATGGATGGAAGGTAGAAAACGATACCATTTTATTTATTTATTTATTTATTTATTTATTTTTTTTTTTTGTGATGGTTCAGTCAGTGCTGAGGTACTGAGAGAACTCGTTTGTTCTTGCAGAGGTTGTAACATCTGCGCCAGCAAGTGTGTATCAGGAACTAATAGTTTACCGTGTACTGAAATTTGTCCTTGCCAAAGTGATGACAAATGCCAAAATGAACTGAATAAGATGTTGGTTGAAGATATTGAAGTATCTGAAGAAGTTTTTTTTTTATTGAAGATATTATTTCATCAAGCGAACTAAATTTTGCATATGTCAGTCAGATGAACTAACGTGCACCATTATATGCTCTTGTGAAGGAAAAGACAAATGCCATAACCGCCTTTCACACATCATATAAGGTGAACGATGGCTAAAAGAATATTGCAGGTTACAAAAGGTTAATTTTAGAACATAGTGGTGCAGGATTTACAGAGCGGCCCATTTGAAAGATGGCATGCGGTTGCAAGTGACTGGGTATACACATGTTGCAAATGTCAGCTCACAACCTGTTAGAAAAAGCTATTTTAGACCACTGATAGATGTCTTTTGTATCATTGTTCTTTTTGTTGTTTTTATTTTCTTTCAATGAAAGAAGTTAAACCTCTTCAATTGAAACTGGTTTATTATGATAGCTTAATTATTGGATACATATGACATTCTTACTAAAAAACATCTATATGATATCTGAAAAGGCACCTTTTTTCCTGGCAGTAACTTATCTTATTTCATTGGTTTGATCCTTTTATTTTGATAGTTTTAAGTAAATTTAGTTGTATTTGCTAACTCACTAATCAAGTGTCCTATTTAGATGGTCAGGATTCATATTATGATCTAAAACTAACTGTAATGTTTGTGCAGTGGATATTTTGGATTCTGTGCATAAGGTACCCTTTTTATTACCACCATTGATACCCACAACATGCCTAATTAATTACCAAATAATAAAAGGTTAATTGTTTGATATTTAACATGTAGAAACTGTCTTCAATACAATTAAATGGTAACAAACTTTATACTGCACTGATGAAAAATGCACTTTTTATGTAAAAACGGTACCTTTTCCTGTGCAACGGCATATGTAGTCTTTGTTTTATTGTTTTAAATTTCATCAGAATGGTAGAAATTATGTTTGTATACTTTTATATAACTCCATGTAAGAGAAATAAATGACATTATTGTAACAGATGGCTTCAAAGCTCAGGTATAAAATAGCAATATAGAATTCTGGGTACTGTACATAAGGTGCCTTTTTCAGGCATCTGCACCACCCCAGAAACCTACATCATACCTCATCTGAAAGCACACATATAGGGCTTCAATTTAAGGTATGGTGTACATTTGTGTAGAAAGGTCGTATTAAGTCATATTTTTCACTCCATGTACCGATCGCCTAGTACCCCTAAATCAAAATGTGAGTGGGAATGCTGCCCTTGTCCAATATCTCGAAGTAAATATAAACAAAATTTGTGCCAGTACTTAGACGTTTACATCTAAATAGTTGGTCTTATGAGTACTACAACATTACACATGTTTTTGTGGAGCAATAGGATAATATTTATTGGCTACTCCTCTTATCTAGAGCTATGTATTAGATCTATAGTCATTATCTCATTTCCTGTTGTTGCTGTTATTTTGTTCTCAGAATTAATCAATGGACATGGACATGTAATTATTAGTATGCCTGCTTTATTAATATAAGATGATAACAGACAAGAAGGACCGGACTTGACTCTTCAAAGAGGATATGGGCTGCACCATGCAAAAACGGGTCTTCAAGCATATGCGGACAGGGGACTTGATAAGGAGGAGTATTTCATGATAATTCTGGGATAATTTTCTCCTGTTTTCTCCATAAAAACATATGTTGTGGGTACTCATTAGAAGCACCTCAGTGAGGTGCTTCTAATGAGTACCACAACATATGTTTTTATGGAGAAATAAGAAAAATTATCCCAGAATTATCACCTGATACTGCTCCTTAATAAGTCCTCTGTGCGGACATATGCATTTTCACAGTCTCATCAGGGCCTTCATAGTCCACTAACAGAATCTCTGGCTACTACAGGATGTATGAATGGAGAGCAAAGGCTTGGATGATATGTTGCACATGTGCAGTATGATGTGAATTCCCATGTTTTGCGCATGTTCAATGGAACTTTTTTGCTTGATGTAGTCTATTAGATGGTATAAGATAAGAAGGACTGGATCAGACTGTTCAAATATTATTATTATCAGATTATTATCATATCCTAGAGTCTGAGTAGGGGCCATCTCATATAACTAAAAGGAAGTTTAATTGACTTCTTAAAGAAAAACACTCATCTAACAATAGTCTATTAAAAACCAAAACACAAAATTTTCCTGACCGGATTTCTAGTGAAAATTTATCAAAAGAAGCTAAGAAATAAAGAAGTTACTGGGCTTCAAAATTTAGAAAATGTTGCCAATTGGAAGCTGTTATTTTTTGAGTAAGTGACATCATAACCACTAATTAAATATGCAGAAATCTTTGTCTGTCAGCATTCAAGGCCAATCAACGCCAATCAGTGAAAAGAATTCTCAGAAATCACAGTCAGATTTCATTATTTTCTGTTGTTATTATTTGTCTCACCCCTATAGGATCTTGTGGCAACCATACAGACTCCTTCTAAACAACTTGTGGTGATAAATGTACACAAACAGTAGATGAATCAATGCAAGTAATCAAATCCTTCCTGCACTACCCTTATCTGAAACTAACCTCTTTAAGTTCTTTTTTTCTTCAATAAAACCACCATTCGGTGATGCTGACATTCGGAATTTCCCTCCTAGAGGAAGATATTGACCTTCCCAAATTGTACTGGATTCCTTAACTTCTAAAGAATCTGTACAAGCAGAGATATATTGCGGGTTTGGCTAAGTGCTCAACCAAGCCTCTTTTTCAGATTCTAACACAGATCCTAACTGCAGTTAAAGAAGGCCTTCAGAAGTATTGTGACACTGTATATGCCAGGAGTGGTGTTAATCAGATGTGGATCTTGAAAAACTCCAAAGTGCTTTTAGAAAACTTAAAGGCACAATCTCTTCATTCTGTCAACAGCATAAAATCTTTCGATTTCTCTACTTTAAACAACTATTCCTCATGATAAATTGAAATCTAAATTAAGGAAATTATCAATCAGTGTTTCTTCCATAAGAATGGTAACCGTCGCTTTCAGTATGTTGTCATTGGCTACAAAGACACATACTTCGTTTGGGATCACTCTGATGCACCACAAAAATACTCAGATGCAGATGTCATAAAGATGATGACATATCTAATCGACAATATTTTTGTGGAGTTTGGCGGATGGATATTTCAGCAAACAATCGGTATGCCAATGGGTACTAACTGTGCACCGTTGCTTGCCGACTTGTTTTATACTTGTATGAGGCGGAGTTTGTACAAAGTCTCCTCAAAGCAGGCAAGAAACACCTTGCACAACAATTCAATTTCACCTACAGATATATAGATGATATATTGTCTCTGAAAAACACAAAATTTGCAGAGTATTTGGAATTCATCTATCCACGTGAACTTGAAATAAAGGAAACTTCGGAGACTGCAGCGTCCTCCTCATATTTGGATTGTTATCTCTACATTGACAATGGAAAGCTTACTACTAGGCTTTACGACAAACAGGATGACTTCAATTTTCCCATTGTTAACTTTCCATTCCTGAGCAGAAGTATCCTTTCCGACCAGCATACGGCGTTTATGTATCACAGTTAATCCGTTATGCCAGAGCCTGTTCAAATTATCAGGACTTCATGGAGCATGGGAAAGTGCTCACTACAAAGTTGTTGAGCCAGGTGTATCAAAAAACCAAACTGGTAGCAACACTTAAGAAGTTCTATGGGAGACATCATGATCTGATCAATCCCTACAATGTGGCAGTTTCCAGAATTGTTTCTGATGTTTTTGCCAATGACGAGCCATAAGTAGACTTCCAAAATTCCTGACATACGTTTCTACCTACATTTCCTTCCTTCAGGCCTATGGGCATGGTGGGCAAAGCTTGCTTACCAAGTAATGCTTACTATCTGCGGACGCCTGATTACACCCTTTATTCTGGGGTCCATGTCTGTTGGTCTGAACATTCTGATTCATCATTCGTTTATGGATTTATGAGTTTGGATTATGGCTTGGGTACAATGACCACAACTACTAAGTACTTTAAAGGGAAAAGCAAGGTTGGTGAAGAATGCATCTCAGATAAAAGACCCAGACAAATCATGCAATTTGATGACCATCTGATCAAAATCGGATTAAAACTAATAAGGAAATAAAAAACATTTAAAGATTTCAGAACAGTTATCAAGGGCATGGCCATTTTGAATATTTAATAAGGTTCTAAACATTTCAAAGCATTAAATAAAATCTTTCTGATAAAAATTAATGTAGTTTTTTTTTTTAGCAAAATCCATCAATGCCTAAAGAAGAAGCTATATATGCAATATAGAGGTTGAGTGTTGCCGCGAATCTTATTTATTCACATTTTACATATTTAACAAGGGCCTTCTGATGTCATAAAAGCCTCATTAAATATACAAATTGGTGCACCCACAAAGCAGTTTTGGTATCTTCAAACCTTGATAAGTTACTTATAGTTCATCCGATGTTGATCACATTTGCATAAGATTGTCAAGATTTTGCCCCTCAGATATATTCTTCACCAACACTGCTTTTCCCTTTACACAAATGTCACATGACTGATGCTCACATGATCATGGCTGATCTGCTAATAGTAAGCTTGTCAACTGGAACATTAGATCTGCGATCTTAATGATCAATGAGGGGAATAATGGGTACTCAGGTAAGGGTACCCCTTCTATAGATTCAGATCAGAACAAAATGCAACAGGAAAAGGGTTAACAAGCCCCTCTGGTAGGTTTGGTATATGCAGCTATAAGGTTGTTTGTTTCCATACGCTATAGCTACAAATATACGCAAGGAATTTCCTGATCCAATAAAATGCATGAAGGAATCCTACCAGCTTTCTGCTAATTAATTCTACTAATAACCCTGTGGCCTTTTAGAAAAGCTGATCAGAGAAGCAGAAGATCAACCATCACAAAGAACTGAATGAATATTGTTTTTTTTTCTCTCCCTGATTCCAACATAATTCCAACATCTCTCGGAAGTAAGATGTAGTGTCACAAAGTTAAACCATATCTACACATAAGACGGCCATGTTTGGGGGTTTTCCTGCTAAACAATATTCTTTTTTTCTAATTTCTCTGCAAAAACATGTTTTAAGTAGTCATTTGAATCACCTCAGCATCTCTGACTCAAATAGGCACATTATTATAGCTCTCATAAGGAGCTTTTTCAACCAAAAAGTATTGATGTTTTCTTATTTCTCAAAAAAAA
This sequence comes from Anodontia alba, assembly GCA_964016985.1. Lineage (NCBI taxonomy): Eukaryota > Metazoa > Mollusca > Bivalvia > Lucinida > Lucinidae > Anodontia > Anodontia alba. Next base: position 61,567,645 of record OZ024823.1, on the reverse strand, counting down.
AACATGTTGTGGGTACTCATTAGAACCCACAACATATGTTTTTCATCGAGAAATAAGAAAAAGGTTATGTGGATACCTGTAGTTATGAGGCACCCACAAGATGTTTTCATGAAGAAATAATGACACCATTTATCTGGATATCATATTTATCCAAAATATTTCACTATCTGGACTTACCATATCATATTTGACTATGTATCAGAACACAGGCCTGAGCAAACAGTGTACACACAGATCAGATGCAGCAAAATGTGACATCTGATCAGGGTCTACTTTGCCTACCACTCGATCAGCAGTTAAAGACAATCAACGGGTAGTTTTATTTGTTTGTGTTGAGGTTTTACCATCCAGTCAACCCATTGGAGTCATGTTGAGCACGGTCAGTTTACAAAACCACACTTCTACTGGGTAGCTAAGCAGTTAACTAGTATTGTGCACATTCTATCACGAGATACTGACAACTGCCCTTCTTGAATCAGCAGAAGGAAGCGAATGACCGTAGAAAATATTTCATGATCAAATATCCATGAAAGAATGTTGCAGACCCAACGGGGTTCGAACCCGCAACCTCCTGATCACCAGTCAGATGCACATCCAACTGAGCCACCGAGGCAAGCATCAACAGGTAGTAAAGGTGGGCATGTTCAAATTTTAGGATAAGCATGGTAAGGAATTCAAGATGCCTGAATACTTAGGGTAAATATGGTATTTATTCTAAAACTCTGAACAAGTGTGACATCTCAACTGCTTACCATAATTATCCTAAAGTGTTAAAAAGTCCATTATATTACTTGTTGATGAGTGTAAAAACTGCTGAATGAGTGGCAAACAGTGTAGACCCTAATCAGATGCCACATTCTGTGTTTGCGCAGGCCTCTCTGTTGGAATACTTATGGTACCGGTAAATAGGCTACTCTGGGCTATGTAAATGTGGCCATGGATGAGGTGGTCACTGAACTCACATGAACTGTCAATGGTAACATGCTTTCAGAAATCAATGTCATAACTCTAGATGAGGTGCTTATTTCAACCAAAAAAAACGGATATACATGTATTTTTTATTTCTCATCAAAAACATATGTTGTGTATACTAATTAGAAGTGCCTCAATGAGGTGCTTCTAATGAGTACCGACAACATGTTTTCATGGAGAAATAATACCCACTTATCTGGGTACTCCACTTATCTAGAGCTATGAATGTACTCTGTTATGACTGAACCGAAAAAATGATTTGACAGTATCTGTATGAACCTTAACCCTTCTCTTGCTGAACACAATATGCCCTGATTTAGCAAAACAGTGTAGATCCAGATCAGTTGGCTTCTGAAGAAGCCAACTGATCTGGATCTGCACTGTTTGCCATTAAGTATGTGACTTTATATCAACAATCTGGATAAGTAATCTGATTGGCTGAAAATTAGAAATGGGTGTGGCATCTTAATTTATTCAGTATGACAAGGGTTAATTGAAAGTTTTATGGAAAATACACAGGCTGGACAGTTCTACTTTATACTGAGCTATCTGTTGATGAGGTTTGCTGTTTTCTTTTCTTGTTTTGGGGTTCAACACCTCACCAAAAGTATGTCAATCATTTCAGACTGAAACAAACTTCATACAGAAGAATTCTGCTCCAAGAAGAATTTGTTGTTGGCCATTGGATGCAGTATAATCTCAACTATCAGTATGTATGTTTGTGGCGTCCCATTTTCGGGAGCTATAAATTGCACTTAAATTCATGGTACTGAACCTGATATTTCCAGTACATTGTTGTGTACTGTGTAAATGTCCAAAATTTTAAACAATTGATTCCATAAATCTTTGCCTAAATTTTACATTTATGAGTTTATTTCACAAAATATGATGTACTTTAGGGAATAGCAAACAGTGTAGTCCCTCATAGATCAGACTTGTCCATCAGGAGAAGTCTGGTCTGGGTCTACACTGTTTGCATATTCCATTATGTCAGAAAAGTTGGTCACCTGGGCCCAGCTGCTCAAAGCATTGTTAGCTTAACAAGCTCGTTTAGTGGTCAAAATGTTAACTGTTCTAGTAAGTACAATATCTAATTCACATGTATTTTTGCTGAAAAAATGTGAGTAGCTTTTGCAAAAGCTACTCACATTTTTTCAGCAAAAATATTAGTGTATATGCCCTATTTAACGATCAAAATTTTTCCCATGCCTTAACTAATGACATCGTTAGCTTTAAACAACTGGGCCCTGGTGTAGAAATAAATACAATAAGGTACTATTTTGCATGCTGTGGTTCAATATGCATTTAAATTATTGCACTGAAAGGTTATGTCTGACATTAGCTGGAGATTTGCCTTGTTTCTGACTGGCAGAAGGCCAGAAAAATAATCACAATATTTATTCTAAGCATATTATAGTATACATACAGACTGACCCAACACTCAGAATGATAATGCAGACTACTGGCCGGAGAATTCTTCAATGAAAAGTGCATAAGAAATTAATTATGGGGTTAAGAAAATATGCCAAGTTGTAAACCAGGGAAAAAGCCAATTCCAAACTGAAAAGTAGGTGGCCTAGTTGTTAGGGCTCTCAACTTGCAAGTACCAAGTACATTGTGATTATTCTGGTCATGGTAATTTTTTCCATTGTTAACCCATAAAGCATCAATCACAGCTGCAGCACTTGACATTCTTAATTTTTTTTTCTTTTCTTTTTGAGAAAATGTTTGAAATTTCATGCAAATTGTCTGCTGGGCATTTTCTTATTTTTCATAGATAATGACTGATTCAAATCAATGTCAATGACTTTATACATGTATAAGTAAAAGAAATTCAGAGAGGGAAAAAACACAGAGGCCTTGTTTATATGTACATGTATATGGAGGAGAATTTGATGCTGCTGCTGGGATTATTTTCTCAATGTCACCATAAAAACACTCATAAAAGCACCTGACAAGATGCTTCTAATAAGCACCGAGGTGATTCTAACCAAGATCCAGAAATATATACTGTATGCAGGAATAAGACAAAAATAAGCCTTTCTTACATATCATTCTGCTGCGTTTAAGGTTTCTTTACAAAAGCAAATTCATTTTAATGGCAACATCTCTGGAAACAAATGCTATCCTTGTAATGAGGGTCCACTGAATATATGTAGAAACAGACATAAAACTGTAGACTCAACTGGAAAATAACAAGCACTTGCATAGAGAAACATGACAAATGCACAGAATAACAACAAATCAACTCATGAAAAATGTAACAAAATATAAAACGGATTCAATTCAATCAGTTAAGAAGTTTCTTTAGAGAGGGCAATCTCAACTCCATTTCTAAATGAGTTCAATATTTATACAGAGTGCTCAACAAATCAAAAATCTCATCCTGTTAAAATAAACTGACAGGTTAATTCGTATGCCAGCATCTACCAGGCTCCAAATGAAATGAGTGTTCATAAGATTCATTTCTTTTTTTAGGTCAACTCTACCTAGTGGTTACTCATTACAACTGTCTTAACTCATAGTCTTAGATAGGAAGGGTGTCGAGAACATAATACACTGAAACCTTTTTATAAGACAGTTCATTATAAGATGGTTCTGGATATAAGACAGTTTAAACGTGGACCCCAAAAGTGTGGTATCCAAACAAAAATGTATAGATTAAATGTATATTTTTCTACATAATATAAACATTTTTATTTGGATACAATACAGTTCAAATGTTTAGCTAACACGATAATTTTTGCTTTGGGTCCCAGTAATAGTGTTAAAAAGAGGTTGTGGTGTAATAATTATGTTGTGGTGTAATAATAATGTCGTGGTATTCATTAGAAATGCCTTGCAGATTTCTTCTTTCTCCACAAAAATGTAAGTTGTGGGTGCTCATTAGAAGTGCATCAATGATGCGCTTCTTAGTCTGACTACCCACAACATATGTTTTCATGGAGAATTAAGAAAAATATCAATACTTTTTGGCTGACAATTCCACAGACTGTCCACTATATCTACTGCTATATATATATATATGTCTTTATCATTAAGGCGAGTCTAATAAGTACAGTACCAACAACATGTTTTGTTGTTATCCCACAAAAAAGCGATGGGGATCATAGCAACAGATAGGGTGCTTTTTTCATCTGAAAAATGCTGATATCTTTCTTATTTCTCAATGAAACAAATGTTGTGGGTACTCATTAGAAGCACCTCACCGAGGCACTTCTAATGAGTACCCACAACATATGTTTTTGTGGAGAAATAAGAAAAATATTATGTGGATATCCCCTCTTATCTGTAGCTATGGGGGATATTGTGAACCCTCCATCCATCTGTCCATCCATCTGTTCCATCAAACTACTGTCTCCTAAACCACTGGGTGGAATTCTACCAAACTTGCTACATCACTTCCCCTTACGGTAAGGGTGTGAGAGAGCACCATTTTTTTCTGTGCATCTGTCCATGCATCCAGCTTCCATTCATTTGTCTGTGATGCTACCTGCTCCTAAACTACTGGGAGGAATTCAACCAAACTTGCTACATCACTTCCCTTATGAGAAGGGTGTGTGAGAGCAACACTATTTTTTGGTGCACCAATCTGTTCATTACGCTATCTCCTCCTAAACCACTGGGCAGAATTAAACCAAACTTGCTGCATCAATTCCTCTCATGCTAAGGGTGTGCGAGAGCGTTCGTGCATCCATCGTCCGTTCATCTGTCCATCACACTATGTCCTCCTAAACCACTGGATGGAATTCAACCAAACTTGTTACATCATTTCCCCTCATGGTAAGGACGTGCAAGAGTGACAATATTTTTCAGTGCATCTATCCATCCGCAAGTCCAGCATCCATCCATCTGTCCACCACACTATCTCCTCCTAAACCACTGGATAGAACTTTAACAAACTTGCTACATGATCTCCCTCTTGGTAAGGGTGTGGGAGAGCAAGTCCATCCATCAGTCATGCTGTAAGCAACATTAACATGAGCGTGGGAATTTGCGATGACGTGTCATCAACGGCACATTCTACTTTGTTTTTGGTTTTAGTTATCTAGAACTAGCACAATATTTTACATTATCTGATGGACATGCACATGCAACTCCCAGAAACAGGAACCACAAAAATTTTCTAAATTCCAAGGTGAAATCATTTTAACTAACAAGACCTCCCCACTCCCTACTAATGAGTAGCCACAATATAAGTTTCTGTTGAGAAATCTGGAAAATATTTATTTGATACCCTTCTTATGTTGATTTATATCTGGCTCCAAAATTAACAAATATTATGAATACGTCAAGCCATGTCCTTAAACCGAAAAAAAGGTAAAACTTGATGCCAACAGAGACAAATGCATGGACAGACAGGACATAGTTTGTGCAGGACAACAAGCTTGCTCATGCCAGGGCGGAGATCTGTGTCATATTCCAGGGAGCATCTCACCTCTAGGTTGATGACCTTTCAAAAACAATTTCCTGTGTAATTTTGTTTGTACCAACGGAAGCTGCTGAAGAGAGATAAGTTTTATCAATATATCATATCTCTTTTTGAAATATTATTTTTAATATCAGTGCTTTATTCAGTTATGATATTCAGTCTATGCAGATGCTAGACAATTTATTAACCCTTAAATTGCTAAGCAAAATTGTAGCGGATGACATTCTACATTTTTTTTTTTTATTATCATTTTTCAGAAAATAAAACTTGGCATTTGCTTATTTTCTCTGAAACACTGCTGCAGTGGTGATTTAAGGCTTTATGGGTTTACTATTAGCACTCTCTTCACAAATTCAGCAGATGACCAACTGATGACAATTTTCTTATTTTTCTTAGGACATAGGGTTTTACACTTCATGTTGAACTCTATTTTCTGTAAGGGTGGGGGTAAAAAAGAAACTAAAGCAAAATGATGTCTGCTGGAATTTTTACTTGACACACTAAGCATTAAAATAAGCACTTCAGGAGTATATTTAAATCGAATAGTAATCCAGCTGAACAATTTTCTTATTTTCTCCTTAATACATTACAATGATCTCAAAGTAGTTGTCTAAATGTGACACATACTGAGATGCAAGACTATTTTTTTCAATTTTCAGAAGAAAATAGAAAATGTCAATACTTTCATCTCTGACAAAAAGAAGCCTGATTTGAAGCAGACACTGAGTTCCTACCAGGATATTTGTAAGGCTTTACTTCAGAACTTGTGGACTGTTAATCTTGTTGCCATCAGCAGATTTGAAATATATGCTACACATAGGTCTAGACAAGAGTGGGTATCAGGTAAATAGTTTTCTTATTTCTCGACGAAAACATATGTTGTGGGTACTCATACCACAACATATGTTTTCGTCGAGTAATAAGAAAAATATAGATACTTTTTGGTTGAAAAAAAGCGCCTTATCAAGAGCTATGCTACATATAATTATAGACAGGAATATACCACTTTTACCCTGAATACTGGAACAGCTTATTTTCTTAATGCAGGAAAAGTAGGATCTGACATTTCATGCAAATTGTCTCCAATCCTGTTTCCTGGGTAAAATAAGAAAATAATTCAAAATGTTGTCTGCTGAGAAAAAATACTAATATTGCTTAGCCTTTACATACTTGTCATAAAGTTTTAACAAGTCCATTTTACTGTCTGTTGAGGATTCTAAGAGTTATTGGATCATCAGATGATAAGCAAACAGTGTAAACACTGACCAGCTGTCACATTCTGTGGCATCTGATAAAGGTCTACACTGTTTCCCAGTTAAGTCAACAAGTGCAGATGACACTGTTTTGGGGGTTTTTTTTTGTTTTATTTTATTTTTATTTATTTATTTTTTTTCAATTTTTCAGAGAAAAAAAGACTTCAAGTGAATCCTCTACAAAGTCTTATTTTCTCTGAAAAATAATTTAAGAAAAAAAAAGAAGGCTGTCCGCTAGAATTTTGCTAATTGTCTACACCCATAGGCATACATAGTCTGAGAGTTCACCATTGCTCCTGATTTGTTTGTGTTGAGGTTTTACAGTCCAGTCACCCAATGGGGTCATGTCGAGGGCAGTCAGTTCGCCTAACCACACTTTTGCTGGGCAGGCTTAGCCAGTATTGTTCAAATTCTTTCGTCAGAAACTGACAACTGCCCTTCTTGAATCAGTGGAAGGGAGAGAATGATTGTAGAAAATAATTCATGATCAAATCTCCATGAAAGAATGTTGCTGACCCAGCGGGGGTCAAACCCACAACCTCCTATCACCAGTTGGATGCGCATCCAACTGAGCCACCAAGCCGGCATCCATTGCTTCTGACTGATCGATATAATTCAAAGCACTTTATGAAATGTCATGCACTGGTCCAATGCTATTTTCCATGGACTGTAACCAAGTATTTATTAGCTTTCTCAAAAAGCTTGGTCTATGCTTAGGCCAAATAAAAAAAATGTGTGTTTCTGGTTACAAAGCATTTTAAAATATGGACGGTAGGTTAGGAAATATTTTTATTTTGTTAAAGTTTTTATATGGGGTTATTAGGAAAACAATATGGCCAAACAGGGAAATCCCCCCAAAAAAACCTTGAAAAACGTAAGGATCAGTGGTAAAAAAATTAGGTACGGTTGGATAAAGAAGGGCTGTTGTCAGTTTCTGGCAAAAGAATGTGCACAATACTGGTTAACCGCTTAGAGGACTAAGCCTGCCCAGTAAACGTATGGTTAGGTAAACTGACCACGCTCGACATGACCCCAATGGGTTGACTGGGCCGTAAAACCTCAACACAAACAAAACCTGAAACACACACTTTTTTTATTTTAGGCCTCAGGGTAGACCAAACTTTTTGTGACAGCTAACATTTGGTGTTTTAAGGTTTTCTTGTTCTGATCCTGTATAGGTCAGATCAAAGGTGCTGTAACAATTATTACAACAACAGAATAACTTTAATAGTATTTACTTAAGTTTGTATCCTTTTCTCCTGTAGTATTCTATAGAAATAGGTGTGTAACACATTAAAAGATACAATTAAATTCCTTCACCAACAAACAAAACAGTATCTCACAGAGTAAATCTTGAACAAAGTAGATAATGCAAATATTTGCCTGGTTAACCCTTGTCTTGTTGAGCCTGGATATACATGTACCCTGCCTTTGCAAATAGTGTAGATCCAGATCAGATGGCTTCTGAAGAAGCCAACTGATCTGGATCTACACTGTTTGTCATTTGGTATGTGAATTTATATCAACAATCTGGATTAAGAAATCTGATTGGCTGAAAATTTGAAGTGGGCATTGCATCTTAATTTATTCAGCATGACAAGGGTTAAGCAGGGGTGCTAAACTAACCTACTGTGTGCTTCTGTATGATATCAATACTCTATCTGGTTAAAGAGGATTTAGCAAGGAAGTGCCCATAACATTTAATTCTGGATTTTAATCCACAATGGCCTGTCAAAAATCAATTCATCCAACAAAGTGATTTAAGATTAAATGTTAAATACAAATAATAATGACAACATTTCCCATAAGTTCTGGTAATACAGGCTCACGCTGGTTTATATACCCTAATATATAATGCTGCAAAACATTTTGTTTTATCTTTACTACTCTATACATGTGCAAATTCAGCAGGTGGCAAATTGTTGATATTTTTTCTTATTTTTCCCTTAAAATAGGCTTCGACATATCCTGCAAATAGTCTTCCATGAAATAGACCTTAGGGAGATAATCTGCATGAAATCTCAAAGCCTATTTTCTGGGAAAAACTGGGAAAGCTATTTCAAAATGGCATCTGTTGAATTTTTTACCAAGCATGTTAAGCGTTAGCTTGGTAAGCATAAAGTTAAGAACATAAGTTCAAGGTCACTAAATGTAATCAGCAGGCCTCAATGATAAACCCTGTATTAAGTTTGAAGACAATCTCACAACCAGCCATTTTTGCTGTTTTTTTTTTTTTTTTTGGCACCAAAAAAACACATATCTTATTGGTTCTCACTAGAATACAGCATCAGCAGTAATAATATTTTCAGTATAAAATGCACTCCCTTTATCTTTTCTATCTTTCTGTTAAGTCATGGCCGACATGTTGAGCCAGTTAGTTAACCTTAGTCCTGCTGAACCCAGATATACACTGTCTTTGCAAACAGTGTAGATCCAGATCAGTTGGCTTCTGAAGAAGCCAACTGATCTGGATCTGCACTGTTTGCCATTAAGTATATGAATTTATAGCAACAATCCAGATCAAGTAATCTGATTGGCAGAAATTTATAAGTGGGTGTGGCATTTTAATTTATTCAGCAGGTCAAGGGTTAACCTGCTCACCCTTTTCCTGGATAGGTTCAGTCCTCTAAGCATTTAACCAGTACTTGTGCACATACTTTCACCAGTAACTGACAAATGCCCTTCCACAATCAGAGGAAGAGCGAAAATGACCATAGAAATGATTTCATGATCAATCTCCACGAAAATTATGTGACTGTGCTGGGATTCCAACTTGGGATCACTGGAAGGGCTACTGACTGCGCTATGGAGCCCAGCACTCCCTTTATCTGGAGCTTTGGTCTTGTAAAGAAATCATTCATATTACAAGAGATTTTATTGTCATGCTGGTCATAAAATCAACAACATAGCACATAATAAAATAATAAACAGGCATTCTACCATGTCAGGGTTGTAATTTGGCCATTAATTACTGGGACAATAATGAGCAAAGTTAATAACAAGAAATATTAAAGCAATGACATGTGAAACAGTACCTACATGTACATGTAATATTAGAAGTGAACATCACAGATCGTTATTTCCCTCCTATGCCACAGGTCCACTCACAACAAAATGATTACCTAAGTATTGCAAAGGTCTTTTTTTTTATTTCACACCGAAAACATATGCTATGGGTATTCTATCATAAGAAGTGTCTCGGCAAATCACATCATATGTTTTTGTGGAGAAATAATAACAAAAATTAATATTTGCTGAAAAGAGCCTCTTATCTAGGTCTCTGGTATTGGGATGGGCAGGCTTAAACAGTGAAAACCCAGCATATACACAGACCCGGATCAGATACCCAGAACACAGCATCTGATCAGGGTTTACACTGTTTGCCACTCATACAGCAGGCTTTTAGGGTGTAAAACCTGGATATTTTTTTCAAATTTTAAGAGAATGGATATTTTTTTCAAATTTTAAGAGAAGTATAGTAATGAGTTTATAATTATGTCCCAATATCTAGGATTAATACAGTATTCAAAAGATAGGTTTTTGATATTTATAAATCAAAATATATCCTACCAAAAGGGTATCATACTTTATCATACCTCCAGATAATGCAATTTTTCAACCAAAAAGTATCCCCAAGTTCACAACATGTTTTCATAGAGAAATAAATATAGAACTAGAGCTGGTGTTTGTAAAACACTATGCCCCCAACTGCCTGACTCTAACACTGTTTGACTCCAACACTGCTTAGCCATGACGGTAACAACAGTACAAATATATGATTTCAATGTTATTTTATCAAAGGGAAATAACTCTAAAATAGGAGATGATTGGGATAAGAAAAAAATACGGATCACCTATTTCTTCATGAGGAATCAAAACATGAAATTTCAAAACATTAGCATACATGGTTCTAAACTTATGCTATACACAATAAAGCAACGACATTAAATGGCCCGAAATTGCGAAGGGCCATAACTCCAACATTTCATTTAATTGGTTCAAAATTTATTCAGGTGATCTCCTCCTCAATCCCAATCAGTATACCAAATATCATGGCTCTAGCTTAAATACTTTTTGAGATATCTTGCTGAAAAAGTCAAAATGCCTAGAACTACAAAGGGCCATAACTACATCAATTTTTCATGGAATTCCCTAAAAAACAAACCAGGTAATCTCCACATCATCCCCAATCAGCATATAATATTTCAAGACCCTAGCTTAAGTGCTTTTCGAGAAATCTTGCTGACAAGGTCAAAATGAGCAGAACTGCAAAGGGCCGTAACTTTATCAATATTTTCATGGAATTCTCTCAAAATATAATCGGGTAATGTACACATCATTCCCACTCACTGTATCGAATTTCAAGAACCCAGCTTAAATACTTTTCAAGATATCTTGCTCACAAGATTTAATTCTGATTTTTTTCAAAGGGGCATAACTTTAAATAAACATGCTAGACAAGAAACAAAATACGGGTCGGCTATTTTTTCATTGGGAACCCAAATATAAAATTTCAAAACCCTAGCGTGCAGGGTTCTTAAGATATGGGATGCACAAAAAAAGCTTGATGAACGGACAAACAGTCGGATGGACAAATGAAGGCAAAATAATATGCCCCATCAATTTCATTCGAAACTGGGGGCATAATCAGGTCATCTACTCATCGCTACCAATCTATTCATCAAGTTTCAAGGCTCCAGCTTCAATAGTTTTTGAGATATTTTGTTCACAAGGGAAACATGCCCAAATTTACAAAGGGCCATTACTTATGAAATATTTTTCAGAATTTACAAAAAATTAATCAGGTCATCTACTCATCATTACCAATCAATTCACCAAGTTTCAAGTCTCTAGCTCTAATAGTTTTTGAGATATTTTGCTGACAAGATAAAAATGCCCAAAATAACAAAGGGGCATAACTCAAGAAGTATATTTCAAAATTTCTTCAAAAGTTAATCAGGTTGTCTACTCATCACTACCAGTCTATTCATCAAGTGTCAAGGCTCTAGTTCCAACAGTTTTTGAGATATTTTGCTGACAAGGTAAAATTGCCCAAAATTACAAAGGGCCATAACTCATGAAGTATTTTTCAGAATTTCTTCAAAAATTAATCAGGTCATCTACTCATCACTACAAATCCATTTACTAAGTTTCAAGGCTCTAGCTCTAACAGTTTTTGAGATATTTTGCTGACAAGATAAAAATGCCTAAAATTACAAAGGGGCATAACTCGAGAAGTATATTTCAAAATTTCTTCAAAAGTTTATCAGGTTGTCTACTCATCACTACCAGTCTATTCATCAAGTTTCAAGGCTCTAGCTTCAATAGTTTTTGAGATATTTTGCTGACAAGTTAAAAATGCCCTAAATTACAAAGGGCCATAACTCATGAAGTGTTTTTCAAATTTCTTCAAAAGTAAATCAGGTCATCTACACATCACTACAAATCCTTTTACTAAGTTTCAAGGCTCAAGCTCTAACAGTTTTTGAGATATTTTGCTGACAAGGTAAAAATGCCCAAAATTACAAAGGGCCATAACTCAAAAGGCATTTTTCAAAATTTCTTCAAAAGTTAATCATGTTGTCTACTCATCACTACCAGTCTATTCATTAAGTTTCAAGGCTCTAGCTCCAACGGTTTTTGAGATATTTTGCTGACAAGATAAAAATGCCCAAAATTACAAAGGGCCATAACTCATGAAGTATTTTTCAGAATTTCTTCAAAAGTTAATCAGGTCATCTACTCATCACTACAAATCCATTTACTAAGTTTCAAGGCTCTAGCTCTAACAGTTTTTGAGATATTTTGCTGACAAGGTGTAATTGCCCAAAATTACAAAGGGCCATAACTCATGAAGTATTTTTTAGAATTTCTTCAAAAATTAATCAGGTTGTCTACTCATCACTACCAGTCTATTCATAAAGTTTCAAGGCTCTAGCTTTAATAGTTTTTGAGATATTTTGCTGACAAGATTGCATCCATATTTTTTCAAAGGGCCATAACTCAGAAAAGGGGCATAATCCTGTCAAGAAAAAAAATACGTGTCAGCTATTTTTTCATGAGGAATCCATATATGAAATTTCAAAACAGTAGCATTCACGGTTTTAAAGTTATGCTATGCATCAAAAAGCGTGACGAACGGACGGACGGACGGAAGGACGGACGGACGAACAACCCAGAAGCAATTTGCCCCTCCAACTTCTTTGAAGTTTGGGGCATAAAAATTGAGGCTATGCCTCTTAATTAACCTTTGTTCTGCTGAATAAATTAAGATGCCACACCCAATTCAAATTTTTAGCCAATCAGATTACTTGATTTAGGTTATTGATATAAATTCACACACTTAATGACAAACAGTGCAGATCCAGATCAGTTGGCTTCTTTGGATCTACACTGTTTGCAAAGGCAGGGTATAGGGTTCAGCAGGACAAGGGATATTTTATCTGGTTGAGCTATGTTCCACATGTTACTCCAAATACTCCAAAATCAATTATTATTCATAGCTCCAGATAGGAGAGGTTAATAAAAATGTTTTCTTACATCTGCAGGAAAATGTTAGTTGTGGATACTCATTACAAGTGCCTCACTTCTAATGAGTACCCACAACGTATGTTTTCATGCACAAATAAGAAAATTATCAATAGTTTTTCAGCTGAAACTAGACAAAGTGCCCACTGGGGCACGTATACCCCCGACCAGCGCTACCGACAGTTTTTAAAGAGCACAAAGTATGTAGGTTTGATTCTGGAGATGGCAGTTATATGCTTTATGTTATAACATTGAAAAACTTCAATCACACATAATATGAAGCCCTTGACCTCAAAGATCAGGCACAGGTGCAGGGATTGAGCTTAATAAAACTTTAGCCCTATAACTTCACCATATACTAGGAAAACAATCAGTCTTTATAATATAAGCAAAAATGCCATTTGTATGAAAAGTCTGTGACCTTGACTTAAAAGCCATGCCCCAGCTTGAGGATGGTGCCGAGAAAAACTTTAGACCTATATATACCATCATGCTTAATATTAATGAAACCAACAAAAGCGTCTTCATAATATAGCTATATAAATTTTAATGAAAATTTTAAGGTCACCTGCCTACTCAATGCCCTCTACATATCTGTAAAGTATCACAAAAATATCTTAAAGAAGTTTTAGAGTTATTGCCCACACAAGATTTAAATAACCAAGGGAGAAAACTGCAGAATGGAGTCAGAAAGTCATTCTTGAATGTGATATGCCTACTCAATGTCCTATACATACTGGTGAAGAATCATGAAAATATCTTAACATGTTTTAAAGTTATGGTTTGCACAAATTTTTTACAATTCTGGAGACAAGGGGAGATAACTCATGGATCAAGTCAGAGTTGTCTTTCTTGTACCTGACACCCTACCAAATGCCCTCTACAACCTGACAGTTTCCTAAAAATAGCTCAAAGGGTAGTTAGGAGTTATGGGGTGCACAATAATGCATTTATGGACAGACAGACGGATGGATGGATGGATGAATGGATGAATTCCATGCTGATAGCTATATCCCCTAAACCTCTCAGTAGGAGGATAACGAAATTCAACAAAAGGTCTTGAAGGTATAGCTATATAAACTTAGATGCAAATTTTTTTACTTTTATATGAAATTTCTAAGTCTGTGACCTTGACCTCAAGGTCATACCCCGGGATGGGGATGATGCTGAGTAAAACTCTAGACCTATATCTACCAACATGTCAAATATAGATGAAATTCCTCAAAGGGTCTTGATGGTATAGCTATATCTATATAAACTTAAACACAAAAAAACTTTGACTTTTTTATAAAAATTCTAAGTCTGTGACCTTGACCCCAAGGTTACCCCCGGGGTGGGGATGGTGCTGATAAAAACTTTAGACCTATATCCACCATCATGCCAAATATGAATGAAATCCATCAAAGGGTCTTCAAAATATGAGGTCTTATAAACTTTAACGCAAAAACTGTGACCCAAAGACAAAAATAAAGTATGAACAAATAATGCTTCAAAGGACGGACGGACAGACAAACAGATTTCTTGCTGATAGCTATATCTGCTCAACCCTTCAGTTAGGGGATAATGAAATTTAATAAAAGGTCTTGATGATGTGGTTATCTAAACTTAAACACAAAATGTTTACTTCTATATGAAAATTCTAAGTTCTTAACCTTGACTTCGGTCACACCCATGTGGGGATCATGCGGAGTAAAACACTAGGCTGATATCTACCAACATGTCAAATATAAATGAAATTCCTCAAGGGTCTTGATGATATGGCTATATAAACTTAAACACAAAAAACTTCGACTTTTTTATGAAAATTCTAAGACCGTGACCTTGACCCCAAGGTCACCCCCGGGATGGGGATGGTGCTGATAAAAACTTAAGATCTATATCTACCATCATGACAAACATGAATGAAATCCATCAAAGGGTCTTCAAAATATGAGGTCTTATAAACTTTAACGCAAAAACTTTGACCCCAAGACAAAAATAAAGTATAAATGAATAATACTTCAACGGACTGTCGGACAGACAAACAGATTCCTTGCTGATAGCTATATCAGCTCAACCTTTCAGTTAGGGGATAATGAAATTTAATAAAAGGTCTTGATGATATGGCTATATAAACTTAAATGCAAAAATTTTTACTTTTATATGAAAATTCTAAGTTCATGACCTTGACCTCAGTCACATCCAGGGTGGGGATCATGCCGAGTAAGAAGCTAGGCCAATATCTACCAACATGTCAAATATAAATGAAATTCCTCAAGGGTCTTGATGATACAGCTATATTAACTTAAACACAAAAAACTTTGACTTTTTTATAAAAATTCTAAGTCCATGACCTTGACCCCAAGGTCACCCCCGGGGTGGGGATGGTGCCGATAAAAACTTTAGACCTATATCTACCATCATGCTATATATAAATGAAATCCATCAAAGGGTCTTCAAAATATGAGGTCATAAACTTTAACACAAAAACTTTGACCCTGTGACTTTTTTATGAAAATTCTGTCCGTGACCTTGACCCCAAGTCACCCCCGGTGTGAGGATGGTGCCGATAAAAACTTTAGACCTATATCTACCATCATGCCATATATAAATGAAATCCATCAAAGGGTCTTCAAAATATGAGGTCTTATAAACTTTAACACAAAAACTTTGACCCTGTGACTTTTTTATGAAAATTCTGTCCGTGACCTTGACCCCAAGGTCACCCCCGGGGTGGGGATGGTGCTGATAAAAACTTTAGACCTATATCTACCATCATGCCAAATATGAACGAAATCCATCAAAGGGTCTTCAAAATATGAGGTCTTATAAACTTTAACGCAAAAACTTTGACCCTGTGACGGAAAGACGAACGAACGAACGAACGAACGTACGTACGAACGAACAAACGAACGTACGTACGA
Organism: Anodontia alba; assembly: GCA_964016985.1. NCBI lineage: Eukaryota > Metazoa > Mollusca > Bivalvia > Lucinida > Lucinidae > Anodontia > Anodontia alba. The sequence continues at coordinate 61,551,557 of OZ024823.1, read as the reverse complement.
ACGAACGAATGGACGAACGGAAAAGCGAAAACTATATACCCCCACATACTTCGTATGTCGGGGGTATAAAAAGTGCCTTGTCTGGAGCTATGTAATTTCCACTGAGTAATTGAGCAGACAATAAAAGGCCTAGGGAATCTGATTGATTAACAAGGTGTTTAACTCCAGATTTTATGCCAATTTGGCAGCTCTCACATAGTGGTGGACTCATAACCTGATATTCTTGGATATAACTTTGTTATTGGACAGAAACAACACACAATAATTCAATTGTAGGGGACAGGTGGTATTTTTTCTCTTTTTCTCTGAAAAAAAAATAAAAAAAATGGATATTTCATTCAGACTGACTCCAATGAGACAATGTGAATGAATTGAAAAGCTTTATTTTCAGCAAGGGGGGGGAGGGGGGGGGGGGAGTGGGGGGGTGCGGAAGATAGGGGGTGTATACACAAATCTTTCACTTTCACATATGACAGCATTATGATCACCTGCCCATCATTCATCATATTCCACTGTGTATGGACATCCAATTTTCTTGAGCATGCCATGTATACATACAGTAATATTTTCCAATTAGTTTTTACTGATATGTATTTATGGTAGGTGTGTAATATTTGTACTTTAAAACTCACTACACCACATCCATGTACATGTGTACTTCCCATATGGCCAAATAAAAAAATCAGTGTGTTTCAGGTTATATGGAATTTTAAAATAGGGATGGTAGGTTGGAAAATATTTCTTTTTGTTAAAAGTTTTTATATGGGGTTAATAGGGAAACTATAAGGCTGGCTGGGGAAATCCCCACAAAATCCTTGAAGAACTTTAGGGTGAGTGGTGAAAAATTAGGCTCAGTCCGGTAACTTGAAACAAACACTTTTATTTTAGGCCAAAGCCAACCCTTAGGCATAGCTCCAGATAAGGAACTTTTTTTTTCAACCAAAAAGTACCAATATGTTTTACCTTATTTCTCCATGAAAACTCATTACTCATTAGAAGCACCTTGCTGAGGTGCTTTGAATAAGTACCCACATTATATTTTCTTTGAACAAACAGGGGAAAAAAATCTCTTATCTGTAGCTAAGCTTATGTACATTGCTGCTTCAGGAATCTTTTGATCTTTATCCTGATCTTGTGATGATCCATTACTTTGGCAGCTGTTTCCTAACTTTTAATGACCCCTTCAAGTATACATGGGGCACACTAAGCAAAAAGGCATCTTCCACCATAATATTCAGACAGCACAGGTCCAGGATTTGTGCAGTCTCCTTAGGAAACAATTCGCATGAAATGTCAAAGTCTACTTTCTGAGAAAACTTAACAAAAATATTTCAAACTGTTGTCTGCTAAAATTTTATCCAGCATGCTAAGTATAAAACTAGAGATGTGTCCAAAGGATACGGATGCCCCTGCCTGAAAAACTTAAACGCAAATTTCTATAATGGACACCGACAGAGACTCACGGACGGACAGCTTTAACGCTGTATGCCCTTTCCACCTTTCTCTGAATGGCAGGGGCATAAAAAGAAGAAGACTTTTGTCTGCTAATAGATTTGTTTGGGTTAAAGCCACATGTATATACACATACATGTAATCATTGCCCTCAGAAAACCGAGTGAACCTAATCTGACAAAATTCAAGTAAATAAATCATATAAATGATTTTTCATGCATTCCTGTTCTTAAAAGTGTATAATTTATACACCAAGACAAGTGAATTTACAAAAAGACAAGTTTATGTTGGTAAAATGAATTGATTTACATTTTTAACTTTTAACCTGCCAAATTTAAACACCAGCAGACAACGTTCGAAGACTCTTTTCTGTAAATACAGGCCAACACGTCACCCAAATTATCCTCTACAGACCATTTCAAATGAAATGCAAACCTTTATTTCTCAGCAGAAAATTAAAAAATCACTCATTTGGCATATTCTGCTGGAGCCCATAGTAGGCACAAGGTAAACAAATTTATTGTTAATATCTTATATTCTGGAAAATCTTCAACAAAATGCATTTTTATATACTGTCCAGCAAAAAGCATGCATTGCCTCCATAGGTCTAGACAGGAGTGAGTATCAGGTAAATAGTTTTCTTATTTCTCGACAAAAACATATGTTGTGGGTACTCATTAGAAGCGCCTCGTTGAGGCGCTTCTAATGAGTACCCAAAACATATGTTTTCGTTGATTTGTTTGTGTTGAGGTTTTACGGCCCAGTCAACCCAATGGGGTCATGTCGAGCGCGGTCAGTTTACCTAACCACACGTTTACTGGGCAGGCTTAGTCCTCTAAGCGGTTAACCAGTATTGTGCACATTCTTTCGCCAGAAACTGACAACTGCCCTTCTTGTATCAGCGGAAGGGGGAGAATGACCGTAGAAAATATTTCATGATCAATCTCCACGAAAGAATGTTGCCGACCTCGGCGGGGGTTGTTTTCGTTGAGAAATAAGAAAAATATAGATACTTTTTGGTGGAAAAAAGCACCTTATCAAGAGCTAGGCACTAATATGGGATGGTGTGGACACAGCAACAGGTAGGTGAGATTTCAGGACAAAAAAAAAGCAAGATACCTTGGAAATGGAACAATGACAAAGCACAGCCTTCCCAAGGCATCAAAAGAAAGAGATAGTTAAGGAGCAAACAATGACAAAACATGAAACCACCGATGCACAAAAATAAAGAACTGCATCAGATGAACTGTAGGTTTTACTCACACAAGTATGGTAAGAAGTTACCGTAAGGTGTCCAAATACTGCATTGGCATACCTCATCCTATCTTAAAAAATTTGAAATGGTATATTTTTCTCTGAAGTACATCTGACTAAATTGCATCTTTATTGCTGGGGGGGTGGGATGGTGGTGGTGCAGGTGGTGATGGGGGGCCTCAACAACTGAAGTCAATCTACATTATTTTTTTGGTTTGACACTTAGCATTCAGCAGAAAACACATTTTGATTTTTTTTTTTATTTTTCCCAGAAAATAAAAATTTGCAAATTGTCTCCTGGGGAAATGTCAAATTTTATTTTCTCCTTAGGAGACAATTTGCATGAAATGTCAAATTTTATTTTCTGGGAAAAATAAGAAAAAAAACTTCATCAAATTATCAACGCCTGAATCTGCCCAGCCAGTGTCAAGGGTTAAGTTTCTAACTTTACAGTTTAATTCAATCTGTACTCCAATTTCAAGTGTCTTTGTGCCCATGTCATAACATAGTGGTAATCCTCATACCCAATTCAGTCAACTGATAGCCATTAGATTTTTCTAGTTCAATTTAACCCTTGTCCTGCTAAACCCGGATATGTCCTACAGTTGCAAACAATGTAGATCCAGATCAGTTGGCTTCTGAAGAAGCCAACTGATCTGGATCTGCACTGTTTACCATTCAGTATGTGAATTTATATCAACGAACTGGATCAAGTAATCTGATTGGCTGAAAATTAAAAGTGGGTGTGGCATCTTAATCTATTCAGCAGGACTAGGATTAACAACCGCTAACCTAAAATGACTTTTATTGCTGGGGCTATAGCTGGAGAAAATTGAGGTCAACTTCCTTCTAAATTAGAATATTTAACTTTGAACTAAATTTTATCAATTCTTCAGGATGACCAAGGAAAAAATAACCTTCAAATAAGGACCTTCAAGTATCTTTGTAAGGTTATACAAAAGTAGACAATTTATTGTTCAGTGAGATGGAACTCAAGGTTCCAGATAAGAGGTACCATATACAGTAATTACCAGGGGCTTATAATTCTACTAGTAATGTAAAATTATAAGCCTCTGTAGTTGTTTCCTATGCATTACTTTTATTTCAGAGGCTATTCTTAATGAGCAACACAACAATTTTTTGTAGATGAAATATGAAAAATACCACAGCTGCAGATAAGGAAGATTTTTCAGTTAAAAAGTACACAATATGTTTCTTAATTCACCATGAAAACGTATGTTGTGGGTACTTATTAGAAGATCCTTGCAGAGGCACTTCCTATGAGTACCAAAATGTATGTTTTCATGGAGAAATAAGAAAAATATTTGCCTGGATACCCCTCTAGTCTTGGGGTATGCCATTTCTTCCTGTGTGCATCAAATGGTACCTAAGCAGATAATTAGAGAAGGTCAAGTGGTTTGTTTAACTAAAGATCCAATATCAGGCAAAATTCATTTTCTATCACCACAAGAGGAATGCTAAATGGGTGATAAATAATACATTATGAGCTTCCAATAACTATGTCCTTAAGGTCAACCAACATAAAAACACTATACATGGATCTTTCAGATTAAAAGAGGTTTGGTGCCTTCCATTCCCAAATTCTGTCAGATTAAAAGGCTTGGTGCCTTCCATTCCCAAATTCTGTCAGATTAAAAGGCTTGATGCCTTCAATTCCCAAATTCTGTCAGATTAAAAGGCTTGGTGCTTTCCATTCCCAAAATTCTGTCGGATTAAAAGAGGTTTGGTGCCTTCCATTCCCAAAATTCTGTCAGATTAAAAGAGGCTTGGTGCCTTCCATTCCCTAATTCTGTCAGATTAAAAGGCTTGGTGCCTTCCATTCCTGTAATTCTGTCAGATTAAAAGAGGCTTGGTGCCTTCCATTCCCAAAATTCTGTCAGATTAAAAGGCTTGGTGCCTTCCATTCCCAAATTCTGTCAGATTAAAAGAGGCTTGGTGCCTTCCATTCCCAAATTCTGTGAGATTAAAAGAGGCTTGGCACCTTCCATCCCACATTCTGTCAGATTAAAAGGCTTGGTGTCTTCCATTCCCAAAATTCTGTCAGATTAAAAGGCTTGGTGCCTTCTATTCCCAAAATCCTGTCAGATTAAAAGGCTTGGTGCCTTCCATTCCCAAATTCTGTCAGATTTAAAGAGGCTTGGTGCCTTCCATTCCCAAATTCTGTCATATTAAAAGGCTTGGTGCCTTCCATTCCCTAATTCTGTCAGATTAAAAGAGGCTTGGTGACTTCCATTCCCAAATTCTGTCAGATTAAAAGGCTTGGTGCCTTCCATTCCCTAATTCTGTCAGATTAAATGAGGCTTGGTGCCTTCCATTCCCTAATTCTGTCAGATTAAAAGAGGCTTGGTGACTTCCATTCCAAAATTCGGTCATATTAAAAGGCTTGGTGCCTTCCTTTCCAAAATTCTGTCAGATTTAAAGGGGCTTTGTGCCTTCCATTCCCAAATTCTGTCAGATTAAAAGGCTTCGTGCCTTCCATTCCCAAAATTCTGTCAGATTAAAAGGCTTGGTGTCTTCCACTCCCAAATTCTGTCAGATTAAAAGGCTTGGGGCCTTCCATTCCCAAAATTCTGTCAGATTAAAAGAGGCTTTCCCAAACTTCTGTCAGATTACATGTAAAAGGCTTGGTGCCTTCTATTCCCAAATTCTGTCAGATTAAAAGAGGCTTGGTGCCTTCAATTCCCTAATTCTGTCAGATTAAAAGGCTTGGTGCCTTCTATTCCCAAAATTCTGTCAGATTAAAAGGCTTGGTGCCTTCCATTCCCAAATTATGTCAGATTTAAGGAGGTTTGGTGCCTTCCATTCCCAAATTCTGTCAGATTAAAAGGCTTGGTGTCTTCCATTCCCTAATTCTGTCAGATTAAAAGAGGCTTGGTGCCTTCCACTCCCAAATTCTGTCAGATTAAAAGAGGCTTGGTGACTTTCATTCCCAAAATTCGGTCATATTAAAAGGCTTTGTGCCTTCCGTTCCAAAATTTTGTCAGATTAAAAGGCTTGGTGGCTTCCATTCCCAAAATTCTGTCAGATTAAAAGGCTTGGTGCCTTCCATTCCCTAATTCTGTCAGATTAAAAGGCTTGGTGGCTTCCATTCCCAAAATTCTGTCAGATTAAAAGGCTTGGTGGCTTCCATTCCCAAAATTCTGTCAGATTAAAAGGCTTGGTGCCTTCCATTCCCAAAATTCTGTCAGATTAAAAGGCTTGGTGGCTTCCATTCCCAAATTCTGTCAGATTAAAAGGCTTGGTGCCTTCCATTCCCAAAATTCTGTCAGATTAAAAAGCTTGGTGCTTTCCAATCCCAAAATTCTGTCAGATTAAAAATGTCTTGGTGCCTTCCATTCCCAAATTCTGTCAGATTAAAAGAGGCTTGGTGCCTTCCATTCCCAAAATTCTATCAGATTAAAAGGCTTGGTGCCTTCTATTCCCAAATTCTGTCAGATTAAAAGGCTTGGTGCCTTCTATTCCCAAATTCTGTCAGATTAAAAGGCTTGGTGCCTTCCATTCCCAAATTCTGTCAGATTAAAAGGCTTGGTACCTTCCATTCCCAAAGTTCTGTTCAATTCCTGAACTTGTTGAAGTTTGTACTAACCTTTATAGTGTTGTGCTTAGATCTGAAATTTTAAGGGACACAATATAGCCCCCTCCCTTCTTTTCTGGCGGGACATTTAGAAATTCTGGGGAACACAGACTGTTAACTGACAAATAGGTTTTTGATACAGCCTATCATTTGTTTCTGGTTTCTTTTTACAAAGGCAGTCCAATACTTGATCAGTTAGAATAGCTGATTGTGCATCTTAATTTTGATGGCAAAGATGCAGCCACGAAAACACTCTCTACTGTCTCAGAAGTCAGTTTATTTCTAGGGGGACATTGCTGCCAAAATCGCGGGAAATTTGCAATGGCACGGTCTTTACCGCTATATGGGCAAATTCAGCAGACAACAAATTAACAATATTTTTCTTATTTTTTCCATACAATAGGATTCGACTTTTCATGCAAATTGTCTCCTCTAATTTGCATGAAAAGTCAAATGCTATTTTCTTGAAAAAAAAAAAAAGAAAGAAAAATATTTCAATATGACGTCTGTTGAGAATTTTACCTAGCATGCTAAACCTTAATAGCCTGGGACCAGGGCAATTCCAATGGGAAACTGCAATACATGTTGAGGCTGAGAAATGAGTAACATGTCGATCCTTTCATGTCCTTTTTTTATTTTTTTTTTTATCTAGGCCAATGATTAAAGACTTATTTGACAGAAATAATTCCACTCTGATGGATACAATCAGACAGTAGGATCAAATAAGACCGATAATAGAAATATAGGCTTAACTAATCATCCCAGTAAGAGGCTTTAAATCAAAACAGAGGGTAATATCACTGATAATTATGATCCATCAGGCTTCCGTGGGAGGTCCATCTACCTATACTGTCAAACTTTTTTGAAATTTCCTCTAAATTCAAATTCTATAAACAATGTCCTTCTTAAAATATATGATGAGGGCGCATCTTTTTTTTTTCACCTTTACCATTCCCTGGCTAATCAGCATGAAATGTCAAACCTGTTTTCTGGGAAAAATAAGAAAAATATTTAGAAATGTCATTTTTTTATTCATATAATTTCTGTTATATTAAATTCCTAGTTTGTTTTCAGCATTGAAATGACTTGTGTCATCAGAATTGTACTGTACCATCTTTATCAGCTTACAGAATAGTCAGACATGGTAGAAGATATTAACCCATTTACGTTCAATGGATTTTTCTACCACACCTCTTTGGCCCAGTCTATTTCCAATAGCAGGGTGTCATGGTTACTTCTTATTATTACTATGTTTATAGAAATTTCTGCATGTAATGCAAACAGTGCTGACTCAGATCAGATGATGCAGAATGTGACATATGATCTGGGTCTGCACTGTTTGTCAATTACTCTTTTTACCAGACTAAAATGGGCAAAGGAAATCAAAGTCCTAATCAGAGCTGTGAGGACTGGCTTTAGATTTTGCTGGTTATAGTTCAAGACAGGGCTCTTTTCTACCAACCCCAAAACTACTACTAGGTCTCTTAGTTCCCCCTGAAAACATAATGGTGTGCATACTCATTAGAAGTAGCTAAAAGAGGCACTTCTAATGAGTACACTACAACCTCTTTATAACACGGTTTGTTATAACATGGTTTTGGATATAACATGGTTCAAAGATGGATCCAAAAAATGTATAGATTATGTTGAAAAATGATAAATGGTCATTTTTCAATATAATCTATACATTTTTGTTTGGATATAACATGGTTGTTTAACTAACATGGTTTATGCTATGGACCCCAACAATAGTGTTATAAAGAGGTTGGGTGTACCTACAACCTATGTTTTCAAGAAAAAATTAGAGAAATATATATTTGGATACCCCTCTTATCTGGGTCTATGTGTTTGCATGATATAATATCCTTTTCTCAAGTTGCCAAGCAAACATCTTTTCTGATAGTCTGGCTTTGATCAGATAATTCAGGAGAGTATCTGATGATAATTCTGGGATAAATTTTGCCAACTCTCCAAAATAACATATCAGAGGACTTGTTAAGGAGGAGTATTTGGTGATAATTATGGGATAATTTTCTCCAGTCCTCCATAAAAACATATGTTGTGGGTACTCATTAGAAGTGCCTCATCAAGGCACTTCTAATGAGTACCCACAACATATGTTTTTATGGAGAAATAAGAAAAAATATCCCATAATTATTACCAAATATTCCTCCTTAACAAGTCCGTTGCATATGTTGTGGGTACTTGGTGAGGCGCTTCTAATTTAAAAGTGTCTCAACAAGACACTTCTAATGAGTACCACAACATATGTTTTCATGGAGAAATGAGAAAAATTATCCCAGAATTATCAGCAAATACTCCTCCTTAACAAGTCTTCTGATGCGGTCACACGAATCACCGAAATACCGGAATACCCGTGAAAAATATAGGTATACCTGTGAAAGACACCTATTAAAGACACCAATATTGGCTTTAATTAATCAATTAAGTAATATTATGTCAACCTAATGGAAAAAGGATAATATTTTAACATCAAATAATTTGCAAATTGTCTTTGAAGTGTATTTTTTTTTTTTTTATTTGAAAACATTGTTGATAGTCCGCTAAATCAGAGCCGGAATACGACCGGAATACCCGTGAAAAACGTGAATTACCTACACTTCAAACGAAAAGTACATACGACTTTTTGTATAAAATATTTATCAATTGAGTGAATAATTTGTTCCGATTGATTTAGTTATGTATGATGTATATAAAAAAGATACATGGCCAGTAGTAAGTCTCAAACACAACACACCGAAAGTTAATCATTTATGCATGTTTGAAAGTTACGCAGATTAAACAACCAATGCAATCATGATGAGTAACGTCATCCTTACATCCATGGAGCTTGTATGAATATTATTTTAAATATAATATAAATATATTAATATAAATAATGTGTTCCAGCAGCACGCCTTTATAAATATGAGAATCGTTGCATCAATCTGTGTAAATATTACCCCGAATACATCGCAGAATTTTATATATAGCGCTCTCCCCGCAAAAAAAAAAAAAAAAAAAAAAAATACTTTGCAGGTGCTGCTGCTGCCAAGAAAATAGTTTGAACCCCCGAAGCACTGCTGAAAGTTCTAGAGGAGATGTCGATCTAACTGTTTTTAGTATTTTACGACGAAAATTAGGATGAACATTTCTTTAGAATCGTCTGCTCCAGCAGATGATTCACATGTAATGTCACGCTCAATTTACACAGGAAAATAATTAAAAAAAAAATGTGGATCGGAATGCAGGAATTTGGAAAACACTTTTGGGATAATAAGACCTTTGCGACCAGCGCAGACTCAGATCAACCTGCGCCTCCGCATGAGCGTGGACGATATAACCTTCACGCAGACTGTTCTATATGGTGGAAAAATGTCTCCGGGTACAACATTACGATTCCGAGTAACTTCGCACAACTTTGCATAACACATACTTTGAGCGGACTTGCCAGTGTTGTCCGCCGAATATGACATTTACTCGGTTTGATTCCGAGTGTTTGTGGGAAGTCCGCAAAACGACGATATTCGGGGTAAAGAGTTTTTTTTGTTTTTTTTGTTCTTTTACCTGAGCTGTACTGTATGTACTTTTCGTTTGAAGTGTAGGTAATTCACGTTTTTCACAGGTATTCCGGTCGTATTCCGGCTCTGATTTAGCGGACTATCAACAATGTTTTCAAATAAAAAAAAAAAAAAAAAAACACTTCAAAGACAATTTGCAATTTATTTTAGGTTAAAGTATTATCCCATTTCCATTAGGTTGACATAATATTACTTAATTGATTAATTAAAGCCAATATTGGTGTCTTTAATAGGTGTCTTTCACAGGTATACCTATATTTTTCACGGGTATTCCGGTATTTCGGTAGTATTCCGGTATTTCAGTGATTCGTGTGACCCTTCTGATGTAAGTAAAAAATCTTTATCATAATATTCATACTAGGTGAATAGAAGGATGACTATTACACAAATACAATTACTAACTGGGCTTAAGCACATTAATGATTGCCCTGTCACTTAGTGGCAGGGAAAATTAATATACCGTATTTGACCTAATTACCACACTGTGCGCTTAGATTTTTCAAAGTTACTGGGAAAATCTGCAGTAAAAGATGTATCTACCTACTAAGGATACACTTAAAAAAAGATCAGCAAAGGACTTATTTCATGATGTTTATGCCATTTTTTTTTCAGTTTTTCTTTATAAAAACATATATTGTGGGTACTCATTTGAACTGCATCAATAAGTTGATGCAATTCAAATGAGTACCCATAATATATGCCTTTATAGACAAAAGGTACACTGACTGTAATCTAAAGACTATGGAATTACTTGACTGTGCACTTACAGGAGTATGTGCAGTAATTAGATTGAATACAGTATGTATTTATGGGTAATGGTCATACAGGAAAAATGTCTCGGTACCGTAACTGAAACACTGCAATCTGATCAAGGCTAACCCTGTCAATCAGGTATGCAAACAAAGTAGACTGAGATGAGACAGCTTGTAATGAACCATACTACATGTATCAAGATCTACATGTATTGTTTGTCAATGTTTTTATCAGTTTTGACTGACACACTGAGGTGCTTCTAATGAGTATCCAAAACTTCTGTTTTTTGGGAGAAAAAGATGTTATCGCAGAATTCATCATCAAATACTCATTCTTTTAAACAAGTCTTATGCTTGACACTAACGGTTAACCATAATTATTCTTTTACAAAAGTTTAAAGTCAAAAGGATCGTCAAACTATGACCACCACTTTGTTGGCACTTTTTCTATGTCAGTGAATTTCTAGCTTTCATGACACTGCAAACTGTATAAATGGCAGATACCATTCAATACAAACTATTTCATTTAAACTATTTGCCAAGGGTATTATTTATAGGTTGAGGTCAATTACCAAAATTATTTATGGTAGATTGGCAAAATTTGTTTTTAAAGCTGTCCAAACGATTATATTATAGCTGACTATCAGCTTTAAAATATTTGTAAATTGCTCTGTTTGGTACCCCCAGGGGTCAAGCTTCAGGGCGACTTGGGCGAAATAGTCGCCCTTGAGGGCACTAAGTCGCCCTGGGAAGCCCTGAGGGCGACAAAAACTTCACCCTCGATTTTTGCAACTTTTGAAAAAGCCAATACTTGTGCAAAACGAACTTTTTGTTAATAGGAGAAATCCAGTAAAAACTGAACAAACATGCAAAGGTAAAATTCTTTTGAAAAAAAAAGTTGTTAGAAGTATCAGAAATGCCACAGAATAAAATCTAATGTGGTTAAACAAGTTTTGGAGGAAAACATGTTTGCCTACTAAGTGACCAAAAGATCGTTTTTCGTCAATGTCATTAGTTTTCGTGGGTGTCCGTTTTTTCATAAATGAACCATTTACGTGCTGAAAATTGGTCAGAAACAGCATTAAAAAATGCTAAAAACTAAGTTTAAAAGTTGACAGACATTTTAGCTAACAAAATTCTTTTTATCATTATGTTTATAGCTTATAAGATCTTGATGTTTTGACTGAGAAGATAATTTCCAAAAAGATATGGGTGCAGATATGATGCATTTGCCCTTCTCACGTCTGTGTTTCTGTGGATCATTTAATTGGTTTAGAAGTAAGAATTAACAGATCTACAATAAAAATTGTTTCCTTTTTGGTTAATTCCCAAGACAATGCAGTAAAATGAGTCGAGAGTCCTTAAGTGTCATGCTTTCAGTAAGGTGATAGGTTAACGAGTCTTGACTTCTCCCTCATCCTATAAAACTTCTCCCTGGTTTGTCTGGAGGGAGAAATCACTTCTCCCTAAATTTCTGAGCCAGCTTGACCCCTGGTACCCCTACCTTTTCCCATGTCAGATTCATGTATACACATCAGAATGTTTGCATGAGAGGAGAGAGGGATGAGGGGAAAGCCACATTAAATGAATGTGCCATAGCTCCAAATGAAGGGAGTACTTCAGAGCTATATTTATTTCTGCACCAAAAAGTGGAAACAGTACCTTAGTTAAGTTGCTTTTTGGGGTATTTATCCAATTAAAATTCCTGAAGAAGCAATTCAAATTATATTTATGGGGTAAATACCCATATATACCATTATTTCTTGCACCCATTAACAAAACAGGGTATCCTGATACCAAATTCAGTGAGAAAATAGGTGGGTAAAAATAGCTCAAAACACCCAAAAGCTTAATCTCATCTAGGGCACTGTGGAACTGCCCCAATGTGTACTTGAAAGGCATGATCTGGGTTATAGTTCTAGGTATTCCCTATGTTTCTGTGGTGTTGGTCTAGTCTGGCCCCAGACCCTTTCTTTATTTTTCTTTTCTTTCTTTTTCTTCTTCTTTTTTTTTTTTTTTTTTTGAGGGGACACAACACTTGTATAGCTTGTAGAATTTTTGTTTACTTCAGTCCCTTGGTTTTTGTTCAGCCATAGGTAACTTGAAGTTGGATTAAAGAGGATTATGATAAAAAAATAATGTAGAGAAAGAGAGAAATAGATATAAAACAAAAACGACTGGAGCCAGTCTAGTGTTGGTCCAGAAAGGCCTAAATCTCATAACCAAGTTACAAGGCAAAATTAAATTTTAAACACAAAAAGCAAAGGGTTCTGACTGGAGTCATACAACTCTCTATCCTAGTTGGACCGAGACTATATCTTTTCTGCATTGCTTTTTTTTTTGGCTGTGTCACTGATAGGCTGTGATAGCATCAATGACAAGACGATTAGACAGATGTTTTCAGCCAGGCTCTTTTTTTTCACAATCATATTTAAATCTCATAAACCCAGTGTAAAACTTCCTCAAATTTCATCTTCGAATTTCACTTAAAAATGTAATGAATTTCTTTCCACATCACATGACTTCTCTAGACTATTTAATTAAATTGGCTCAGTGAAAGTTACACTGATTTGCGTGACTAAGCTTCTTTGCATTTTAAATATCAAGCTCCCACATTTCAAATATTACACTAACTATACACTGAAGTTTTCAGTAAATATATGTGTAAGGTATCACCTTGATAAGGTGTGTAAATACCTATCACAGAGCTCAAGATAAGTGCATTTTTGAATAAAAAGAATTTACTTTTCTTATTTGAACACAAGACAGATGTTGTTGGTACTCATTAGCAGTGCCACAGTGAGGCACTTCTAATGGGTACCTGCAACATCTGTTTTCATGGAGAAAAGAATAGTATTGTTTTTCAGGATATCCCTCTTATCTGTAGCTTTGATCAGGAGCTGACACATAGCTCCAGATTAGAGTAAGTATCAGGAAAGTATTTTCTTATTTCTCCATGAAAACACGTTATGGGTACTCATTAGAAGTGCCTCAGTGAGGCACTTCTAATGAATACCACAAAATATTTGTTTGTGATGAAATGAGAGACATATCAACAATTTTTAGTGGAAAAAAAAAAAGCGTCTTATCTGGAGCTATGGCTGACAGCAATATTCATTCATCTTGTGTTAAATTTTCTGCTTCAAGGAATTCAATGCTGAATTTAAAATATTTTAAACTATAATGCTTAAATTGGGTCTGTATTATCACAGGTTAAGTTGAATTTGAATATTAGCTGAGAACATACAGAATTTTTTTAAATATTGTTCAAGTGAATTCAGAAATAAATCAAACAAAATAATGTATCTGCTATGAACAGAATTAAAATTTGTCAACACCTGTCCTTGATCAGTACTTTAGGATTTGAATACCACATTCTTTCTTTTTTTTTTTTTTTTTTTTTGGTAATCTGTGATCAACTTTACACAATTTTTTTTTTTTTTTTTTTTTTTTTTGATTTGGGTTTTATGGCCCTTTCAAGAATATTTCACTTATATCGAGCCGATCGTTCATCGAAGGTTGGCGAAAACCGGAGAACCCGGAGAAAAACCACCTGACCATCCGTAAGCAGAACTTGGCTTTCCCACATATGACCCGAGCCAGGCTCGAACCACAGCGGTGAGAAACCTAATGGATCAAGAGTCAATTCTCTTATCCACTAGGCTATGGGGGGCCCCGTCAACTTTACACAATACAGAGTTGTAAAATTAAACTAGTTGGGTTAAGGGATAACGAAGTTCACAGGTGCAATTATGTCCATTAACCCTTGTCCTGCTGAACCCAGATATACCCTGCCTTTGCAAACAGTGTAGATCCAAATCAGTTGGCTTCAGAAGCCAACTGATCTGGATCTGCACTTTGTTTACCATTAAGTATATGAATTTATATTAACAATTAGGATCAAATAATCTGATTGGCTAAAACTTGGAAGTGGGCGTAGCCATCTGAATTTATGCAGCAGGACAAGGGTAATTAATATAGCTCCAGACAAAAGGACTAGATAAATAAATAATTGATCTCTCCACAATAGTATATATCTTATGAGTACTCATCCATCACTCAGTGGGACAACTCCCATGCATACCCACAACATTTGAATTCAGGGAGAAAGAAGAAAACAAATCATTTTTTTAAACAAAAAAAAAAAACCTTTAATATCCAGAGCTAATGCAATAAGAAAATTTTGGGGTGGTGCATTATGAGTCAATATTGTACTTACATGTACAGTAAAACAGTTACAGCCAAGATAAACACATGGACATAAAGTGTACCAGGCTGCTGCACATCTGTTTCAGTCTGGTTTGGGAGTGCCCTTATCAAAACATCTTTTATAGCTAACAGCATCCCCACTCCCCTCAACCAATTTATCAGACACATATATCAGTATGCATTTAAATAGCTGTCTTCTTAGCTCCAGATAAGCAGGGAAAATATTTTCCTTATTTCACAAATGTATGTTGTGGATACTCAATAAAAACACCACCCACCAAGTGGCTTCTTGTGAGTAACAAATGTTGTGGGCACACTGAGGCACTTCTAAGAAGTACCAGAACATATGTTTTCATGGAGAAATAAGAAAAATATCAGTACTTTTTGGTAGAAGAAACACGTTATCTGGAGCTATGTGTCTTTAATTGAGAAATGTCTACATTCCTTAATCTTCATAATGAGCATAAGATCAGCTTATTCTCTGTTAACTTAATAAAAGTAATTGCCATTTAAATATTTTAACAGTTTTTCAAGTTTTTTCACTTGATAAACAATCTACAACAATAAAAACCGAGGAAGGTACCTCCATGGAGGGAAAACAATTGCGAATGTCACATCAGCCTGTTTGTCCTTATAGGTATATAATTCCCATGTACTAAAATGGGTGGCTGGCTGTGTCAAAAATCTGAGAAGAGAATCCAGTTTGGAGGACTGCCACAAGGCACTGATCAAACAATAAATATGCCCCCTACTTCTTCTACTGAAAAAAAAAAAATGTGAAAAACAGCTCCCAATAATAATTAAAATAGAATAAATTCAATAAAAATCTTTAGCAATTGATAATAAACCTAATAGCCTCAGGGAATATAAATTGATATACATATATATCAAGTAAATAAGTTTCCGGTATAAACACTAAAACAAGAAGTGGTCATCTTTCTGACAAGCATTTATCACACACCCTTATTTTATTTATGGTCAGATATTATGATGTACATTATAAATGATTAATCAGTGTCTTACAACTGTATATACAAGGTATATGATATTCATGTTTATTTAATGAATATACAATGTACTTGTTTCATTAATGAAAGATTTTCTCCATTGCTGGATGAAATTGAAATCCTCAGAAAATAATTTTAGCATAAAATTTTGAAAGCACAAACAGAGCTCCAGATAAGGTCATTTCCAGATAAACATTTTTCTTATTTCTTCACAAAGAAATATTTTGGGTAATTATTGGCTTACCTAAAACCTACAAAACAATTAAAATCAACAGTTTTTGGTTGGAAAAAGCACCTTAGCTAGAGGTATGTCAACCTGACAATATATTTGATACAGTGCCCTACAAAGGAAAAGAAACAACTCTGCAAAATGCCATGGGCAAACATGTATGTCTTGCAGTTGAGCCAACGTCTCTATCTGCTTACAGAATCCAGGGCTGAACAAACAGTAAAGACCAGAGCAGCACTGGCTCATCAGAATTTTTCCTGTTAGCATATATACATGTATTAAAGTGCACCCAAAACTCTAAATAAGATGTCTTTTTCAAGCAAAATTTGTGGATATTGTTCTCCATAAAACGCAAATGTGGTACTTTCTTGTCGAAGTGCTTCTAATGAGCATATATATATTTCCATAGTTAAATAAGAAAAGTATTTATCGGAGTAGTCCTCTTATCTAGAGCTACGCTGCACCTTTTCTATTACAGGTTCCCATTTACTGAAGCTTAGTGTCAAATGTCAGTCATGGCTAAACTAATGATGCTTCAAACTTGTGATTGATCATGGCCTCAGAGAAAGGCTGTAATGTGACAAAAATTGAATAATGAGGTGACATCCAAGCAAATGCATATAGTAACATAAATAAATAGTTCTAAAACAGATGGTGCAATATAAACATTAATTAAAGGCAAATTGACAGATCTATAGGTGTACATTATGCACCACTTCCCTCCCATCACCTGTGTCCTTCCATTATATTTTATGAGATGGAGCTGTCCAGCAGTGTACCTGAGTATTACCAGCATTGTGGTACATTTAGCAACTGCCCACTTTTCAATACCAACACCAAAATCTGATGAGAAGTTGATATGTACTTTAGGAAGGAAAGTGCTGAAGGAAAGGTATTGGATGGTATTGCTTAGCATAGTATCATATTCTCATCCCAAAATGTGCAATGTATTGCTGCATGAGATATAAAAACCACTAATCATCATACAGACTGGAGACTATAATCACCTCATCAAGTCAAACAGTAAAATTAAATCTAAGATTTATCTATTAGTCAGTTTTAGAAACAAAAGCTGAAAAGCTGGCTGTTCTGTAGAGCTTTTCTGCACACAACACAACAAACATAACACAATCAGACTATCTCCGCATAACATAACACAATCAGACTATCTCCGCTATATCTCCATATATTTTTATAATAAGGCAATGTGGATAAAGTGTCTTCCTAAAGGACACATGCTATGGCAGGTTATGGGATTTGAAATTAGTTTCTTCTAATCTCTCAAATCCGTAACATTACTATGGTACAACAGCCCTCCCTGCCCCTCTTCCCGTGGTACATATTTACTATAAGCAAGTTTTTACCTAATGCATCAACCAATTTCACCATGACACCACCAATGTGCAGGTC
The DNA here is from genome assembly GCA_964016985.1 of Anodontia alba. Taxonomy (NCBI): domain Eukaryota; kingdom Metazoa; phylum Mollusca; class Bivalvia; order Lucinida; family Lucinidae; genus Anodontia; species Anodontia alba. The sequence continues at coordinate 61,534,068 of OZ024823.1, read as the reverse complement.
TCCCATCACTCTAAGGGTCCTTTCCACCTGTAGGTCTGTAACAAGGATGTTTAGTTCCCATGACCCATCCACTCTGTCCCTTTCATCTATATAGGCCATTATTAAGAATAACACTAAAACTGTAATATAATCCAAAAGGTAAATTCCAAATAAACTTGCATGAATACTGAGAATTTTAATCCAATATATTAACACACAAGTAATTATTCCATAATCAACAGGTCTCACATCTTGAATTCTGGTTCCTGGAACAGAAAAAAAAAAAAACAAAAAAAAACATATATACATATCAATCCAGATTTTGCCTTTTTCCACTTAGGACTTTAACTGAAAAACAAAAGTGAATTTACTTCCTACTTTAGTTACTAAAGTTGTTTATAATGTTAACTTTTAAAAATGATTAAATTTGCAAACTACCAAACCTGTATCAGTGCATAGAAGAAGTTATAATGTCTTCAGTGGAGAGTTAAATCGTTATTAAAACAATGATTGCAGAAAATATACACTTTAGATGTAGGTCACTATTTTATACGAATAAGATGTGCTGCGAAACTCGGCCGACTAATAATTGACAACACCAACCAATTTACGACCGCTTTCAAGTTACACAGTCAGCGCTTTACGTTGACAAAAGAAAACATAACTAAAGAACAACTTGTGAAGCTTACTTACCAACCACTTAATTAACATGATCAGTCGCATAGTTTGTTTTTAAACGACATTTCGAAACTAGGACCTTTCAAAGTGACTCAAAATCAACAATCCCATGTCCCTATTTGGAAGCACTCTCGCAGCAAACTTCTCGTTAACACTTGATGTAACGGCCGTGTTGATTGGCTGTGGCTGTTAAGGGATAGTCTCAAAGTAAGCAAAAGTTTGAAGTGAATGTGCAAATTCTGAAAAATATACCTCAAATTCGGGTTGAACTTCATGCAGGAATTAATTTCGTATTTATAACATTTCTAATAGAATACCAAGAATGTTGTTCAAGTGTTTGCCCTCTTTTTTAGAAAAACAAGAACAAAATAATCAGCATCAATCATCATTTCATCCCCAATTAGCGTGAATTGAACGGATTTTCGTTACGTCATTCATAAAGGATTCCCCAAGTGGGAACTCCCGTAAAAAAACAACAAAAAAACAACAAAAAACAAATATTCTTAAAGGGACTGAACTTGAAAAACATGTTCTTAAAGGGACCGAACTCGACGATGACTGCGTGAGGCTCACTACCAATAAACTATTATATTTAAATAAATAAAATTTTGTTAGAATACTTAGATTTTAAACTATGAAAATTATCCATCAGCATCTCTGTATACTCCATGGTCAGTCTCCAGTGACTATATATTTGTTCTAGAGACTCTACTGACCAGCCTTGTGGGCTGGGTGGCCTAGTGGTTAGCGCACTCGATTTTCAAGCGGAATGTCTTGGGTTCGAATCCTGCTTGGGTCGAGACAAATTTTCAGACTATCAATATGCCTAACTCATACTGGAAGTGCCTTGGGTTGAGTATAAAGTGGACAGGGCGGCGCTTGGTGACAGATAGCGGCACCAAGTGTGCACGGGTGATCCATGAAAGCAAGGCTGTACAAATACATGTACATAATCGCCACTGCCTCTATGTGCCACAGGTGCCTGGTAGCGTTAAAAATCTGCACAACAACAACTGACCAGCCTTTATATGGTCCTGATTTTAGTGGATTATCAAACAGGAGTATACAAATAAATATTTAGTCACTAGAGACTGGAGCCAGTCTATTGGATCCCCTTTTCACATATTCCTCAGTTCCCTAATTCTGGTTCCCCAAAACATCCCTTACAGAAATGAAAAGGTAGGGCTTTAAAGTGGCTTTGTAGCTGCAATAAAGCCACTATAAAATTTAGTAGCCACAAACGTCAGTCAGAAAGCAGCCAGTAATAGCCGCTAGTGGCTATATTGCTGCAATATTGCCACTAATATCAGCACTACCAGCTATATAGCCACTAGCAGCTTCTTATAGCCAGAAGCTATCCACAACTCAAACATTATAGTTAAAAGACAGAAATAGAGCCACTAGCAGATTTTAATAGCCAGAAGATAGCCACAATTTTTAGAAAGTCAGAATTTTTATTTTATGTCACCAGTGACATCATCAGTGTGATGTCACTCAAGGGTTATTAAGTTCACTTCCTCTTCCCGAGGCCACACTTTTGCGAAGCAAAAGAAAAGTTTAGCTCTGTTTAAATCTGTTCAAAATCTTTGTCATCTGAAGAATGCCAGGCAAGGAAAAGCCAAGATTAGATGCTAGGAGGGTCAGAAGGCCTAAAAGGCTGACTGGGAATAGGATTTCTGCAGAAGTTGATCCAAAAGGAACAGTGGCAGACTGACCATGTTGTGGGATATGAGGAAACCATCTCTTTAGCTGAGGAACCTGGTACAAGTATGGTTAACCATATGGAAAAGCCATGCAGCAGATATTATCCATTTTGATAATGTATTTTAAAAAAATGTGCATTTGGAAATGCAAATTCTGTAGGTCTATAATCGATTAGAAAGAGAGCCTTTAGGATGTGACCTTTCAGTCTCAGACACTAATATTCATATTCCAAAACAAACCAGGGAAAAATTCTAAACCTTCCACCAACCTGTCTTTCCTGCTGAAAATAAATCTGCAAGTAATTTTGAGCAATTTAATTTCCCAACAAATGTTTGGAGATATATGTAAATATATGTCAATTTGTTGTTGTTTATCTATATACACATGTATATTGTCTGACTTTTGGTCATTCCCCTGCGTAGGGCCTAAGTTACATAGCCTATCACTGTTAAAATGAGTCGGTATATTGTTGAATTTGGTAAAGTAGGGCAATGTCATATGAGTTTATCATATGACCAAGGATCAGTCATCCATCTGTCAACATTTTCAAACATCAAAAAAAGGTAAGAGAAAAGTCCAGGGAGTGCCACAATCACAAACTGCAGCCCTTCCCAGACACCAAGAGGAAGAGGAAACCGACAAATCCAAACAAGCACAAATCGAACAAACATACGAAAAGCACTAAGATTAGCTCTCTCTTCCCCAAGCGAGGTAATCACAATACTAAAAGGAATGAAAAACACAAGAACAAAATGACACATGGTAAGACATACAACAAATCGCCTCGTAGAATAAACCACAAAGCAACAAAGAGTAAGACTAACACCGGGACCACCGCCTTAGAACGGTCAGTAGAGTAAACCACCAGGGGGTTTAAAGCACTTTTACAGCTAGCTAACTTCACCCTGGGTCCCGATGCTACTCTTAATACAGAAATACATAAAAATTCAGTTCGCATAAAGGCTCCCAACTCAGTCAATGCATCAAAGCGAAAACATAAAAATCAAATTAATCACTATAATAAACAAATACGAGTACTCATGGCTAATTCTACAGTATGTCATAGTAAATGAAAACCAATAGTTGAACCACGGCGGGCCAAGCAAAAGACATATCGTCAAGCCCAAACCCACTGGTTAAAGTTTTACGAAGAGGCCGTCATTGAGGCCCGAACTGCCGTCGTGCAGTTAAAGAATGAAGCATAGCCATCAACAATGATTGGGTTGACAACTAGGCATGCAGTCTGCCGCATAATATCCAGGCTATAGCCAATTCTTTTATAAGGGTTAATAAATTTTCTGAATTGCTCCGAAAAGTTAGCTTTACCTACAATTTTTCTAAATCTGTACACTAAGTCACCGTAAAATTCTGGTTCCGATATACCTTGTTGCAGAAGTGTTTTCAGACTGACGCTATATTTTTCTATCAAGGCACTGTGTCTGCGATAAAATTTCGAAAACGCCTTACGCCCATATGAGGTACGCGGAGGACATCGCCATCCAGAAAAGGGAAATTGACTATATCAAAATCAAAATCGTCCCGTTTATCATAAATTTTGGTGGAAACTGTACCATTAGATATACATAGATTCAAATCCAAAAAAAGAGCCTCGGTATCGGAAGAATCTGCTCTATTTAATTGGAGTTCTGTAGGGTATATCAGGTCCACCATTTAGTCAAAGTAAATATTGTCAATATTTAATAAATCATCAAGGTATCTTGAAGTTGAATTGAAAGCCTCAATAATGTCAGCCTGATTTTCACGTGAGAGAGACTTCATGAAATCTCTCTCATAACAAAAAAGAAACAAATCTGCAACAAGAGGAGCACAATTAGTTCCCATCAGAATACCAATAGTTTGCCTATAAAGTTTAGTTCCAAATCTAATAAAAATATTATCCAAAAGATAAACAAGGGCATCACAGACTTTTTGACACGACCATAAATTGTGATTATTGTATACATCAGAAGTGAAAAAAGCACATTCTTCGTTGCAAGCCAAATATTGGGTATTCTCCCGAATAAACGTTCGGTTAATTAAATCAATAAGTTTATCTTTTATAAGATGATGAGGTAACGAAGTATACAGTGTAGAAAAATCATATGTAGACAATTTAGAAGCCTGAAAGTTTTTAGATTTAAATTTATTGAGAACATCATTAGAATTTTTAATTGACCAAAAATAGTTAATTCCGTCCCTTTCGTAAACAGTATCATAGTATCTAATCCAATGTTTTTTAACAGCAGTAAGGCATGAAGTTAGCAGTTTGGACAAAACAGTAGTCGTACATGAACTAGAATTAGCAATGAAACGTGCTTTATAAGGTCGTTTATGAAGTTTCGGTAACCAATATAACGTAGGAAGTCTGTCTTGCTTTTCTTTAATACTCACTGCAAACTTAGCAGTAATATCGATAGAATGGGTATTGACAATAGATCTCTCGTCAGTAGAAATCCGTTCATATGTTTTGGTACTACCAAGTTCTTGTATTAGAGTATTGATATAATAAAGTCGTCAAACAACAACAACATTATTAGCAGCTTTATCAGCTGGAGCCAAAACATACTTCCTATGAAATTCTTGGATACCTTGTTTCAAATATCGAAAAGATAATTTGGGCTTAGGAGGGAGAAGATCAAGGTTATTAGAGTAAAATAACACACGTTCATCAATGATTTTAAAAATCTTTAATTTCCAATTATTTAAAGCATTAGACTCCACATGCTCTCGTTTACACCAACGCATACAATAATCATTTAAAGCACTGGCAATTGTTTCCCAACATTTATTGAAATCAATGTGGGCTGGGAATCTATATTTAGGTCCTTTTGAAATAATTGAACGGATTCGTGAATCAGTTATAATCTTCAAGTTACCAGTGGCAATATGACCCGCTGGTGTATAACAAAATTTAGAATCTTTATAATCTCAAGAATCAGGGGAACTAATTTCAATATCAAGATCAGAAACTAATTTATTGAAATATTGGGTATTTGTTATAGTTATAACAAATAATAGGAGATTCTGTGTTTTCGAAATATGAAGATATAGCTGATATAACATTATTATCTCGAAATATGCTAGGTAAATCTATGAATTCAATAGATTTATTAATGAATGGAATCTTGATGAAGTGTCTAATGTAGTTAATTTCAGAATCAATGTAAGGACGAAGAGCATGTTGAGTATAACATCTAGTAAGAAGAGCTGCTTCATACAAATCATGTTTTCTGTCATAAAATTTATTCGCCTCATCATCTAACTTACATAATGAAGAAATAGACAGTGAAGCTAGTTAAGAAAGCATTTGATGACGTCCAGAATTTAAGAGAGTATTTAAATCAAAAAGAGATAAAACAGTTTTATGTTTTCGTTTAAAATTGCCGTTTTTGCGCTTACCATGGGATCGTTTATTACGTTTTTTAATATCTAAAATGGAAAAAGCATCGAAATCCGGCATTTTAGAAGTATTTCCTTCATGGTAAATATTATCATTAAATCCAAGTGGAAAAGGGGTTTGTAAATGTTTAATCCATTTAAGTTCAAGTTCATGTCTTAAAATATTTTTTAACCTTTTGGTAGAATTCGACTTGTGTATAATTTTTTCAACAGGTTGAACCAAAACTTTACTAGATGATCATGAATGACCAGTACTCCGGAAATGTTGATAAAGAAATGTATCAATTTTCTTTGCTTTTTTGATTTTAAGCAAATGTTCCTTAAACCTTGTTTTAAGGGCCCGTTTGGTCTGTCCAACATACTGCATTTCTCAGCCTCCTTCGCTGCAAGTGAGAACATATATAACATCCTCTGATTTTCAGTCTAAATCAGAGTTGTTTACAAGTGAAAATTGCCTATGATTAACTGAGGAAATTATAGTTGACTGACAAATTAAATGATTGCAGCAGGTGCAGCTCTTGGCATTGCACTTAGAAATATTAGAGTCATACTGTTCCTTTTATATGGATTCTTAAATTTTAGAAGTATAGGAGATTTAATTGGAGAAAGTCTAATTTTAAGGTGATTACTGAAAATATTATAATTGGAAGCATCATATAAATTTATAGATGCTACAGAGTGAAGTTTCAAAGGCGAAACGTTAACAGTAGGTAACAAAGAGTTAAATCTAGCAGTAGAACGGGGAATCTGTAAAGAAGAAGCAGAATGCAGCGTAATAGGAGAAATTGTAATTTTTTATCTGTTAGTGATACTCATATAGTTGTATAGGAAGTAATACCATTAGATAAAAAGCAGTATTCGTACTGGCTATTATAGGCAGTAAGTAGCGATGCAAACAGGCGGTAGGACTGATGCATACAGAGTATAGCAACAACCGACAATACATAACTAAGTCTAATACAAGTCCAAAGAAACGTAAAGTAAGAAATTGTTATAAATGGGATACAAATACTGGTAAATATCTAACCTTCAATGAGGTATAAATTAGAATCATGAGGAAGAGGAATACTAAAGGTGATTAAACAAATTGTAGCCAAATTGCACATGGAGCCTCCATGGATGGGAAGAATGGAAATTTGGTCATGGGCCTGGGTCACATTACCAAGCTGGCCACCATGCCCATATATTTTTCTCTTAAAAATGCATCTTCATCAGCCATCTGAAATGTTGCCAAAAGTAGCCACAACTTGATGCCAGCACAGAGCCATAACTAGTAGCCAGAAAACTAATTTGCATACGAAATACGCTAAAACCGCTTTACAGCCACTACTACTAGCCAAAAGGTAGCCACAATAAATAGCCAAAACGAAGCCACAACTATTAGCCAGAACAGAGCCACAGCTTGTAACCAGAAAACTAATTTGCATACAAATACGCTACAGCCGCTAACAGTTGTGGCTAAAGAGATGCAAGGTTGCGGCTTTGTAGCTGCAACTTAGAGCCGGAGACCTTATATTTCTGTAAGGGATATTACTTACACCAATGGTTTCCTTGTTCTAAAACAGGTTTATTCTCTTGCTCCTAAAAATTGTTTGGTCATGTTCACTCAAACCCCTGGGTGTTCCTCAGCTGTACAGGCAAAAGCGTTAATGATGGAAGCTTCAAAAAGGCCAAAGGAGCTGAAGATGTAAAATATTTGCATGAATACCAAAATGTGCACCAAAGGTTTGGACAAAGGGCAATAGCTCATTATAATCATTGCGACAATACCATAATATAAAAATCTGCAGGTAATAATCATTCATAAGTTCAAATTTATTGAAATTTATTTATTAAAACTATTGAATAATTTACGAATAATATATATATATATATATATATATATATATATATATATATATATATATATATATATATATATATATATATATAAAGAAAAATCAGTCCGAGTTTGCCAAATAACACTTATATATGGACTTCAGACCATTTCAATGCGCACAGTTTTTAGGTGGGTTAAAGCTTTTGAAGCTGGGAAATTTTCTGTTGAAGATTACACCCATCTTGGAAGGCCTAAAACCTCTGTTACTATGGCTAACATCGCTGCTGTAAAGATTGTGGTTGAACAGGATGCGCGATTGTCTGTCAGAGATATAGCTAGTTGTACTGGCATATCAGAAGGCAGTGTGCAAACAATTCTGAAAAAGCATTTGGACCTGAGAAAGGTTTGCGCTAGGTGGGTACCGCATTTGCTCACTGAGGAGCAAAAGACACAACGCCTTAAATGTGTCCGGGAACTTTTGAAAACATACAAAGGCTGTAATAGTCGGGTTATTTCTAACTTGCTAACAGGTGATGAAACCTGGGTGCACTTGTTTGAGCCACAAAGAAGGGCTGATAATAAGCAATGGAAGCGAAAAGATCAAAAACGCCCATATATGGCCAAGAGAACCATAAGTTCGAAAAAGATGTTGTACGCAATTTTCTTTAATTCAAGTGGGCCAGTCATTCAAGTGCCTTGTCCATCTGGTCATATAGTCACTGGCCGATTCTACAAGAATTCTGTACTGAAGAAAGTGAAAGAGTTTTACAATAAGAAACGACCAAGCAGAGGATGGTCAGGAGTCCACCTTTTACATGACAATGCCTCCTCTCATAAGTGTGAGGTTGTTAAGTCTTTTTTGGCTTCTGAAAAGGTGAAAGTTTTAAACCATCCACCTTATTCACCTGACCTGAGTGCATTTTTTTCAAAGGGGCATAAGAGCTTATCAAGTAAAGGGGGCAAATTGTTTCCCAACATTTATTGAAATCAATGTGGGCTGGGAATCTATATTTAGGTCCTTTTGAAATAATTGAACGGATTCGTGAATCAGTTATAATCTTCAAGTTACCAGTGGCAATATGACCCGCTGGTGGATAACAAAATTTAGAATCTTTATAATCTCAAGAATCAGGGGAACTAATTTCAATATCAAGATCAGAAACTAATTTATTGAAATATTGGGTATTTGTTATAGTTATAACAAATAATAGGAGATTCCGTGTTTTCGAAATATGAAGATATAGCTGATATAACATTATTATCTCGAAATATGCTAGGTAAATCTATGAATTCAATAGATTTATTAATGAATGGAATCTTGATGAAGTGTCTAATGTAGTTAATTTCAGAATCAATGTAAGGACGAAGAGCATGTTGAGTATAACATCTAGTAAGAAGAGCTGCTTCATACAAATCATGTTTTCTGTCATAAAATTTATTCGCCTCATCATCTAACTTACATAATGAAGAAATAGACAGTGAAGCTAGTTAAGAAAGCATTTGATGACGTCCAGAATTTAAGAGAGTATTTAAATCAAAAAGAGATAAAACAGTTTTATGTTTTCATTTAAAATTGCCATTTTTGCGCTTACCATGGGATCGTTTATTACATTTTTTAATATCTAAAATGGAAAAAGCATCGAAATCCGGCATTTTAGAAGTATTTCCTTCATGGTAAATATTATCATTAAATCCAAGTGGAAAAGGGGTTTGTAAACGTTTAATCCATTTAAGTTCAAGTTCATGTCTTAAAATATTTTTGAACCTTTCGGTAGAATTCGACTTGTGTATAATTTTTTCAACAGGTTGAACCAAAACTTTACTAAATGATCATGAATGACCAGTACTCCGGAAATGTTGATAAAGAAACGTATCAATTTTCTTTGCTTTTTTGATTTTAAGCAAATGTTCCTTAAACCTTGTTTTAAGGGCCCGTTTGGTCTGTCCAACATACTGGTACTGCATTCCTCAGCTTCCTTCGCTGCAAGTGAGAACATATATAACATCCTCTGATTTTCAGTCTAAATCAGAGTTGTTTACAACTGAAAATTGCCTATGATTAACTGAGGAAATTATAGTTGACTGACAAATTAAATGATTGCAGCAGGTGCAGCTCTTGGCATTGCACTTAGAAATATTAGGGTACATACTGTTCCTTTTATATGGATTCTTAAATTTTAGAAGTATAGGAGATTTAATTGGAGAAAGTCTAATTCTAAGGTGATTACTGAAAATATTATAATTGGAAGCGTCATATAAATTTATAGATGCTACAGAGTGAAGTTTCAAAGGCGAAACGTTAACAGTAGGTAACAAAGAGTTAAATCTAGCAGTAGAATGGGGAATCTGTAAAGAAGAAGCAGAATGTAGCCTAATAGGAGAAATTGTAATTTTTAATCTGTTAGTGATACTCATATAGTTGTATAGGAAGTAATACCATTAGATAAAAAGCAGTATTCGTACTGGCTATTATAGGCAGTAAGTAGCGATGCAAACAGGCGGTAGGACTGATGCATACAGAGTATAGCAACAACTGACAATACATAACTAAGTCTAATACAAGTCCAAAGAAACGTAAAGTAAGAAATTGTTATAAACGGGATACAAATACCGATAAATATCTAACCTTCAATGAGGTATAAATTAGAATCATGAGGAAGAGGAATACTAAAGGTGATTAAACAAATTGTAGCCAAATTGCACATGGAGCCTCCATGGATGGGAAGAATGGAAATTTGGTCATGGGCCTGGGTCACATTACCAAGCTGGCCACCATGCCCATATATTTTTCTCTTAAAAATGCATCTTCGTCAGCCATCTGAAATGTTGCCAAAAGTAGCCACAACTTGATGCCAGCACAGAGCCATAACTAGTAGCCAGAAAACTAATTTGCATACGAAATACGCTAAAACCGCTTTACAGCCACTACTACTAGCCAAAAGGCAGCCACAATAAATAGCCAAAACGAAGCCACAACTATTAGCCAGAACAGAGCCACAGCTTGTAACCAGAAAAATAATTTGCATACAAATACGCTACAGCCGCTAACAGTTGTGGCTAAAGAGATGCAAGGTTGCGGCTTTGTAGCTGCAACTTAGAGCCGGAGACCTTATATTTCTGTAAGGGATATTACTTACACCAATGGTTTCCTTGTTCTAAAACAGGTTTATTCTCTTGCTCCTAAAAATTGTTTGGTCATGTTCACTCAAACCCCTGGGTGTTCCTCAGCTGTACAGGCAAAAGCGTTAATGATGGAAGCTTCAAAAAGGCCAAAGGGGCTGAAGATGTAAAATAATTGCATGAATACCAAAATGTGCACCAAAGGTTTGGACAAAGGGCAATAGCTCATTATAATCATTGCGACAATACCATAATACATGTATAAAAATCTGCAGGTAATAATCATTCATAAGTTCAAATTTATTGAAATTTATTTATTAAAACTATTGAATAATTTACGAATAATATATATATATATATATATATATATATATATATATATATATATATATATATATATATATATATATATAAAGAAAAATCAATGTCCGAGTTTGCCAAATAACACTTATATATGGACTTCAGACCATTTCAATGCGCACAGTTTTTAGGTGGGTTAAAGCTTCTGAAGCTGGGAAATTTTCTGTTGAAGATTACACCCGTCCTGGAAGGCCTAAAACCTCTGTTACCAAGGCTAACATCGCTGCTGTAAAGATTGTGGTTGAACAGGATGCGCGATTGTCTGTCAGAGATATAGCTAGTTGTACTGGCATATCAGAAGGCAGTGTGCAAACAATTCTGAAAAAGCATTTGGACCTGAGAAAGGTTTGCGCTAGGTGGGTACCGCATTTGCTCACTGAGGAGCAAAAGACACAATGCCTTAAATGTGTCCGGGAACTTTTGAAAACATACAAAGGCTGTAATAGTCGGGTTATTTCTAACTTGCTAACAGGTGATGAAACCTGGGTGCACTTGTTTGAGCCACAAAGAAGGGCTGATAATAAGCAATGGAAGCGAAAAGATCAAAAACGCCCATATATGGCCAAGAGAACCATAAGTTCGAAAAAGATGTTTTACGCAATTTTCTTTAATTCAAGTGGGCCAGTCATTCAAGTGCCTTGTCCATCTGGTCATTTAGTCACTGGCCAATTCTACAAGAATTCTGTACTGAAGAAAGTGAAAGAGTTTTACAATAAGAAACGACCAAGCAAAGGATGGTCAGGAGTCCACCTTTTACATGACAATGCCTCCTCTCATAAGTGTGAGGTTGTTAAGTCTTTTTTGGCTTCTGAAAAGGTGAAAGTTTTAAACCATCCACCTTATTCACCTGACCTGAGTGCATTTTTTTCAAAGGGGCATAAGAGTTTATCAAGTAAAGGGGGCAAAATCATTATAAGAAAAAATACAGTTCATTTATTTTTTCATGACGAAGACATATGTGAAATTTCAAAAACCTAGCGTGCATGGTTCAAAAGTTATGCTACGCACAATTCTTGAGATATCTTGCTTGGCAGGTTAAAATGCTGAAATTTTCAAAGGGTCATAACACAGAAAAAAAAATTCAGAATTATTTCAAAGGTTAATCAGCTCATCTACTCATCATCTTTTATCAGCCTATCAAGTTTCAAGGCAATACCTTTAATAGTTTTTGAGATACCTTGCTTACATGCCAAAATTTTCAAAGGGCATCAGCCTATCAAGATTTAAGGCAACAGCTTAAACAGTTTTTGAGATATCTTGCTTACAAGGTTAAAATGCCGAAATTTTCAATGGGCCATAACTCAGGAAAACCTCTTCAGAATTTTTTTTTTCAAAAGTTAATCAGGTCATTTACTCATCATCCCTTATTAGCATATTAAGTTTCAATACAATAGTTTAAATAGCTTTTGAGATATCTTGCTCACAAGATTTTACTGCAATTTTTCAAAGGGGCATAACTCAAGGAGCATAACCCTGATAAAAGAAAATATGGGTCAACTTTTTTCTCATGAGGAATCCACATATGAAATTTCAAAAACCTATGCAGATTTTCAAGATCTTACTTACAAGATTAAAATGCTGAAATTTGCAAAGGGCCATAACTCATGAAAAACTTCAGAATTTTTTCAAAAGCTAATCAGGTCATCTACTCATCATCCCATATCAGCCTAACAAGTTTCAAGGCAACAGCTTCAACAATTTTTGAGATATCATGCTTACAAGGTTAAAATGCCAAAATTTACAAAAGGCCATAACTCAAGATAAAAAATATTGAAAATTTTGAGACATTAATCAGGTGATCTACTTATCATACCTTATCAGCCTGTCAAGCATCACAGCAATAACTTGAATATTTTTTAGATATCTTTCTTACAAGCCTTAGGTTAAAATGCCTAAATTTTCAAAGGGCCATAACTAAGGGAAATTTTTTTGAAATTTTTCAAAAGTTATTCATTTAATCTACTTATCATCTTCTATCAGAATATAAAGTTTCAATACAATAATTCAAACAGTTTTTGAGATATCTTGCTTACTAGATTTCAATGCCATTTTTTTCAAAAGGGCATGATTCAAGAAAGGGGCATAACCCTAATAAGAACACAAATATGGGTCAACTATTTGTTCATGAGGAATCTATATATGAAATTTCAAAAATCTAGCATGGGCTGTTAAAAAATTATGCTATGCATAAAAAGCGTGACTAACAGATGGATGAATGTCATTGAATGAATGCACAAACAAAAGGACAAGCCAAAAGCAATATGCCCACCAACTTCTTTGAAGTTGGGGGCATAAATAGATGGGAATTACAGCCAGATGGATGGAACATATTTCAATAGTCCCCGTGAATGGCATCAGGTGACAAAATTTGCTGATCAAGAAAGACCATCTCAGTGCACTTTCATGTACTTTTTTCACACACTGATAATAGTGCTTTTACTTTATTCTAGACTGGATATACTAATTACTTGCATCATTTCATGGTTACATAATAATAGTGCTTTACTTTATTCCAAACTGGTCATTGTTTTGTATTATTTCATGGTTACATGATACCAGTGCTTTACTATATTCCAGACTGGTCATATATTGCATTATTTCATGGTTACATGATAATAGTGTTTTATTTTATCCCAGAATTCTTGCATTATTATCTCATGGTTACATGTTAATAGTGCTTTAATAAATCCCAGTCTTGTTATATCTTGCATTATTTCATGATTACATGATAATTGTGCTTTAATAAATCCCAGACTGGTTATATCTTGTATTATTTCATGGTTACATTATACTTCATGGTTACACAATAATAGTGCTTTATCTTATCCCAGACTGGTTATATCTTGCATTATTGCATGGTTACATGATAACAATGCTTTACTTTATCCCAGGCTGGTTATGTCTTGCATTATTTTATGGTTACATGATAACAGTGCTTTACTTAATCCCAGACTGGTTAGATCTTGCATTATTTCATGGTAGCATGATAACAGTGCTTTACTTTATCCCAGACTGGTCATATCTTGTATTATTGCATGATAACAGGGCTTTACTTTATCCCAGACTGGTTATATTTTACATTATTGCATGGTTACATGATAACAGTGCTTTACTTTATCCCAGACTGGTTATATTTTGCATTATTGCATGCTTACATGATAACAGTGCTTTACATTATCCCAGACTGGTTATATTTTGTATTATTGCATGGTTACATGATAACAGTGCTTTACTTTATCCCAGACTGGTTATATTTTGCATTATTGCATGGTTATATGATAACAGTGCTTTACTTTATCCCAGACTGGTTATATTTTGCATTATTGCATGGTTACATGATAACAGTGCTTTACATTATCCCAGACTGGTTATATTTTGCATTATTGTGTGGTTACATATATGATAAATGTCCTAAAATTTCAAACAGTTTATTCCATACTTTTTTGCCTAAATGCTGTTATTTTATGCATTTGTTTCACAAAATGCTTGATTGAATGGCAAACAGTGCATTACCTTATCATCTTGCTCCTTGAGCAGTAGTCTGATCTGGGTTTACACTGTTGGACATGCCATTTTGTCCAACAAATGGCAAAGCATTGTACATGATTACGAGATATGAGACTAAAATACACATCGCTCCAGATAAGGAGAATTTTCAAAAGACAAAAGTTATTACAGCTGTACTCAGTACCCATTAGATACAGTTTGGTTCAGAAATAAAACTATGACCACAATCATCACCTTATTTGGCATGCTGATATATATCTTACAGTGTATGGAGGAAAGTATTTGGTAGCTATGACTTGACAGCATTATATCAAAATTGTGTTATAATGAATAGCATAACTAGAGCTGGTGTTTGTAAAACACTATGCCCCCAACTGCCTGACTCTAACACTGCTTGACCCCAACACTGCTTGCCCATGATGGTAACAACAGTACAAATATATGAGATTTCAATGTTATTTTATCAAAGGGAAATAATTCTAAAATAGGAGACAACTGGGATAAGAAAAAAATACGGGTCACCTATTTTTTCATGAGGAATCAAAATATGAAATTTCAAAACATTAGCATACATGGTTCTAAACTTATGCTATACACAATAAAGCTACAACATTAAATGGCCAGAAATTGCGAAGGGCCATAACTCCAACATTTCATTTAATTGGTTCAAAATTTAATCAGGTTATCTCCTCTTCAATCCCAATCAGTATACTAAATATCATGGCTCTGGCTTAAATACTTTTTGAGATATCTTGCTGGTAAGGTCAACAGGCCTAGAACTACAAAGGGCCATAACTACATCAGTTTTTCATGGAATTCCCTAAAAACAAATCAGGTAATCTTCACATCATCCCCAATCAGCATATAATATTTCAAGACCCTAGTTTAAATACTTTTTGAGACATCTTGCTGACAAAGTCAAAATGTGCAGAACTGCAAAAGGCCGTAACTTTATCAATATTTTCACAGAATTCTCTCAAAATATAATCAGGTAATTTACACATCATTCCCACTTCCTATATCGAATTTCAAGAACCCAGCTTAAATACTTTTCAAAATATCTTGTTCACAAGATTTAATTCTGATTTTTTTCTAAGGGGCATAACTCTAAATAAACATGCTAGACAACAAAAAAAAAAATACGGTCAGCTATTTTTTCATTGGGAACCCAAATATAAAATTTCAAAACCCTAGCATGCAGGGTTCTTGGCATGCACAAAAAAGCTTGACGAATGGACAAACAGACGGATGGACAAATGAAGGCAAAATAGTATGCCCCATCAATTTCATTCGAAACTGGGGGCATGATCAGGTCATCTACTTATTGCTACCAATCTATTCATCAAGTTTCAAGGCTCCAGTTTCAATAGTTTTTTAGATATTTTGCTGACAAGGGAAACATGCCCAAATTTACAAAGGGCCATTACTTACGAGATATTTTTCAGAATTTACAAAAAAGTTAATCAGGTCATCTACTCATCATTACCAATCAATTCACCAAGTAACAAGTCTCTAGCTCTAACAGTTTTTGAGATATTTTGCTGACAAGATAAAAATGCCCAAAATAACAAAGGGCCATAACTCAAAAAGTATTTTTCAAAATTTATTCAAAAGTTAATCAAGTTGTCTACTCATCATTACAAATCCATTCACCATATTTCATGGCTCTAACTCTAACAATTTTTGAGATATTTTGCTGACAAGGTAAAAATGCCCAAAATCACAAAGGGCCATAATTCAAGAAATATTTTTCAAAATTTCTTCAAAAGTTAATCAGGTTGTCTACTCATCACTACCAGTCTATTCATCAAGTTTCAAGGCTCTAGCTCAAACAGTTTTTGAGATATTTTGCTGACAAGGTAAAAATGCCCAAAATTACAAAGGGCCATAACTCATGAAGTATTTTTCAGAATTTCTTCAAAAGTTAATCAGGTCATCTACTCATCACTACAAATCCATTTACTAAGTTTCAAGGCTCTAGCTCTAATAGTTTTTGCGATATTTTGCTGACAAGGTAAAAATGCCCAAAATCACAAAGGGCCATAACTCAAGAAGTATTTTTCAAAATTTCTTCAAAAGTTAATCAGGTCATCTACTCATCACTATCAGTCTATTCATCAAGTTTCAAGGCTCTAGCTCCAACAATTTTTGAGATATTTTGCTGACAAGGTAAAAATGCCCAAAATTACAAAGGGCCATAACTCATGAAGTATTTTTCAGAATTTCTTCAAAAGTTAATCAGGTCATCTACTTGTCACTACAAATCCAATTACTAAGTTTCAAGGCTCTAGCTCTAACAATTTTTGAGATATTTTGCTGACAAGGTAAAAATGCCCAAAATTACAAAGGGCCATAACTCAAGAAGTATTTTTCAAAATTTCTTCAAAAGTTAATCAGGTTGTCTACTCATCACTACCAGTCTATTCATCAAGTTTCAAGGCTCTAGCTTCAATAGTATTTGAGATATTTTGCTGACAAGATTGCATCCATATTTTTTAGAAGGGCCATAACTCAGAAAAGGGGCATAATCCTGTCAAGAAAAAAAACACTTGTCAGCTATTTTTTCATGAGGAATCCATATAACAAATTTCAAAACAGTAGCATTCACGATTCTAAAGTTATGCTATGCTTCAAAAAGCGTGACGAACGGACGGACGAACAACCCAGAAGCAATATGCCCCCCCAACTTCTTTGAAGTTGGGGGCATAATAATGAGGCTCCAATGTAGTCAGCCATTGTTTGAATAAAATAAACATCAATTTTTATCTTTCCCTTTACTTAGCATTATCAGGGTGACCTGCAGATCAAAAATAGCTAAAATCATTCCGATTGGAAATCCAAGATGGCTGTCATGGCTACCATCTTAAAAACAAGAGGCCCAGGGGCCACGATTCTCTCACCTGATAAAAACAGCTATTGCATATCTGCACATGCCATGTAACTTCTTTCTGTATTGCCACAGCAACAAGGATACAAATTTGACCATACCATAAAAAGGTCAGATCACCCTAGTATCATCATTTGAACAAACTTAGTAGACTTTGAGATTCAGCCTCAAAGAGTTCTGGAGAAGAAGATTTTTCAGTGTTTAACCATATATGGGTATGGCAGCCATCTTGTTCAATAGCATGGATCCATTGAACAAATTGTCAACATCCTTTCGACAGAAGGCCCCATGTGAAATCTGGTGAAACTTGTTCAAGCGGTTTCAGAGAAGATGTTTAAAGATTTCACAATTTTATATATGTACATAGCCCAGGGGCAAGGGCAGATAACCCCCAAAATTTTAATGGTAGCTAAACAGTTTTACTTCTTTAATTATACATTGTGTTTCAGCCATTAGTCTTTAATACATATTGAGAAAATGGTTTTTATAACATTTTCCCCATACAAAAGTATGGGGGCGCAAATTTGACCTTGCCATAAAAAGGTCAAAGCTCAATCTACAACCATCATTTGAACAAACTTGGTAGACCTTGAGTCCATCTTGTTCAATAGTGCAGAACCATTCGAACAATTTGTCAATACCCTTTTGACTGAAGGCCCCATGTGAAATCTGGTGAAAATTGCTCGAGAGGTTTCAGTCTGGTGAAAATTGTTCGAGCTGTTGCAGAGAAGAAGACATTTAACAAGAGGACCATGATGGTCCTATATCGCTCACCTGAGCAAACAGCTTTGCATACTTACTGTTGAAGTTTCAGCCAAGTTCACTGCTCTAAGATTTTTGTATAAATTTTATAGCCCTGCTCCCCAGCGGCCATGTTTTTTTTCATGCATCATGATGGCCTGAACTGAATCTTGAAAGAGGATCACCAAAGGAACAATTCTGCAAAGATATATTGAAATCGGTCCAGTGGTTTCTGACAAAAGATTTTTAAAATGTTTTATATAGCTATATAGGGAAAATAAGCCCCACCCCCTAACGGCCATGTTTTTTGACGAATCAGGACTGCTTGAACAAACTTGGTAGAGGGTCACCATAGGAACATTTCTGCCAAGTTATATTGAAATCAGTTCAGTGGTTTCTGACAAGAAGATTTTTAAAGTTTTCTATTTAGATATATAGGGAAAATAAGCCCCACCCCTAGCAGCCATGTTTTTTGACGAATCACGATTGCTTGAACAATCTTGCTAGAGGGTCACCAAAGCAACATTCCTGCCAAGTAATATTGAAATCAGTCAGGTGGTTTCTGACAAGAAGAATTTTAAAGTTTTCTATACAGATATATACGAAAAATAAGCCCCCGCCCCCTGGCGGCCATATTTTTTGACGTATCATGAGGGTGTGAACAATCTTGGTAGAAGGTCACCAAAGCAACATTCCTGCCAAGTTACATTGAACTCGATCCAACAGTTTCTTAAGAGAAGATTTTTAAAGTTTTCTATATAGATATATAGGGAAAATATGCCCCGCTCCCTGGCGGCCATGTTTTTTGACAAATCATGACGGCTTGAACAATCTTGGTAGAGGGTCACCAAAGAAATATTCCTGCCAAGTGATATTGAAATTGGTTGATTGGTTTCTGACAAGAAGATTTTTAAACTTTTCTGTACAGATATATAGGGAAAATAAGCCCCGCCCCGTAGCGGCCAGGTTTTTTGACGAATCATGATAACTTGAACAATCTTGGTAGAGAGTCAACAAGGAAACATTTCTGCCAAGTTATAATGAAATCAGTCCAGTGGTTTCTGACAAGAAGATTTTTAAAGTTTTCTATATGGATATATAGGGAAATTAAGCCCCCCCCCCCCCCCCCCCCCCCCCACCTACCTGCCACGTTTTTAGCTCACCTGAGCTGAAAGCTCAAGGTGAGCTTTTGTGATCACTCACCGTCCGTCGTCGTCGTCGTCCGTATGTCCGTCCGTCCGTCCGTCCACAATCTTTAAACAACATCTCCTCCTAAACCACTGATTGGATTTTGACCAAACTTCACAGGAATGATCCTTGGTTGGTCCTCTTTCAAAGTTGTTCAAATGGTTCCGGTCCGTTGCATATCTAGCTCACAGGAGCTAAAAATAGATTTTTTTACTAAAAACTTAAAAAATCTTCTTGTCAGAAACCACTGGACCAATTTCAATATAATTTTGCAGAAAGGTTCCTTTGGTGATCCTCTACCAAGATTGTTCAAGCCATTTGATTTTGTCAAAAAACATGGCCCCCAGGGGGCGGGGCTTATTTTCCCCATATATATATAGAAAACTTTAAAAATCTTCTTGTCAGAAACCACTGGACAGATTTCAATATAATTTTGCAGAAATGTTCCTTTGGTGATCCTCTACCAAGATTGTTCAAGCCATTTGGATTCGTCAGAAAACATGGCCGCCAGGGGGCGGAGCTTATTTTCCCTATATATCTATATAGAAAACTTTAAAAATCTTCTTGTCCAAAACCACTGGACCGATTTCAATATAATTTTGCAGAAATGTTCCTTTAGTGATCCTCTACCAAGATTGTTCAAGACATTTAAATTCGTCAAAAACATGGCCGCCAGGGGGCAGGGCTTATTTTCCCTATATAATCTATATAGAAAACTTTTAAAAATCTTCTTGTCCGAAACCACTGGACCTATTTCAATATAATTTTGCAAAAATGTTCCTTTGGTGATCCTCTACCAAGATTGTTCAAGCCATTTGGATTCGTCAAAAAACATGGCCACCAGGGGGCGGGGCTTATTTTCCCTATATATCTATATAGAAAACTTTAAAAATCTTCTTGTCCGAAACCACGGGACCGATTTCCATATAATTTTGCGGAAATGTTCCTTTGGTGATCCTGTACGAAGATTGTTCAAGCCATTTGGATTTGTCAAAAAACATGGCTGCCAGGGGGCGGGGCTTATTTTCACTGTATATCTGTATAGAAAACTTTAAAAATCTTCTTGTCAGAAACCACTGGACCGATTTCCATATGATTTTGCAGAAATGTTCCTTTGGTGATCCTGTTGCAAGATTGTTCAAGCCATTTGGATTTGTCAAAAAACATCACCACCAGGGGGCGGGACTTATTTTCCTTATATATCTTTATGTAAAACTTTAAAAATCTTCTTGTCAGAAACCACTGGACCGATTTCCATATGATTTTGCAGAAATGTTCCTTTAGTGATCCTGTTGCAAGATTGTTCAAGCCGCCATGATTTGTTGAAAAACATGGCCGCTAGGGGGCAGGGTTAATTTTCCCTATATATCTATATAGAAAACTTTAAAAATCTTCTTGTCATAAACGACTGGACCGATTTCAATATAACTTGGCAGAAATGTTTCCTTAGTGACCCTCTATCAAGATTGTTCAAGCCGACATGATTTGTCAAAAAACATGGCCGCTAGGGGGTGCGGGGCTTATTTTCGATATAATTCTATATAGAAAACTTGAAAAAATCTTGTCGTCAGAAACCACAGGACTGATTTCAATATACTTCGCAGAAATGTTTCCTTGGTGACCCTTTACCAAGATTGTTTAAGCCCTTATGATTTGTCAAAAAACATGGCCGCTAGGGGGCGGGGCTTATTTTCCTATATAATTTATCTATATAGAAAATTTTAATAGTCTTTTCAGAAAGCACTTGACCGATTTCAATGTAACTTTGCAGGAATGTAATTCTCTACCAAGTTTGTTCAAGCTGTCATGATTTGTCAAAAATCATGGCCGTTAGGGCATAGGGCTTTATAGCTATATAAAACTTTTTAAACCACTTGACCAATTTCAATAAAACTTGGCAGAAATGTTCCTTTGGTGACCCTCTTTTAAGATTCAGTTCAGGTCGTCAAGATTTGTAAAAAAACATGGCCAGGGGTGTGGTGGAGGGGGGTGGGGGTGGTTAGTGCTATAAAGTTTATACAAAAATCCTAGAGCAGTGAACTTGGCTGAAACTTCAACAGTAAATATGCAAATCAGTTTGGTCAGGTGAGCGATATAGGACCATCATGGTCCTCTTGTTTGATGAATCATGACAACTTGAACAATCTTGGTAGAGGGTTACAAAAGAAACATTCCTGCAATGTTATACTGAAATCGGTCCAGTGGTTTCTGACAAGAAGATCATTAAAATTTTCTATAAAGATATACAGGGAAAATAAGCCCCGCCCCCTAGCAGCCATGTTTTTTGACAAATCATGACGGCTTGAACAATCTTGGCAGAGGATCACCAAGGAAACATTTTTTGCCAAGTTATATAGAAATCGGTCCAGTGGTTTCTGACATGAAGTTTTCTGTATAGATATATAGGGAAAATAAGCCCTGCCCCCTGGCAGCCATGTTTTTTGACGAATCATGACGGCTTGAACAATCTTGGGAGAAGGTTACAAAAGAAACAGTTCTGCCGTGTTATATTGAAATCGGTCTAGAGTTTCTGACAAGAAGATTTTTAAATTTTTATATACAGATATATAGGGAAAATAAGCCCCGCCCCCTGGCGGCCATGTTTTTTGACGAATCCAAATGGCTTGAACAATCTTGGAAGAGGATCACCAAAGGAACACTTCTGCAAAATTATATAGAAATCGGTCCAGTGGTTTCTGACAAGAAGATTTTTAAAGTTTTCTATATAGATATATAGGGAAAATAAGCCCCTCCCCCTAGCGGCCATGATTTTTGACGAATCCAAATGGCTTGAACAATCTTGGTAGAGGATTACAAAAGGAACATTTCTGCAAAATTATATTGAAATAGGTCCAGTGGTTTCTGACAAGGAGATTTTAAAAGTTTTCTATATAGATATATAGGGAAAATAAGCCCCGCCCCCTGGTGGCCATGTTTTTTGACGAATCCAAATGGCTTGAACAATCTTGGTAGAGGATCACCAAAGGAACATTTCTGCAAAATTATATGGAAATCGGTCCAGTGGTTTCTGACAAGAAGATTTTTAAAGTTTTCTATATAGATATATAGGGAAAATAAGCCCCGCCCCCTGGCAGCCATGCTTTTTGACGAATCCAAATGGCTTGAACAATCTTGGTAGAGGATCACCAAAGAAACATTTCTGCAAAATTATATTGAAATCGGTCCAGTGGTTTCTGACAAGAAGATTTTTAAAGTTTTCTATATAGATATATAGGGAAAATAAGCCCCATCCCCTGGCGGCCATGTTTTTTGATGAATCCAAATGACTTGAACAATCTTGGTAGAGGATCACCAAAGGAACATTTCTGCAAAATTATATTGAAATCAGTCAACTGGTTTCTGACAAGAAGATTTTTTAAATTTTTAGTTAAAAAGCTATTTTTAGCTCCTGTGACCTAGATATGCAATGGACCAGAACCATTTGAACAACTTTGAAAGAGGATCAACCAAGGATCATTCCTGTGAAGTTTGGTGAAAATCCAATCAGTGGTTTAGGAGGAGATGTTTAAAGATTGCAAACAGACGGACGGACGACGACGATGACGGACGATGAGTGATCACAATAGCTTACCTTGAGCCTTTGGCTCAGGTGAGCTAAAAATTACACAATTTTATATGCCGGCCTCAGTGGCTCAGTTGGATGCACCATCTGACTGGAGACCAGGAGGTCATTGGTTCAACCCCCGGAGAGGTTGGCAACATTCTTTCGTGGAGATTGATCATGAAATATTTTCTACGGTCATTCTCTCCCTTCCGCTGGTTCAAGAAGGGCAGTTGTCAGTTTCTGGCGAAAGAATGTGCACAATACTGGTTAACCGCTTAGAGGACTAAGCCTGCCCAGTAAATGTGTGGCTAGGTAAACTGACCGCGCTCGACATGACCCCATTGGGTTGACTGGACCGTAAAACCACAACACAAACAAACACAATTTCATATATGTACATAGCCCAGATGCAAGGGCAGATAACCCCATAGGAACAAAGGTTTGATAGTAACTAAAAAGTTATACTACTTTAATCATCTATTGTAAGTTTCAGCTAATAGTCTTTAATACATTTTGAGAAAATGACTTTTTAACATTTTCCACATACAAATGTATAAGGGCACAAATCTGACCTTGCTGTAAAAAGGTCAAAGGTCAACCTACTACCATCATTTGAACAAATTGGTAGACCTTGAGTCCCTGCTGCTGTACACCAAGATTCAGCCTCAAAGCTTTCTTGGTTTTGCCATCTTGTTCAATGGTGTGGAACCATTTGAACAAATTGTCAATACCCTTTTGACAGAAGGCTCCATGTGAATCTTGTGAAAATTGCTCCAGTGATTTCAGAGAAGACATTTAAAAAAATACACAATTTTATACATGTATATAGCCCAGGGGCAAGGGCAGATAACCCCAGTGGACAAAATTTTGATTGTAACTAAAAAGTTTTAATAATTTTTAATCATACATTGTAAGTTTCAGCCTTTAGTCTTTAATACATTTTGAGAAAATGACTTTTCAACATTTTTGCGATATAAGTGTATAGGGACGCAAATTTGACGTCGTAAAAAAGGTGAACAGTCAACCTACAGTCATCATTTGAACAAACTTGGTAGACTTTGCGTTTTCCATGCTTTATACCATGATTCAGCCCCAAAGCTTTCTCAGGTCTGGAGAAGAAGATTTTTAAGTGTTTTTACCATATATGGGCATGGCAGCGATCTTGATTTATAGACCGTGACCATTTCTACAAATTTTCAATCCCCCTT
Source organism: Anodontia alba (assembly GCA_964016985.1). NCBI lineage: Eukaryota > Metazoa > Mollusca > Bivalvia > Lucinida > Lucinidae > Anodontia > Anodontia alba. The sequence goes on along the minus strand of OZ024823.1, from coordinate 61,509,913 downwards.
AACAGAAGGCTCCACTTGGTTTGAAGAAATTTGGACCAGGGGTTTCAGAGGAGGTCGTTCAAAGGTGTGAATGGATGGAAGGACGACAGACAAAGGACAACAGACGGGGAGTGATCACAATAGCTCATCCTGAGCCTTCGCCTCCGGTGAGCTTAAAAATACTTTGAACTTCTTCTCCTGAACCAAAATGCCATTTGACTTGAAACTTGGTAGGAAGTATTTTGTAAGGTGACTTGCAAGGGCATAAGCAGTGTTGCAAACTTCATTACTGCTTATGAAGAGTCTCTGTAAAACCGAGACTCCCATTTTCTAATCCGTAGTGTGTTCTTTGTTTCCAAAGGCAATCTTTTTGACATTTATTGTAAATCAAAAATAGCTAAAATTGTTCTGATTAGATATGCAATATGGCCACCACAGAGGCCATCTCGAAAATCTATTTTGAACTTCTTCTCTTTAACAGAAAGGCCAATCAACTTGAAACTTGATAGGAAGTATTGGGGTGACTTGTAGATCAAAAATAGCTAAAATCATTCTGATCACAAGATCCAAGATGGTCGCCCTAACAGCCATGTTGAAAATCTATTTTGAATTTTTTCTCCTGAACCAAAAGGCCAATTGACTTGAAATTTCATTGGCAGTATTTAGGTGACTCGTAGATCAAAAGTAGCTAAAATCATTCTGATTGGAAATCCTTGATGGTCGCCATCTTGAAAATCTATATTGGAGGCTGCCATCTTGAAAATCTATATTGAACTTCTTCTCTTGAACTGAAAGGCCAGTCAACTCGGAACTTGTCTGCTCTGATACTTCCTACCAAGTTTCAATTGGCCTTTGGTTCAGAGGTAGTGCAAAAATAGATTTTCAAGACAGTGACATCTTAGAGTTCAGATCGGATTTTAGCTATTTTTGATCTACATGTCTACCCGAAGTTTCGAGTCATTTGGCCCAGGGGTTTAGGAGGAGTAGGCTTTTAATACAAATTGTTGACACCTTACAACAGATGACGCACAGCGGACATTGACTGACAACAATAGCTCACCTGGAGCACATCATGCTCAGATGAGCTAATAAAAACAGACCAGACACTCCTTAAATTGGAAATAGCTCAGTCCAAAGAGTTAAAGTAAAGAATCCATGGGTTAAGCGGAGCTGTATACAAGAGGTTAAAGAGATATAATTTTTTCTTATTTTCCCAGAAAACATATGTTGTGGGTACTCATTTGGAGAACCTCACCAACAACATGTTTTCTTGGAGAAATAAGAAAATATTTATGGTTAAATACAGTATTGATTTTTGATATCTGGGGTTAAATTTTCACTCTAAATAATGGCAGCTCAGGTAAACGTATTTGCATTCTCAGCCTTCAAACAGACACGTGAACAAGTGAATGCCTTCATGAATAGCTCTCACACACTGAGTGCCACTGTCTGTCTTCACTGTATACTGAGGCCAAGGGCACATTTTTTGTAAAGTTATAAGGGCCCTTTGTTCATACTAGACAAACACACATTTAGGTGAGCGAAGATGAGGGATGATGTCATGTGTCAGCTCTTGTCTGCTAAATTCCATTTCCATTAGGTAACCATCATTTGCTTTTACAATCATCATCAACAGCATCATCATCTTCCTTGCTGACAAACATTTTTTTTCAAGTCCCAAGAGATATGGGTAAATGAATAAACAAAACAAGAATAAGTTCTGAGGAATGTATCATCACAACTAGAAATGTGTCAATACAACACAAATGCCCCCACTCAGGGGCCATCCTATGAGAGTAAAAGGCTCCCTAAAATGACTCATTTCTTCCTGTTTGTTGATGTCAGAGGGAGAAATTTCACCCCAAATTGAAGCTGACCTATATTCTATGAATGTGTATCTGTATTTTCAAGCATTTTGCAAAAAATGAAAGTTAAAAAAAGGCTGTAACTTCCATAATAATTGGTGGATCTCACCCTAAATGGTGGATTTCACCCTAAATCGAACTTGACCTATATTTTATGATTATATACCTGTGTATAAAAATGAATCCAATACACAAATCTTTTCAAAAGGTAATGACAGGCGGGACATAGGGACAGACATACATACGAGGGATATTCGAAATGAATTGCTTATTGTCCTCTAGCTCGATATCCACGTGGAGCACGATAAAAACCAATACATACCTGTATAGGGTTATTCAATATCTACACAATGGTGTATGAATGTACACGTTAGACTAAGTGTAAGACATAAAATTTGCCATTTGAATACACGCAGTCATTGACCACTGCAGTAAAAATGGTAGGCAGAAGCGTCGACAAAAAAGATGAAATACGGGCTTACATCAAAGCTCGCTCAAAACTTGGGTTGTTCTTTGAAGAAGCTGATGACTGAAATTTCTACTGCTTTTGGACCTTCTTGTGTGTCTTATGACACAGTTCGGCGGTGGAAAAAGAAATTTGAGTCTGGTGTAGAGTCCATCAAAAATGCACCGAAATCAGGTAGGCCAAAATCTGCATCTCGTAAAGAAATCGTTTCCAAAATAAAGGAAATCATTGAAGGAGATGCCAGATTTACAGTTTGTGATATTGCACCAAAGGTAGGCATATCACTATCAACGGTTCACCTTATTTTGAAGAAGCATTTGAAAGTCAGAAAGATTTCTACTAGATGGGTGCCACATCTGTTGACTGACGAGCAAAAGAGGCAACGGGTTAAAGTGGCCAAAAAGCTGCTTCAAATGTTTCCAAAATATGACAAAAAGCAGTTTGCCAATGTTGTCACAGGTGATGAAACCGGAGTCCATTATTTTGAGCCCGTCAGAAAGGTTAGCAATAAGATATGGGCCACTAAACACAGCAAACGCCCAATAATTGCCAAACGTTCTTTGAGTACAAAGAAGGTTTTGTATGCAATCTTCTTCTCTGGAGAAGGAGTCGCAGTAAAAGTGCCAGTGAAAAAGGGCAAAAGCATCACCGGAAAGTACTACAAAGACCTAGTACTGAAGAAACTGAAAAAGTATTATCAGAAACGACGCCCTGCCATTGTTTTAAACATGTCCGTCTTCTACATGACAATGCCCCAGCTCATACCTCCGCAATAGTTACGGCGTTTTTGAAGAAAGAAAAAGTAACTGTTTTGCCTCATCCCCCGTATTCCCCAGACCTTGCCCCATGTGATTTCTTTTTGTTTCCGAAATTGAAAGCATTCCTTGCTGGGCGGAAATACCAGTCCCGACAGGCACTTGGATCTGCCATTCATCAGTACCTTATTACTGTGCCCAAATCAGCGTGCCGTGACACCTTCAAGAAGCGGATACATCGGCTGAAACTTTGCATTTCTAGCCACGGGGAGTACTTCGAGGGCATGAAATGAGTACTTTTGGGCTAACTTGAAATTTGAAGTCTCCAGATAGAAATAAGCAATTCATTTCGAACATCCCTCGTATGGATCACAGTGATATTGTATGCACCCCCCCCCCCCCTCCCACACACACACACACACACACATTGAAAATGGCGGGGGCATAAAAAAGGTGTCAAATAATTTAGTTGCATTATTTCATGGTTACATGACAACAGTGCTTTACTTTATTGCAGACTAGTTATATAAAATATCATTAATTAGTTGCATTATTTCATGGTAATATGCTTACAGTGCTTTACTTTGTAGCAGATAGGTTATATAAAATATTAATCTTTTACATTATTTCATGGTTACATGATAGTAGATCTTTACTTTATTGCAGACTGGTATATTTAATCTTTTGCATTATTCCATGGCTACATGATAATAGATCTTTACTTCATTGCAAACTGGTTAAATGAAATATATATCGGTTGCATTATCTCACGGTTACACAATAATGGTGCTTTACTTTCTTGCAGACTGGTTATATCTTCTTCTATTCTGTCAAACATTTTTTCAAGTCCAAGAGAGATCGGTAAATAAATAAACAAAAACAAGAGTAAGTTCTGAGGAATGTATTATCACAAGAAAGGTGTCAAAATACAGGTCATACAAAGAATAAAGAAAAAAAAAAAAATCACTCCAAATTTTAGGCCTTTGATATTAAGGAGACTGGACACACCTGGCTGACTTTCCACCATTTATGACAAGGGAGACAACTGTTGTAATTTCATGTTTCCTTTCCTATACAACAATGCTCTTCTGAAAAGGGGTCTACTTTAGAAGGAAAGAATTTAAACCCCTTTACAGTCTTATTTTTTAAAAGACAGAGCATTTTTGAGAGATTTACCTCCCCTGAAGAGTATCAATTCCCCTTTTCTCCTTAATGCATTTCTGCCTCATCAAATGACGTACAAGCAAACTAAACTTTTAGACCGTAATAGAAAAAAAAAAAAAAAAAAAAATCAGGAAATTTTACAACAATTTAAAGTTAAGTATGGTCATTATCTCCAAAATGCAACACCTGTTGTGAAAAGAAAACCTTAAGATCTTCAGGAGGTGGTTGTGGAGATGTGGAGAGTAAGTTAACATAGAAGGTGGGTGTCAGTTGAAATAATTTCAACTGACACCCACCTTCGACACCACCTAAACTCTCTCTCTGCAACCACCTCCAGAAGATTTCCTTACGATTTTCTTTTCACAACACAGTGCTGCGCGTGTGGAGATAAGCAGCCGTGATATGACCAGATGCTGACTATTCTGAAGTGTAAAATTTGTGGAACATCTCATTTTTAGAAATGTAAGAAAATTGTAATCACATATATCTACTTGCCATGTTTACAAAATTAATCAAAACACAAATCTGTAGTGCGGACATGTTTAGCGCTTAGCATGCTTAAGAAAAAATTGTAGCACACAACATTTTGAAAATAGTTCTTTTTATTAACCTAGAAAATAGGCTTTGACTTTTCATGCAAAGGCAGACAATATGCAAGAAGGTTAAAGCTTATTTTCTGGGAAAAGTAACAAAATAACAATTTGTTGTCTGCTGAAGTTTTACACACCATACTACAGGTTAAATGATATAAGAAATAAGCCATATACGGTAAGTTCTCTAGATATTACCATACTACTAAAATTTGAGTGAGTCCATTTTACTAACTGTCAATCTGTCTTAAAATAGCTGGATACGTGTCCAAGAGTCTAGAGCACTGACAAACACCACATTCTGCAACATCTGATCTGGATCTGCACTATTCGCTTAGGCCTGTCCGTCCCACTGCTTAAGGTTATTATGGTACAACATACACCAGTTTTAAAATCTCATTCTTGGTTTGCATAAATTATGTAAATTAGTCAACTTGTGCATTATAATTTATAAACTTTGGCAGCCACTCTACTTGAGAGTTCTGACCCTTGTATTAAAGAAAACAATATCTGTCACATTTATGCACACAAAATTTTATGCAAATGAGAGGTTTTTATTAACTTTACAATTAAAAATTTATCCTAACATCAGCCAAAAAAACTCCTTAGAAAATGTTATAAACCTTTAACTTGCTGAATTTACAAGCAGACAGAAGCAGATTTTTAAAAATATTTTTTTCTTTTCTCAGAAAAAAAAAAAGGCTAGCGGAGACATTTTGAGTCTGTCAAAAAATCAGAAAAATGTTAGATTTGTCTGATCATTTTGCCTAAAGAGTGCTAAACAGTAAGACATAAGAGCAGTGTCATGTAAAAACAGGCCTTAGCACATTACGTATTCAGAGTATACCTGAGCCCAGTTGTTCAAAGCTAACGATGTTAGTTAAGGATTCCTTAAAATTTACATCGAGTGGTATGCAAATATGCTTAAATTTTTTGCTGAAAAAATGTGAGTAGCTTTTGCAGTGCAAAAGCTACTCACATTTTTTCAGCAAAAAATATCAGAATATTGTATACTGAATCTGCTAAAATAGTGAACGAAATTACCCTTAACGAGCTTGTTAAGCTAACAACGCTTTAAACAACTGGGCCCTGAGCATTCTTTGATCATAAATTTCTTCAGTGCATGTGCAGTTTGACTATATTTAGACAGCTTTTAACCTTTAGCACTCTCTGGAAAAATTAAGCAGATGAAAAACATGATTTTTTTTCTTCAGAAAATAGGGTTTGTTTGTCATTTCAAGGTGCTAAATGTCTTGGGTTTGATCCCCACAGGGGATGCAAAATTTTCTGGGTCCAAACATGCTCCGCTGGCAAGGATTATGTTGATACAGTGTACCATTCTTCAGATCAGGGAAGTTAACTGGAGGGGGAGATATATCCTGTGCAGATTAAACACTCCACACTGAGACAAAATCACTCCTTAGTGGTCCATCCTGCAAAACCTGCAGGTAATGATCAAAATATGACCGACTGCACAATGGTAGGTAGAAAGAGAAAAAACACTATTCTTTACAATCTACTAGAATAACAAAGCAATGGCCCCAGTCATACTGCCCACACATGCAGGACATTTATCTTATAAAGATGCTTTCTTACTGTTATTACCTTCATAACTCTAAATATTGGGACACCCTAACTCCTTACCGTATTTGTCCTAAAATTGTAAACAACTCCATTCAACTACATATTGATGTGGATAAAAACAGCATGGGCAAACAGTGTAGACCCCAACTGGATGCCACAATATGCAGCATCTGATCAGGGTCTACCCTGATTGTTCAGATCTGTCTGTCATGATAGTTAAAATTATTATGGTACACGTTACATATCCTAAAATTGGATCGTCTGTTCAACTACCTGGTACTGACAGGTCCTGAATGTGTAGCGAAAAGTGCAGTTCTTGATCAGAGTGCTTTAGATCTCTCTCTAGTGATTTGGATCTACATTATTTGCTGGAACAGTAAGGGTACAGACGGCAACACAGACCAAAACGTAGGTGCCACCTTAGAATTGATTTTACCACTACAACCATATTTACCCTAAATATTCTGACAGCTATTGCCTGAGCAAACAATATAGACTCAAACTGGATATCACAGAGGTTGGCATCTGATCAGGGTATACATTGTTTGCCAGTCAACCATCACTTTTCAATACATCAACTTGTAAACAAATGGACTTGTTTGACTTTTAGCATAAGTATGGTAAGGAGTTCAGGTGTCTGAATGTAATGGGTAAAGAAGATCAAATTAGTACTTAAAGCCACTTTTCACAACTCCCACTCACTTTAAAAAGAAAACAATAAAAATCATTTTTCATTATGCATAGATCATAAATTATCAATAAATAAACAGATAAATTAAAAAAGGACAGATTTAACAATGCACAAACTGTTAAGAAAATTATATTGTAACAATATATCATTTTGCTTCAAAAATCAACAGGACAACCTTTGTAGCTCAGAAAAAAACAACAACAACAAAAAAAATAACAGGGCCTAGATGGCCCTTTATCACTCAGCTGAGTATCAGAGACTAGCTAGCTATGCTTAGCTACTTTGGTAGAGTCACCTAGGCAACATTGTTGTGAAGTTTGATTGAAATTTGCCCAACGGTGTAGGAGGACGTCATTTAAAGATTTTTCTTCTTTTTAGCTCTGGCGACCATCTTTTTTGCTATTTTGATAGAGCGTCACCTAGGCAACATTTCTGTGAAGTTTGACTGAAATTAGCCAAAGGGTTTAGAAAGAGTTGTCCTTAAAGATATTTTTCTATTTTTTAGCTCTAGCAGTATTTTGTTCATTGGGGTGCAAATCATTTTAGCTAATTTGGTAGAGAGTCACTGAAGTTTGAAATTGGCCAAAGGGTTTAGGAGGAGCCGTCATTAAAATTCTCTACTTTTAGCTGTAGCAGCCATCTTGTTAACTGGAGCAAAACCATTTTAGCTATTTTGGTAGGGAGTCAACTAGGCAACATACCTGTGAAGTTTGATTGAAATTGGCCTATGGGTGTAGGAGGAATTATCATTTAAAGCAAATTGTTGACAATGCAAGAGAGACATTGACCGATCAGAATAGCTCACCAAGAACACTTCCTGCTCAGTTGAGGTAATAACACACAAAGCAGCAAAGATGAGCATAGCTCCAAATAAAGTGCTTTTTTTTTTCAACCAGAAAGTATTGATAGTCTTCGAGGGTTGAGCGCAAGACTGTAGTAACTCAAACATATTTTTGAAACCCTTATTTAGGTGCAACTTTGACCCCTTTGTAAACAATGCAAATTTAGGTGCCATTGCTCATACGAGCAATGGCACCTAAATTTCCATTGTTTACAGAAAAAAATGTTGTTATCTTCATAACGCCTTCATGGTGAGGAGATTAAGTATTGGGAAAAACAACCATCTGACTAGCTACAGTCTTGTGATCAACCCTCAATAAGTATGCTGTGGGTACTCATTAGATGGGCCTGGCTCAAGCACTTCTAATGGGTAACCGCAACATAATGCTTTTGAAGCGAAATCAGATAATATTTATCTGGATACTCCTGATCTGAAGCTATGGACAAGTCTGGAAATCACATCATATTTCTCACTTTACTTTTTTAACCCATTGTAGACTGAATAGATTCTCCCACACTATATATTGGAAGACTCCAATTTCAATTTTAGGCACGTCCAGCTATGAGATTTACATATTCCTAGAGAAAAATGGCTAAACTATTTGCAAACAGTGGAGACCCTGATCAGACACCGTGTTATGTGGTGTCTGATCTGGGTCTGCACTGTTTGCCAAGTACACTTTTACGGGTCTCCCAACTACAATGGGTTAAACTTCAGAAAAAAAAAACATTGTTTGATTTTTCTAAACAATGAAGTTCCTGTTTCATACATAACACCTCAGAAATGTGAAATGTACCTAAAATTTCTAATATTAATAGTTCCAAGATAAAAGGACACATGTGAACTTTCTATTTCATATTTTGGAACTTTTGATCAAATCCAACATTTAACATTCCTGTAAAATGATGTGTAATGAAATCACATTTTTGTACAATTAACAGTGAAATGTGTAAAATGGAGTATGAAGGCAGTACCCTCACTGTTTTTTGTTGTTGTTTTTTTTAAATTAGTGATTTGATTTTCCTATGTTGTTTAGTCTTCTTGTGGTAAGCCCAAAACTCAGTATTATTTCTTTTTCAGTAATTTACTTCTTCTTTCCTTCATTTTATGTGCTACCTTAACACTAGCATCAAAGTGTGACATTTTTTTTTGCATCATAGCATTAAGAATATGATGACAGTCCTACTCTGTTTTCAGCATCTTTCAGAAAGGCTTTTTTTGTGTGGTGCTTTGAAGAAGTAAATTTGCAAATTTTTTACACAATTCAATGCAAAACCTTTTGTCATCACTACATATGCATCAAAAGTTTTATACTACATGTATTCAGTGGTTTTAAAAACAAGAGGGCCATGATGGCCCTGTAACGTTCACCTGAGTATCATAGCACTTTGAGAACCTGACCTAGAACTGATCAAGGCAAACATTCTGATCAAAATTCAAAATGACTATATTAACAAGTAAGACAATGTAGCATGTCTAATGGAATGTGAAATAGAGGTCAAGGTCAAATATGGATGACTGCACTCAAAAGGCCATGCTAAGATGTATGCATGTATTAAGTATCACTGGCTGTAGGAGCAATAGTTACTGAGAAACTGACCTAAACACAAACACTTCACAAGTACCAAATATCGCTCTGTAGGACCAATAATTACTGAGAAACTGACCTAAACAGAAAAACTTAAGAAAGTCACTGGACAGTGAAATATACGTCACCTAGAACTCATCAAGACAAACATTTTGAGCAAGATTCATGATGATTGCTTCATAAATGTGACCGCTACAGTGTTAACAAGGTTTTACACTGATGTGGCCAGATGACTAGTTTTTGACCCCACGTGACCCAGTTTCGAACTTGATTTAGAAATCACCAAGACAAACATTTTGAGCCAGATTCATGATGATTGCTTCAAAAATGTGACTGCTAGAGTGTTAACAAGGTTTTCCTTTCATTTGGCCTGGTGACCTAGTTTTTGACCTGTGACCCAGTTTCAAACTTGGCCTAGAAATCATGAAGACAAACATTTTGAGCAATATTCATGATGATTGCTTCAAAAATGTGACCTCTAGAGTGTCAACAAATTTTTCCTTTGATTTGACCTGGTGATCTAGTTTTTGACCCCAAGTGACCCAGTATCAAACTTGACCTAGAAATCATCAAGACAAACATGTTGAGCAAGATTCATGATGATTGCTTCAAAAATGTGACCGTTAGTGTAAACAAAGTTTTCTGCTGATTTGATCCGGTGACCTAGTTTTTGACCCCCAAGTGACCCAGTTTCAAACTTGAACTTGAACTCATGAAGACAAACATTTTAAGGAAGATTCATGATGATTGCTTCAAAAATGTGACCCCTAGTGTTAACAGGGTTTTCCTTTGATTTGGCCTGGTGACCTAGTTTTTGACCCCAAGTGACCGTTTCGAACTTGACCTAGAAATTATCAAGGCAAACATTTTGAGCAAAATTCATGATGATTGCTTCAAAATTGTGACCTCTAGAGTGTCAACAAGTTTTTCCTGTGATTTGACCTGGTGATCTAGTTTTTGATCCCAAGTGACCCAGTATCAAACTTGACCTAGATTGCATAGGGGCAAACATTCTGGGCAAGTTTCATCAAGATTGGGTCAAAACTGTGACCTCTAGAGTGTTAACAAACTAATTGCTGACGATGGACGACAGACAGAGGGTGATCACAACAGCTCACCCTGAGCTTTTGCTCAGGTGAGCTAAAAGTAGACAATTTCCATTTTTCCAGTAGTAAAAATGGCTGCAAATGATGCAAAAATCGATAGGGTATATGGACTGGACACAGGATTTCAAGTTCCACGTGTTCAAAATTTCTGAAATTTTCACAATTTTGTTATGAAATATCAATAATTTAAAATCAATGAAGAAAAGCTAAAAAAAAAAAAAAAAAAAAATATTTTCTAATAAAAATTTTCCAAAAATCCAGTTAACTATAGAAATTGCATAAATCAGGCAAATTTTTTACCATAAAATTAATCTTATGGTAAATATTTGAAACCCTATTTGGAAATAAAGCACAGAAACAGAAAAGACAAAAGGCTCCTGATTCAAATATTCCATTTAGAATAAAAAGACAGACGAAAAATGTCTCTCCAAAGGATGTTGAAAGCACAGTAGTGTTTGTTTCATCTGGTGTTAGTGTCCAAAATATCAGTCTAGGCTTTCATACAAGGCAGGTTTGGTCATACTAGAGATTAAAGCAAATTGATATACATCCAAGGGAGATTACTCTGACCAGAAAGTTTTGAACTCCCTTCTCAAAGGGAGCTACTCTAAAAGGAAACAATTTGCTCCCACTTTAAGAAAGAATTCATGTACCGGGAAAGCAAATTACTTTCTGCTAGAGTGGTCTCTCTTTGAGAAGGGAGGAAACCACTTCAACACAATTAAGAGTGCTCTCTCTTTGCGACATATCCATTTATCTCAAGCTGCAATGCCAAAAAGTCTTCATAATTATTATATCAGAGAAGAGCAAAATGGTGTTTTAGTTGTTTGAGAAGTTCTTTAGAATCCACATGTTCCTTGAAGGCATCCACTGCTCTCTTGGCTGCATTGTAACTGCTCTGAAGGTCTCCCAACTGAAAAAGACATACAAAGAGAAAATTAGGTGCATCTTCCATATCTCTGATAAGATGAACTGCAATTCTGACAACAGAATGCAATTCGCAAATTTCTCCTACTTGGAAATGCAGACAGGGCAACAAAATTATAATATAAGTATAATAAATAAATAAATTTTATGTTGCTGCAACACTTTAATATACATTTAAAATAACTTACTCATAAAATCAAGCAAGTGCAAAATAGTGCTAAATGAATTCTTGTGCAAACTGCTTGTAAGATTTGTTCAAAAGCAAAGTGCACAAACATACTAAGTTCTCCAATATGCTTTATGCAGAATAAATTTACATTAACCTAACAGTCTTTCTAGGCCTAAAAGTATTCTTTTTGATCTGACTGTATTAGCTAATGTAGGGTGGGCCTGTATCAACTTTCACTATTTATTTGAATACTTAACCTGTAACATGCTAGTTTAAATAAAACAATTTTCTTTTTTCCCCCAAGAAAACATACTCTGATATTTTATGCTAATAAGCTCGACCAAGTGGCATGCACTTGGCTCGACAAACTCAACAAGAGACAATCTAAAACTCTATTTTTCAGGGACAAAAAAACAAAAACAAAAAATAAATAAAATACAAACAAACAAACAAAAAATCATTTGAATTTTGGCTGCTTACTTTTGCCACAACATGTCAAAGTTAACATTTTAATAGCACAGTCTGGGCAAAATCGGTAGAGGAAAAATTGGTGACATTTTCTTTTTTTTTCCTAGAAACCAGGGCTTTACATTTCATGCAAATTGTTTCTTAGGAGACAATCTGAATGAAATGTAAAGCCCTATTTTCTGGGAAGATAATAAAATATTTTTTCTAAAATGTTGTCTGCTGCTACTTAAATCCAGCGAGGTGAATTTTAAAGAACAAACCTATCACCAGTTCTTTATCTACCCTGTTTAGTTACGATTGTCAATGGTATCAATTTCTGTTAATGATCAGCTTCAAATAACTTTCATGTGCAATTCTAATTAGCTATTTGCATTATCCTTTTTATTGCAGTAAAAAACAAACAACAAAAAAAGCTGCCCTCTGTGAGTCATAGTTTAACCATTAAAATGCCGAGCAAAATTATAGCAGGCTACATTCTAATTCTTATTATAATTTTTCAGAGAAAATAAGGCTTGTCATTTCATGTGAATCATCTGCAAAAGATTCACATGAAATGTCAAGCTTTATTTACACTGAAAAAAAAAAAAAAAATCAAAATGTCATCTGCCACAGTCGTGATTAGCGGTTTAAGGGTTTAGACCAGTCAGCCTCTTTAATTAGTGGTTCACTTCTTTTTAGTGATTTCAAATGAAAACGGTATATTTAGAAAACTATACTTGTCATGATAACATCAGTAGCATGTACATTGCATCCTGCAACTAAATTAGGTCGAAATGAAAACCACATAACTGCACATGATTTAAACAGCATGTCAGCAAATAAACTCTGGTAAGTCTGCACAGATTGGTTCAGTCAATGCCATTTCCAGACCTGGGGAGGTATATTTTTTGTGAGCTTCCTCAAATTTTTGTCATTATTTGTAAAAGCTACTGGCAGTGAAATTAATTAATGATACCCCTGACATTAATGAGGGCTCCCTTTGTCAAGCTATTTAATTAAATGGACATTTATCATTAATCCAGGATCCAGAAAACTTGTGATTTACTGTGTTATTTATTTTTTTCTTTTTTGGCAAAATATTTGGACAGAATGCCAAAGCATACAGTGTAGACCCAGATCAAATAGCTCCGATACACAGTTTACCATTGTCAGTACTTTCTGACACATGACTAGGCAGTCAAATGAATATGTTCAAGTGTTTTGATTAACACTAGTCCTGCTGAACCTTGATATGCCCTGCCTTTTCAAACAGTGTAGATCCAGATCAGTTGGCTTCTGAAGGAGCCAACTGATTTGGCTCTGCATTGTTTGCATTTAAGTATGTGAATTTAGATCAACAATCTGGATCTAGTAATCCGATGCAAGTTTCAGGAAGATCCGATCAATATTCTGAAAATAATGCTGAAAAAGATTCTGTTTGACTTTATCATTGCCATAATTTATAAATTATGGCAATGATAAAGTCAAACAGAATCTTTTTCAGCAATCAAGGGAATGTAACTCTAAGATTAATAATACAATCTGGCCAGATTTAGAACTTGTCTGAGATTTCATCCATGTTCACCTTACATGCAAATTTCAGGAAGATCTGATCAAAACTGAATGAGTTATGTTGATGACAAAGTCAAACAGAGGCTTTTTCAGCAATCAAGGGAACATAATTCTAAGTTTTGTTTGTGTTGAGGTTTTACAGCCCAGTCAACCCAATGGGGTCATGTCGAGCGCGGTCAGTTTACCTAACCACACGTTTACTGGGCAGGCTTAGTCCTCTAAGCGGTTAACCAGTATTGTGCACATTCTTTCGCCAGAAACTGACAACTGCCCTTCTTGAATCAGCGGAAGGGAGAGAATGACCGTAGAAAATATTTCATGATCAATCTCCACGAAAGAATGTTGCCGACCTCGGCGGGGGTTGAACCCGCGACCTCCTGGTCTCCAGTCGGACGGCGCATCCAACTGAGCCACCGAGGCCGGCACATAATTCTAAGATTAACTATCCGATCTGACCAGTTTTCGAATTTGATTGAGATTTCATCCATGTCCACCTTATCTGCAAGTTTCAGGAACATTTGATTAAAACTGAAGGAGTTATGGTGATGACAAACATTTTCCCACTGTAAGTCTATGGAACCTTGTGGTTGCCAACCAAGGTTTTCATGGATTTCCATAACTAGAAATTGTGTTTGTAAACACTATGCCCCAAACCATATGCTTGCCTCTAAAGATAATACAAGGTAAAAATGGCCCAATCTACAAAGGGCCATAACTCCTGAAATATTTTTAAGAATTTTATTCAAAAGTTAATCAGGTCATCTTCTCATCACTACCAATCTATACATCAAGTTATGAGGCTCCAGCTCCAACAGTTTTTGAGATATTTTGCTGACAAGGGAAAATGCCCAAATTTACCAAGGGACATTACTCATGCCCAGAAGCAAAAGGTCCCTCCAACTTCCTTCTCATCACTACCAATCTATTTATCAAGTTATGAGGCTCTAGCTCCAACAGTATTCAAGATATTTTGCTGACAAGGGAAAAATGCCCAAATTTACAAAGGGCCATTACCCGGTACTCTTGAAATATTCTTTCAGAATTTATTCAAAAGTTAACCAGGTCATCTACTCATCATTACCAATCAATTCACCAAGTTTCAAGGCTCTAGCTCCAACAGCGTTTGAGATATTTTGCTGACAAGATAATGCCCAAAATTACAAAGGGCCATAACTCATAAAGTATTTTTCAGAATTTATTCAAAAGTTAATCAGGTCTTCTACTTATCACTACCAGTCTATTCATCAAGTTTCAAGACTCTAGCTTCAATAGTTTTTGAGATATTTTTCTGACAAAATTGCATCCATATTTATTCAAAGGGCAATAACTCAGGAAAGGGGCATAATCCTGTCAAGAAAAAAAATATGTGTTAGCTATTTTTTTATGAGGAATCATATAGAAATTTCAAAACAGTAGCATGCATTTGTCTAAAGTTATGCTATGCATCAAAACGAGTGACGAACAGAAGGACGAGCTCCTCAGAAGCAATATGCCTCTCCAACTTCTTCAAAGTTGGGGGCATAAAAAGCTTATGTCATCAATGCCCCACCAGAGGCATGCTACAGATGAGAAATGATTGAGATCAGCCTGCAGACTGTGGAGATATAACTGGTCAAAGGTGCTGACGGATGGACGACGGACGACAGACTGCTATCCTATAAGCTACCCAGGAGCCTTCTGCCCAGGTGAGCGAAAAATGTCATCAATTTGTTGTCAGCCGAATGTGCCCAGAGAGTGGTTAAGGTTATACTGCTCATTTCAGTGAAGTTTTATGAAAATCTAACAAAACTGATTATTAAGTTAATTGATCCACAAACTTGGACAGATTGAGGGACAGACAAACTGATTAAAAAAATTTAATGTCACATAAATCTCCTCGTGCAGACTATTTCTGTGTTTTATGAAAATCTAACAATAACAGTTAGTATTATATTGAGCTGCAAAAGAAATGTCCACAGAATATCTGCTCACTACAGATTGTGGTTAGATGTCAAAAATATATACTTACTTGGAGCAATGATATGACAAGTGTCAAGAAAAAGGTACATAAACTTGTGTACATTTTCTTTTACTGTTCAGTATGCTGTTCAGACAGGTGAACAAACCAACCCAACAAATCTCAATGTCATACTACTACTTATGACGGCAATCATTTTCGTGAAGTTTTATGAAAAACTAACAACAAGAGCTCTGCCAAGCGGGGCATTATATGCCCGAGGCAAGTAATAAGATGCAGCACATAAACTGGCTCCTGTATAATTCAGTGCTCCGGATATAAACTGTAAGTGGAATTACAAAAAAAAAATTAAAAAATTTTCATTGAGGCATAGCTGCTGCTATTTGGTGAACTGTAACTTAAGGGTCCAAGCTGGCCCAGAAATTAAGGGAGAAGTGACTTCTCCCTCCTGGGAAAATAGGGAGAAGTTTGCTGCATCTAGGGAGAAGTGCTTTCCGACAGAGGACACACGACAGAAGCATGGCTATTATAAAAGCTCATATGAGCCTTTGGCTGATTTGTTTTTCCTATACTTCAATATCGGACCAAACAATAACAAAACAAAAATAAACAACAAAAAAAAAAAAAAAAAAAAAAATGCTGCAAGAATTTTTTTTGTAAACCTTTAACTTGTTTAATACTGATTTTATTTTTGTTCTTCAAGGGAGCCAAATCAGAAGAGTATTAAAAAAAAAAAAAAAAAAAGAAATCCAAAAAGAATTATGTATTTATAAAGATTTAATAATGGCAACCTTTCCTTTCCTTGCAAATCTAATAAAAGAAGATGTTAAAAAAAAAATCAATATCTTGCCCATATGACCAAAACTTTAGTTATTTGCAAAAAAATATACCTATTATAAAATAAAATTTGCACACTATTACCTCTAAACATGTGCTGCAAAAAGTTTACAAAAACTTTCAAAGGGGCATAAATCTGCAAATATTTGGTGCACTGTAATCTCAAAATAATATGTGCTGCTCCACATCATCGTGTAACTATTTATGAAGTTTCAGCTTGATCGGATGTAAACTATAGGAGGATTTAGCCGGAAACAAAAAATTAATAGAAATTTTCAACGGGGTTTAACTCTGCTAATATTTGGTGGACTGTAACCTTGAAACAATATGCGCTGCTCCATATCATGGTCTAACTACAAATCAAATTTCAGCTTGATAGGATGTAAACTGTAGGAGGATTTAGCCGGAAACGAAAAGTTTACTGAAATTTTCAAAGGGGCATTACTCTGCTAATATTTGGTGGACTGTAACTGCGAAACAATATGTGCTGCTCCACATCATGGTCTAAGTTTCAGCTTGATTGGCTGTAAACTGTAGGAGGATTTAGCCAGAAACGAAAAACTAATAGAAATTTTCGAAGGGGCATAACTCTGCTAATATTTGGTGGACTGTAACCTTGAAACAATATGTGCTGCTCCACATCATGGTCTAACTACAAATCAAGTTTCAGCTTGATCGGATGAAAACTGTAGGAGGAGTTAGCCGGAAACAAAAAGTCTACTGAACTTTTCAAAGGGGCATAACTCTGCTAATATTTGGTGGACTGTAATCTTAATTCTGTATCAGCTTGTTTGGATGTAAACTGTAGGAGGATTTAGCTGGAAACGAAAAATTAATATAAATTTTCAAAGGGGTTTAACTCTGCTAATATTTGGTGGACTGTAACCTTGAAATAATATGCCCTGCTCCACATCATGGTCTAACTACAAATCAAGTTTCAGCTTGATCGGATGTAAACTGTAGGAGGAGTTAGCCGGAAACTAAAGGTTTACAAAATTTTCAAAGGGGCATAACTCTGCCAATATTTGGTGCACTGTAACCTCGAAATAATATGTGCTGCTCCACATCATCGTGTAAGTATTTATGAAGTTTCAGCTTGATCTGATGTAAACTGTAGGAGGATATAGCCAGAAATGAAAAATTAAAAGAAATTTTCAATGGGGTATAACTCTGCTAATATTTGGTGGACTGTAACCTTGAAACAATATGCGCTGCTCCACAACATGGTCTAACTACAAATCAAGTTTCAGCTTGATCGGATGTAAACTGTAGGAGGAATTAGCCGGAAACAAAAAGTTTACTGAAATTTTCAAAGGGGCATAACTCTGCTAATGTTTGGTGGATTGTTACCTCGAAACAACATGCGCTGCACCACATCATGATCTAACTATAAATGAAGTTTCAGCTTGATCGGATGTAAAAAGTAGGAGGAGTTAATCGGAAATGAAAAGTTTACAGAAATTTTCAAAGGGACATAACCCTGCAAACATTTGGTGGACTGTAACCCTGAAACAATATGTGCTGCTCCACATCATGGTCTAACTACAAATGAAGTTTCAGCTTGATTGGATGTAAACTGTAGGAGGAGTTAGCCAGAAACGAAAAGTTTACAGAAATTTTCAAAAAGGCATAACTCAGCTAATATTTGGTGGACTGTAACCTCGAAATAATATGCACTGCTCCACATCATGGTCTAACTATAAATGAAGTGTCAGCTTGATCGGATGTAAAATGTAGGAGGAGTTAACCAGAAATGAAAATTTTACAGAAATTTTCAAAGGGGCATAACTCTGCAAACATTTGATGGACTGTAACCCAAAACAATATGCGCTGCACCACATCATGGTCTAACTATATACCAAGTTTCAGCTTGATCAGATGTAAACTGTAGGAGGAGTTAGCCAGAAATGAAAAAGTTTAAGGACAGACGGACGGACGGATCCCATACCCCGTAACATAATACGTCCTGTTTTTCAAATGGGCGTATAAAAACTGCAGAAGTAGAGAATTAGTTAACATCACAAATGATCACAAATGTGGGATAACAGACTGATAAACAGACTGACAAACCAACCCATAAACTAACTGACATGAGATTCAATACATCCCCCTCTCAAAACTTGTTTGCAAGAATTGAGAGAGTGGTTTAAAAACTGCAAAAAAAAACAACAAAAAAACTCCAACTGTCATAGAGTGACAAGAAAAAAGCTATATTGTTACTTGTATAAACAGAGTGTCATGTATAAAAGTTTAACAGTTGGATTATATGAGTTATATGATACAATTCAAACACTGTGAAGAAATTATTAGCCAAACTTTCACAATCTTGGTTGGTCAATCAAGTTACCTTCTGAGCGTGTTTGCTGTCATTTAACATGTCAATATAGCAGAATGACTGTTTGTTTAATTTCAAATTGGAAATGATTGACAGGATACAAAGTCTTCTTTTCAAAATTAGATCTTTTTTTTTTTTTTTTTTTTTTACAAAGTATTGGTCCTAAACCTCAAAGCAGCAGATGACAGTATAAAATATTCTTTTTTATTTATTTATCAGAGAAAATAAGACTTGATATTTTGTGTGAATCATCTTCAAGGCTTACAAAGGTTTTCCCAAAATCATGCTTTCACGATTGTGCTTTGTTTTATTCTGTTTTTAAAGGGGTGAGGGCAGCATAACTTTGTAAGCACTAGTTAGCTAGATAAGAAAAATAAATGGGTGAGCTTATTTTTTACAGTCAACTCATACATGAATTTGAGAATCCCCACATTACATGTAATATTATTTTTTTTTAATAAGTTAATTTAACCCTTGTCCTGCAGAACCCGGATAAATCCTGCTTTTGCAAACAATGTAGATCCAGATCAGCTGGCTTCTGAAGAAGCCAACTGATCTGGATCTGCACTGTTTGCCATTAAGTATGTGAATTTATATCAACAACCTGGATCAAGTAATCTGATTGGCTGAAAAATTGAAATGGGTGTGGCATCTTCACTTATTCAGTAGGACAAGGGTTAACAATTACAGAAACACAGATGCATTGTAAGGCAAAGAGACAAGACCAAAGCAATATGCACTACAAAGTCTTCAAATATAAAGGGATACATACCTGATCTGCTAGGGCTGCCCAATTATAGTGAGGTTCATACATGTGTGGACTGATAACGTAAGCTGCCTGGAAAAATGCTCTAGCCTGGAATATATGAAAAACATAAATAAACCAGAGACTGTAACTTCTCATGGGGACTGGATACACTTGGTAGATCTGCCATGTTCTACAAGGGAGACAACTTTTTGACTTCCTGTTTGTATTCGTGCACAACAAGCCCCTTCTGACAAGAAGTCTACTCTAAGGGGAGCAAACTCTTTCCTTTTAATGTAGACCCCTGTTCTGAAGGGAGCAAAAACAATTTTGACAGATTTGTCTCCCTTGAATGTGTATCAATATCCCTTGATGTGAATGGCTACAATTGAAAACTTTTGCCACCATTCTGTGAATGGAGATAACTTTTGCAGACAGGAAGTTGTCTTAACACTTGAAACCTTTAAAAATTCAGAAATGGAGGCTACATTTAAAGGAAAGAATTTGCTCTCAGAGGGAGCAAGTTCTTTCCTTTAAGAGCAGCCCTTAATAAGAAGGTGAGGGAGGTGGGAGGGCAGGAGGGTGTGTGTAGGGGTGGGGTGGGGGGCAAAATTTCCATATTAGGTCGATCTGGCTTTTCAATATTCATATTCTGGGATGTGGGTGTTGGAACTATTTAAAGGCCACATCTATTTTTTTTAGTTTATTTTTTTAATCTTTCGTAAAATTGTAAATACAGATTTATCAACTTAAGACTGCCTAAATTAATGTAAATATATTTCAAGAAGATCTGTATAGAGAAAGTTAATGTATTTTTTATGTATTTTTTTTTTAATGCAAATATCCCATTTACTCTCAATATTCAGACAGAGGACCCCGGAGCAAGCAGTGTAGACCCAGATCAAACTGCTCCTAAGGAGCAGTTTGATCTGGGTATACACTGTTTGCTATTCCATCAGTAATTTTGAGACATATCAGGTGGCCAATGAGCCAGCTTGTTCACATTGTACCCTAAGTACGGTAAGCAGTCAAGAAGTTCAAAATTTAGGGAAAGTATAAGACATAGCTGCAGATAAAGAGATATGGTAAAGTCCTAAAATTTTGTACACTAAAGTTTCTAACGAAATGGCACATGCATCAAGACTGCTCTTGGAAGGAGCAGTCTGATCAAGGTCTACACTGTTTTCCACACCACTAAATATTTTGAAAAACAAATGTATAACAAGCAAACTTTAGGCAAAAAACAAGTATGGAATAAAGTGTTCGAAATTTTAGGACATTTAGCACAGCTGATGTGGTAATTTAGAATAAGTTTTATTATTTTTGTGCACAATAAAAACAACATATCTTGTGGTACTCACTGGAACTGCCTCATTAAAACCTACCACTGAGGTTTCAATAAGTACTCACAAGATATATTTTGGTGCAAAAATAAAAGAATATATATATTTTCTGAAAACTCCCTTTAAACTGATATAAGGAGATGCTCTTTGAGACACAGGTAAAATAACAAAAACTATATTTTTGAAAACTCCCTTTGACTTGACATAGGAATTTAAGACACAGGTAATTGTTTAACATGTATTTTTAATCCTAACCCCGACTTAAGGCAAAATCTAATGGTCATAAAGTGACTGCTGTTTTTCTAACTTTCCCTGAAAACAAGGCTTACTATCTCATCTTAATCGGTTCCTTACTAAGCCTTATCTTGGTGGAAAAGTAAGTAAAATTATCAATGATAAATGGTAAGCGTCATCTACAACAAGTTAATTGTTTGTGTTGAGGTTTTACAGCCCAGTCAACCCAAAGGGGTCATGTCGAGTGCAGACAGTTTACCTAACCACACTTTTACTAGGCAGGCTTAATCCCGGCGGGGGTTAAACATGCAACCTCCTGATCACCAATCGGACGCGTATCCAACTGAGCCACTGAGGCCAGCTCTACAACAAGTTAACCCATCAGTCAGATGACCCCAAAATGGGTCATTGGCAAACAATGCAGACCCAGATCAGATGCTGCAGAATGTCAAGGTGTCAATGTGTTGTGGGAACTTGTTGGAAGTGTCTCAGATTATGACAACATACTTTTTTTGCGGAGAAATAAGAAAAATATTTACAATCATGTACTTGGATACTTGTCTAGAGCAATGCCTTTAACCCATATACATGGAGTGGACACTTCTACCAGAACTCTTTGAACCAGTCTATCTTTCAATAGCAGGGTGTCTGGTTAGATTTCATTACTGTTATGTTTCATAGAATTCCTGTATTTAATGCAAATAATGTAGACCTTGATCAGCATTCTGTGGCATGTTTGCCAATCACACTTTATAGGGTTTCCCTACTAAAATGGGATAACAGAAATCTAGCAGAAAATGAAAACAGCTATGGAAAGCTGAATTTATGCCACATATGATGTACTATTTTTAACCTAACTGTTGGGACAGACAAGCCTGAGGAAAAACGGTAGACCAGATCAGACACAGCATAACACTGTTTGCCAGTCATCCAGCAGTTTCTGGACACATCAACAGATAGTAAAATGGACTTTAAGACAAGTAAGGTAAAGAGCTACCCTGTCCCAATATTTAGGGTACCTTCATATCAGTAAGAACTGGCTATCTATCAGGCCGCAATTTTTTTTTTTTTTATTTTTAGCTTTATAGGAAAGCCTATCCTATGATTTTAGCCCCTCCAGAAAAATAAAAATTACATTTCAATTTTCATTTTTATTTTATGTCAAATTTAGATCTTCAAATTTAGAGCTGAAATATTGCATTTTTACATGTTTTCTTGTTAGAAAATTGTTTTATTTCACTGACCCAAGCTTTTTATTTTTTTTATCTTCATTTTTATTTCTACCTCCCGATAGAAACTTTTTAAGAAATCTCACGTAAACCAAGTCTGGCCTCACATAGAATTTGAATTCTCTCATATTGTGGACTATGTGTGATAGGTAGTTTTGTTTGCAGGATTAATATATTTATATTCAAATAAATGACAAATAAAAAAAAAACAAATTACAGCAGCAGCATACAAATGAGTTTCAGAAAGTTTTTTACATGTTGCATTCCTTGTTAACTATACACTGCATCTGAAAAGAACTGCATAAAATTAACATCAATGAGACATCATGAAAAAACTCAAAAATATAAACACCATACCAAAAAAGGAATTAATATTTTACAAATATCTGGGGCTGATAAACAGAACAGAGTTTAACACCTAGTATGCTGGGTAAAAAATTCAGCAGATGACAATTAGAAATATTTTTTCTTAGTTTTTCCAGAAAACATGCTTTGACAGTCATGAAAATTGTCTCAACAATTTGCATGAAATGTAAAAGCGTATTTTCTGGGAAAAATAAGAAAAATATAACCAATTTGTCATCTGCTGAATTTGCCCAGAGTGTGATAAAGGACACCAAAGCCATCATATAGTAGCTATTATTATGTTAAATAAGCACCCCACACCATCCTGTACCCCATAATAGTACCTGCAGAGTAGGAATGCACATATATCAATATCTGATTATAAATGAAATTACTGGGACAGTTATCAGTGGAGACGTGGTGTTTTTGGGAAAAAAAATAGCTCAAGGTCAATATTGAAAAAACATTTCATAGTAAAACACCATATCTGAGCCATGCAAGGAGGCGGAGCCCAGGTAGAAGGGATATCCATATAAATAGTTTCTCCATGAAAACATATGTTGTGGGCACTCATTAGAAGTGCCCGGCAAAGTGCTTCTAATGAGTAATACAACATATGTTTTCATTGAGAAATGAGCCTGCGCATGACAAAACTTACAAAATGGCATGTGCACCCAGGAAAGACAGATCAGCCTGAGCATCCACCCAGTCTGATCAGAGTCTTTGCTGTCCAAATGAAGAAAGCTTGGGTCCTTAACTACCCACTGAGTGTACAGCGAAGACTCTGATCAGACTGGGCTGATGCCCAGGCTGATCTGAGTCTTTGCTGGACGCTCATGCCATTTTGTAGGTTTTGTCATGCGCTGGCTCTTAACCCTCTAGTGCCCCGCGCATCATATATGATACATGACATATATTTGGTACCGCGACCAGGATATTTCAATATATGGTTGATGTTTAATGCTATAAAGTATGTCAAGATGTAAGGTCATAAGAAAATACAGCTGATTATTCTATGGTTTAACATAAAATATGTTTTTTTCAGTCATCAAAGTGTAAAAAGTTGGATGTATCATATATGATACACTGGGCAAAAGTTTTGCTCAAAATGAAAAATTCCCCTGCCAACCACTTTTTTAGAGAAAAACTTGATATATATTTTCCAAAAGAATCTTTTAAATAAATGAAAATATTGAAGGCACAAATAAATCCTAAAAGATTTTTTATTCTGGAGTTATTCACCCTTGCTTGGGAACACTTAATGCCCAGTGTATTATATATGATACATACGTATCTCCGTGACCTTTGACCTCCCAAAAATTTCAAGTGTAGTTTTGTAATATACTTCCCAAAATAGGTCACTGTGGGTAATATGAAAGTTTTTGGACAATGCTTTTTATGGTTGGGCACTAGAGGGTTAATAAGAAAAAAATCAGTACTTTTTGGTTGAAAAAAGGCCTTTTTTGGAGCTATGACCCAGTAGACTCAGCAGGGCATTTTTTTTTTCTTATTTCTCCAGGAAAACGTATGTTGGGTACTCATTAGTATGTTTTCATGCAGCAATAAGAAAAAACATCAATATTTTTTGGCTAAACAAAAAGTGCCTTATTTGCAACCATAATTATGCATGTCACTGTAGCATGATCAGGGCCTCCAAAGCCTGCTTAACCGTTGTCCTGCTGAACTAGGATATACCATACCTTTGCAAACAGTGTAGATCCAGATTCAGCTGGCTTCTGGATCTGCACTGTTCGCCATTCTATATGTGAATTTATATCAACAATCTGGATCAAGTAATCTGATTGGCTGAAAATTAGAAATGGGTGTGGCATCTTAATTTATTCAGCATGGCAAGGGTTAAAGAATCACTGGATATTGTAAAATATCATTTTCAATAAACCCTGGTCCTACTGCCTTTGCAAACAGTGTAGATCCTGATCAGTTGGCTTCTTCAAGCCAACTGACCTGGATCTGCACTGTTTGCCATTTAGTGTGTGAATTTGTATCAAAAACCTGGATCAAGTATCTGATGGGCTGACAATTAGAAGTGGGCGTGGCATCTTAATTTATTCAGCATGGCAAGGGTTAAATACTGAACATAAGTGCAGGCCATTTCTGAGCGGAGTTTTCTTCAAATTACCGCCTTTTTACTTCTATCTAGTTCTGCACAAAAACATATGCTGTGGATCTCTTTGACTATCTTGAGGCAATTCTAATGAGTTCCTACAAAATATGGTTTTCCATATTTTCCTTAAGTATTCAGACACCTTACTTCCTTCTTTATCATAGTTGTCCTAAAATTTGAATCAATCCATTTATCTAAAACTTGCTGGATAAGTAGTTAACAGTACATATCCTGATCAGAGGCCACATTCTGCTTTGTCTGATCTGGGTTGACATTGAGCAGTTTTGAGAAATGTCAACAGGTGGTAAAATGGATGTGTTCAAACTTTTATATGGTAAGGAGTTAAGGTGTCCGATTTCAGGGTAAATATGATAAATTATGTGCAGTATCAGCTCAGTCACAACCTACATATAACCTACATATATGCCCCTCCCGCCCCACTACAACAAGTAAGATAACATATTTACTCTAAGAATTCGGGCACCATAAATCTATACCATTGAAACAAGTCTATTTTACTAAGTAGTGAGGTGTCTTCAATCCTGCTGGATTTATAGAAAACAGTGCAGACCCTGATCAGATGCAAGAATGCATCTGATCTGGGTCTACACTGTTTGATCAGGCCTGCCTGTCCAAATACTTTAGTTAATACTGGATGGGCAATGTCTGCAAAAATGTGTCTTTGGGCATATGCCGACAGCAACTTAGGCCCAGATCAGCCTGCATATCTCCGCAGTCTGATCAAGGCCTTCACTGTCTGCTAACAGAATCACTGGATACTACAGAATGTATGAATGGAGAACAAAGGCCCAGATGATACTTTGTACATGTGCAGGATGATCTGAATCTGCACATTTTAAGTTTGTTCGAAGGCACTTTTTTTGCTTGACACGGCCCGTATGTAAATGACTGTATAGGGCCTTTTCCCATACCTGCCTGCATACACTGCATGCTGGCAATTAATTTAACCCTTAAAGCGCCAGTCACAACAATTGTCGTCTGCTTTGTCATCTGCTTGTGATTTTAAAAGTCATTTTTGCAAACAGTGTGGACCCAGATCAGGAGCAGTCTGATCTGGGTCCACACTGTTTACCGGTATGCAAAAATAGGGTTGAAAAGTTTGCAAGAATATTCAGCAGACGACATAAACTGACGACAATTTCAGATGCTGTTTTTCTTGGCGCTTTAAGGGTTAAAGCAGTGTACTAAATTTTCATGTTTACTGAATGCTAAACAAGCCATGCCAAGATCAATCCTACATTATGTCACATGTGAACAGTGAATGCTGAAATATGCCAGCATGTCTGTATTGTCTGGTTAGGGGCTATTCTGTTCATAATTTAATTTATGCAAATGCCAAATCGTGTGTATGTAAACAGCAACTGTCTTGACTTACAGTGCAGATGTACAGGCCAATCACTGCACTCATTGCTTCACATGAAGATAAGGCATTTTTCATGGAACATTTCAAATAATCTCCCTACATAATCCTGTCAAGGTGGTGATCAATCCTTCAGGGTGATGATCAAAGGAAAACCACAAAATCACACAAAATGAAAAAATATATATTTATATCTGGTTATTTTTTAATAATAAATGAGATCTCTCAAAAGAAGAAGGACTTTAAACCTTGTAAATACAAATAAAATTAATTAAGATATAAGAACAATGCAAGAGGCATTAGAAGCATGTGGTGTCGATAAAAACAACACAAAAAACTGCAAGGGGCCGAAGATGCCAGAACTGAGAAGTGAATAAAAGGAGCATGTGAAGAGACATGCTGAAGCTGTTAGTGCTTCTGTCAAGCAGCGACTTATCTGAATAGGACTATATTTTTAGGTTTATTTACCTTGCCCTTCCTGGCGGGACATCTTAAAAATGTTGTGTGAATCTTATTTTTTTTACTTTAAAGAATATGTATGCATCGTGACATATACATGACTTATGGCTCTAGAAAACAACATTTTAAAACAGTTTCAAGAGCTCATCCACCAGCTGCTTAATGCTTATAGCACTCTGAGTAAAATTTTCAGCAGACGACATTTTGAAATATTTTTTCTTATTTTTTCCAGAAAATAGGCTCTGATACTTCATACAAAATTGTTTCCCTAGCAGCATGAACTGTCGAAGCCTTTATATTCTAGGAAAAATAACGGGGAAAAATAAGAAAACTATCATCAACTTGTCGTTTGCTGAATTTAATAATGTAGTAATTTTTAGATACATTAACATGTATTAAAATTGACTGTCCAAATTTTAGAGTGAGTATAGTAAGGCAGTTAAGGTGTCTGAATACTTAGGGAAAATATGGTACATTTCAAACCAATGGTTAAAAAGTATCCTGCCCAGAATAATTGCTTTGTCATCAGTATGCACTAAACAGTAAAGTCCTACAGGACTCGTATGCAAATGTTTTAACCCTTCTCTTGCTGAACATGACATGCCCCGTCTTAGCAAACAGTGTAGATCCAGATCAGTTGGCTTCTGGATCTGCACTGTTTGTCATAAAATATGTGAATTTCTATCAAAAACCCGGATCAAGTAATCTGACTGGCTGAAAATTGGAAACGGGCATGGCATTTTACTTTATTCAGCATGACAAGGGTTAAAACACCTTTTTTTTTTTTATTCCCCCCCCCCCACCCCACCCCACCCCCTAAATTTTGCTTTTTATGCAATTATTTATTACAATACTTAGTGGAATGGCAAACAGTGTAAACCCTGATCAAGGAGCAGTCTGATCTGGGTCACCATCATTTGCATATGTCTTTGGTGTACAAAATTTTAGGACATTTACCATAATATTTGACTTAAATAAAAGTTTCTACGTCTTCTTTACTGACGGATGCATTTGTTGTTAGCTTCCATTGAAAGCATACTCTCAAACCTGGTAGGTCATTTTGTGAATTTTGTAAATCAAACTTCAAAAGGTAATTAGCCCTTATCCTATGGATCTCAAATATAGGCTTTCAACATATCATGGCAAGTTGTTGTATCCTTCCTGCAATTGCCACATTTGGTACTAGTCTCTTATTTTCTTATTTTCATAAGCATGTGAAACGAGACTTGCTATCACATGATAATCATGAGGGAAATAATGTGTGCTCAGAGTATCCCTTCCGAAGACCCAGATCAGAAACTTTCGTAGCGGATAAGGGTTAACATTTATCCCAACATTCTTGGATTATTTTATTTCCATTCCAACATACATGCATCTATTTCCGAAACCTAATTACCCTATTTATCCTAAGTACTGGGACAGATACTGCAGAATATAGTGTCTGATCAGGATCTGTGCCTTTTGCTACTTTAAGTGGTCATCATAGGCTGTTCTTGAAATGGTTGAAAGGTGTGACAAGAGTTGAAGCCTGATTACAGATGCACTAGAGAGAAAACTAGTGATGTATTCACAGAAACTGCAGGAAAACCCTTCAGAGTAAATGAAGGGTGTAATTACTGCACACTTCACCACAATATTGGACCTGTTATAGGGGATCCTGTGGTCATTAATTAGCATGTGCACTCTAGAGCTAGACTGGACAACTGAAGGAGGCATCAATTGAGCACACTTCAATATCTGCCATCAGCGAATTTGAAAGGCCATCATTGTTGAAACCTGTCATTATTGTGGACAATACTGGGTAATAATAGGACAAAAGCATTAAAAAGTTACTTGGGTGATCAGATCGCCACTGAAAATGCTACAGTAAACATGAGACAAGGCTAAAAATATGCAGAGGACCAATATGCACAGAAAATAAATGTATTGACTATTGTTGGACAATGTAACTGTATTAGCAAAACTTCCCTGTCATACCCGCCTACCTCTTGATAAGAGCAGTACTCAGATATATCTTTTTCTTCTTTCTCCAGGAAAATATATGTTTGCTGACTATCTCATTGACTTTGGGAAGGAAGGTCAGGGTTATATGTCAAATTGTCAATACAAAGGGAAGTACAGTGTTTTTTTGACACACTTTGGGTCTGTAGTAGGACAGTAGATCAGTTCTGAGTCTATTGCATTGCCATTTCTTTTCAATGGCTTGTTTATGATAACCTCGTTTGTAGAGCTGGTTAGGCAGTTCCTTTGCTCTCATCTCTAATGTTGCAAATGAGATATGAGGTTATAACAGAATGATGCATTTCATGTATACTTTAAGACAACTTCTTACTCGAGACTGCTGAAATGTTATTTCACCAAAATTACAAAATTCAAGATGCTAGACATATCATAAATATCTCTCTGCATCTTCTTATCTTTAATGCTCTGTAAAAATGGCAGATGACATTTTGAAACCTTTTTTTCTTATTTTATCCAGAAAGTAGGGCTCACATTTCATTTGAACTGTCTACAAAGGAGATTCCAAAACGCTTAACAAAGAAGAGTCCAAAATAGAATCTGCTAATTTTACCTAGAGAGAGAGAGAGCTAAATTTTAACCTTTTCAATCCAATAGACTAGATACCAGGTTCCGTGCAAACAGAGTAGATCTATATGAGATGACTCATTACAAGCCGTCTCATCAGAATCTACACTATTTGCCATTCCATTTTTTTTATTTTAGACTGAAACCACTATTCGCACCAATGGGTGTCAAAGAATGGAATAGTCCACTTCAGAAACTGAGGAATGAAAGGATTAATCAACTTATAGCATTTCTGTAGAAAAACCTACCAGAAAGCTAGAAAGAAAAAAAAGACTGAACAATCAAACAAAACAAACTGTGACTACTGTTTCCTCTACAGCAGTGAAACTCATTTTAACACTTAGTATACACTCTGGGCAAATTCAGCAGATGCAGACAGTTGGTAACAGTTTTCTTAATTAAATTATTTTCCCAGATAATAGGCTTTGTCCTTTCATGCAAACTATCTCCAAATGAGACAATTTTCATTTTAAAGGAGACAATCTGCATGAAATGCCAAAGCCTATTTTCAGTGAAGAAAAAGAAAAAAGATATTTCAAAATAGTGTCTGCTAAAATTTTGACCCAGCATGCTAAGCATTAATAAATATATTCCCAGCATTCCAGTGTGAGCCAGAGCCATGTTCCCATCATGCACCATTTGGTCCAGAAGGCAATGGCCAGACTACAGCAGCTGATAAGTCCATCAAAAACTGAATGAATAATCAATTTATTACAATATTATTGCTTCAGAAACTTATAATGCATTCGAAGAAATGATCTTTGCATCCTCTGGAAGAAACGGGGTGACTGCAAATCAGCAATATATATCTGTTTTGTTTTTTACTTTTTGTTTTTTAATTTAATATTATTTATTTATTTATTTTTATTTATCATTATTTGTTGTTGTTGTTGAAAATAGGACTTGGTATTCAATCAAACCATCTCTTCTGAGGAGAATTAAAATCTAAAAGGCTGCCTTTGGAAAAAAAGAACACACACAAAAAAAGAACGAAAATCCGAGCCTCAGTTTTATTAACCCATTGTAGATTGAATGAACTCCCCCACACTATATATTGGAAGATTCTAATTTCTATTTTAGGTCTATATCAGGCTATGTGATTTAAATATTCCGAGAGAAAAATGGTTGAACTATTTACAAACAATTTACAAACAGCGGAGACCCTGGTCAGATGCCACATTCTTCAGTGTCCAATCTGGGTCTTCACTGTTTTCCTATGAACCTTTAACCCTTGTCCTGCTGAACCTGGATATACCCTGTTTTGCAAACAAATATTCTGAAGAAGCCAACTGATCTGGATCTGCACTGTTTGCCATCAAGTATGCAAATTTATAGCAACAATCTGGATCAAGTAACCTGACTGGCTGAAAATTAGAAATGGGTGTGGCCTCTTAATTTATTCAGCAGGACAAGGGTTAAGGGGTAGGTTAAGTCTCTTTATGCACAGCACAGTAGTTTGTGAGGCTGCATACTCCTCCTACCACCCGCTTAAGCGGTATTCGAATTTCTAAGTAATCAGAATGGGCTCAATGATCCAAAAGAAAATAAAGATATAATGTGCACTATGGTAAAGTACACTGAGACATTTTATGGCTGTCATTTAAAGAGTTTCATTCTAAATTACTCCTTTGGCATTCCTATTTCAGGGAAAAATAAGACCACAACATATACTTTCATGAAGCAAAATGAAAAATATTTATCTGGATACCCCTCTTATCTGGAGCTATGTGATCTTTAGAGCATATTTCTAAGGCTTGTATTTTCTGTTATATACCCAGGCATGCAGTGATAATTTGCAAAAAGCTTGTTAAACCTTTGGAAGGCACACATCACGAAAACATGCCTATATAATTTTGACCCCCTTAAACCCCACTTTTATATAGTAAAACTGGGGTTTACAGGGGTATACATTATTTTTCTTATTTCAGCTCAATGTTTTGAGCAGAAATATGAAAAATATCAGAATTTTTTATCTGAAAATTTTCATTTTCTGGTGGTGAAATTTTCAATATATTTGAATAGGCATTTTTTCGTAATGTCAGCCTTTAAAGCACCAATCACAACTGCAGCACACAACATTTTGAAATGTCAAGACTAATTTTGCTTAATACATTAATGGTTTACTAGCGAGCCATGTGATGCCTATGGGTGCAGCTGCTGGAAGTTAGGCATAAGATAATATATTTATAATTTACCCTTAACCCTTATCATGCTGAATAAATTGCCACACCCACTTCTAATTTCCAGCCAATCAGCTTACTTGATCTGGGTTTTTGATAGAAATTCACATATTTAATGACAAACAGTGCAGATCCAGATCAGTTGGCTTCTTCAGAAGCCAACTGATCTGGATCTACACTGTTTGCTAAGACTGGGCATGTCGTGTTCAGCAAGAGAAGGGTTAAAACTTAGCTTGCTGGGTAAAAATTTCAGTAGGCAACATTTTGAAATATATTTTTTTTTTATTTTTCCCAGAAAATAGGCTTTGATGTTTTATACAAATTGTCTCCTAGGGAGATCATTTGTATGGAATGCCAAAGTCTATTTTCTGGGAAAAATAAGAAAATATCAAATTGTCATCTGCCAAATTTGCCCATAGCATGGCAAACTATTTTTATTTTCAGATAAAATAAGGCTTGACATTTCATGGGAATTGTTTGTTTGTGTTGAGGTTTTACGGCCCAGTCAACCCAATGGGGTCATGTCGAGCGTGGTCAGTTTACCTTACCACACGTTTACTGGGCAGGCTTAGTCCTCTAAGCGGTTAACCAGTATTGTGCACATTCTTTCGCCAGAAGCTGACAACTGCCCTTCTTGAATCAGCGGAAGGGAGAGAATGACCGTAGAAAATATTTCATGATCAATCTCCACGAAAGAATGTTGCCGACCTCGGCGGGGGTTGAACCCGCGACCTCCTGATCTCCAGTCGGACGGCGCATCCAACTGAGCCACCGAGGCCAACTTCATGGGAATTGTCTACCTGAAATGTCTTTAAGTTCCACTAACAGCTGCAGCAGACAAGATTCTACTTTCCTTTTATTTATGAATTTATAAGACAAAATAAGACCTGACATTTCATGGGAATCGTCTACCTGAAATGTCAGGTCTTATTTTGTCTTATAAATTCATAAATAAAAGGAAAGCAGAATCTTGTCTGCTGCAGCTGTTAGTGGAACTTAAAGATTTGTAAATTAGCCCAAACTTGCTGGATCAGCCCAGGTAATCATGCATATTAGAAGATTTTTAAGATTTCATCTGACATCTTTCAACTGCATTTTAAACAGTAAGGGGGCCACAGCTGAGTGGCTAGAATCTTTGACTGCTGGGCTGAAGGTTGTGGGTTCGAGGGCAGCTCCAACAATCGATTGAAAAACTTTCCCTGTTCACCCAGTAGGAAGTGGGTACTCTTACTGCCCCTGCAGCTGCAAGGATATGGGACACTTTTACCTTTACCTTTTAACCCATTTTAAACTGAATAGAAACCCAAACACTACATGTATATCGGAAGGGTCCAATTTCAATTTTAGGTATGTCAGGCTATGTGATTTAGATATGGGTATTTCCAAGAGAAAAATGGCTGAAATATTTGCAAACAGTGGAGACCCTGATCAGATACTGCATTCTGCAACATCTGATCTGGGTCTGCACTTTTTTGCCAATTACCCGTTTGGGATCTCCAGACTAACATGTGTTAAACATTTTAGTCTAACATTTCTTTCTTTCTTTCTATTATTTCTAGAATGTTATGACTGAGAAGGGGCAGAATACCGTATTCAACCTAATTGCCACACTGTGCGCTTAGGCTTTTCAAAATTACTAAAACAAACCTGCAGCAAAATATCCACTGAATAAGGGCACACTTTAAAGAAAGATCAGCTGAGGACTTCATGAGGAACGCATTTAATGATGCTTATGTGATATTATTTTCTGATTTTCTTTATAAAAACATATGTTGCGGGTATTCATTTGAATTGCCTTAATTTGTCGAGGCAATTCAAATGAGTACCCTCAACATATGTTTTTATAAAGAAGTGGCTAAAAGTACGCTGGTTGTAATCTTAAGACTACTAAATTGCTTGACTGTGCGCTTATAGGAGCATGTGCGGTAATTAGGTCGAATATGGTATGTTTGAAATCAGTTCCGTACCTATAAGCATAGTACCTTATTTACCCTATTGGGACATCTCAATTCCTTACCATGCTTGTCCTAAAATTTTGTTGGATAAGTAGCAAAGAGTGATCTGGGTCTAAACTGTTTGCTTAGGCCTGTCTGTCTCAACACTTAGGGCTATTACGGTATATGTATCACTTCGAAAGTAAGAAGTTGCATCTTTTTTTCAGCTTATTTATTTATGTATTTATTTATTCTTTTAAAGTAGGGCTGTTTATTTCATCAAACTGTCTCCACTGTCTCCAAATTTTACATTTTAAAATGAAATTTTCGTATTCCCTATACAATTACAAAACATTTTCAAATGTATGCTGATAATTAAATTCAACAGGCTAACCACTGAATATTACGCAGTATTGTGGTATGCTAATAACATAACAATGATATTATGAACCAGTCTCCAACCCAAAAAGCAGCATGACAATACCAACATTTAACACTTGCTGTGCCATGGCCAAATTCAGCAGACAACAACCTGACTATATTTTTCTTATTTTCTTTGTTTTCCTAGAAAACAGGATCTGATACTTCATGCAAATTGTCTCCTAGGGAGACAATTTGCATGAAATGACAAATCCTTTTTTCTAGGAAAAGTAAGAAAAAATATTTAAAAATGTTGTCTGCTGAAATTTTTACCTAGCATGCAAAGTGTAAGAAGGATAAATATATCAATTTCAGTAAAAATAAGTTCACCTGGTATGTTGCCAAACAGATGTTCTTAGATTAATTTATTTCTGTTTTTTTTTTTGTTGTTTTTTTTTTTTTGTTTTTGGTTTCATAAGAAATATAATCGCAACACCATTACACAATATAATATCTCCAGATAAATATCAGAGAAATATTACTGTACTTGAAAACAAAGAAGGAATTGTTTGCTACATCAAAAAGTGGCATTCAAAACTGAAGCAGATAATATTCTAAAAGTTTCTTGGCATTTCATTCTGCAAGTGTAAACTGTCGGCTTTGCAGAAGGCAGACAATTGCATGAAATGTCAAGCTTTATTTTCTCAGAAAAATTTAAAAAAAAAAGTTAAAAAAAATTAGAATGTCATCTGATACCATTTTGAATGAAGCTTTAGGGCTGGTATGAAACCCTTATAAATGTTTTTCTTCAACCACATGGACAATAAAGATATCTAAACTCCAATTTTTATCTTTTTCAAATTGAATTTTTGCGGCAACTTCTTAAAATAAGTTTTTATAAAAAAAACTATGATAGATAGAAGTTGTAAAGACATGCGCCAATATCACCAAAAGGTTCCACAGGCATTGAGCAGCTTTGCTTTACACGAATGTAGATATTCAAAAATATAAAATTCTGCAGATTTTCTGAATCTGTAAATGACATCCACATGCACTTTTCAGGTAATACTATAATCAATAGCCAATCATTGCTTAATGCATGCTTTTTCATTGCTATTTATAAGCATTCAGTCAACCTTGGCTTTACTTCTATAAATAGTTCAGGGAGTTAGGTTTTCTCTTGTATTCATCAAGAAAATTGACACACTAAGTAAGATCATTTTAGAATCAATAACAGGGTTAACGGACATCATAGACTACCGGACATCATGGACTACCGTATGGTATATCAAAACAGAATAAAACCCTGATGAGATTATGTAGATGTGCAGGATGAGCTGACTGCATATTCAGCATATGCTCAAAAACCACATCTCCAGATATGGCAATTCAATTCATCCAAAAACAATCAGTATTTTTCTTATTTCTCCATGAAATCATATATTGTGATACCCATTAGAAGCATCTTGCCAAGGCAGTTTTAATGAGTACCCATAAAATGTTTTTAATTTCCACACAACATTTTTCTTACTTCTCCATGAAAATAGACATTGTGTTACTCATTAGAAATGCCTCAGTAATGTGCTTCTAATGAGTACCCACAAGGTAAGTTTTCATGGTGAAAAAAAAAAAACGTACTTTTCGGATAGAAAAGTGCCTTATCTGGAGTTATGAGATTTGCAATGTCTTTCTAGAGCTATGTTTCTGACCACAAAGTACTGTTCATCCATACAATATTGCCACAACAAACAGTAAAGTGAGTAAAGACCAAGACCAGCATCCATAGATATCAGGTTGGTCTGAGGTCTTTACTGTTTGCATAATTAATTTACTGTATTTAACGTTAAATACTACAACACCTTTATAACTGCTTAGTGCTTGCCATACTTTTTCCTTAACCCATTGTAGTTGGGAGACCTGTAAAAGGGTACTTGGCAAACAGTGCAGACCCAGATCAGGGTCTCCACTGTTTGCAAATAGTTTAGCCATTTTTCTCTAAGAATATATTAATCTCATAGCCAGACATACCTAAAACTGAAATTGGAACCTTCCAATATATAGTGTGGGAGAGTCTATTCAGTCTACAATGGGTTAAATTTGAATAAGTTCTATTTTTCTACCTGATAATGTGTCAAAAACTGCTGGGTAAGTGGCAAAAGATGTAGACCCTGATCAGATACTACACTAGATGCCAGGATAAATACTGTATATGGTGTAGTAATTTCTGCAATGTCTCAGCTCATTTATCACCCAGTCTATTTCATTAATTTAACCTTTACCACATTATGGGCAAATTCAGCAGACAATTGTCGATACATGTATTTTTTTTATTTTGTTTTACTCAGAAAAAAGAAAACAAAACAAAAAACAAAACAGAAAAAACAGGTTTTGACGTTTCATACCAGCTGGCTCCTAAGGTGACAATTTGCATGAAATGTCAATGCCTATTTTCTGGGAAAAAATAGAAAATATTTCAAAATGTTGTCTGCTGAAATTTATACTCAGCATGCTTAGTCGTAAATAGTCACAGTAGGTTTTTTTCCCACTTTTCTTCTCATTTATAATAAATCCCTGCTGTTTCTAGTGAAAAGTTAGACACCAGACTCAAAAATAAATGTAATTTTAAAACTGAGCCAAGGCATGCAAAATGCCAATCTCCAGGGCATGCAAAATGCCAATCCCATCCCACATCCCATCCCACATCCCATCCATCCATCCATCCATCCATCCATCCATCCATCCATCCATCCATGCTGTAGTCAGGATATTTGCAGTTCATTTATAATGTTATTAAATTTTTTGTAAAATTTGGTAAATAAACAGCAAAGCTTGGATCTTCACTTGAGCCTGCACAGATGTACAACCCGAGCCTTCAACTGTTTGCACATGGCACTCTACATTTTTCTTTGCAACAACAACCTTTAGCACTCTCTGGGTAAAATGAGTAGCTGACAAAAGTGTGACAGTTTTTATACTTTTTCAAAGAAGATAAGGCTTGACATTTCATTATACTGTATCTTTTGGAGATAATCTGAATGAAATGTCAAGCCTTATTTTCTATCAAAGAAAAATATTTCAAATTTTCAGCTGCTGCTGTTCAAAGCTAGCAGGTTAAAGATTTAATGCTTAGCATGCTGGGTAAAAATTTCAGCAGATGACATTTTTAAATATTTTTCTCATTTTGTCCAGTAAATAGGCTTTGACATTTCATGCAAACTGTATACAGTTTGCATGAAATGTCAAAGCCTATTTTCTTGGATAAAAAGTAAAAAAAAAATATCAACAATTAGACATCCTCTAATTTTGCCTAGAGAGTGGTAAAGTGTAAATATTAGATTAAATGTTGCATTATGGAAATTCATATGGTTTCAAATTCATGGGAAAAGAAACATAATTCAAAATAAGAATAACTTAATTATTTTTAATGACATGAATACATACATATCATAAATCACTTCATGTAGAGGAGAAAAAATTTATGTTTTAGGATGTACATGTATATGCATGTTGTGGTTTAAGGTTGCATCAAAAATGTTTCAGTCATAGTGTGATGGTGTCTTGTTTTACAAACACCAAATGGACTGATGATGCAAAGGGCCGATAAAAAATAATCTAAATAAACAACAAAAACAAAAAATAAATAAAGTTCATTCACTGCTAGTCTCTTTGTTGGTAATTTTCTACTAATTTTTTTTTTTGAAAGTCTAATAAAAATTAAACTAGTTTGCTCCACAAATGCAAAAAGACAGTTCAAACTACCAACAGACTGACTGTCTGATCGACTGATATGACAAGTCTAAAGCCATGCCCATTCACAAGCTTAGAGCAGGACAGGGAGGAGGGATTTGCATCTTTGAAAAGGGACTGCATCTTGGAAAAATATGTGTGTATGTGGTGTGGGGGTGGGGTGGGGGGGAGGGGAAGGTGGGATGGGATGGGATATCATTTGTAAGGAAACTTTTGAATTTGAGGCAAAAAATAGGGGTGTGAAGTAAACCTGCAAGGTATTGAAATATTTTGTCTAAAAGTGGGGTGCATTCACATACATCCCACTTTCACTGACCTCCACCCACCCCACTTTCCTGTGTATGGGCCAGATACCCCTTCTTAAACTTCATTTGCAAGAGCATAATTATTGCCGAATGTAAGG
The DNA here is from genome assembly GCA_964016985.1 of Anodontia alba. Lineage (NCBI taxonomy): Eukaryota > Metazoa > Mollusca > Bivalvia > Lucinida > Lucinidae > Anodontia > Anodontia alba. Next base: position 61,471,969 of record OZ024823.1, on the reverse strand, counting down.
GTTGTGTAAATGTTCTTTTGGAGACAGTATGCATGAAATGTCAAAGCCTATTTTCTGGAAAAAATAGGAAAAATATATCAAATTGTCATCTGCTGAAAATTTTACCCAGAGTGCTGAAGCGTTAACCTGCTTGTCCTAAATTATTATAGCTATACCAGTAATGATTATTATCTATTGCCTTATCTAACTGTATCTGCTTCGTTCTGTTTGAACCTATTTTATTTACATTTTCTGTTTTTATTTTATCTAAGGTAAACTGCAGGAATTTATCATAGACATTTTAATAGGTATTTAATATCATGAAAAAAAATGTTGCATTACAGTTTTATCTTCACACATACACATCTGAATGATTTTATCACAGAATCTCTTTAACTTCAATAACTCTTAGTAAACTAATGACAAAATTAGTGATATGTTTCTTATTTACCCAGAAGATAAGATTTGAGAAAATATGATTGTAAAGAGCTGATTCACATGAATCCAGGGAACAAAAAAAAAAAAAAAAAGAATAAATAGAAAGAAATGTATTTATTAATGTTGCTAGTTAATTTTTCAACTCACTGGGTTAAGTATTAGCCCTTAACTCTTTCCCCGCTAGTGGCTACTTTTGTAGTCTGCTGATAACCTTTGCAAACAGTCTGACCCAGATCAGGCCCATGGGTAAAACATTGGGCCTGATCTGGATCCAAACTGTTTGACACTATGATGGTATTCCTGAAATTTTTTTTTTGAAAAAGTAATTTAAAAAAAAAAAAATCCACAGATGACCAAAAAGCATGCAAAATTACCCAGCATTCAAAGAGTTAAAGTACCAGAGATAGCATTCTAAAATATTTTTCTTCGTAGTTTTTGGAGAAAATGAGGCTTGGCATTTCCTCTGAATTGTCAACCTTACAGAACAAGAGCTCCACAAGCAGAAGCATCATACGCCCCTGGCAAGTAATAAGATGTAGCTCATATACTGACTCCTGTACAATTTAGGACTCCAGAAACTGTAAACTGTAAGTGGAGTTAGTTGGAAACCAAAAAAATTACCAAAATTTTCAAAGGGGCATAATGCCGCTAATATTTGGTGGACTGTAACCTTGAAATGAAATGTGCTGCTCCACATCATGGTCTAACTATTTACAAAGTTTCAACTTGATTGGATGTACACTATAGGAGTTAGCCGGAAACAAAAAGTTTATAGAAATTTTCAAAGGGGCATAACTCTTTTAATATTTGATGTACTGTAACCTTGAAATAATATGTGCTGCTCCACACCATGGTCTAACAATAAATTAATTTTCAGCTTGATTGGATGTAAACAGTAGAAGGAGTTAGCCAGAAATGAAAAGTTTATGGAAATTTTTATTGGGGCATAACTCTGGTAATATTTGGTGTACTGTAACCTGGAAATAATATGCACTGCTCCACATCATAGTGTAAGTATCTTGATCAGGTGTAAACTACAGAAGGAGTAAGCCCGAAACAAAAAGTTTACAGAATTTTCAAAGGGGCATAACTCTGCTAATATAAGGTGGACTGTAACCTTAAAACAATATGCACTTCCCCACATCATGGTCTAACTATAAATCAAGTTTCAGCTTGATCGGATGTAAACTGTAGAAGGAGTAAGCCGGAACAAAAAATTTATAGAAATTTTCAAAGGGGCATAATTTTGCTAATATTTGGTGAACTGTAACCTCGAAACAATATGCACGTCTTACTATAAATCAAGTTTCAGCTTGATCAAATGTAAACTGTAGGAGGAGTTAGCCGGAAACGAAAAGTTAAGAGAAATATTCAAAAGGACATAACTCTGCTAATATTTAGTGGACTGTAACCTCAAAAAAATATGCACTGCTCCACATCATGGTCTAACTATAAGTCAAGTTTCAGCTTGATCGGATGTAAACTGTAGGAAGAGTTAGCCGGAAACAAAAAGTTTACCAAAATTTTCAAAGGGACACAACTCTGCTAATATTTGGTGAATTGTAACCTCAAAACAATATGCGCTGCTCCACATCATGGTCTAACTATAAATCGTTTCAGCTTGATCGGATGTAATTGTATTGTGTTGGGGTTTAATGACACGCCAACCCTTGTGGGTCATTTTGTGTCGTCTCCCAGAGAAAGGGAGAAAAGAGATAGAAGAGATAGTAGAAGAGATGAAAGAGAGGAACAGGGAAGAAAGAGGAACAGGAATGAAAGTGAAGAAACAGAAGAAATAAAAACATCCCCCCTCTACCCTTACCTGCTACAAGGATAGCAGGCCTTGCCCAACTGTAAGCCAATATCAGTTGGACGCCCCGGTGACGTAAGATACATGACAACCTTCGCACCACCCGACCACCCCCAGGTAACATAATACCTCATGTTTTTCAAACAGGCATATAAAAATAAAGAAAAAATATGTCAAAATGATGTTTGCTAAAATTTTGATTGGCAATCTAATCCTTGTCATGCTGAAAAAAATTAAGATGCCACTTCTAATTTTCAGCCAATTAGATTACTTGACCCAGATTGTTGATATAAATTCACATACTTAATGGCAAACAGTGCAGATCCAGATCAGTTGGCTTCTTCAGAAGCCAACTGATATGGATCTACACTGTTTGCAAAGACAGGGTATATCAGGTTCAGCAGGACTAGGGTTAAGAGTTAAATCTTGTTTGAAATCCACCAAATTTATGATAACTATTTGGACAGCATAACTGCTTACAGTACTTGTTATTCAAATTTTAAAATTTGAAAAAGTCTATATTTGGAAAGTGGAGGTAGAGAGCCAAACATAGGGTAGGCTCTTAAGGGGTCATTTAATCATTTAATCTGTGTTTGTAATATCTGATCAGGCATTAGCGTCTTTATATACCACAGCTTAATTTCTTCATAATTCAATGTCTTCTTATGTAGATCATCAGATGTCTTAATGTCAAGTTTCAATGTCAAATTATGTTTTCTGGGAAAAATAAGAAAAATATCAATTTGTCGTCTGCTGAATTAGCTCAGGGAGTGGTAATGGTTAATATTTTATTTGATTTTTATGTTACTGTGTACTAGTATTATTTATATGAAAAACCATAGGGAACAATAAAAGTGAACATCAAATGAATATTTTTCAAGTTACAGCTTTGAAATTTAATGCCAACTCATGACTGTGTTGGAAAAAAAAAACTGTTACCACATCTACCCCAAACAGTCAGACACCTTAACTCCTTACCAAACTAGCCCAAAAGGTCACTTTGACTGAGTCCACATCCAACTACTGTGGTGGTAGGGTGGTGCGACATCTAACTACCTCTTGAAGTGTCTAAAATTGCTGAACTGAGTGAACATTCTGCGGCGTCTGTTTTGGGTCTACCCTGTTTGCACAGGCCCTTATGTATGAATAGATAGGGAAAATAAGGCACACTTTCTAATTTGTAAACAGCAAAGATCCTGGCCAGCATAAATGGGGCTGTGGATTATGTGGATATCCACTCTTAGCTGAAGCTTTGCCATTCTAATGTGTGTCCACAAAATGTTTTCACCAGGAAATAAAAAAAGAGGCCCATGGGCCATGACTCGCTCACCTGATATAACAGTTATTCTTTATCTGCAAATGCCATGAAACTTCTTCCAGTATTGCCACAGCAACTAGGACTCAAATTTGACCATACCATAAAAAGGTCAAAGGTCATCCTAGTAGCATCATTTCAACAAATTTAGTAGACTTTGAGTCCTTGATGCTGTATACCAAGATTCAGCCGCGGAGCTTTCTTAGTTCTGGAGAAGAAGACTTTTAAGTGTTTTATCAAATATGGGCATGGCAGCCATCTTGTTCAATGGTGCAGAACCATTTGAACAAATTGTCAAAAGAAGGCCCCATGTGAAATCTAGTTATAACTGTTCAAGCTGTTTCAGAGAAGAAGACATTTAAAGGTTTCACAATTTTATACATGTATAAAGCCCAAAGGCAAGGGCAGACAGCCCCCAAAAGTTTGAGTGTAGCTTAACAGTTTTACTATTTTAATCATAGGTAGTAAGTTTCAGCCATTAGTTTTTAATAGCCATTGAGAAAATGATTTTTCATCATTTTCCCCATACAAATGTTTGGGGGCACAAATTCAACCATGCAGTAAATAGGTCAAAGGTTGGTAGACCCAGAGTCCCCAGTGCTATATACCAAGATTCAGCCTCAAAGCTTTCTTGGTACTGGAGAAGATATTTAAGTGTTTTTACCATATATGGGCATGGCGGCAATCTTGTTCAATGACACAGAACCATTTTATCATATTGTCAATAGCCTTTCAACAGATAGCCAAATGTGAAATCTGGTAAAATTGCTAAAAATGGTTTCAGAGAAGAAGACTTTTAACAAGAGCTGTCAGCAGACAGCACAGCTCACCTGGAATTGGGGTGATACTGGAGTATCAGGGCGCTCTTTAGGACCAGTCTGATCTGGGTCTGCATTGTTTGCTTAGGCCTATCTGTCCCAATACTTAGAATCTTTACGGTAAGAGGAAATGTTATGGCATTTTAGCTCTTGATAGGATTTCTTGTGCTATGGTTTGGTCATTTGTTGTCATGAATTTGACATTATAAGGGATCAGTTATAAAATTTCTAAATCTGTGACCTTGACCTTGAGGTCGTAGGCATGGATGGGGGTGATGATGAATAAAACTTTGGACCTGTATCTATGATCATTCCAAATATGAACCAAATCTATCATATGGTTTGGAAAATATGAGCTCTTAAAACACTTTAATATAAAATTTCTAAGTTCTTAACTTTGACCTTTCAGGCCATGGGCAAGGGCAGTGAGTATTGCTGAATAAAACTTTGGACCTGTATCTATCATCATGTCAAATATGAACAAAATCCATCGTATGGTTTGGAAAATATGAGCTCTAAAAAAAAAACTTTAATATAAAAATTTTAAGTCTGTGACCTTGACCTTGAGGTCATAGGCATGGGCAGGGTATTGCTGAATAAAACTTTGGAACTGTATCTATCATCATACCAAATATGAACAAAGTCTATCATATAGTTTGGAAAATATGAGCTCTTAAAAATCTTTAGCATTAAAAATTTCTAAGTCCATGACCTTGACCTGACCTTGACCTTGAGGTAATGGGCTGGGGTATTGCTGGATAAAACTTTGAAACTATATCTGTCATCAAACCAAATATGAACCAAATCTATCGAATGGTCTGGAAAATATAAGCTCTTAAAAACCTTTAATGCAAATGTGGACACTGACGCCAAAGCCGACTCCGACCCCGGGGGTAGTGTAATAGCTCTTCCTGGACTTCGTCCAGGCGAGCTAAAAACAAGATGGCAGCTGTGGTGGCCATGTTAGATTTCTGATAGGCACAAAATCTTAGCTATTTTTGATCTGGAGGTCATCCTGTTGCTACAGTGTAAGTTACAACTCAAATTACCTAATGGTTCAGGAGGATAAGTCAAAAATCCATTTTCAAGATGGTGGCTGTGGTGGCCATTTTGAATTTCCAATCAACATGATTTTAGCTATTTTTATATCTGCTGAACAGCCTCTTGCTCCATCATTTGACTTAATTTGCAGAGTGGTTTGTGAGGAGATATAGAAAACAGATTTTCAAGATGGCCGCCGTGGCAGCCACCTTGGATTTCCAATTGGCACAATTTTAGCTATTTTGGATCTAGAGGTCATCCTGTTGCTACAGTGTAAGTTTCAACTCAAATCGCCCAAGGGTTTGGGAGAGGAAGTCAAAATTTAGTTTTCAAGATGGCGGCTATGGCAGCCATTTTGGATTTCTAATCTGTATGATTTTAGTTTTTTTTTCATCTACACGTCAACCTGTTGCTACATCCTAATTTCATCTTGTAATTCACCTTGTGGTTTGTGAGAAAATGCTGAAAACAGATTTTCAAGACGGCAGCTGTGACGGCCATCTTGGATTTCCGGTTTATTTTTTATCCTGAAGTCATCCTGTTGCATAACAGAGCAAGTTTCAACTCAAATCGATCAAAGGTTTAGGAAAAGATGTCGAAAATTGATTTTCAAGATGGCAGCAGTGGTGGCCATCTTGGACTTTCGAGCAGTTCAGTTTTAGCTATTTTGTGTCTACTAGGCGCCCCAATGCTCCTCATCAGGTTTCAACTCAATTGGATCATAGTCTTTAGAGAAGATGTCCAAAATATGAATTCTCAACATTTTCCCATTCAAATGTATAGGACCCATACAAATGCATGGGGAAGCAAATTTGACATTACCGTAAAAAGATCAAGTGTCAACGTATTTTAGCAATTTTGGTAGACCGCCTGTCCCTGATGATTTGTGCAAAGACTAGGCTCTAAGGCTAACTTAGTTCTGGAGCAGAAGATTTTTAAATGGTTTTTACCATATATGGGCATGGCAGTCATCTTGGTCAATGGACCACAACTATTATAGTAATCTTTCGTTCCCCTGCTCCAAGGAGGGTCCACATGAAATTTGAGCAACATTGGCCCAGCCGCTTCAGAGGAGAAGTTGTAAGAAATTCTCAACATTTTCCCATATAAATGTATTGGGCAGGGCTCTGGAAATTCTGAAATCAGAATCGGTCCAGCCGATGACGATGACCTCATCAATGAGCCCATTTCCAAAAAAAATATAATATCACCTGTCATGAAAACTAATGACAATTGGCAGTCCTATAACTCCTTTTAAATAATACACCTCAACTCCGTTATATGACCGAAGTCCGGGTATAACGAGCAGGATCAAAGCTGGCATCATCAATAAATACAGTCAGGTATGTAAAAAGAAAGAAAGAAAGAAAAAAAAAAGGGCACAATTTTGTTGTTATTTCCACCTCCACAGGGTTTTCCTAGATAATCATTTATAAACAACTGATTCCCGTCTTGTGTAAGCGTGAAGCCGGCGGGAAACAGGAGAGACGGAACGAAACGACTTTCATGGACCTAATTAGATCTAATAAAAAAAAGGCCTGTGCCACGGGCGGTTTTGCAGTTTTCAATGTTTCAAGATCTGACCAGACTGCTTAAATTTTAAGCACTGACCAATCTTGTCTAGCAATGCATTACTTATTTTTACCGTGAAATCTACCTTGAATTATACTCGCGTGTTACAGCCGTCAACAAAAAAAAAAAAAAAAAAAAAAAAAAGAAGCAAACAATAAGACCCAGATCAGACGCCGTTGTATGCGACATCTGATCAGGACGTACACAGATTGGGAATTAATTTATCAAATCTGGGACCGACAAACCGTGTTGATCAAAACAAAAAAGAAGAGGAAGAAAACGGGTGCATTCAAACGGTGCATTCTTTTATCACTCTCAAAGCAACCTTTGATCTTTTGGACACGCCGACTGCACCTGATGTTTTGCAGTCTCAGTGTATTCACACGTGTCACACAAACGGATGAATTATCAGACTACCGTTACTGATGATTCGCGTTAATCGCTTGTTTACCGCACAAAGGTCAGTGAAGTGTTAATTTTTTGACAATGTTTGGATAATAACGTAATTAATTTGTGCTGCGGTAGGTTGCCGATATTCATCTGCCTCTCCAATATACATGTCAAATGACCGTTTAGAGCCTTTTAACTACCATAATATCGCATTTAAAAGCTGCGGGGACGTTGTCAGTTTGGGAAGACTTGACCGTTTGTGATTTTTTAGACATAATTGATTCCTGAAAATTGGTTGGTTGGGGAAAAAATATTATAAGTGTTTTGGGGTGTTTGAAACCGGTCCAGAATTCTTATTTTCTGTCCAGACCGGCTATTTTCCGGTTTTCTGGAGCCCTGGTATTGGGCTCATACAAATGCATAGGGAAGCAAACTTGACCTTGTCATAAAAAGGTCAAATGTCACTGTACGACCATCATTGTAGATACTTTGGTAGACCTCCCGTCCCCGATGATTTGAGCAAAGATTTAGCCCCAAGGCATCTTCGGTTCTGGAGAAGATTTTTAAAGGTTTTAACATATATGGGCATGGTGGCCATCTTGATCAATGGACCGTGACCATTTTAGAATCTTTGGTTCCCCCACCCCAAGGAGGCTTCACATTAGATTTGATTAACATTGGCCTAGCTGCTTCAGAGGAGAAGCTGTTTGAAATTCTCAACATTTTTCCCATACAAATGTATGGGACCCATACAAATGCACAGGGAAGCAAACTTGACCTTGCCGTAAAAAGGTCAAACGTCAACGAACAACCATCATTTTAGCAAATTTGATAGACCTCCCATCCTTTATGCAAAGATTCAGCTCCAAGGCATCTTTGGTTCTGGAGAAGAAGATTTTTAAAGGTTTCTTCCATACATGGGCATGGAGGCCATCTTGGTCAATGGACCATGACCATTTTAGCAATCTTTCGATCCCCCAATCTAAGGAGGCACCATAGGAAATCTGAGCAAAATTGGCTCAGTGGCTTCAGAGGAGAAGTCGTTTGAAAATGTTAACGGATGCACGGATGCACAGACACACGGACGGACGGATGACAGACAAAAAGTGATCACTATAGCTCATCCTGAGCATAGCTCAGGTGAGCTAATAAAACTGCTTTTCTGTACACCCCTCCTGTCTAGGTCTAGGAATTATACAGTATCTTGAGTTTACCCTCTTCTTGAACATTACATACTTTATACAGCAAACAGCAAAGATTCTAGGCAGCCTGCTTAAGGAGAATGGATATACTTGCAGGGGAGGCAACTTTATCAAAATTGTTTTGCCTCCCGACTGAAAAGGGGTTACCATACTCTAAAAGGAAAGAATTTGCTTCTCTTGGAAGCATATTCTTTCCTTTTAGAGTAGACCCCTTTTCAGAAGGACTTGGTGTGCAGGAATACAAACAGAAAGTCACAAAAGTTGTTTCCCTTGTTAAAATGGCAGAAAATCTAACAAGTGTATCGTTCCCTTAAATAGCCTACTGATCTGGATTTTTACTAGTTGCATCCTTGGACAGAATGATGATTTTCTCCAAACTGTAACTAGAGGCAGCCAAGAAGTATTTTTTTAAAACAAGAGGGCCCAGAGGGCCCTCATTTTCTCACCTGAGTGTCATTGTCTCCAGTATATTCTAAAAGACTATGCTTTTTCTTCATAGGACTATGTATGTTTAAAATTTGTTGAAAAGAAATTTTTCGGATGACAGGCTGGGGGGTGCTGGACAGAAGCATGATCGCACGGTGCCTTATTATTAAATAGGCGAGTGAACTAGATGAAGCTATGCAACCAAATATCAAAGGCCAGGGTCTTCTGGTTACAGACAAAAGGATTTTTAAAGACAAGAGGCCCATGGGCCACTGGTCGCTCACCTGAGTGACATAGCCACTGCAGATATGCAGATGTTATGCAACATTTTTCCAATCCTGTCATCGCAACTAATGAAAAGATCATCATTTAAGCAGTTCTTAATTTTGAAGAAGACTATATAAGGCATGACAGTCTATGGAGTGTGATCATTTGAACAAACTCTCAATCACATTTCAACAGTAGGATCAATGTGAAATTTGGTGGCAAATGGCTAAGTGGTTTCTGAAGAATCATGACTTTATACATGTAAACAGCTCAGTGGCAGGGAAATATAATAAACATAAACAAGATGGCAGCCATCTTGGATTTCCAATCAGAATGATTTTAGCTACTGTTGATCTACAAGTCACCTTGATACTTCCAATGAACTTCGAGTCAATTGCCCTTTCGGTTCAGGAGAAAAAGTTCAAAACAGATTTTCAAGATGGCCCCCATGGCCGCAATTTGGGATTTCCTATTGCAACGATTTCAGCTATTTTTTATCTACAAGGCACCCCGATGCTTCCTACCAAGTTTCGAGTCATTTGGCCTTTCAGTTCAGAAGAAGAAGGGAAAAATAGATTTTCAAGACGGCCACCATATTGGATTTCCGATTGGAACGACTTTAGCTATTTTTATATCTACAAGTCATCCCAATGCTTCCTACCAATTTTCAAATCAACTGGCCCTTTGGTTCAGGAAAATAAGCGAAAAAAAGAGTTTCAAGATCCATGGCGGCCATCTTGGATTTCTGATCCAAACAATTTAAGCTATTTTAGATCTACAAGTCACCCCAATGCTTCCTACCGAGTCAAATGGCCTTTCAGTTCAGGAGAAGAAGCGAAAAATAGATTTTCAAGATGGCTGTCATGGTGGCCATCTTGGATTTCTGATAAGGACGGTTTAGCTATTTTTGATCTACAGGTCAACCTGATGCTTCCTACCTAGTTTAAAGTCAATAAGCCTTTCAGTTCAGGAGAAGAAGTGAAAAATAGATTTTCAAGATGGCCGCCATGGTGGCCATCTTGGATTTCCAATCGAATGATTTTAGCCATTTTTGATCTGTAAGTCACCCCAATGCTTCCTACCAAGTTTCAAGTCAATTGGCTTTTGGGTTTAGGAGAAGAAGCGAAAAAAAGATTTTCAGCGGCCATCTTGAATTTCTGATCAGCAGGATTTTAGCGATTTTTTAAATCTACAAGTCACCCTGATGCTCCCTACCAAGTTTGGAGTCAACTGACCATTCGGCTCATTCAGGAGATGAAGTGAAAAATAGATTTTCAAGATGGCAGCCATGGCAGCCATACTGGATTTCCGATCGGAACGGTTTTAGCTATTTTTTGATCTACAAGTCACCCTGATGCTTCCTACCAAGTTTCGAGTCAATTGGCATTTGGGTTTAGGAGAAGTGAAAAATAGATTTTCAAGATGGCCACCATTGCGGCCATCTTGGATTTACGATCAGCACAATTTTAGCTATTTTTGATCTACAAGTCACCCCAATGCCTCCTACCAAGTTTCAAGTCAACTGGCCTTTCAGTGCAGGAGAAGAAGCGAAAAATAGATTTTCAAGATGGTGGCCATCTTGGATTTTCAGTCGGAACGATTTTAGCTACTTTTGATCTACAAGTCACCCTGATGCTTCCTACTAAGTTTCGAGTCAATTGACTTTTGGGTTTAAGATTTTCAAGATCTTGGATTTACGATTGGCACAATTTTAGCTATTTTTGATCTAAAAGTCACCCCAATGCTTCCTTCCAAGTTTCGAGTCCGCTGGCCTTTTGGTTCAGGAGGAGAAGCAAAAAAATAGAATTTCAAGATGGCTGCCATGATGGCCATCTTGGATTTCTGATTGGCATGATTTCAGCTATTTTTGATCTATAAGTCACCCCGATGCTTCCTAGCAAGTTTGGAGACAATTGGCCTTTCGGTTCAGGAGAAGAAGCGAAAAATAGATTTTCAAGATGGCTGCCATGGTGGCCATCTTGATTTTCTGATCGGCACGATTTTAGCTATTTTTTATCTATAAGTCACCCTCATGCTTCCTAGCAAGTTTGGAGTCAATTGGCCTTTCGGTTCAGGAGAAGAGTGAAAAATAAATTTTCAAGATGGCAGCCATGGCAGCCATCTTGGATTTCCGAATGGAACGATTTTAGCTATTTTTGATCTATAAGTCACCCCGATGCTTCCAACCAAGTATCAAGTCAATGTGCACAGGGGTCTAGGAGGAGTAGGCTTTTAAAGCAATTGTTGACGCCGCACGACAGATGACGCACGATGGACGATGGACATTAACTGACCACAATAGCTCACCATGAGCACTTCATGCTCAGGTGAGCTAAAAACAAGATGGCAGCCATCTTTGATTACCAATAGAGACGATTTTAGCTATTTTTGATCTACAAGTCAGCCCAATGCTTCCTACCAAGTTTAAATCAATAAGAAGAAGCGAAAAATAGATTTTCAAGATGGCCACCATGGCAGACAGCTTGGATTTCCTATCTGAAAGATTTTAGCTATTTTTGACTTATAATAAGTCAACCTGATGCTTCCTACCAAGTTTTGAGTCAATTGGCTTTTTCAGTTCAGGAGAAGAAGCGAAAAATAGATTTTCAAGATGGCTGCCAAGGCCCTCTTGGATTTCTGATCAGAATGATTTTAGCTATTTTTGATCTACAAATCATCACAATGCTTCCTATTAAGTTTCGAGTCAAATGGCCTTTCAGTTCAGAAGAAGAAGCGAAAAATAGATTTTCAAGACAAGATGGCCAGCCATGGCAGCCATCTTGAATTTCCGATAGGGACGATTTTAGCTATTTTAGATCGATATGTCACCCCAATGCTTCCTACCAAGTTTGAAGTCAATTGGCCTTTGGGTTTAGGAGAAGAAGCGAAAAATGGATTTTCAAGATGGCCGCCATGGCGGCCACCTTGGATTTCCGATGGGCGCGATTTTAGCTATTTTCGATCTACAAGTCACCTTGATGCTTCCTACCTAGTTTGAACTCAATAAGCCTTTCGGTTCAGGAGAAGAAGTGAAAAAGAGATTTTCAAGATGGCCACCATGGCAGCCATCTTGGATTTCCGATCGGAACAATTTTAGCTTTTTTTGATCTTTAAGTCATCCCAATGCTGCCTAGCAAGTTTGGAGTCAACTGGCTTTTGGGTTTAGGAGAAGAAGCGAAAAATAGATTTTCAAGATGGCCACCATGGTGGCCATCTTGGATTTCCGATCAGCAGGATTTTAGCTATATTTGATCTACAAGTCACCCCAGTGTTTCCTAGCAAGTTTGGAGTCAATTGGCCTTTCGGTTCAGGAGAAGAAGCGAAAAACAGATTTTCAAGATGGCTGCCATGGCGGCCATCTTTGATTTCCGATCGGAACGATTTTAGCTATTTTTGATCTATAAGTCACCCCAATGCTTCCTACCAAGTTTGGAGTCAAAATTGCCACCATGGCCGCTATCTTGGATATTGGAACTGAAAGATTATGAATTCTGAATCTCCATGTCACCCTGATGCCTCCCTTCAAGTTTCGACTCAACCTGACTTACTGTTTGGGAGGAGATGTGGTTTGAAGAATTTCAAGATGGCAGCCATCTTGGACATTGGAACAGAACAATTTTAGCGATTCTGAATTTCCATAACACCCCAATGCCTCCCATCATGTTTAAGCTCAATCACACTTACTGTTAGGAGCAGATGTGATTTGAAGCTTTTCAAGATGGCTGCCATTGTGGCCATCTTGGACATCAGAATGGAACCATTGTAGCAATTCTAAATCTCCATGCTGCCTTGATGCCTTCCACCAAGTTTCTGCTCTATCCGACTTACTTTTCGGGAGCAGATAACAATTAAAGACTTTCAAGATGGCTGCCATGGATTCTGATGGAGATGTCAAAAATGTGAACTGTTACTGACAGACACACAGATCAGGGACAGACCATGGTCAGACCATGACATAAGCTGACTTGGGGAGCAAAGCTGACAATAGAAGATCTTCAAGATGGCTTCTGTGGCGGATATTGTAATAAATGTTTTTAGCAATTCTGAATCTCCATGTCTCCCCAATGCCTCCCATCAAGTTTTGGCTCAATCTGACTTACCCTTCAGGAGCAGATGAGGTTTGAAGATTTTCAAGATAGCCATCTTGGGGGCCATCTCAAATATCAGACCAGAACTATTTTAGCAATTCTGAATCTCTATGTCACTCCGATGCCTCCCATCAAGTTTGGGCTCAATCCGCATTACGGTATGGGAGGAGATGTCTTTTGAAGAAATCAAGATGGCCCCCATGGTGGCCATCTTGGATGTCTGATTGGAACAAATTTAGCAGTTCTGAATCTCCATGTCTCCCTAATGCCTCCCACCAAGTTTCAGCTTAATCCCACTTACTGTTCCAGAGCATATGTTGTTTCAAGACTTTCAAGCTGGCCACCATGGTGGCCATCTTGGATATTGGAATGGAACCAATTTAGCAATTCTAAATCTCCATGTCACCTAAATGCCTCCAACCAAGGTTGGGCTCAATCCTTCGGGAGCAGACACGGTTTGAAGATTTTCAAGGCGGCCACCATTGGGGCCATCCTGGGTATCAGAATGGAACGATTTTAGCAATTCTGAATCTCTATGTTGCTCTGATGCCTCCCATCAAGCTTCAGCGCAATCCAACTAACAGTTTGGGAGGAGATGTTGTTTGAAGATTTTCAAGATGGCTGACATGGCGGCCATCTTGGATATTGGAATGGAATGATTTTAGCAATTCTAAATCTCCATGTGGCCCCAATGCCTTCCACCAAGTTTGGGCTCAATCTAACTTTGGGTTTGGGAGCAGATATGGTTTCAAGATAGCCACCCAGGCAGCCATCTTGGATAGCCAAACGGAACAATTTAAGCAATTCTGAATCTCTATGTTGCTCCAATTCCATCCAGTTTCGGCTCAATCCAACTTACGGCTTGAGAGGAGATGTCGTTTGAAGAATTTCAAAATGGTCGCTATGGCGGCCATCTTGGAGATCAGAACGGAACAATTGTAGCAATTCTGAATCTCTATGTCGCTCCGATGCCTCCCATAAAGTTTTGGCTCAATCCGACTTACGATTTTGGAGGAGATGTCATTTGAAGAATTTCAAGAAGGCTGCCATGGCTGCCATCTTGGATATAGAAATGGAACGATTCTAGCAATTCCGAACCTCTATAATGCTACAATGCCTCCCATGCTCCCATCACGTTTCAGCTCAATCTGACATATGGTTTGGGAGAAAATTTCGTTTGAAGAATTTCAACATGGCTCCCGTGGCAGCCATCTTGGATATCGGAACGGAAGGATCTCTGTGTCACTGTGATGCCTCCCATCAAGTTTTGGCTCAATCCGACTTAAGGTTTGGGAGGAGATAAAGTTTGAAGAATTTCAAGATGGCCACCATAGAGGCGGCCATCTTGGATATTGGAACAGAACCATTTTAGCAATTCTGAATCTCTATGTCGCCCCGATGCCTCCCATCAAGTTTCGGCTCAATCTGACTTATGGTTTGGGAGGAGATGTCGTTTGAAGAATTTCAAGATGGCCGCCACGGTGGCCATCTTGGATATTGGAAAAGAACAATTTTAGCAATTCTGAATCTCTGTGTCACTGTGATGCCTCCCATCAAGTTCTGGCTCAATCCGACTAACGTTTTGGGAGGAGATGTCGTTTGAAGAATTTCAAGATGGCCGCCATCTTGGATATTGGAACTGAACAATTTTAGCAATTCTGAATCTCTGTGTCGCCCCGATGCTTCTCATCAAGTTTCAGCTCAATCTGACTTATGGTCTGGGAGGAGATATCGTTTGAAGAATTTCAAGATGGTCGCCATGGCAGCCATCTTGGATATCTGAACGGAACGATTTTAGCAATTCTGAATCTTTGTGTCACTGTGATGCTTCCCATCAAGTTTTGGCTCAATCTGACTTACGGTTTAGGAGAAGATGTCGTTTGAATGATTATAGATGGCCATCGTGCCGGCCATCTTGGATATCAGAACGGAACAATTTTAGGAATTCTGAATCTTTGTGTCACTGTGATACTTCTCATCAAGTTTCAGCTCAATCTGACTTCTGGTTTAGGAGGAGATGTTGTTTGAATGATTTCAAGATGGCTGCCGTGGCGACCATCTTGGATATCGGAACGGAATGATTTTAGCAATTTGGAATCTTTGTGTCACTGTGATGCTTCCTATCAAGTTTCAGCTTAATCAGACTTACAGTTTGGGATGAGATGTCGTTTGAAGAATTTCAAGATGGCCATCTTGGATATCGGAACTGAACGATTTTAGCAATTCTGAATCTCTATGTTTCTACAATGCCTCCCAATAAGTTTCAGCTCAATCCAACTTATGGTTCTGGAGGAGATGTCGAAAATGTGAAAAGCTAACAACGGACGGACAGACAACAGGCCATGGCATAAGCTGACCTGAAGCAAAGTTCCAGGTGAGCTAAAAATAGAGAGAAAAAAGTAAGAAAACCTTACTATCTTTACATATGAAGAATTCATATTTTTTTCACCAAAATATCATTTTTTTCGTTTTCATCTTCTTTAACCTTTACCATTCTCTGAGCAAATTTCAGCAGACAACAAATTGATGATATTTTTTTTTCTTTTCCCCAGAAAACAGAATTTGACATTTCATGCAAATTGTCTCTTCCATTTGCAAGAAATGTCATCAGGCAGGATAGTTCGCCTGAACTCGCGCTTATCAATGAAATAAAAAATTATGACCTTAAAATCAGTTTGTGTTGTGTGTGTGTGTGTGATTTAGAAATTAAGAGATCTTAAAAACTTTGACGCAAAACTTTAATATAAATTTTCTGTGACCGTGATCTAGAGGTCACGAGCAGGGGTGTGAATAGGGCTCAATAAAATTTTGAACCAACATCTATAACTATACCAAATATAAACTAAATCCATCAGAGCAGGGCTCTGGAAATTCTGAAATCTGAATCGGTCCAGCCGATGACGATGACGTCATCAATGAGCCCATTACCAAAAAAAAAAAAAAATATATATATATAATATCACCTGTCACGAAAACTAATGACAATTGGCAGTCCTATAACTCCTTTTAAATAATACACCTCAGCTCGGTTATATGACGGAAGTCCGGGTATAACGAGCATGATCAAAGCTGGTGTCATCAATAAATACAGTCAGGTATGTAAAAAGAAAGAAAAAAAAAAAAAAAAAAAAAAAAGTGACGATTTTGTTGTTGTTATTTCCACCTCCGCAGTGTTTTCCTAGATAACTATTTATAAACAACTGATTCCCGTCTTGTGTAAGCGCGAAGACTGCGGGAAACAGGAGAGACGGAACTAAACAACTTTCATGGACCTAATTAGGTCTAATAAAAAAGGCCTGCGCCACGGGCGGTTTTGCAGTTTTCAGTGTTTCAAGATTTGACCAGACTGCTTAAATTTTAAGCACTGACCAATCTTGTCTAGTGCAAGTGGCACATTACTTATTTTTACTGTGAAATCTACCTTGAATTATACTCGCGTGTTACGGCCGTCAACAAAAAAAAAAAAAAAAAAGAAGCAAACAATAAGACTCAGATCAGATGCCATTGTATGCGACATCTGATCAGGACGTACACGGTTTGGGAATTAATTTATCAAATCTGGGACCGACAAACCGTGTTGATCAAAACAAAAAAGAAGAGGAAGAAAACGGGTGCGTCCAAGCGATGCATTCTTTTATCACCCTCAGTTAAAGCGACCTTTGATCTTTTGGACACATCGACTGCACCTGGTGTTTTGCAGTCTCAGTGTATTCACACGTGTCACACAAACGGATTTTAAATTGTCAGACTACCGTTACTGATGATTCGTGTTAATCGCTTGTTTACCGCACAAAGGACAGTGAAGTGTTGATTTTTTGACAATGTTTGGATAATGACGTAATTAATTTGTGATGCAGTAGGTTGCCGTTATTCATCTGTCTCTCCAATATACATGTCAAATGACTGTTTATAGCCTTTTAACTACCATAATATCGCACTTAAAAGGTGCGGGGACGTTGTCAGTTTGGGAAGACTTGACCGTTTGTGATTTTTTAGACATCATTGATCGTGAAAATTAGTTAGTTGGGGAAAAATGGGGTTCAAGGCACAAACCTGTTGGACGGAATTATTAGCGTTTTGGGGTGTTTGAAACCGGTCCAGAATTCTTAATTTCGGTCCAGACCGCTATTTTTCAGGTTTTCCGGAGCCCTGCATCAGAGGATTTAGAAAATATGAGATCTTAAAAACTTTGACGCAAAACTTTAATATAAATTTTCTGTGACCGTGATCTAGAGGTCACAAGCAGGGGTGTGAATAGGGCTCAATAAAATTTTGAACCAACATCTATAACTATACCAAATATAAACTAAATCCATCAGAGGATTTAGAAAATATGAGGTCTTAAAAACTTTGACATAAAAAGTTAACATTTTTGTTAACGCCGACGCCGACACCGGGGGTAGTACTGTACTTTTGTACAGGCGAGCTAAAAACTGTTTTCTGGGAAAAATATTTCAATATGTCATCTGCTGAATATTTTACCCAGCAAGCCAAGCCTTAAAAAGTCATACAAGTAATTTGGAAACAGATGCTAATCTCAATGTCAATTTCCTCATGCAAATGAAGGACAGAGGGAATGAATGGGGCAAATACTGTTTCTCAATGCTCAATTCACCAACAAGAAGCCTGTCAACTTCCAATGACCAGCACTAAACAAGACCCTTGTCTCTTATCCTTTTATTATCAAATGCCTTTAGTGTTGACAGGTGCTTGTGACTATGTTATTGTGCATGAATTTCATATGCAAATCTACACAAACAATCTTGATTTCATTTCAGAAAACTTATACTTACATACGAAACTATACAATAGGATTAATTCCCCTGACTAGTTCACAACCCGCTTGAAATTTAATAAGCGTCTATAAGATATCACGTGACTAAACACAAGACGCATGAATAAACATCAAAATACCTCAGTTTTATTTCCGGCGACAAACAGTTCGCATCGCTTTCTTTAGTTTCCGAAAACTTCGATGTGATTTTTAGGAAAGTAGTCTTTCACAATTAAGTGAATTTATTTTGTGTATTTTGAGATGACTCAAGCGTCGTTGCATTCACAAGAAAGCCAAGCTTTGTATCTTTCGGACGAAGAGGTTTCGTCTATTAAGTCTCAGTCTGTGCCACGTGTAACGCCCAGTAAAAAGATGGCGGACAAATCCACGGAAGGGAAAACCAAGTCAAAACCTCGTTCTATGGCGAAGTTAGATGACTTGACAGCTTTAGAAAACAAATTATCAGGTCAGATTGAGTCAAGATTTTCATCGTTAGATGGAAGACTTGAAAGACTTATTGGTCTTTTAGATACTTCAGGTTGCGTTCAGCGCAGACCAATTATTGTGGATAACAGCACCTCGGGTGCGTGTGAACCACTTCAAACACAGAGAAACGACACTCTAGGTGTGCGTGAGCCTCTTATTTCGTTAGAGAATAGTTTGAACCGTGATTTTGGGTTGGAAAGCCACAGTATGGATGATGTTTTATCTCTACAACCAGGTCAGAAAGAGCGTAGAGGTATCGGTTTGTTGTCTTCTGAAGACAGGGACAATAGTTCTTGTGTAGAGATAGAAAATGCAGAACAGATTACTGAATCCAGATTTGGGAAATATTCAAACAGTGCTCAGTCCAGTAGTGCTAAAGAGAACGAGCCACTGACACACGATATGTTAATTGAAATGTTTGGAGAAGATGCTCAGGCCGTCTCTTCTGCAACAAAAACAGGTTTATGTCTGGATAAAGCTCAGATTGAAATTTTGAATAATTCCTGGAGATGTCAGGTTCCAGACAAGTTATCGGCTTATAAAGAGTCTTCTAAGCAATCGTTTCCTGTAAGCGAAAGTGCTGCAAAGATCCTGCAAGTTCCCAGTTTAGATGAACTTTCAGAAAGACTCTTGATTAAAAAACATGGTCGAAAGGAGCTCACAGTCCTTATTTTCTCAGCCATACAAGTCTATGGAAAAGATCGCCTATCAGGGACAAATTGCAGCTAGATTAGGCATAATTTCTTTATGTTACACTCAACAGGCTCTGGGGTTATTGCTTTCAAATTTGAAGAAAGATTCTCCCAACATTGACGAGGCAGTTCAGACAGTGCGAGACATTTTTGCAATGACCACGAAGTCACTGGACCAAGTTGCACGTACTGGTGCGTTCCATCATTTGATTCGCCGAAAGGCAACAGTAGCTGATACGGGACTTCACGAGTTCAAGGATCTACAGAAGACTTCATTAACAGCTCCTCTTTCAGGGGAAGGTATATTTGGTGCTGAATTTGAAAAGAAGCTTAAAGACAGACAGGAAAAGGACAAACAATTATCAGATTTGATGCCTGAAGTAGGAAAGAAATTTTTTAACAAAAGGAAATCTTCCTATCCTAGTGAATCAGCATATTCCAAGAGACCAAGACAGTCAGACAACTCTTTCAAGTCTTACAGATCCACAGACTCAAGTTTTGGGTATAATAAGAATCCAAGAAACAGTGGTTATACTAATCGCTTCAGAGGAAACTCCAAGTCCTCCAGCTCAGTAAGTTCTTTTCGTCCCCAAGGGGATAAGTCAAGAAAAGCATGACTCGGTAATGTGCAAGTTTCCGGAGATACCTGTAGGGGGTCGATTAAAATTTTTCCTCAATCAATGGCAAAAAATAACTCAAGATCGTTGGGTTCTTTCAGTAATGAAAGAGGGCCTAAAATTGGAATTCATTTCAAAACCACCCTTCTCAGGAGTTCGACAAACAAATGCCTCTGCCCAAAATTTAAGTATTTTACAGTTGGAGGTAGACAAGTTACTACAAAAAGGTGCAATAGAACCTGTCCCTTTAGGCCAAATGCAAACAGGTTTTTATTCAACATTTTTCCTTGTCACCAAGAAAACAGGCGAATTAAGGCCAGTGATAAATCTGAGACCATTAAACAGGTATCTGCGGAAACAGCATTTCAAAATGGATTGTTTAAGCAAGGTCAAGAACCTAGTTCAACTCGGAGATTGGGCAATTTCCCTAGATTTAAAAGATGCATATCTTCATATTCCTCTACATGTGGCTCACAGAAAGTACCTACGTTTTTACATAAACGGAAAAGCATACCAGTTCACTTGCCTTTGTTTTGGGTCAAACCAAGCGCCCAGGAATTTCACAAAAATAGTGACTGTAATAGCAGCACATCTCAGAATGCAGAATTTGCGAATGGCAGTGTATCTAGACGACTGGTTTCTGGTCAATCAGGTCAAACAAATGTTGATTTTAAACAAGAGGAAAGCCCTCAATCTTCTAGCAGATCTAGGGTTCTTGATAAATCTAGAAAAATCTTCTCTCATTCCAAGTCAACACATAACATACATAGGGGCAGTTTTCCATTTAGACAGGGGAATAGTGTGTCCAACTCTAGAAAGGATTGCGAAGATCGAACAAGCAATTCACTTATTAAAGAAAGATCCAACAGCTCTAAATTTCCTTCATTTGTTGGGGCTAATGGCCTCATGCATAGACATAGTTCAAAACGCTCGCCTATACATGAGGCCACTGCAGCTCCATCTTCTACATTTTTGGAGGCCAGCAACAAGGGATCTCCAAGCCAAAATTCCGGTAAACAAGTTTTTGTTAGACCACTTCAAGTGGTGGCCAAACAAACAAAAGTTGATTCAAGGGAAATGTTTCACTCCAAAAGAGAGTACGAAGGTGCTCACAACAGACGCCTCGAAGCAAGGTTTTGGAGGCCATTTGGAAAACCAGGTTTTTCAAGGTTTTTGGACAAGAAGAGAGAAACAACTTCACATAAACTGTCTAGAGTTGGAAGCAGTTTTTCGGTCTGTCCGTCACTTTCTCCCTCAACTCAGAGGCCACAGTGTATTGATCAGGTCAGACAATACAACTGTGGTCCAATATATCAACAAACAGGGGGGAACAAAGTCTCCTCGCCTTTGCTTACAGACATGGAATTTGTGGGGCATGGCAATAGCAAACAAGATAGTATTCTCAGCAGCTCATCTGGCAGGCAGATTAAATTCATTGGCGAACGATTTGTCCAGAGTAAAGATTCGTCCAACAGAATGGACTCTAAACGATGCCATAGTGAATCAGATTTTCCATCTTTGGGGTACTCCAATGATAGATCTTTTTGCATCAGATCTGAATCACAAAGTCCAAATGTTCTGCTCCTGGACTCCCAGTCAAATGGCACTAGCAACAGATGCTTTGTCAATTCCTTGGGAGAACATGGAAGCTTATGCTTTTCCTCCTTTAACTCTAATTCCCAAAGTTCTTCAGCATATGAAGAGATTTCGGTGCCAGCTAATTCTGATCGCACCCCAGTGGCCCAGGAGGACCTGGTACACAGATCTTCTTCAGATGTTGACAGATTACCCGCTTCGCCTACCTATACAGCCGAACTTGCTTTGTCAGCCAAAGACAAAGATATTCCACCCGAACCCACAGGTGTTCAATCTTGTTGCATGGAAGCTATCAACAGATCATTTAAAAAGAAAGGTTTTTCAGAAAAATCTAGATCTTTACTGGCAGCATCATGGCGAGCAGGAACCCAAAAAGACTATTCCGTCAAGTTCAACAAGTTCCATAGCTGGTGTTGTGAACGGGATATTGATCCCTATCAGGCAACTCTAGCTCAGTGCGCAGATTTTCTTTCCTGTTTGTTTCAGTCAGGTTTGAAATATAGAACAATAGCTGGATATCGCTCTATGTTATCAGCCATGTTACCTTCAATAGATAACATACCAGTAGGTCAACACCCTCATATTATCAGATTATTGAAGGGTGTATTCAACTCAAGACCACCTCAAAGGAGGCTCGTTCCAGAATGGAATCTAGAAAGAGTTCTAGACTTACTATCTGGTCCGCTATTTGAACCATTGTCTAAAATTGCTTTAAAGTTTTTAACATGGAAAACCGTTTTTCTTATTGCAGTTACGACATTCAGATGCTGCGGAGACATCCAAGCATTAAGCATTGCAGAAGGTTTTATGTCCATAGTTCCGGAAGGGATTATTTTTATCAGAGAAGGTTTGGCAAAACAAGACAGACCGGGACACCAAGGTAGTAAGATTCTTGTTCCATGTTTTCGACAGAATTCTAAGTTAGATCCTAAACGGGCTCTACAGAATTACTTAAAACGAACGGAAAAGTTACGAAATGTGGGCGAAAACGTAGAAACTAGATTATTCCTATCTTTTCAGAAACCTCATAAGGTTGTTTCTAGACAGACAATCGCTTCGTGGATAGTAAATATCATTAGGCTAGCTTATGGTGACTCGGATCTTAAAGTCAAGGCACATTCTACACGTGCTATAGGACCATCTTGGGCATTGTTTAAAGGTGCCTCCTTAGCTTCTGTGTTAGAAGCAGCTGACTGGAGTAAGGACTCCACATTTACAAGATTTTATTATAGACAGATGGATTCTCAAAGCTGGGAATTATAAGTAAGTTTTTATATCCGGCGGGTTGTCGGTCAGATTTTCGGTACATATAGATGTATATATACAATTTATGGGCAAATATGCCCTTATGTACAGGAGGGTTCGTTCATCAGAAGATTGGATGATATACATTATACAGACAGGATGATGTTTGAGAGATGGGGTTTTGGCCATCAGATATCAGAGGAAATCTTTGTTTCAAGAGGACAGAGATAGATTTCTTCATCAACATACCCACCATCCAGGTAATATTACTTGGTAATCATCCTATTGTATAGTTTCGTATGTAAGTATAAGTTTTCTGAAATGAAATTATAAAATTTGTAATCAAGTTACAATTTTATGAAGAAAACTTATACTTACATACATACCCTCCCTCCTCCCCTCAGTTTAGATGTTGGTGACACTGTTTGTCGCCTTATAGAACTGAGGTATTTTGATGTTTATTCATGCGTCTTGTGTTTAGTCACGTGATATCTTATAGACGCTTATTAAATTTCAAGCGGGTTGTGAACTAGTCAGGGGAATTAATCCTATTGTATAGTTTCGTATGTAAGTATAGGTTTTCTTCATAAAATTGTAACTTGATTACAAGTTTTATAATTTGAATGGCCTGTAGTTCCTGGTACAGTATTTCAAAATCACAAAAATATACTTTTAACCCTTGTCCTGCTGAATAAATTAAGATGCCACACCCACTTCTAATTTTCAGCCAATCAGATTTTTTGATCTGGATTGCTGCTATAAAGTCACATACTTAATGGCAAACAGTGCATATCCAGATCATTCTTCAGAAGCCAACTGATCTGGATCTACACTGTTTGCAAAGGCGGGTATATCCAGGTTCAGCAGGGGACTGGATATACCTGGTAGATTTTCTGTCATTTTGTACAAGGGAGACAATATTGTGCCTTGGGAACAAATTTACTCCTTTTGGAGTAGACCCCTTCTCAGAAGGAAGAGAAGCAAATTCTTTAATATCAAAGTAGACCCTTTTTCAGAAGGGGAAAAAACAATTTGACAGAGTTGCCTCCCCATGAAAGTGAATCTACTCCCCTTAAATATGCCAAATGTATAGGTGACATGCTACTGACGTAAACAAATTCAAAGAGAGCACTCTAAGTTGCAAGTTTTGCTTCACTTTTTATGGGAGATCACTCTAGTATTAAAGACTTTGCTTCCCTGGTAAACAAATCCCTTCTAAAAGGGGGCTACCCTTAAAGGAAAGAATCTTCTCCTTCAAGAGGGAGGCAAATAGTTTCTGGCCGGAGTGATATCCCTTGGAGTAGAATCCATTCACCATAAACTATTAAATGTACATTATAATACTAAGTAAGCAGAAATGACATGAATTAAATAAGGGGACTGCCATGATCACATTCTATCTATCACTGATCATGAATGAAAACAGTACATTCCTTCATCCTAAATCACTAGTAAATAACCCAACAATTAAGCTTTTTTTGTTGCTAAATGGGAAATTTGATATATCCTAAATTACCACTTATGGAAAAAAAATAAATGATAAGTGTCCATAAAAACTGTTAACAAAATAATAAATGCATTCTTATGTCATTTAACCATTACTAAGCTGAATT
This sequence comes from Anodontia alba, assembly GCA_964016985.1. Classification (NCBI taxonomy): domain Eukaryota; kingdom Metazoa; phylum Mollusca; class Bivalvia; order Lucinida; family Lucinidae; genus Anodontia; species Anodontia alba. Next base: position 61,447,600 of record OZ024823.1, on the reverse strand, counting down.
TAAAATTATCAGCAGACCGCATTTTCTTGTATTTGTCTTACTATATCTTTTCTGAAATCTTGGCATCACATTTCATTCAAATCATTTTTGTCTCTCAAACAATCTTCTTTTGAGATTATCTTAATGAAACATCAAACATGGTTTTCTAAGGGTTGGGGGAAATAAAAATAATCCTCATCTTAACCTTTACCATTCTCTGGGCTAATTCAGCAGATGATAAAGTGATGATATTTTTCTCATTTTTCCAGGAAAACAGAATGACATGTCATTCATAATTTGCATGTTTTTTTTTTTTTTTTTTTTCTGGGAAATAAAGAAAAATATTTCAATATGTCATCTGCTGAAAATTTTACCCAGCATGCTAAGTGCTATATGAAATGTTCAATCGAAATAATTCTCCCTTGTTTTCTTACACAAAAAAAATCATTATGCATTTGCATCAGAAAAAATACATTGACCCGTAGTGCAAATATATTATGCTACTTATAGCAAGCAACCATCCTAATGACTAAATTCAGCTAACCTAAAAGGTCGACAAGTTAGTACTTAGTTAACCTTTTAAAAAACTCTTAAAGCTCCTTTAAGAGCTATTCAAAATTGCAGTAGAAAACATTGAATTTTTTTTTTATTTCTCTTGGAAAATAAGGCATGACATTTCATGTGAACTGTCTGCCTAGCATCTAAAAGGTCAAGTTAGCACTAAATTAACCTTTAACACTTAAAGATCCATAAGTGCCATTCGAAACTGTAGTACGAGGGGAGTTCAATAAGTTCGTAGAACTCGGGGTTTAACTCACAGGTTGGAAGATGGTTTCAACATTATTTTTCAATATAATCCCCCTTTACTTCAATGCATTTGGCCCACTTTTCTTTTAAGCAGTCTATGTCTTTGAAATAAAAGTCATCTATTTGGTCCTCAAACCAAGCCTCTGTAGCAGCCTTGAGCTCATCATCATCCCAAAATCTTGTTCCACGCAAGTGGGACTTCAAATTTCGAAACAGATAATAATCACTTGGGGCCAGGTCTGGACTGTATGGCGGGGGATTTAACTGCTCGAACTTGCACTCACGAATAGCTGCTTGTGCAACTCTGGGCTTGTGCACAGGGGCATTATCATGCAAAAGAAGGACACCAGCAGCTAGCTTTCCCCTTCGTTTTTTCTTTAATAGCAACCCTTAATTGTTTAATGACATTGGCATAGTATTCTCCTGTAATTGAAGTACCAGCAGGCTTGTAATCTATCAATATAATCCCTTTGGAGTCCCAAAACACCGTGGCCATTACCTTGCTGGCTGATGGTTGGGTACGAAATTTCTTAGGTGGAGGTGAGCCAGGGCGCTTCCATTGCATGGACTCTTTTTTAGTATCTGGGTCCCAGTGGTGAAGCCAAGTTTCATCTCCTGTTACAAGACAAGTGTGAAAGTCTTCTGGATTGGCATTGTACACTTCCAGAAGTTCTTGACTTGACTCCACCCTTTGCTGACGATCTTGCATGTTCAGGTTTCTGGGTACCCACCTGGCAGATACTTTTGACATGCCTAAATGTTCATGGATTATAGTGTAAACACTTCCATTAGAAATACCACATTCTGAAGCAAGTTTGGCAACTTTGATTCGGCGATTGTTTAGCACAAGTCTATCAACACGGTCGATCATCTCCTGGCTGATGACATCAGCAGGGCGACCTGGCCTTGGGTCATCTTCTAAGGAGTCTCGCCCACATTTAAATTCTGCTGACCACTTTGCCACTGTGGAATACTTTCGGCTACTATCACCATACACATCAGCCATGCGCCGATGGATTTCTTTGGCCTTTGCACCCTCCTTAGTGAGGAACTTTATGACTGCTCTGAACTCAATATTCTGACTTTCCATTTTTGCCTATGGGTATAGGTTTTCAAACAAAAAGTAAGAGCAAAAAATGTACGTGTTGACTGAACGGCTGTTATCATTCAACTGACAAAGGTTTACACTGCACAAAAATGAAAAAAGAAATCTTGAACTGTATAGAAAAATACCGAGTTCTACGAACTTATTGAACTACCCTCGTATAAGACATTGTAAAATATATATATTTTTTTATTTCTCTTAGAAAATAAGGCTTGAGATTTCATGTGACAAAGGTCATTGAGTTAGCAGACAATTCACATGAAAAGTTAAGTCTTGTTTCCTCCAAAAAATAAAGAAAAATAAAAAAAAAACATGAAAAGATTATACCCTGCCATTATTCTGTCGTGGGCAGATAAATCTGTCAAAAATTGACAAAATTTGCCCATTAGTAATATCAAGTTTGGTGAAAATCCATTGACATTTACTCAAGTTATCGTTGGGCAATGAAAATAAGGACATATTGTGCTGTTAAAAATTGATGACATTTGCCCATTTGCAATCATAAACCAGATCCCAAAAATATCAATTCACATTCTAAGTTTGGTGGAAATCTATTGATATTTACTCAAGTTATCATCCGGAAACAAAAATACGGATGGACATACTACAGACAGAAGGACCGACAAGCGTATGGGCAGACAGACGTATGGGCAGACAGACACATGGACAGACACACAGACACCAACTTAAAACCATAATACCCTGCCACTTTTGTGTGGTGGGGTATAAAAATGTGAAATGATAATACCCCACCACTATCGTGTAATGGGCAGAGTGTCTAATATTGACAAAGTTTGCTCATAAGCAGTCCCAGACCTGACCTCCACAATATCAATGCACATACCAAGTTTGGTGAAAATATATTAATATTTACTCAAGTTAATGGAAACGAAAACATGGACAGACATACGACAGATGGATGAATGAATTTATGACAGATAGACAGTTGGAAGGATACACAGATGACCTACCTGAAACCATAATATCACATCACTATCATGTAATAGGTACCAAAAAAAAAGAATATCCTCTACTGTTGTAGCTGATTGGTGATTTACCGGTAAAACAGATGACAGAACACCATAACGTGATCCTGCTGCTTTGAGAATATCAGCTAATACGAGGGTCCTGCAAAAAGTTTTGTCACTGGGTTCCGATTACTTCAGTGCTACGTTTTATCAAACATATTTTTATTACAAACCTTCAAAGTATTCCCCCTTTACTGAAACACATTTTTGTAACCTTTTTACCCAGTCGCGAAAAGCAGATAAATAATCTTCTTTTGGTATCTGTTGGAGACACTGATAAATAGCACTGCCAAGAGAACTTCTAGATGTATACTTATTTCCTGAAAGCATTTTCTTAAGCCTTGGAAATAAAAAGAAGTCATAGGGACTCAGGTCAGGTGAATAAGGTGGATGGTTTAAAACTTTCACCTTTTCAGAAGCCAAAAATGACTTAACAACCTCACACTTATGAGAGGAGGCATTGTCATGTAAAAGATGGACTCCTGACCATCCTTTTCTTGGTTGTTTCTTATTGTAAAACTCTTTCACTTTCTTCAGTACAGAATTCTTGTAGAATTGGCCAGTGACTGTATGACCAGATGGACAAGGCACTTGAATGACTGGCCCACTTGAATTAAAGAAAATTGCGTACAACAACTTTTTCGAACTTATGGTTCTCTTGGCAATACATGGGCATTTTTGATCTTTTTGCTTCCATTGCTTATTATCAGCCCTTCTTATGGCTCAAACATGTGCACCCAGGTTTCATCACCTGTTAGCAAGTTAGAAATAACCCAACTATTACAGCCTTTGTATGTTTTCAAAAGTTCCTGGGCACATTTAAGGCATTGTGTCTTCTGCTCCTCAGTGAGCAAATGAGGTACCCACCTAGCACAAACCTTTTCAGGTCCAAACGCTTTTTCAGAATTGTTTGCACACTGCCTTCTGATATGCCAGTACAACTAGCTATATCTTTGACAGACAATCAAGCATCCTGTTCGACCACAATCTTTACAGCAGGGATGTTAGCCTTCGTAACAGAGGTTTTAGGCCTTCCAGGACGGGTATCATCTTTAACAGAAAATTTCCCAGCTTTAAAAGCTATAACCCACCTAAAAACTGTGCGCATTGAAATGGTCTGGGGTCCATATATACCACACAATTCATTAAATATCTGCTTTGAATCTATATTAAGCCTAATGCGGCATTTAATATAGCTACGAATTTCAGTCTTCTGGTCCATGTTCCAATGTAACAAGTGAACTGGTCAGTGTATATGACTGCATCTATTTCAATTTGAAATAACTCGGTCAGTTGGAAAGCAATTTGCACAAAATAAACGGGTATTGTTAGCTATTCAACACACCATTCAAGTGCAGTGAAGCATTTTAAATAATACCTGGGATAAAACCAAGGAAGCCTATTAGTGACAGAACTTTTTGCACGACCCTCGTAGGGTGTGTTTATTGAAGCTTTCTTCTTCTGTTTCAGAAAGGTTAATTTGTGGTTTTATTCTAATGAAAAAACATTAACTTTATTCTCATGAAAAACTGAAGGTTATTTTCTAGGAGCTTGTGACCATCTGTCATTTTCACATGAAATGTGTACAACTTTTGAGTTTACTGTTTGCACACTATGTCCCAGTCTCATGTTGTACATATATCATGTCCAGGTCTGATACGCTGTTAGTAACAGAAGATAAATATATGCATATTTTTTATATATTTACTTGTTTTTGTTGTTGTTTTATATTTGTTTGTTCTTAAAGAGTGGACAATTTATTGCTCTGTTCATTCTGCTTTTGATAAAGTGCTATTTTGTGCCATAGTTTCATGTCCTTTAACCATTATCCGGTGTCTTGGAATGGCTGTGTTCTAAGGTTGTGATCTTTCTTGGTATCTCCATATTTATTTTTTGGAAAACATGGTTAGACAGCATTATATGTAAAATAGTGATATAATAAATGGTGTTATAAGTAGTGCATTATCATAAGGTTCCAGTGTACCATTTGAAGTGTTTGGTAAGATGCAGCTCCCTGCAAACCTGTAAACTAGAAATGTGTGTTTGTAAAACACTATTCCCGCAACTATATGCTTGTCCCTATAAAAATGCCAAACTTGTAAAGGGGCATAATCCTCAAAAAATTAATCTGACAGTTTTTTGTTTTGTTTTTTCAAAAAGTCTGCAATATATCAAAGTCTTCGCTCAAATATTTCAGAGATATCTTGTATACAAGGCAAAGTGTGACCAATGGAATAACAAACAGATCAACAAAGCAAAAGCAATTTGCCCCCTCAACTTTTTTCAAAGTTGGGGCAAAATGAAGTAGAAGCTCCAACAGCTGCCTATCATGGCAGTAAAATAATTATACCACTACCATCTTATAACACTACTGTTGGGATCCTAAGTAGAAATCCAATTTACTAAAAACCTGTATTGCATCCTGGCAAAAATGTATAGATTATACAGAAAAAAATCTATTTAATTTATACATTTTTGTTTGGATACATCATTTCTAGGATCCATCTAGAAGCTGCCTTATATCTGAAACCATGTAATAAAGTGGTTTATGTGTACCTATTCTTATAATATAATGCATCAAACATTCTAGCTTTAAATAAATATGAAAAAGATTATAAAAAAATTAAACCAAAATGAGGAAAAAGGGACATTTACACAGCATAGTTGTGATGGACATAAATGCCTATTTAAAGGAAACAGAAGAGATGGTAGTGCCAATATTCAATGCCAGAGATGAAAATCAAGCTGAAAATAAATATAACCATCACTAGCAATTTAAAAACTAAACTAGTCCTTTCAACATCACTTGGAAAAACATTTTTAGCTTGGCATTTTATTCAGAATGAAAATAAGTTTGTTCTGATTTACTATTATATATTTTATTACAAAGCATTTTATTCAGAATGAAAATAAGTTTGTTCTGATTTACTATTATATATTTTATTACAAACCAATTTAATACTCTTTTCTCTTTCCATGCTTTCTTTTCAAATATTTACCCTAAAATAAATATACAGCAAATACTTGGTCTGGCCTATACAATTTCTATAGCAAGTGATTTTGTTTATTTTTTTATGCAAGAAATTGTTTTTTTTGTTTTTCTCTACTGATTTTTATTTACTGATGTATCATACAAATGTAAAAAATATCGAACAAGTGCAACTTGCTGAAAATCTGCCTCCATTCTACCTACCCTATCAATTTTTTTTTGTGTGTAATTTGCAGCAATTTTTACTGTGTGAAAAATGAACATATACAATTTTTTTTACCCTAATGAATAGAATAAAACTTTTGGTGTGAAGGTAGTTATGACAAATGGTTTTGCATCAAATCCTTACGAACGTTTCACAAATTTACTTCTGAGTAAAGTGCCATGCAAAAAAAAACTACTTTCTGAAAGATGTTGAATGCAGAGTAATGTTCCTCTTCTGCAAGACAGTACTGATTTAATAACAAGGTGAAGAAGCCTATATTTTTAACACTTTGGGAAAGTTCAGCAGATGATAAACTGATTTTTTTCTTTCTTTTTTTAAGAAGCCTATATTTTTAACACTTTGGGAAAATTCAGCAGATGATAAACTGATTTTTTTCTTTCTTTTTTTTTTTTTTTTTTTGCAGAAAATATGAGACCACTTGCAAGAAATGTCAACTCTGTTTTCTGGAATTAAAAATGAAAAAATATATTGACTACTGACATTTTTACACAGCATAAAAGCATTCTACCTACCATTAAAGCAGATTCTTCTAGCTATGGAAGTTGAATTGCTACTTTTGAGGGATTTTAATAAATGTTTCTTAATCATATTTAAACTATCGTAATGTCAAAGATTCTTTATACAGCTCCAGATAAGGTAATAAATTGGTGTTAAATTAGGATGTCTTGTAATTTTTGCAGCAAAACACAAGATTACAAGTAATCATTAATCTTTCTCACTCTCTTGTCAAATTCAACAGACAACAAACTGATGGTATCTTCCTTACTTTTGCAAATGTTCAGGGCTCAGTTGCCTTTCTATGTGTTATAGTTGCTATGTCACAGGTTTTGTAGTCTCTTCCCTCTTTCATCATCTTCTCACTCTTGCTTCCTTAATTGGTTTTTCAGAGCTCTCCATATTTCAGACCTGTCTATTGTTCGTCACACACACACACACACACACACACACACACACACACACACACACACACACACACACACTCTCTCTCTCTCTCAGAAGCTTGTCACTGACATTTTATTGCTATCTATGGCTATATCTCAAAGATCTTGTTTTCAATGATTGATTGTGTTAGGGTTTAACGACATGTCAACCCTTGTGGGTCATTTTGTGTTGTCTCCCAGAGAGAGGGAGAAAAGAGATAGTAGAGGAGATGAAAGAGAGGGACAGCGAAGATAGAGGAACGGGAATGAAAGTGTAGAAACAGAAGAAATAAAAACATTCCCACTCTACCCTTACGCGCTACAAGGATATCAGGCCTTATCCAACTGTAAGCCAATATCAGTTGGACACCCTGGTAACTCAAGATACATGACACCTTCGCACCACCCAACCATCCCCAGATATTGTTTTCATTGAAATCTATTACTGAAATTTTCTGTATTTGTTTATGTACAAACCAAAGAGTGGGGAAATGCTACTCCAATTTCCTATTCTTCCAGATTCATTGGATTCCTGGCAGAGATGTAGGTTATTATCTGTGGTTTTACGGACCAGTCAATCCAATCGGGTCATGTCGAGCACAGTCAGTTTACCTAACCACACTTTTACTGGGCAGGCTTAGTCCTCTACGTGGTTCACCAGTATAATATACATTCTTTCACCAGAAGCTGACAACTATTTGTCTTGAATCAGCAGAGAGAGAGAATGACCATAGAAAGTCTTTCATGCTCAAATCACCAAGAAAGAATGTTGCCGACCTGGCAGGGGTCTAATCCGCAACCTCCTGATCACCAGTTGGATGCACATCCAACTGAGCCACCGAAGCTGCTAAAAGAGATGAAGGTTAAATAAAGATTCAAAATTATTTATAATATGTTTGCTAATGTCTAATCAACCCACCCATGTTAGGGGTATTATAGGGACCTAATCCAGCAAAATCCTACCAGCTGGGTTAAAATCTTACTCAATGTTGGAAATCCAAGATCCAACCAGGGACACTGGAAGTCCAACTGGGAATGTCTGATTTCCAACAGTTTGTTGGATGGTTGGATTGGTGAACAAGCACTATAAATTATGAAAGTCTTGTTACACACAACACTGTTTATTTTTCTTCTTGTGTTAATTCTACTAAGGAAATCCACTGAACCATATAATTCCTTGGTTTGGTTGTCACTCTTTTTAATGGTAGTAGTGTTATCCTGACAAGAATGACAAATGTACACCACCTGATTGCTCCTTTATAACAAATTTATCAGAAACAAGATGGCCCTGTAACACTCACCTGAGCATCATAGTACTTTGAGAACCTTATCTAGAACTGATCAAGGCAAACATTCTGATCAAAATTCAAAATGATTATATTAACAAGTAAGACAATTTAGCATGTCTAATGGACTGTGAAATAAAGGTCAAGGTCATATATGGATGACTGCACTCAAGAGGCCATGCTAAGATGTATGCATGTACTAAGTATCACTGGCTGTAGGAGCATTAGTTACTGAGGAATTGACATAAACACAAACACTTCACAAGAGCTCCGCCAAGCGGGGCATTATACGCCCGTGGCAGGTAAAAAGATGTAGCACAAAAACTGGCTCCTGTCAGTGCTCTGGATATAAACTGTAAGTGGAATTACAAAAAAAAAAAAAAAAAAAAAAAATTTCATTGGGGCATATCTCTGCTGATATTTGGTGAACTGTAACCTAAGCGACCAAGCTGGCCCAGGAATTAAGGAAGAAGTGACTTCTCCCTCCTGGGAAAATAGGGAAAAGTTTGCTGCTTCTAAGGAGAAGTGCTTTCTGACGGAGGACACACCACAGAAGCATGACTATATTATATGCTCATATGAGCCTTTGGCTGATCTTCAATATCGGACCAAACAATAACAAAACAAAAATAAACAACCAAAAAAAAAAAAAAAATGCTGCAAGAAATTTTTTTGTAAACCTTTAACTTGTTTAATACTGATTTTATTTTTGTTCTTCAAGCAAGCCAAATCAGAAGAGTATTAAACAAGAGGACCATGATGGTCCTATATCGCTCACCTGAGCAAACAGATTTGCATACTTAATGTTGAAATTTCAGCCAAGTTCACTGCTCTAAAATTTTATGTATAAATTTTATAACCATGACGAATCATGACAGCTTGAACAAACTTGGTAGAGGGTAACCAAAGGAACATTCCTGCCAAGTTAAACTGAAATCGGTTCAGTGGTTTCTGACAAGAAGATTTTTAAAGTTTTCTATTTAGATATAGAGGGAAAATAAGCCCCACCCCCTAGCAGGCATGTTTTTTGACAAATCAGGATTGCTTGAACATTCTTGGTAGAGGGTCACCAAAGCATTATTGAAATTGGTCAGGAGGTATTTGACAAGAAGCATTTTAAAGTTTTCTATACAGATATATACCAAAAATGATGATGATGATGAGTTCAGGTTTAACGACGCATCAACCCATGAGGGTCATTTGCGTCAAAATGGTGAACTAACATGGTTCTGTAATGAAACGGTTATAATGATAAGTCATATCTGCATAAAATGTAAAACTAGAACGAATTTAAAAATTAAAGCAGTTATACTTTGTTAAAAAGATTGATGTGTTTTAAAAAGACAAGTATATTATCAGCCGATACATTTTCAAATAAGTATCTCAGATCATTTGTTTGGAAGAACTGACGTCGCACATGAGAAAATTCAATATATACCGAAAATAAGCCCCGCCCCCTGGAGGCCATGTTTTTTGACATATCATGAAGGCTTGAACCATCCTGGTAGAGGGTCATAAAAGCAACATTCTTGCCAAGCTACATTGAGCTTGGTCCAACGGTTTCTTACGAGAAGATTTTTAAAGTTTTTTATATAGACATATAGAAAAAAATAAGCCCTGCCCCATAGTGGCCATGTTTTTTGACAATCATGACAGCTTGAACAACCTTGGTAGAGGGTCACCAAAGAAACATTCCTGCCAAGTTATATTGAAATCGGTCCATTGGTTTCTGACAAGAAGATTTTTTAGTTTTCTATATTGATATATAGGGAAAATAAGCCCCACCCACTAGCAGCCATGTTTTTTGACAAATCATGATTACTTGAACAATCTTGGTAGAGGGTCACCAAGGAAACATTTTTGCCAGTTTGTAATGAAATTGGACCTGTGGTTTCTGAAAAGAAGACTTTTAAAGTTTTTCTATATAGATATATAGGGAAAATAAACCCCGCCCCTTGGCGGCCCTGTTTCTTGATGAATCATGACGGCTTGCATAACCTTGATAGAAGGTTACATAAGAAACATTTCTGCAATGTTTAACTGAAATCAGTCCAGTGGTTTCTGACAAGAAGATCATTAAAGTTTTCTATGTAGATATACGGGGAAAATAAGCCCTGCCCCCTACCAGCCATGTTTTTTGACAAATCATGATAGCTTGAATAATCTTGGTAAAGGGTCACCAAGGAAACATATCTGCCAAGTTATATTGAAATCGATCCAGTGGTTTCTGACAAGAAGTTTTTTCAAGTTTTCTATATAGATATATATAGGGAAAATAAGCCCCGCCCTCTGGCAGCCATGTTTTTTCAAAAATCATGACGGCTTGAACAATCTTGGTAAATGGTCACCAAAGAAACATTTCTGCCAAGGTATATTGAAATCGGTCCAGTAGTTTCTGACAAGAAGATTTTTTCAAGTTTTCTATATAGATATATAGGGAAAATAAGCTCCAACCCCTAGCAGCCATGTTTTTTGATAAATCACGATTACCTGAACAATCTTGGTAGAAGGTCACCAAGGAAACATTTCTGCCAAGTTATAATGAAATCGGTCCAGTGGTTTCTGACAAGAAGGTTTTTCAAGTTTTTCTATATAGATATATAGGGAAAATAAGCCCCGCCCCCTGGCGGCCATGTTTTTTGACGAATCTAAATGGCTTGAACAATCTTGGTACAGGATGACCAAAGGAACATTTCTGCCACATTATATTGCAACCGTTCCAGTGGTTTCTGATAAGAAGATTTTTTAAATTTTCTATATAGATATATAGGGAAAATAAGCCCCGCCCCCCCCTAGCAGCCATGTTTTTTGACGAATCCAAATGGCTTGAAAAATCTTGGTAGAGGATCACCAAAGGAACATTTCTGCAAAATTATACTGAAATCAGTCGAGTGGTTTCTAACAAGAAGATTTTTAAAGTTTTCTATATAGATATATAGGGAAAATAAGCCCCGCCCCCTGGCGGCCATGTTTTTTGACAAATCCATATGGCTTGAACAATCTTGCAAGAGGATCACCAAAGGAGCATTTCTGCAAAATTATATAGAAATCAGTCCAGTGGTTTCTGACAAGAAGATTTTTAAAGTTTTCTATACTGATATATAGGGAAAATAAGCCCCGCCCCCTGGCGGCCATGTTTTTTGACGAATCCAAATGGCTTGAACAATCTTGCAAGAGGATCACCAAAGAAACATTTCTGCAAAATTATATGGAAATCGGTCCAGTGGTTTTTGACAAGAAGATTTTTAAAGTTTTCTATACAGATATATAGTGAAAATAAGCCCCGACCCCTGGGGGCCATGTTTTTTGACGAATCTAAATGGCCTGAACAATCTTGGTACAGAAGCACCAAAGGAACATTTCTGCAAAATTATATGGAAATTGGTCCAGTGGTTTCTGACAAGAAGATTTTTAAAGTTTTCTATATTGATATACAGGGAAAATACGCCCTGCCCCCTGGCGGCCATGGTTTTTGAGGAATCCAAATGGCTTGAACAATCTTTATAGAGGATCACCAAAGGAACATTTCTGCAAAATTATATTGAAATCAGTCCAGTGATTTCGGACAAGAAGATTTTTAAAGTTTTCTATATAGATATATAGGGAAAATAAGCCCCGCCCCCTGGTGACCATGTTTTTTGACGAATCCAAATGGCTTGAACAATCTTGGTAGAGGATCACCAAAGGAACATTTTTGCAAAATTATATTGAAATCGGTCCAGTGGTTTCAGACAAGAAGATTTTTTAAGTTTTTAATTAAAAAATCTATTTTTAGCTCCTGTGACCTAGATATGCAATGAACCAGAACCATTTGAACAACTTTGAAAGAGGACCAACCAAGGATCATTCCTGTGAAGTTTGGTCAAATTCCCACCAGTGGTTTAGGAGGAGATTTTGTTTAAAGATTGTGGACAGACGGACATCGATGACGACAACAACGCCGCCGACGACGACGGACGGTGAGTGATCACAATAGCTCACCATGAGCCTTCGGCTCAGGTGAGCTAAAAAAAAAATCCAAAAAGAATTATGTATTCATAAAGATTTAATAATGGCAACCTTTTCCTTGCAAATCTAACAAAAGAAGAAAAAAAAAAAAAAAAAAAAATCAATATCTTGCCCATATGACCCAAACTTTAGTTATTTGCAAAAAATATACCTATTATAAAATAAAATTTGCACACTTTTACCTCTAAACAATATGCTGCAAAAAGTTTACAAAAACTTTCAATGGGGCATAAATCTGCAAATATTTGGTGGTGCACTGTAACCTCGAAATAATATGTGCTGCTCCACATCATCGTGTAACTATTTATGAAGTTTCAGCTTGATTGGATGTAAACTATAGAAGGATTTAGCCGGAAACAAAAAATTAATAGAAATTAATAGAAATTTTCAACAGGGTTCAACTCTGCTAATATTTGGTGGACTGTAACCTTGAAACAATATGCGCTACTCCACATCATGGTCTAACTACAAATAAAATTTCAGCTTGATAGGATGTAAACTATAGGAGGATTTAGCCGGAAACGAAAAGTTTACTGAAATTTTCAAAGGGGCATAACTCTGCTACTATTTGGTGGACTGTAACCAGGAAACAATATGCACTGCACCACATCATGGTCTAACTGTACATGAAGTTTCTGCTTGATTGGATGTAAACTGTAGGAGGATTTAGCCAGAAACGAAAAATTAATAGAAATCTTCAAAGGGGTATAACTCTGCTAATATTTGGTGGACTGTAAACTTGAAACAATATGCGCTGCTCCACATCATGGTCTTACAATAAATCAAGTTTCAGCTTGATCGGATGTAAACTGTAGGAGGAGTTAGCCGGAAATGAAAAGTCAACTGAAATTTTCAAAGGGGCATAACTCTGCTAATATTTGGTGGACTGTAACCTCGAAACTATGCACTGCTCCACATCATGGTCTAACTATATATGAAGTATCAGCTTGATTGGATGTAAAATGTAGGAGTTAACCGGAAATGAAAAGTTTACAGAAATTTTCTAAGGGGCATAACTCTGCAAATATTTGGTGGACTGTAACCCCGAAAAATGATGCACTGCACCACATCATGGTCTAACTATATACCAAATTTCAGCTTGATCGGATGTAAACAGTAGGAGGAGTCAGCCGGAAACGAAAAAGTTTACGGACGCATGAACGCCATACCACGTAACAGAATACGTCCCATATAACAAGTACCAAATATCACTCTGTAGGACCAATAATTACTGAGAAACTGACCTAAATGGAAAAACTTAAGAAAGTCACTGGATAGAAAAATATACATCACCTTGAAATCATCAAGACAAACATTTTGAGCAAGATTCATGATGATCACTTCAAAAATGTGACCTCTAGAGCATCAACAAGGTTTTCCTTTGATTTGGCCAGGTGACCTAGTTTCTGACATCAAGTGACCCAGTTTTAAACTAGACCTAGAAATCAGCAAGACGGACATTTTGAGCAATATTTATGATGATTATTTAAACAAGAGGGCCATGATGGCCCTGTAACGCTCACCTGAGCAACATAGCACTTTGAAAGCCTGATCTAGAACTGATCAAGGCAAACATTCTGATCAAAGTTCAAAATGATTATATTAACAAGTAAGACAATGTAGCATGTCTAATGGACTGTGAAATAAAGGTCAAGGTCAAATATGGATGACTGCACTCAAGAGGCCATGCTAAGATGTATGCATGTACTAAGTATCACTGGCTGTAGGAGCAATAGTAACTAACACAAACACTTCACAAGTACCAAATATCACTCTGTAGGACCAATAATTACTGAGAAACTGACCTAAATGGAAAACTTAAGAGAGTCACTGGACAGAAAACTATACATCACCTTGAAATCATCAAGACAAACATTTTGAGCAAGATTCCTGATGATCACTTCAAAAATGTGGCCTCTAGAGTATCAACAAGGTTTTCCTTTGAGTTGGCCAGGCGAACTAGTTTTTGATATCAAGTGACCCAGTTTTAAACTACACTTAGAAATCATCAAGACAAACATTTTGAGCCAGATTCATGATGATTTTAAACTATTATTAAAAATGTAACCTCTGGAGTGTTAACAGTTTTCTGCTGATTTGGGCAGGTCACCTAGTTTTTGACCCCATGTGACCCAGTTTCAAACTTGACCTAGAAATCATCAAGACAAACATTTTGAGCAAGATTCATGATGATTGCTTCAAAAATGTGACCGGTAGAGTGTTAACAAGGTTTTCTGCTGATTTGGCCAGGGGACCTATTTTTTGACCCCAAGTGACCCAGTTTCAAACTTGACCTAGAAATCATCAAGACAAACATTTTGAGCAAGATTCATGATGATTGCTTCAAAAATGTGACCGGTAGAGTGTTAACAAGGTTTTCTGCTGATTTGGCCAGGGGACCTAGTTTTTGACCCCAAGTGACCCAGTTTCAAACTTGACCTAGAAATCATCAAGACAAACATGTTGAGCAAGATTCATGATGATTACTTGAAAAATGTGACCTCTAGAGTGTTAACAAGGTTTTCCTCTGATCTGGCCAAGTGACCTAGTTTTTGACTCCAAGTGACCCAGTTTCGAACTTGACCTAGAACTCATCAAGACAAACATTTTGAGCAAAATTCATGATGATTGCTTGAAAAATGTGACCGCTAGAGTGTTAACAAGGTTTTCTGCTGATTTGGCCCGGTGACCTAGTTTTTGATTCCAAGTGACCCAGTTTCGAACTTGACCTAGAAATCATCAAGACAAACATTTTGAGCAAAATTCATGATGATTGCTTGAAAAATGTGACCGCTAGAGTGTTAAGGTTTTCTGCTGATTTGGCCCGGTGACCTAGTTTTTGATTCCAAGTGACCCAGTTTCGAACTTGACCTAGAAATCATCAAGACAAACATTTTGAGCAAGATTCATGATGATTGCTTGAAAAATGTGACCGCTAGAGTGTTAACAAGGTTTTCTGATTTGGAGCGGTGACCTAGTTTTTGACTCCAAGTGACCCAGTTTCAAACTTGACCTAGAAATCATCAAGACAAACATTTTGAGCAAGATTCATGATGATTGCTTCAAAAATGTGACTGCTAGAGTGTTAACAACGTTTTCTGCTGATTTGGCCCGGTGACCTAGTTTTTGACCCCAAGTGACCCAGTTTCGAACTTGACCTAGAAATCATCAAGACAAACATGTTGAGCAAGATTCATGATGATTACTTGAAAAATGTGACCTCTAGAGTGTTAACAAGGTTTTCCGCTGATCTGGCCAAGTGACCTAGTTTTTTACCCCAGGTGACCCAGTTTTGAACCTGACCTAAAAATCATCAAGACAAACATTTTGAGCAAGATTCATGATGATTGCTTAAAAAATGTGACCGCTAGAGTGTTAACAAAGTTTTTTGCTGATTTGGCCCGGTGACCTAGTTTTTGACTCCAAGTGACCCAGTTTCGAACTTGACCTAGAACTCATCAAGACAAACATTTTGAGCAAAATTCATGATGATTGCTTGAAAAATGTGACCGCTAGAGTGTTAACAAGGTTTTCTGCTGATTTGGCCCGGTGACCTAGTTTTTGATTCCAAGTGACCCAGTTTCGAACTTGACCTAGAAATCATCAAGACAAACATTTTGAGCAAGATTCATGATGATTGCTTGAAAAATGTGACCGCTAGAGTGTTAACAAGGTTTTCTGATTTGGAGCGGTGACCTAGTTTTTGACTCCAAGTGACCCAGTTTCAAACTTGACCTAGAAATCATCAAGACAAACATTTTTAGCAAGATTCATGATGATTGCTTCAAAAATGTGACCGCTAGAGTGTTAACAACGTTTTCTGCTGATTTGGCCCGGTGACCTAGTTTTTGACCCCAAGTGACCCAGTTTCGAACTTGACCTAGAAATCATCAAGACAAACATATTGAGCAAGATTCAGGATGATTGCTTGAAAAATGTGACCGCTAGAGTGATAACAAAGTTTTCCACTGATTTGGCCAGGTGACCTAGTTTTTACCCCAGGTGACCCAGTTTCGAACTTGACATAGATTTAATGGAGGCAAACATTTTGAGCAAGTTTCATCAAGATTGGGTCAAAACTATGACCTCTAGAGTGTTAACAAGTTTTTCCTTTGATTTGACCCGGTGACCTAGTTTTTGACCCCAATTAACCCAGTATCAAACTTGACCTAGATTTCATGGAGGCAAACATTCTGACCAAGTTTCATCAAGATTGGGTCAAAACTGTGACCTCTAGAGTGTTAACAAACTATTTGTTGACGACGAACGACGGACGACAACGGACGACGGACATAGGGTGATGACAATAGCTCACCCTGAGCTTGTGCTCAGGTGAGCTAAAAATGTGACCTCTGGAGTGTTAACAGTTTTCTGCTGATTTTGCCTGGTGACCTAGTTTTTGACCCCATGTGACCCAGTTTCAAATTTGACCTAGAAATCATCAAGACAAACATTTTGAGCAAGATTCATGATGATTGCTTCAAAAATGTGACCACTAGAGTGTTAACAAAATTTTTTGCTGATTTTTCCTGGTGACCTAGTTTTTGACCCCAAGTGACCCAGTTTCGAACTTGACCTAGAACTCATCAAGACAAACACTTTGAGCAAGATTCATGATGATTGCTTCAAAAATGTGACCGCTAGAGTTTTAACAAGGTTTTCTGCTGATCTGGCCCGGTGACCTAGTTTTTTACCCAAAGTGACCCAGTTTCCAACTTGACCTAGAAATCATCAAGACAAACATTTTGAGCAATATTTATAATGATTATTTCAAAAATGTGACCTCTGGAGTGTTAACAGTTTTCTGCTGATTTGGCAAGGTGACCTAGTTTTTGATCCCAGGTGAATGTTTCAAACTTGACCTAGATATCATCAAGACAAACATTTTGAGCAAGATACATGATGATTGCTTAAAAAATATTACCGCTAGAGTGTTAACAAAGTTTTCTGCTGAATTGGCCTGGTGACCTAGTTTTTTACCCCAAGTGATCCAGTTTCGACTTGACCTAGAACTCAACAAGACAAAACATTTTAAGCAAGATTCATGATGACTGCTTTAAAAATGTGACCTCTAGAGTGTTAACAAGGTTTTAGCTGATTTGGCCAGGTGACCTATTTTTTTACCCCAAGTGACCCAGTTTCGAACTTGTGACCTGAAATCATCAAGACAAACATTCTGAGCAAGATTCATGATGACTGCTTGAAAGATGTGACCGCTAGAGTGATAACAAAGTTTTCCACTGATTTGGCCAGGTGACCTAGTTTTTACCCCAGGTGACCCAGTTTCGAACTTGACCTAGAAATCATCAAGACAAACATTTTGAGCAAGATTCATGATGATTTTTTTTTGTTTTTGTTTTTGTTGAGGTTTTACAGCCCAGTCAACCCAATGGGGTCATGTCGAGCGCGGTCAGTTTACCTAACCACACATTTACTGGGCAGGTTTAGTCCTCTAAGCGGTTAACCAGTATTGTGCACATTCTTTCGCCAGAAACTGACAACTGCCCTTCTTGAATCAGCGGAAGGGAGAGAATGACCGTAGAAAATGTTTTATGATCAATCTCCACGAAAGAATGTTGCCAACTTCGGCGGGGGTTGAACCCGCGACCTCCTGGTCTCCAGTTGGATGGTGCATCCAACTGAGCCACCGAGGCCGGCTCATGATGATTGCTTAAACAAGTCACCCCGATGCTTCCTAGCAAGTTTGGAGTCAATTGGCCTTTCAGTTCAGGAGAAGAAGCAAGAAATAGATTTTCAAGATGGCTGCCATGGCAGCCATCTTGGATTTCCGATCGGCATGATTTTAGTTATTTTTGATCTACAAGTCACCCCAATGCTTCCTAGCAAGTTTGGAGTCAATTGGCCTTTCATTTCAGTTCAGGAGAAGAAGTGAAAAATAGATTTTCAAGATGGCCACCACGGCAGCCATCTTGGATTTCTGATAGGCACGATTTTAGCTATTTTTGATCTACAAGTCACCCCAATGCTTCCTAGCAAGTTTGGAGTCAATTGGCCTTTTGGTTCAGGAGAAGAAGCGAAAAATAGATTTTCAAGATGGCCACAATGGCGGCCAGCTTGGATTTCCAATCGGCACGATTTTAGCTATTTTTGATCTACAAGTCACCCCGATGCTTCCTAGCATGTTTGGAGTCAATTGGCCTTTCGGTTCAGGAGAAGAAGCGAAAAATAGATTTTCAAGATGGCTGCCATGGTGGCCATCTTGGATTTCCGATCAGAACGATTTTAATTTTTTTTTATCTACAAGTCCCCGATGCTTCCTACCAAGTATTGAGTCAATTGGCCCAGGGGTGTAGGCGGAGTAGGCTTTTAAAGCAATTGTTGACGCCGCACTACAAACGACAGACATTGACTGACCACAATAGCTCACCATGAGCACTTTGTGCACAGGTGAGCTAAAAAGACTTTGACATTTCATACCAAATGTTTTCAAAGAAGACATTATGCATGAAATGCCAAAGCCTATCTTCTGGAAAAAATTTAAAAAATACTTTAAAATGTTGTCTGCTGAGATGTTTCCCAGCATGCTAAGCATTAAAATTGTCTTGGAGAAGTGATTCAGGAGCATACCTACATTATGTTTTGCTGTAAAAGTAACAAAAAGTATTTTCTGAGTACCCCACCCTATCTGGAACTTTGCTTAACCCTTAAAGCTGTAGCAGACGACACATATGTATAAATATTTTTCCAAGAAAATAAGGCTTGATATATTTCATGAGTGTCTACCAGACTATTTGTTGTTGTTGTTTCAGTGCAGGGGGTCCCAGGGTACAAAACCAGGCACAACCAATAGCAGACTACTCGCATGAACTGTCAAGCCTTATTTTCTTGGAAAAATAATAAAAAAAAGGTATATCATCAACTACTATTGGACCTTTAAGGTTTATATATGACAAAGGCTACAAGCTTCACAATTTGTTCTGAAGTGTTGTACAACATTTAGCTAGCCTAAAAACCAAAAACATCTAGCAAATACTACATCACTACTTGCCAAATTTTGTCTTTCCTGCAATTTAAAATCATAAAATAAAGCTTAAGGGAAACTGATACACTTTAAAGGGAGGTGACACTGTCAAAGTCGTTTTGTCCCCTTCTGACAAGGGGTCTACTCTAAAAGGAAAAAATTTGCTCACCATGGGAGCAAATTCTTTCCTTCTGGAATAGATCTCTCTTCAGAAGGGGATCAAAAAACAGGAAAGTAAACATAAAGTCACAAAAAGTTGTCTCCCTTGTATGAAAAGGAAAACAAAATCTCCAAGTGTATCCATTCTACATAATCATATGGCATACAAGAAAATACCTAAGATCCAGGCCAGGCTGCAGATCTGGAGTGGTCTGGCCAGATGCCTTACTCAGATGTGTAAAATTCCCTCATTACTTACTCTCCCTTATGGTCTAAATTTTTCACTTTAATGCTAAAAATGAAGAAAAGTTGAAGAAAGTTCTGAAAATCTGACTTGCCCTGCCTTAAAAATGCCAGCGGGTGAGTGGAATTTTACACCCCTGCTTACTGCTGACTATAGCCATGTACATGTATATATTGAAAAGTTATATCTTGGCATGGGCAACCAACAAATATTCTTTACAGACTGATCTGCTTGTTATATAAACTCCACAAGCTATATAAAACCTAAATCAAAATGGCCAAGGCATGCATATGCCTGTCTTCTGACACAAGCTGACAGTAAAGGCCCGATCAGCCTGTGCATCCAAGCAGTCTGATCTGGGCCTTCACTGTCTTTAAAGAATCATTGGATACTACAGAATGTATCAAGGAAGAGCACAGGCACAGATGATACTTTGCATATGCACAAGATGATCTGAATCTGCACATTTTTTTTTTGCTCGACATGGCCCAAATGTGAGCAGCAAAGGTCCTGACCAGACTTTGATGCTGTGCAGGCTGGTCTGGATCTTTGCTGCTTGCTTAAGCCAAACAGTATCTTACATGCACATAATTATAATCTGCACTATGATAATGGTACCTCACAGCCTCAGATAAGGCATTTTTTTTCAACAAAAAAAAGTACTTATATATTGTTCTTAATTCTCCACAAAACCATATGTTGTGGGTACTAATTAGTAGCCCCTCACTGAGGTGCTTCTAATGAGTACCAACAATATATGGTTTTGTGGAGAAATAAGAAAAATATTATGTGGATTCCCCCTCTTGTCTGGAGCTAGGTCATATGTGAACAGTAAAAACCCAGATCAACCTACACACCTGAACAATTACCAGGACCATCCCTCCAGATGAGGGGGTATCCACATAATATTTCTCTTATTTCTCCACAAAAACTTATGTTGTGGTACTCATTAGAAGTGCCTCGCCGAGGCAATGCATCTCTGTGGTTAATGTTATGACTCCCCAGGCACTTCTAATGAGTAACTGCAACATAGATTTTCATTGAGCAATAAGAAAAATATCAACACTTTTCTGTTGAAAATGAGCTTTCTCTGGAGCTATTCAGGACCTTCACCTGGAGGAAGCTTGGGTACTTTATAACTCCACAATTGAAAACTGAAGCTGCACAGACTGATCTGGGTCTTCACTGTTCACAAGTCTTGAATCCTGACATTTCAAACTCCTAAGAATCCCAAGTAAATACCAATCTGCAATCGCTACTTTATTGAAACTGTTAATGATGAATCCTTCAGTGGTTAATGTTATGATGCATTTATCAGTAGTTAAAACTATAATAGACCTCGCACTTGATGGTTAATGAAGGATGCATCTCTCAGTGGTTAATGTTATAATGCATTTAACAGACGTTAATTCTATAATAGATCTCTAAGTTGGTGGTTAATGTTATGACATGTCTCTGTGGTAAATGTTATGATGCATTTGTCAGCAGTTCATACTATAAAATACCTCTCAGTTGGCAGTTAATGTTATCATGCATCTCTCTGTGGTTAGTGTTATGATGCATTATCAGTAGTTAATACTATAATAGATCTCTCAGTTGGTGGTTAATGTTATGACATGTCTTTATGGTTAATGTAGTCATACATTTCTCAATGATTGTTATGATGCACTCTCTCTGGTTATTGTTGACTCAAATCTCTGTGTTTAATGCCATAATACATTTCTCAGCATTTAATGCTATGATGTATCTATCAGTTCTTAATGTTATAAATACAACTCACTGGTTAATTTTACAACTTACATTTCATGGATTAAGGCTATAAGAGATCCTACTGGTTAATTCTAAAGCTGGATACATTTCTTATTTAATTGTGTTAATTAAAGTACTACAAATATAGTGTCTGAAATGTTAATTATAATATTACAAATATAAAATTATATTAATTTTCAAAGTCATACCATATCTACATGTCCTTTCCGGAGTTCTAAGACACCAAGATTATTGTAGGCCTCTGCATGATCATTATTGTTAGAGAGAGTCAATCTAAAACACTGGTAGGCTAACGTCATATCTCCTATACCCTGAAGAATGAAACAAACATTATATTAACCCTTGTCCTGCTGAACCCGGATATACCCTGTTTTGCAAACAGTGTAGATCCAGATCAGTTGGCTTCTTCAGAAGCCAACTGATCTAGATCTGCACTGTTTGCCATCAAGTATGCAAATTTATAACAACAATCTGGATCAAGTAACCTGATTGGCTGAAAATTAGAAGTGGGCATGGCATCCTAATTTATTCAGCATGACAAAAGTTAATGTCTTCTAGCATACATATATGAGATGTGCCCATAGGTCCAGATAAAGAGGATATTCAGAGGTAAATTTCTGATATTTTTTGTATAAAATTGTATATTGTGGTATTTGCTGGAATTATCTGAGTGAGGCAATTCCAAGGAGTACCCATAAGAAATTTTAACAAAGAAACAGTATATCCTAAATATATAGCTTCTGATAAGAGGGAGTATCCATATAATATTCTTATTTCTCAAATTTAATGTGGCACCAAAATAAGGCAATATTGATGGCAATAATTTAAAATGTTTGTTATTTTTGCACCAAAACATATCTTGTATGTAGTCAATAAGTACCCAGAATGTATGTTTTGGCACAAAAATAAATTTTTTTGTCTGACCATTCCCCTTTATCTGGACCTATAATGATTTCTATTATATATTTATTGACTCTGCAGGCAATTGTGAAAACCATAGCCAAGCTGTGGGGTAGTACTCTTCTGGGTATGGGAAAATCATTTCCCAAAGTAAGACTGATCTAAGACTTGTGCCCTACACCAAATTGCATTAACACTTATCATGCTATGGGCAAATTCAGCAGACAACAAACTGATGATATTTTTGCAAGAAAATAGGATTTGACACATTATGCAAATTGTCTCCATAGGAGACAATTTGTTTGAAGTGTCAAATCCTATTTTCTAGGAAAATTAAAAAGAATGTTTCAAAATGTCTTCTGCAGAAATTTTTACCCATCATGCTGTTTAGAAGGTATGGTTGGATGACAGATGTACATATGAAGGACAGTGGAATGGAATGCCTGATGACAAACCTATTAGCAAGTCACTGAAGAGGACAGGCTTCCAAGATAATACAATGTAGAAGCTTGATTTCCAGCCCTAAAGCAGTCAACATTTTAAAACCATTTAAAGCTCACGTCACACATAGCTCTAGATCAGAGGTATCTAAATTTACATCCTTCTACCTTCTCAATATCTTATTTCTTAATAAAAATGTAAGTTGTGGGTAAATGTAATAATTGTCTCAGCAAGGCAATTCCAATGACCTCCTCAACATAGGTTCTCATAGAGAAATAATGAAAATATCAATACATTTTGGATGAAATAAAACTGTCTTATCTAGGGTTATGGTCACAGCAGGTGTCAAATATCCATTAATTCCAGCCACTTTAATGCCATTAGTGGTCTGGTAAGGAGAAATGAATCATTGTTTAATAGTCTTAAGACATTATCTCCTGTTTAGACCATGCCTCTGGCTAAACAATTACTGAATTCAACTTCCAGACATCAGAATTTTTTTCTCTATTTTACTGTATATTTCCTTTATAGTCAGGATATTATTTTGGTTTTATTTTAGTGGATTATCAAACATGATTATAAGAAAAAATATTTAGTCACTGGAGACTGGAGCCAGTCTACTAGTATCACTAACAAGGGCTAATAGGCATAGCTGTGTGGGTGTATGATATTTATTCATCATGAAAAATTGTACCTTTCAGCCGCCTGCTGCAGGTAAGAGTCTGCAGACATTTTATGACGAATAGATACACTACCAAAGGAGATCCCTCTGGCCAACAAGTGTTTGTTTCCCTTTTACCCTTAAAACAAGAAAACCTGCATCTGAAAATGTCGACCGTTTATGTCGTCTGCTGAATATTCTTGCAAACTTTTCAAACCTATTTTTGCATACAGACAAACACTGTGGACCCTGATCAGACTGCTCTTAAAGGAGCAGTCTGATCTGGGTCCACACTGTTTGCAGAAATGCATTTTAAAATCACAAGCAGAAGACAAAGCAGATGACAATAGTTGTGATTGGCGCTTTAAGGGTTAAAAGATGGCAGAATTTGCTAAAAAAACAAGCAAATTCCATGGGGAATTTATGTCCCCCGCCTTATTTTTATTTGAGGTGTTAAAAATGGTAAAGTTAACCAGAGGACCATTGGTCCTATATCAATTACCTAAGTATTGAAGCAGGAAACCAGTGATAAAAAATAATTTCAAGATTCTGAAAAAACCACATGCATATCTTCAGACCATCCTTAAAGCACCTGTAAAGTTTCAAAGGATCGGCTTAAAACTGTGGTAGGAGTTACGGGGTCAAGATACCTACTCCCTATACGCTTCTGTAGTATTAGAACTCAAAAAATGTCTGTTAAAAATGCAGAAAAAGTGGTAAAAAATTATTTCAGGATTCTGAAAAAACCACATGCATATCTTCAGGCCATCCTAAAAGCCCTTGTAAAGTTTCAAAAGGATCAGACAAAAACTGTGGGAGGAGTTAAGGGGACAAGGTACCTGCACCCTATACACTTCTGTAATATTAGAACTCAAAAAATGTCTAAGTAAAAAATGTGAAAAAAAAAGGAATAAAAAATATTTCAGGATTCTGAAAAATCCACCTGCATATTTTCAGGCCATCCTAAAAGCCCACGTAAAGTTTCAAAAGGATCGGTCAAAAACTGTGGGAGGAGTTAAGGGGACAAGATACCTACTCCCTATAGACTTCTGTAATATAAGAACTCAAAAAATGTCTAAGTTCAAAACGTGTAAAAAGTGATAAAAAATAATTTCAGGATTCTGAAAAAAACACATGCACATCTTCAGACCATCCTTAAAGCACCTGTAAAGTTTCAAAAGGATCAGCCAAAAACTGTGGGAGGATTAAGGGGACAAAGTACCTGCTCACTATACACTTCTGTAGTATTAGAACTCAAAAAATGTCTAAGTTAAAAATGCGGAAAAAGTGACAAAAAGTTATTTCAGGATTCTGAAAAAAACACATGCATATCTTCAGGCCATCCTAAAAGCCCACGTAAAGTTTCAAAAGGATCGGCCAAAAACTGTGGGAGGAGTTAAGGGGACAAGGTACCTACTCCCTATAGACCTCTGTTATAACAGAACTCAAAAAACGTCTAAGTTAAAAATGCGGAAAAAGTGATAAAAAATTATTTCAGGATTCTGAAAAAACCACATGCACATCTTCAGACCATCCTTTAAACACCTGTAAAGTTTCAAAAGGATCAGACAAAAACTGTGGGAGGAGTTAAGGGGACAAAGTACCTACTAAAAATTCGGAACCACGCACCCCTGAAAACCAAAAACAGTGTCCCTCCACTTTTCTTCGAAAAGGCGAGGGACAAAAAATCTGGGAATAATAACTGCTGTGTTCTATTTTTTTTTTTTTTAACAATTGCAAACAATGTGTTGTTTTAGCTATTCTGTACAAAAAAAAAAAAAAAAAAATCACTGATCTTGAGATCAAGGCTACAGGACTAAGAAATTTGAAGAAATTTGATGTCAAAAGTTTTAGGTTGAAATTTTCTCTTGAATTCCTGGATGTATGTCACTGAAACTTAGACTGATGATAGATACTGGTCCAAAGTCCAAGTTGGTACAAGACCTGTTTCCTTCAATGACATGCACTGGTTAAGGTCAATGTTGTGGACTCAGAAATCTAATGTTAACATTTCAGTTTAAAGTCTTTTAAACATCTACATTTATATCTTATGAATGTCTAGGTGTGTTAAGTTGATACTTGGTTACTCTGTACTGTCATTTATTATATTGCTCTGCCCCACACTAACTCCCACCAATATTCATATACAAAATAAAGAAATAAGCACTTATAGCAGAATGTGACATTTTCTTGAAACAAAAGAACTAAAAACTGTATCTACATATCCTTAACCCTTGTCCTGCTGAACCGGGTAATACCCTGCCCTTGCAAACAGTGTAGATCCAGATCAGCTGGCTTCTGATATGAGTTTGTATCAACAACCTAGATCAAGTTATCTGATTGGCAGAAAATTAGAAGTGGGCGTGGCATCTTAATTTATTCTGCAGGACAAGGGTTAACTTAATTTAGATTCTGTGAAAATGTTAAGTGCTAGAACTCAATGATTAAATGTCAAAAGAACTGGCTCTATTCTAGTTTTAATCTACAAAATCACCTTTTTAACCTTTTCATTCCTTGTACTGAAAACTTATTAGTCATATGACAAGGTCTTATGAATCATTGCACTATTTCTAAGATTTCTTAAGGATTCTCTTGAAATCAACAGAATCCATTATAGCAATCTATAATGACAGAGCTATTGAAACTAACACCACTTAGCACAAATTATTGGAAGAAAACCCAACAAGAGTTGACACCCTAGATCCTCTTGGATTAATTAATAAACAGTTAATGAGTGCTCCCTGTCACATGACCAATGGGCACTCTTCAATAAGTGGAGGTCAAGAAAGTACATCTTTAATCAAAGATGAAGCCAGGGAAGTAATTGAAACTGGATACATCGCCATATGTCAAATCTAGGAGATAAATCACAAAATGAGTAAAAGGGATGGAATATCACTGCTGTAATATGGTATTCTCAATGGGATCAATGAGTAATATAGTACTATTGTAAATACAGAGCTGCCCTAGCACCAGTCAAACGACTTACCCAAATACCGGAACACTACCGAAATACCTGAATACCCTTGACTTTATTACTGTTGATTTATTATGTACACTGCAACACCGTTATAACAGGGTCAGTGGGGTCCAAGGCAGCTGACACCATTATAAGGGATCACAGGTTATAGCAGTCAGACTTAAAACTTGGTCATCACACCCCACAGACTTCTCTATACTATCGAAGTTCTGTATGCAATCCATTGAAAAAAAAAGTTGTTACACATGAATTGTCACACATAAATAAACTTTATTTAATGAAGAAAGCTAGTCAGTTCTTCTTTTACATCCAAGAAGCCTAATTCTTTTCAGAGTAAATAAATAAATTTGTCCTAACTGTCAGTTGAAATGGAAAGACCGGCAGAGAAGAGCGAGAGACCAAAATGTACTGAAAAGACAGTAATCCGTGTATTAGCACTTTATAATTATCACTGATGCAATTACCTGTACAAAAGGCATGCACTGGCTTGGATATTAAATGAAGTTATGCTTTACTTTTTTTTCAACAGATTACAAATTAGGGATCATCTATGTATCAGTTAACCCTTAAACTGCCAATCACATCTGCAGTAGACAACAATTTTGACTTAATGTTTTTTATTTGTCAGAGAAAACAGTCCTGACATTTCATGTGAATCATCTGCCAAGCATGCAATTCAAATGAAATGTCAAGAATTATTTTCTCTTTCTCTTGAAATGGAAAAAAATAAACTAGATTGTCATCTACTACAAATTTTGCTTGGCACTTTATGGGTTAAATGTGTTCACAACCTACGATAACATCAATGTGCATTTTGGCATTGTTTGTTTTGCTCATGTTTCACTCATAATGACACGAGGGCATTTACCAGTACCGTGGCTAGAGCAAAGCTGACTGACAGCAGCTATAGTATAAAATTTAATCCTTTATCGGTCACCAGGTAGATGAATGAAAAAATGACACATGTAACATGCTCTGAAATAGCCTAAACACAAAATACTGATGATGACTTTGGTAAAACAGAATGTGGAAATCAGTGAGAGTACAGTCATGGCAAACGATTTTTTGACTGCTGAGTTCTGCGGAAAAAGAGCAAAACTTTGCGGAGAGCCACAGACCAACCGCATTATAACTTTTCCGGGTTATAAGGGACCACATTATAACAGCATTCCAGTGTAGTCAAACAATTACAAGGGCAAAAAGGCTCTGGCCAAAACATATTTTCTTTAAAACAATCTATGCAAAAATTGCTTTGCAGGCATGTATAATGAAATATGTGTTCGGACTTAAGCATATAAACACAAGCAGATGAGATGCATACTTCACAAAATTATGGGACAATGACACTGGCTAGTAAATCAGCAAACAAACAAAAGGCAGATCTCGCTGAAAAATGAGCAAAACCATCACAAATCGCCTAAAGTTCGACTTTCTTTGGACAAATGCAGAGCAATTCAATAATAAACGACGTTTTCAACTGCCAAAAACAATTATTTGGCAACTGAAAATGATTAACCAGTGTTTGGCGACTGTCATTTTGGCAGTCAAAAACGCAGGATTCTTAATAAAATGATCCACATTCATTGACTCTCTCATCTGTTTGCGACTGGTGCCTACCTGGTTTCCAAAAATTATGATGAAAAATAAAACTATATTTCTATTTTCTTTTCATTTAAAAATTGCTTTTGTTGGTCATTGCATAGTAGGAAAGATAAAGAAAAGTTTATACAAGATCAAACAGATTTCAATTTGCGTTCCAGGAAACTATTTATTTACAGAATTTCTCTTGGTAACCTCCTGAAATGTTGAGGCTTTTTTGGATGACACTCATTTCTTTGCAAAATTCATGATTTTAAAACCTGAATATTAAATCAAAGGACTGATAATCCTAAGAGTCTGCTAGCTTGTAAAGTATTGGTGGAGTGCTGTGTATCTTCTATGCAAACACAATACATGCAAAGAAGATAGGTGGCATTCCAATGCTACCAATACTACACCATAAGATGGATCTCTATGGAATATATCAAGCATCTGGGCATTGTACTTTTTGAAAAGAAGACTTTCTTTAAAAACTCTATCAAATGTACGTCAAGCGAAGACTGCATATGGGTTGAATGAGAAAGTCATAGCGAGTGTTGTCTCTAAATCAAGGAAAGGATACTCGTATAATTTATCTCCTGCAAATAGAATTTCATTCATGTTGTTCACATTCCACATGTTGGTACAGATCCTTTTCTGTACAGCTTTCACCAAAAATACTAAACAACATGGTAGGCATTGATGCCCTCTTGAATCAGGACTAAATATCTCATCTCCTTGATGGATACTTCCTTGCAATAATACAGATGCATTTTCTTGTAGATTTATATGATTTGATGGACCTGGATTTTGCTCTATATCCATATTTTCACACTTGCTTACAACCAGTGGCTTCATCCAATATTAAATTTACATTCAGAGACAAGGCTTTGTGAGAAAATTTACTATTCCTTGAAAAACAACCAACATGAACACTCTGTACTACATGCTTTCACTATCAATTTCTCAAAATCAGTCAGATGGAAATGCATTCTACTTTTTTTAATGTATAAATAAGAATGGGTCTTTACTGAGGCATCTGTGTAAAACAGATATACATATATAATCTAACCATGTACTGAAAAACTAAATACAATTATTTCTCTTCTGTTTTGTTTCTTTCTTCACAAAAAAATCCATTTTATTATCTGCATATATAGGCCAATACAGTGATTGGAGAAATGAACCTCTTTATTTTCCAATGAAGTTTATCACCTGATTATTCCAAATGAGTGTATCTCCAGCAGCAATTTCCAATTTCTAGAATTATTAAAGTTCAACACTAGATATGCTCCAGTTCATACAAATTCAACACCTGATGTAGCTCCACGATTATTCTAGTACAATTTTATAAATTTACTCTATAAACTTATTATTAAGACAAGAGCAGAATAAATAAATTTGAAATGGCTATGTTCAGTCCAGATTAGCGTTAATAACTGATTGTCATTTGCTAGTGCTTCACCTAAGCATCAACAGATTAGCCCGACCAGCTATGCCTACCCTTTTCAAGAGATTTTCAGATGTCCAAAAAAGAAGGGTCATAAACCTATAAATGGGCCAGCAGTCTATCAACTTACACCATTGGTCTCTTTGCTATATTTTAGCGTCAGTTTGAATCTTGGTGTTTAGGCGCCCCGAGATAATCGCTTGAAGTAAGGTTAATGTCTTAAACTATCACAAAAACAAATTTGGATACATAAAACTAATACCCTGGTGTAATTTCAGCATTCAGTTAATAAATACAATGAAATAATTTAGTGCTGTGGGGTGCCTTGGGATATCGTGGGGTGCCATGGGGTGATTAGTAGGACCCCGTGCCGAATTAAAGCCTTGACAAAAGTAGCGTGTGTATTACTACACCGAATTTTGAAGTCTATGTTTCAAATTGCATTATCTAAATCGATTTCAGTTACAGTTATGTTAGCGAAATAAAAAAAACATACAAAATTCCGTTGCTTCACATTCAGTTCACCGTAATAGTGCTGCATTGCGTCTGATTAAGAAGTAGTGCGCGTATAAATATACGCATAAATAGCTGTGATGAGAATCGGCTCATAAAACCCCATGCGATTGCAAAGAGCCTGCTAGCTGTCGCTAGCAGACTCAAAAGTAATGAGTTTATATACTTTTGTTTGTTTTTTTGTTTCAAAGTTCATTTCACTTAATTGAAGTAAGTTAAATACAAAAGTGTTTTAGCATTTTTGGTTTGAAGTGATGGGTATTCCTGTTTTTTCACGGGTATTCCAGTGGTATTCTGGCTCTGAATTAGCAGACTATCAACAATATTTTCAGAGAAAAAAATTCAAGGACAACTTGCAAATTAATGGCAGTTACAAAACTTCCCCTGTCCCTATACTTTGACATAATATATCAAAATCAATTAATGAAAACAATCACAAATATTCAGATGCCTTGACTCTTTTCCATACTTGTCCTAAAATTTCAAAAAGTCCATTCCAAACTGTTATGTCTAATCAAAGCACTGTAGGTGCTGGTGGCCTGGGCATCAGAAGGCCTAGGGGCTTCAAAGCTCCCCAGATTTGAAATAACACAAAATCTGTAAATGCTAATATGATGAATATTTCAACAGAAAGTCTCAGTCTAATAGAGGATATGGTTTCTGAGGTGATAATTTTAAGGAATTCTTTCTATTTTCCATGGCAATCAGTAAAAATAAATCCCTATTGCTGATAAAAGATTACTCAAGAAACATTACAATCGACGTTTTGTCAAAGTATCTGCAGTTGCTGGGCAGTAAATACTTTCCCATTATACTTTCCCATTACAAGTACAGTCAAACCTCAATAGCTCGAACACCGATGGCTCATTTACCATGGCTAATTCGAACTCATTTTAGAGTCCCTACGAAATTCTTCTGCTAGTTCAAGAAAACAAATATTTAGGGAAATTTTCTTATTTTATCATGAAATTGTATGTTGTGTGTACTCATTAGAATTGCCTCATAGATAGCCTGCCACAGCAATTATTTGTTTATGTATTAAAGTTATCCTTGCAAAAATGTCTGGAAAGAAAATGATGGAGGGACAGATAACAATCCTAAAGCAGATCTTGATAATATCAATGGACAAATAACAATCCTAAAGCAGATCTTGATAATATCAATGCATATAGCAAGTTTGGTTAAAAGGCCTTGTTATTAACTCAAGTTATCATCCAGAAATAAAAATATGGACATGTCTCGGGCAGATAACTCCGTAAAAATTTTAGGAAATTTGCCCATTAGCAATTCCAAACC
Organism: Anodontia alba; assembly: GCA_964016985.1. Taxonomy (NCBI): domain Eukaryota; kingdom Metazoa; phylum Mollusca; class Bivalvia; order Lucinida; family Lucinidae; genus Anodontia; species Anodontia alba. The sequence goes on along the minus strand of OZ024823.1, from coordinate 61,416,278 downwards.
TGATCTCCTTACTGTCAATACATATAGCAAGTTTGGTTAAAATCCCTTGTTATTTACTAAAGTTATCATCCGGAAACGAAAATATGGGCGTGTCTCGGGCAGCTAACTCCCTAAAAATTTGACGAAATTTGCCCATTAGTAATCCCAAACCGGATCTCCATAATGTCAATGCATATACATGTAGCAAGTTTGATGAAAATCCCTTGTTATTTACTAAGTTATCATCCGGAAACGAAAATATGGGCGTGTCTCAGGCAGATAACTCCATAAAAATTTGACGAAATTTGCCCATTAGCAATCGCAAAACAATTCTCCTTACTGTCAATGCATATAGCAAGCTTGGTGAAAATCCCTTGTTATTTACTCAAGATATAGTCCAGAAATGAAAATATGGGCGTGTCTCGGGCAGATAACTCTGTCAAAAATTGACGAAATTTGCCCATTAGCAATCGCAAAACCAGATCTCCACAATATCAATGCACATACCAAGTTTGGTGAAAATCCCTTGTTATTTACTCAAGTTATAGTCCGGAAACGAATATATGGACGTGTCTCGGGCAGATATCTCCGTCAAAAATTGATGAAATTTGCCCATTAGCAATCCCAAACAAGATCTCCACAACATCAATGCACGTACCAAGTTTGGTGAAAATCCCTTGTTAGTTACTCAAGTTATAGTCCGGAAACGAAAATATGGGCGTGTCTCGGGCAGGTAACTCCGTCAAAATTGACGAAATTTGCCCATTAGCAATCCAAAACCAGATCTCCACAATATCAATGCACATACCAAGTTTGGTGAAAATCCACTGACGTTTACTCAAGTTATCATCCGGAAACGAAAAACGGACGGACAGACGGACGGACAGACAGGCGGACTCACGGACGACCAACGTGAAACCATAATACCCCGCCACTATTGTTTGGCGGGGTATAAAAATCCCTAAATTATCGCTATTTGCTTCCTGACCTGGCACCATGATTAACCCTCAGTGGCTCGAACTACCCATGTCTCGAACAATTTTCTATGGTCCAAAAGATGTTCGAGCCATTGAAGTTCGACTGTATGACGGAAACTGTAAATGGCATAGCAACCAAACCAAAATGTTGATTTTCATAAAAAAATACAAACTATGCAGCCTCGCAAACTACAGTGTTGCATATGAAGTGACTCAATCAAACCGAATCTCCTATTTTCATGATTTTGTGTGTTCTTTGTTTCCAAAGGCTCTTTGACTTTTATTTTACTCTATTGTAGCTGGTGTTGTGCCATGTGGCGGCCGTAAAAAGTTTCCCCATAGTACATCATCATAGTGCAGGTTATATTTTATTTCCTTTGGGATCACTGAGCCTATCCTGGTTATTTTGAAAATCAAATACAGCTTAAGCCATCGCTAGGGGGCGTATGCAGCCTCACAAACTACAATGTTGCATATGAAGAGACTCAATCAAACCGAGTCTCTGATTTTCATGATTTTGTGTGTTCTTTGTTACCAAAGACAATCCTCTACCAAAGGTACGCTTGGGAGATGGATTGTTAGTGTTGTTATTTGCAGGCATTGATATGACAATGTATACTCCACATAGTACCAGATCAGCGTCAACAAGTGCTGCGGCATTGAAAATACCAATTGACACTGTATTAAGAACCGCTGGATGGAAGAAGGACTGTGTCTTCAGGAAGTTTTATAAACGGGAAGTAACAAATAACTCTGACTTCAGCAATGCGGTTCTAGAGCAATTGCAGTAGTACATACATGTACATGTTGATGTACATGCCTGACATGTTGTTAATAAAACTGTTTCTGGAAATTATGTTACTTGGGTTACATGCAGCCTGACACATCAAGTTAAATAATTCAGTCATATAAAGTCAGTTAGGATTAAGTTAGCATAATATTGCTTATCATATGAACATGTACATGTCATAGTTTGATTAGATTCATGAGAAATTAATTGGGTGAAAATCATGAAACATGGACTCTAAATACTCATGTGATTCTTAGAGGGTAGATAGGGATAAGAAAATTGACAAATTAAACAAGACTTACCTGTAAGTTGAAGTTTGATGTTAATTTTGTTAATCCCAATCTACCAAGAATCACATGCCCACCCAAAAAGTTTGACCCACTCTGAGCTGTTTAAGGTTCCAAGTTTCATGAAGATTGATTTCCAATCGATTTGTCTCTAAAGTCTGATGTTTTTGGTCACGTGATCGCGCTCGCTCACTCATGTGATTCTTGGTAGATAGGGATTAACAAAATTTAACATCAAACTTCAACTTACAGGTAAGTCTTGTTTAATTTGTCAATTTTACTCTATTGTAGCTGGTGATGTACTGTGTGGCGGCAGTAAAAAGTCTCCCCTTACATCATCATAGTGCAGGTTATATTTTATTTCCTTTGGGATCATTGAGCCCATCCTGGTTATTTTGAAAATCGAATACCACTTAAGCCGGCGCTAGGGGGCATATGCAGCCTCGCAAACTACAGTGTTGCATATGAAGAGATTCAATTAAACCGAGTCTCTGATTTTCGTGATTTTGTGTGTTCTTTGTTTCAAAAGGCAATCCTCTTTGACTTTAGCTATTTTTGTTCTACAGTCACCCCGATACTTCCTATCAAATTTCAAGTCAATGGGCCTTTCTATTCAGGAGAAGAAGTTCAAAATAGATTTTTAAGAGGGCAACTGTGGCGGCCATCTTGTATTTCTGATCGGAACGATTTTAGCTATTTTTGATCTACGAGTCCCCTCGATGACTCTTACCAAGTTTAAAGTCAATTGGCCTTTTGGTTCAGGAGAAGAAGCGAAAAATAGATTTTCAAGATGGCTGCTATGGCGGCCATCTTGGATTTCTGATCGGAACGATTTTAGTTATTTTTGATCTACCAGTCACCCCTATGCTTCTTCACAAGTTTCGAGTCAATTGGCCTTTCGGTTCAGGAGAAGCAAAACATAGATTTTCAAGATGGCCACCAGGGTGGCCATCTTTGATTTCCAATCCAAACAATTTTAGCTTTTTTTGATCTACAAGTCACTCAAAAAACTTCTTACCCAGGTTCGAGTCAATTGGCCTTTTGGTTCAGGAGAAGAAGTGAAAAATGGATTTTCAAGATTGTTCCATGGTGGCCATCTTGGATTGGAAAATTTTGATGATGATGATGATGAGTTCAGATTTAACGATGCATTAACCCATGAGGGTCATTAGCGCCTAAATGGTGTTCTAACTTGGTTTTGAAATGTATCAGTTATAATGATAAGTCATACATGCCTAAAATGTAAAACTAGAACGAAGTTAAAAAGAAATACAAATTGTTATATTTTGTTAAAAAGATTGATGTGATTTAAAAACATAAGTGTGTTATCAGCAGGTACATCTTCAAATAAGTATCTTAGGTCATTTGTTTGGAAAAATTGACGTCATTTTTCTTTTCTTTTTTTTATCTACAAGTCACTCTGATGCTTCCCACCAAGTTTCGAGTCCATTGGCCTATTGTTTCAGGAGAAGAAGTGAAAAATAGATTTTCAAGATGGTGGCCATGGGGGCCATCTTGGATTTCCGATAGGAAATATTTTAGCTATTTTTGACCTACAAGTCACCCTGATACTTCCTACCATGTTTCCAGTCCATTAGCCTTTTGGTTCAGGAGAAGAAGCGAAAAATAGATTTTCAAGATGGCCTCCATTGCTGCCATCTTGGATATCCGATCTGAACGATTTTAGCTATTTTTGATCTACAAGTCACGAAGATGCTTCCTACCAAGGTTCAAGTCAGTTGGCCTTTCTGTTCAGGAGAAGAAGGGAAAAACAGATTTTCAAGATGGCATGGCAGCCATCTTTCATTTCCGAACGGAACAATTTTAGCTATTTTTGATCTACAAGTCACCCTGATGCTTCCTACTAAGTTTCAAGTCAATTGGCCTTTTGGTTCAGGAGAAGAAGCGAAAAATAGATTTTCAAGACGGCTGCCATGGTGGCCATCTTGGGTTTCTTATTGGAATGATTTTAGCTATTTTTGATCTACATGTCACTCCAATGCTTCCTACCAAGTTTCAAATCAATTGGCCTTTTGGTTCAGGAGAAGAAGCAAAAAATATTTTAAGATGGCAGCCATCTTGGATTTCCGATCTGAACGATTTTAGCTATTTTTTATCTACAAGTCACCCCGATGCTTCCTACCAAGTTTTGAGTTAATTGGCCCAGGGGTGTAGGAGGAGTGTTGATGCCGCACGACGGACGCCGCACAATGCAAGACGGACGATGGACATTGACTGACCACAATAGTTCACCTTGAGCACTTCGTGCTCAAGTGAACTAATAAGGCACTTTGCCTGCAAGGTCAGTAACTCTTAAACCATGAGACTAAGAAACTCAGTTTTGTGTTCTCTAGTAAGTGATTTTCAACAAAGAATCCAAAAATAATGAGAAATATAAGGCCATTTGCCTGCAAGGCCTGTAACTCTTAAACCATAAGACTAAGAGACTCAATTTTGTGTTCCCTAGTAAGTGATTTTCAACAAAGAATGCAAAAATAGGGAGAAATACTAGAATTTGTTTTTCTATAAAAACATAGACGTCTGCCCCCTTTTTGGTGTCATATTGTATGGTACATGCAGTGAACATTTATATTAACTAATGAGATTCCAAGGGAAATAACTCAAAAAGTAAAAATGCAAGAGTTATAGTTCTTGTAGCACATCGTCTAATGTTGATTGGTTTAATCATATTTTATTGTAGCGGTTTTCAAGTTATAGAGTGGACATGTTTTTTTATGACAAAGTTCCAAGGGAAATAATTCAAAAAGTATAAATGCAAGAGTTATGGTTCTTGCACTCTGCTCATCGTCTAATGTTGATTGATATTTACATGAAGTTTCTTGAATACATCTTGAACAAGTTTCAAGTTACAGAGCGGACACAATTTTGTGACAGACAAACTTCCAAAGGAAATAACTCCAAAAGTATAAATGCAAGAGTTATGGTTCTTGTGCTCTGCATGTTGTCAAATATTGATTGATATTTATATGAAGATAGCTTGAACAGTTTTCAACTTATAGAGCGGACACGATTTTGTGACAGAGTCCAAGGTAAATAACTCAAAAAGTATAAATACAGGATTTATGGTTCTTGCACTCTGCATGTTGTCTAATGTTGATTGATATTTATATGAAGTTTCGTGAAGATAGTTTGAACGGTTTTCAAGTTATAGAGTGGACACGTGTGTGACAGACAGACAGACAGACACCTGGGGGAAAAACAATATGGGGGAGACATAATAAGGCCCTTTGCCTGCAAGGCCTGTAACTCTTAAACCTTAAGACTAAGAAACTCAGTTTTGTGTTCCCTAGTAAGTGATTTTCAACAAAAAAAGCAAAAATCATGAAATAATAAGGCGTGCATCTAGAGAATAAGTAAGGGAGATAACTCCAGATGGACAGATGGCCGGACTGATGGACGCTCAGGCACCTTTGCCTGCAAGGCCTGGAACTCTAAAACCGTAAGTCTGAGAAACTCAATTTTGTGTTCTCTAGTAAGTGATTTTAGATTTTAACGCAGCAATGTCAGTTGCACGTGGAGTTGAGCAGTTGTAATGATATGTACGGGGACTGACTCTCTGTTTATTGTACTCTATGTAAAACCCATGGAGAAATTTTCAGGTACCAGTCTGTCTTTCTTTGGTTACTATTTAATTACTATTTTTTTTAACAGTAAATATAGCTGAAAGTTATCAAAAGATTTAAGGCATAATATGGTTTCAAATATAAAAATCCGTTGACATTTTTTCTTGGCTTTTTAGATATGCAAATACTCTTACTTTTCCGTTCTACTATTGGCTATCAAGATCGGCTATCTCCATACAGCATAATAATTTGCAGTTATGAATAAGCTCATCAGGGCTCAAAATTTTTACTCAAACAGTTTTGTATGAGAAGCATCGTACATATGTCTAAGTTTGTTGTAAACATAAACCTTATTATTATTTTCAACCCAAATATACATTTTTCATGGGCCTTTTTTTTTTCAGCATAGTTGCAGGCGGTACTTTGCACTTTTACTCGGGCTTTTCCGTAAATGATTTGGCAGGGGTTGAAATTTTGGTATGATTACTATGGCCTTGGGCTTGGCTTAAGCCCAGGACAGGCCAAAAACTACTGGATGAGTTACAAACACTGTAAACCCTAATCAGATGCAGCACTGTCTGATCTGGATCTACACTGTCTGAATACTTAGGGATTTGATATTTTTCTTATTTCTACATACAAATATATTGTTGGTACTCCTTAAAATTGCCTCAATGAGTACTCCAACTTAGGTTTTTGTGGAGAAAAAAACAAAATTGCTTATCCTGAGCTACATTTCGGTGTCCATATAAATCAGCAGCATGACCCAACATATTCTTGTACACTTAACCCTTGTCCTGCTGAATAAATTAAGATGACACACCTACTTCTAATTTTCAGCCAATCAGATTACTGGAACCGGGTTGTTGCTATAAATTCACATACTTAATGGCAAATAGTGCAGATCCAGATCAGTTGGCTTCTTCAGGAGCCAACTGATCTGGATCTACATTGTTTGCAAAGGCAGTGTAGATCCGGGTTCAGCAGGACAAGGGTTAATATCAGTAATATGAATACGAAAATTCAACATAATGCCTTGTAGACTTGTTTATGATTCCAATGGGGTACTTCTGTTTCAGTTCCTCTTTACTTATTCTACTTCCAAGGAAGTGTTGTGATGACATCTCATGGATTGTGGCCTTGAGATTTGTTTACTTTATTTTTAATTGCTGTTGATGTAAATTTTGGTGAAACTGGGTACAGAGCCGTAGATAAGGCAATGTTTCAAGTAGGAATGTTATATCAAAACATACTCACTGGATAATAATTAAACTTTTAAAAAATTACCTTGTGGAATATCCCTAATACATGTTTTGTGCCAAGACATATTTTGTGGATACCCATTAATACATTAATCAAAGCACTGAGAGTGCTGTTGGGGGAAGTTGCCTGAACTCTTGAACTCATTGGGATTTGGATTGAAATAAAAAAAAAAGTACTCCATAATGGCAACCCATTTGGGGTTCTGCCCATTTAATGCAGATCTGCATTCTCAAATATTGTTATCTCTTTTGATAAATACAGAGATCTGTATTTTTTTAATAACAGATATCTTGACTTGAAATGCAGATATTTGTACTTGAAATAGAGATATATCTAACTGAAATGCGGATATTGATATATGAAATATATACATCTCTATTTTCGATCATAGTATGTCAAATACAGATATCTGCATTTCAATTAGAGATATCTCTAATTAAGCTGAATCCTCGATATCTGAATTTAAAATACAGGTATCTCTAACTGAAATGCATATATCTGAGATAGATGAATTTCTAAATTGAATACATATATCTGTATAATCAATTAGAAATATCTGCATTTCAATATCTGTATTTATGATTGAATTAGAGATATCCCTATTCACTCCACTTATGGGAAACTGATACCTCCATTGCCAATTTTTACATGTGCACCGTTCACCGGTTACAAATACCCATGTGACAGACGGCGCAGTTTTCCCCCCTTACAGACAACCACAGGACGCTGACTTTTCATCACAAGCCCTAACAAAGCACTCACAACGTTCCTAATCCACTTTTACTATCATAAGCTGCACTTGCTTATTGTAGTAAAATGGATTCTGGAGAGTGCTTTTAGGGTTTGTGATAAAATGTCAATGTCCTGTGCAGACAACGCAAATAAACTTATTAAAGATGCTCAAGATTTCACATCATCCTCTCTTTACAGTCAAACCCTTTGCTATAAACATTCCCATATGTTTTGTTACTAACAAGCATACATAAGCTTTATTCGTATAAGCCGCCAAAGATTGTTGTGCGAAAAGACAACTTAAGAATAGCCCCTTCTCTGCCCTTTTCCGTGGTTGGTAGAACCATGGCCAGGGTATTTTTATTTTATTTTTTTTTTTTTCACAGATTACTTCAGAGCTTGGGAATTGCACCAATTTCTGATGGCCTCTCACAGTTTAATGAACTGGATTGGGGCATGCTTCAGCAAGAAAAAAAAAAAAAAAAAAAAAAAAAAAATGAAGATTCCCGCAATTTTCTGCATGATTTTCATTTTTCCGGACCTAAAAGTACATAAGAAGTTACTTTTTGTTCATTTTTCTCTGACATGAAAGCAAGGTATCAAATATTGATAAAAATTCAATGATATCACTCTCATCTTATAAGAGGATGTTACACATTGCAAAAGGAAACATACCAAGGCTATACAAGGGAAATATTTAATGGTACGAAATAATCTGCTACGAAACGTCCAGCCTATATCACAAAGAAATATGGGTCAATTCCAGCAATTCCTCTCACTCAGCTTTCACTAGGGCACTAGATAAGCAGAAAGAAAAGAAGATGCTCAGAATATTTAATAGGTGAGTTCATGCCTTGCACCTTTGGATTTTGACCCTTCCCACCCCCACTCTGTGTCTCATTGGGGAAGCTTCCCCTCTATTTCAAATTCCTAAAATCACCTCTCCTTGTTACACAACACTATAGATTTGCTTTGCTTTACTGGAATACTGGAGTAGTCATATTCATCTGCTGATATTGTACACAATATGATCGAAAATTATTTCTTCAAAAGTTTGATGTTTCCTTTGATTTTGTTCATTTATTCACTATTTATAAGCGTTGGAGTGTATAAAGCTAATATGTTTAAATGCAGAATTTAGTGTTATCAGCATTAGCAGAGAACTATTTTGGGGGTGATTTTAGGTAGTTATTAGGTAGGTATTTGCAGTTGAACGGATAGTTGAAATGTGGTACAGTAAATCTGGTGGTACTGAGTACCAACAATACATATATGTTCTGCTGGAGAAATAAGAAAAGCAATGATTTCAAGATACCTTGTAAGTTATCTTGATACTGATCTTGATACTGTGAAGAAATTTATAAGTAATGATTTGACACTTTGACTTGGCTATGCCTCTGACAGTAATGTTTAAACATATACATGTATGTACAAATGTATAACTGCCCAGCATTTGCAACAGCCTTGAGACGGTGAAGAAATTTCTGTCATAATGATTTGAAGCTTTGACTCGACTATGCCTCTGACAGTAACATATAAACATATACATACAAATATATACATTGTAACTGCTCAGCATTTGAGCTACAACATAAGAAAAAATACATTCTTGACATGTGCATCCAACAAAGACTCAAATCAGCCTGCACATCTACGCAGTCTTATCAGAGTCTTCATTGCCTGCATAATGAAACTTCACATCCTCGGCTATCCAAATGTGCTCAGTGAAGATACTGATCTGACTGCACAAATGTGCAGGCTGATCTGAATCTTCGTTGGGGACACATGTCTGAAGATATGTTTTCAGACACTGCGGCTCATTTCATCTTACTTTTCAACATCATCATTATTTTGTAATGGTATATCAACTCACCAGTGCCACATGTCCTATATTATACCAAACCTCTGCTAAGGTTATTTCATCAGCTAATGACAAGGCTCGCTCAAAACATGTTAACGTCATATCATACTGCTGAGCATAAAAACAACATAAGCCCAAGTTGTTAAACAATTCCGCATTATAAACACCCATCTGTAGTAAACGCCTGTAAAAGACAAGAAATTATTGCTTAGTATGCTGTGCTGACACATGTACTGGGATATATTTTCTTATCTATTCCCATAAAACAGGGGTTGACATTTAATATAGAGACAATTTTTTACAAAATGTCAAGCCTAATTTTATGGGAAAATTAAGAGAAATATTTCCAGTTTGTCATGTGTCAAATTTGCCCAATGAGTACCTAAGGGGGAAATGACACATTTTCAAGGGCAACAACTCTATCAAAATCATTTTTGCTTCTACCCACTCTTAAAGAAAAGAGTTTCTTCTTACTGGAAGCAAATTCTTTCCTTTTTGAGCAGACCCCTTTCAGAAAGGAATTAGTGTGCAGGGAAGCAAACAGGAAATCACAAAAGTGTCTCCCTCATCAAAAATGGCAGATAATCTTCCAAGTTTATCAATTCTCCAGAATCTTCCGTGTTTTTTTTTTTTTTTTTTTTTTTTTGTGTTTTTTTTTTTTGTGTTGAATCTCAGTTATAAAGAGATTTCACAACCAGTAAATGTCCATAGATATGGAATCTTCTGGCTTTGAACATGAACACTTACAGGTTGTGTACTAATTACACCACAAATGACAATGTTCTTTTTCCTGTATTAAATTTACAGATGGGTTACGCCTGTAAAACACACGGAAAATAGACATAAACTGTATTTTACAGGCGTAAAAGGGGTGGAAAATAAAATCCACTAAAATTAAGCCCTTAACAGTAGAGCTGTAAAAGCTTAGATTCTGAAAGTTACAGGCGTAAATCAGAATTATGGGCATAAAATTTGACTCTTTGTTTCACCTGGCTCAATTTTTATACCTAGCTCAAATATTTTCTAAGTTCAAATTTACAGGTGTAAATAAAAATTACAGTCGTGAAATCAAGTTGGGTACATTCTTGGACACTTTGGTTTGTTTGGCTAAACAACTAGGCTGTGTTTTTTTTTTTTTCAAAAAGTGTCTGAAATGCAAGTTTCAAGTCTCAAACAACAAATAGATCCTAATTTACTGATTTTCTTTGCAAGTAAGAAAGAATGCCATATGTTTGGTGTCTAGATTGCAATTTAGTGAGAGAAAATGCTTTGATAAGCGAGACAAATCCAATGTCATGTATTTTCGTGGGTGAAAAAACAAGAGGCCCACAGGCCACGGCTCGCTCACCTGAGTGACATAACCACTGCAGACATGCAGATGTTATGCAACATTTTTCCAATCCTATCATCGCAACAAATGAAAAGATCATCATTTGAGCAGTTCTTAGTTTTGAAGAAGACTATATGGGCCTGATAGTCAATGGAGCATGATCATTTGAATAAACTATCAGTCACATTTCAACGGAAGGATCAATGTGAAATTTAGTGGAAATTGGCTAAGTGGTTTCTGAAGAATCATGATTTTATACATGTAAACAGCACAGTGGCAGGGAAATATAATAAATATAAACCAGATGATGGCCATCTTAGATTTCCAATCAGAACAATTTTAACTACTGTTGATCTCCAAGTCACTTCGATACTTTCAATATAAATGTATACGGCCCACACAAATGGGGAAGAAAATTTGACCTTGGAGGTAAATGTCAACATAGAACCATCATTTTAGCAATTTTGGTAGATCTCCTGTCCCCTATAATTTGTGCAAAGATTAGGGCCCAGGGATTATTTGGTTATCGAGAAGAAGATTTTTAAAGGTTTTTACCATATATGGGCATGGCAGCCATCTTGATTAATGGGCCATGCCCATTTTAGCAATCTTTCATTCTCCTGCCCAAGGAGGCTCCGCATGAAATTTGAGCAACACTGGCCAGGAGGCTTCAGGGGAAAAGCCATTTGAAATTATCAACATTTTTTCCATACAAATGTATGGGGCCCATACAAATGCATACAGAAGCAAACTTGACCTCACCGTAAAAAGGTTAAATGTCAATGTATGACAATTATTTTAGCAACTTTGGTAGACCGCCCGTTCCAAATGATATATGCAAAGATTCAGCCACAAGGCATCCTCGGTTTTAGAGAATAAGATTTTTAAGGGAAGCAAACTTGACCTTGCCATAAAAAGGTCAAATGTCAATGTACGACCATTATTTTAGCAACTCTGGTAGACCCCCTGTCCTCGATGATTTTTGCAAAGATTCAGCCCCAAAGCATCCTCGGTTCTAGAGAAGAAGATTTTTAAAGGTTTTTACCATATATGGGCATGGCGGCCATCTTGGTCAACAAACCGAGACCATTTTAGCAATCTTTCGTTCCCCCTACCTATAGAGGCTCCATATGAAATTTGAGCAAAATTGGCCCAGAGGCTCCAGAGGAGAAGTTGTTTGAAATTCTGAACATTTTTCCCATACAAATGCAAAAGGAAACAAAATTGACCTTACCGTAAAAAGGTCAAATGTCAATGTACGACCATTATTTTAGCAATTTTGGTAGCCCTTCCATTCCCAATGATATATGCAAAGATTCAGCCATAAGGCACGCTCAGTTTTGGAGGAGAAGATTTTTATAGTTTTTTTTCCCATACAAATGCATAGGGAAGCAAACTTGACCTTGCCGTAAAAAGGTCAAACATCAACGTACGACAATTCTTTTAGCAATTTTGGCAGACGTCCCGTCCCCGACGATTCCTGCAAAGGTTCAGCCCCAAGGCATTCTCGGTTCTGGAGAAGAAGATTTTTAAAGGTTTTTACCATATATGGGCATGGCAGCCATCTTGGTCAATGGACCGTGACCATTTTAGCAATTTTTCGTTCCCCCACCCTAAGGAGGCTCCATATGAAATTTCAGCAAAATTGGCTCAGCGGCTTCAGAGGAGAAGTCGTTTGAAAATGTTAATGGACTGACGCACGGACGGACGACGAATGAAAAGTGATCACAATAGCTCATCCTGAGCAGAGCTCAGGTGAGCTAAAAATGCCACTGAAAGTTATTATATATGTGGGACAATTTGGACAGATGTGGCAGTGCCTAAGAATCTAATACCTTTTTAGGGCCTAAATTCTTCTCTATGAAAATTCAGATAGGAACTGCAAATAATGTAGACCCTTAAAAGACTGACTGGGGACTACTCAGTTTGCTTGTGCTTTTTTGTCCCAGTATTTATGGTTTTCTTGATATTGTATTCCCTGTACACCTTACAACTTTTTGTTTTACTAAATTGCATTGTGAAAAAGTTTAGAAATATTTCTTCTACTGCAATGATCAACTTGCTCAGATGTGAAGCAAGAAGTATCTGGCTTTTAGCAGTTAATGCTGGTGAATTTGATACTGTTTGTATATTCACATTTTCTATTCTTTTTATTTATCTTATTTTACTTTTATGTCTGTCCCAATACTTGGGATAAATATGGTAGTTCACATTTTCTTTTTCAGGAGAAATGTTTACTCAAATTTGAAACCATTTGTCATATGCAGGTACTTAGTATGGATTCTTCAAACAAACAGAGGTGCCCTGCTAGACAGTCTGTTTGCTAGTTTCAAAGCTGACAATTAATGCATATTATTAATTCAATTCAAACCATCTCAGATACCACACACATTACAGAGATATTCATGGGAATAATTGTTGAGCTAAGTACTCTTTCCATTTATAAATAATATCATCTCTCTTGGGGCCTAGATCGTCCACCCTAACGATTTCATTTATTATCTTTATCCAACCACAAGGCCGTGATCATCCACCTTGTTGGTTGTGTATGTCCTTCTATGGGGCAGACATCACTCACCCCATGCATAGCATCCACTGACTATTATTTCATATCACGTCTATATCTACTGGCATTTATCAGCTCTCTTGGGGATGAGAGCATCCACCCTAACCATTTCATTTATTATCTTTATCCAGCCACAAGGCCATGATCATCCATCTTGCTGGTTGTGTATTTCATTCTATGGGGCAGAGATCACTCACCCCATGCATAGCATCCACTGACTATTATTTCATATCATGTCGATATCTACTGGCATTTATCAGCTCTTTTGGGGATGAGATCATCCACCCCAAACATTTTATTTATAATCTTCATTAGATCACGAGGCAGCATTCATCCACCTTGCTGGTTGTGCATCTCATTCTAAGGGGCTGAGATCATCCACCCAATGCATCTGTTGACTAATCATTCATACCATGAATATATCTACTTACATTCATCATCCCTCTTGGAGCCAAGATCTTCCACCCTACACATTTCAAACATAATCTTTGTCAAACAATAAGGCCATGATCATCCACCTTGCTGGTTGTGTATTTCCTTCTATGGGGCAGAGATCATTCACCCCATGCATCAGCTCACTAATCAATCATACCATGTCTATATCTACTAATTTTCATCATCTCTCTTGGGGTCAAGATCATTCACCCCAAACATATCATTTATAATCTTTATCAGACCACAAGGCCATGATCATCCACCTTGCTGGTTATGTATCTCATTCTATCAGGCTGAGATCATTCACCCCATGCATTTGCTGACTAATCATTCATACCATGTCTATATCTACTGATGTTCATCATCGCTCTTGGGACTGAGATTATCCATCCCAAATGTTTAATTTATAATCTTTATCAGACCAAAATGCTGTGATCATCCACCTTGCTGGTTATGTATCTCATTCTTCAGGGCTGATATCATCCACCCTATGCATCCTCTGACTAATTATTCATTACAAAAGGCCGTCGTATCTGTGAGGCCATGATCATTCACCCCACATTTCCATCAACTAACCATTCATAACAAGAGGCCGTGATCATCCACCTCATGTCAGCTGTGTAGCAATGATATGGGGCTGAGATCATCCACCCCATTTTTGTAGTTACATACCATACTTATCATCAGAACATGAAGCTGTGAGCATCCACCTCTGGTCATTCATGTATATCACAGTTTTGAGTAGCCTCCATAGAGAGAGTCTATGACATTCCTTTTTTATTATATGGGGCCTAGATCATCCACCCCATTCTGCAATTTAGACAACATTAACAGAGCATATAGTCGTGATCATCCACCTTGTGGAAAGCATCTTTTTATTATGTGGCCTTATCATGTGGGGTCAAGATAATCCAGTCCATTGTTGCTAGTTCTAGTTCTTCAAAGTCAGATTACGTATGGGGCCAAGATTAGTCAAGTGTCTGATCTAAGGGGCTGAGATCATCCACCCCTTTCTCTTGTAATTTGTAAAATTTTAGGAAGAAAAATACTAGGAAAGCTACAATCATGATGTGCAGCCAGCTAAACTACACTGGTAAATCATTATCAGACCATGAGACTGAGATCATCAACCTCTGGTAAGTTAAGTATCATATCGCATGAACATCAGCCGTCCAACTGTGATTTCTACATTCTAACAGAGGTTGTAATTACGCCTTTGCTCATAATTATGTCAGACAATGAAGGCTGCGATAATCCTTCTCCAATTCAGTCAACTATATTGTTCAAGGAACTGAGATCACTCGCCTTATTATATACATATATAGGTAGCCAGACAGGTCAAAATCACAAACATTGCCATCCAAGCCATCAGACAAAGATAAAATGCAATCATCATCAGACAACAAGGCTGAGAGAATCCACACCATTTTTTGCAGTGTTTTATTCAGTATCAGACCATATATGCAGGCTGTGATCATCCACCTCAACGTCAAGGTAAGAGAACTCAGGAATTGATAAAATCAGATCCACGTCAAGTATCTTACTTATGTAAACGAGACCATACACCTCATTTGGACAGAACTTTATCATTAAATGAATCTATGAAAAGAAGGCCACAACCACCAAAACAGCTCTTCAAGTCATAACATGTATATAAACAGGAGAAACTGTCAGACTATGACCATCAATCTTGGGCCAGTATTCATGTGGGGCTAAGATCAGCCATCGTTCTGCTAATTTTTGCATAATCAGCTGAGCATGAGGTATCATCCACTTCATGACACTCTCTTTTCAAATGGGACAGAGATATTTAACCCATTTTTCACTCATTCTCTTTGTACAACTACAGGAGCTGTGATCATCCACTTCAATTTGCAAACTATGGTTAAAATATATGTATCTTATCTATGAGGACAAGGTCCTTCACCCTATTCAGTTGTGGTTTCTAAAAGTGTTAAAAAAAAAATAACTATTTTGATCTTAAATTTAATTTGTAGATACAAAGGAAGCAACAATCATCTTAAACCACTGAAAGAGGACAATCATATGTGTTTCTAAATTTTTCAAGATTTACAGCTATGTTTGCCACCTTGTGTCACAAAGTTTATAGGAAGGTGTCCTGGGTTATCCTTTTTTTATAGCAATTACAATGCAGAGGCGTCTAGTCTGGATAAGCAATTCTGTCTGTCCATCCTGTGGATGATAATAGTTTCTCGCATCTCACAGTATATTGAGAAACTTTTGTCTTTATGTTAGGAATATTCATTATGCTGTCAGCAGGTCAGTTTGAGTATCACATGATTATGTTTTTGTGAAGCGTCCTGAACTTTCACTTCATCACGTTATATAAGTAAGAAATATTATTATTTTCCATGTATGTAAATTCTAAACTAACGCGATGAAATGAAATTACGCTAGCTTGGATGAGGTCAATATCCAACCTTTAGGCATACTGTGCATGGCATTCAACGCGTTCTAGCGTTTTTTTTTTTTTTTTCCCAAAGGTTTTTTTTTTATCTCTGGTTTTCATGATCAGCTGTTATACTAACAAGAAATCCGCGGAAAGCGATGTCACACCTGTGGGGATTAAGTCATACAAGTTCCTATTTGTATTGAAAAAAATCTATTTTGCAATATTCAAGAAATTGATGGGTTAGTTTGTAAGAAAAATGGACAAAGTAGAAAACTGAAGAAAAATGTCATGTGACAATCCCAAGCTAGGTATTGTTAACAACAATATGTATGCAAAATATGATCCTAATCCATCAATTCTTTCACAAAATATTGAGCGGAAACCAATTTTGGGCATAAGTCAAGGGCTCCTGCTGAAATGAATCTGAGATTTATGTGCAAACAATATGCACATCTTCAGACCATGACCTAATCATCTGTGAAGTTTCAAAACTATTGGCCTAAAACTGCAGGAGGAGTTGCGCTCACGAAACACTCACTGACTATAAGGGTTTTAGGTAAAAACTGACTAAGTTAACAAAGCGGAAAAAGTTGAAAAAAAAAATCTGAGATTTATGTGCAAACAATATGCAAATCTTCAGACATTGACCTAATCATCTGTGAAGTTTCAAAACTATTGGCCTAAAACTGCAGGAGGCACTCACGAGACACCCACTGACTATAAGGGTTTTAGGTAAAAACTGACTAAGTTAACAAAGCATAAAAAGTTAAAAAAAAAAATCTGAGAATTATGAGCAAATAATATGCACATCTACACACCATGGCTAAAACATCTGTGAAGTTTCAAAATGATTGGCCAAAAACTGAAGGAGGAGTTGCGCTCACGAGTCAATTGTTGACGAACGGACAAATGAACAGGTCACGGCACGCCTATATAGCACCTGTGTGCTAACGCAGGTGCGACAAAAATGGAAGAATAAATATTTCTGAAGCATTAATAAGCAAAACAAATATGATATACAAATATTTCACGTTATTATAAATATGAATGTTGTGAACAAACTTTTTAGGTTAAATTTTATGCAATCAAAAATTACTGCAGTCTCTGTTTTTTTAGGGGCCTCATTTGATACTATCGAATTTGTATGGCCATCTTGACTCCCCACAAAGTGGATTCACACTGTCTGAAATATGGAACATAAGTTTGTTAGGTAAAAACTGACTAAGTTAACAAAGTGGAACAAGTTGAGAAAAAAAAATCTGAGAATTAGGAGCACACAATATGCATATCTACATGCCATGGCCAAAACATCTGTGAAGTTTCAAAATGATTGGCCAAAAACTGTAGGAGGAGTTGCACTCACAAGTCAATTGTTGACGAACGGACAAACGAACAGGTCATTTTTATGCAATCAAAAATTACTGCAGTCTCTGTTTTTTTAGGGGCCTCATTTGATACTATCAAATTTGTATGGCCATCTTGACTCCCCACAAAGTGGATTCACACTGTCTGAAATATGGAACATAAGTTTGTCACAGGGAATAGCTGGTGCCAGATATGTAAGGTACTGGCTGTTGTAACCTGCTTAGTCATAATCTATGGCAAACAAAGATGGGATCAGTCCATGGTGGAATCACCTACATCAGCCAGACTTGGTAGGGTTCATGGAACCACCTGGCATCTATCTTTTGGTTAACTTTATGTGTGGGATCAGACCTCTTTACATTACTTCTGTCTGTTATCAATCCATTAGCCATTCTGTTGGGATGTCGAGCTGCCTGGCATTACTAATCATTTACCAAGGTCAAGTGAGTAGCCCCCAGGAAAACAGCCAAACATTTGTATAAATTTGTGATGTACAGTTGTATACATAATAAACTTAGAACAGTCGTATTCTTATGTTTTGTACAAACCTCTTTATAACTGGGATTCAAAGCAAAAACTGTGTTAGCTAAACATCTGTTTTGTATCCAAACAAAATTGAACAGATTATATTGAAAAATGATTTATGGTCATTTTTTTCTATATAATCTATACAATTTTGTTTGGATACAACCCTTTTGGGGTCCGCCTTTAAATCGTCTTATATCCAAAAGCGTCTTATAATGAACTGCCTTATAATAAGGTTCCAGTGTATGTATACAAGGAGGTTTTTTCAATCAGACATCTGCTGTCAAAAATATACAAGACTATACTACAATGGTTTTTTGATAATAATTTTTATGATTAGCTCCCACACTGAAGCCAAAAATAGATTTTTATACCTGCTGATCTGATCTAAGCAGTTTTCTCATGTTTTTTCTTCTTATTTCCATTTGTTTTCTTATTCCCAATATACAACAAACATTCCACAATGGTGAGTCTGACAGGTGTGCATTTTATCACTTAGTACTCTGGGTAAAATTTTCAACAGACAACATGAAATATTTTTCTTATTTTTCCCAGGGAACTGGATTTACCATTTCATGCACACTGTCGCCAATGGAGACAATTTGCATGAACAGTCAAGTCCTGTTTTCTGGGAAAAATAAAAAAACATCACTAATTTGTTGTCTACTGAAATTGCCCAGAGAGTGGTAAAAGTTACCATACTTCAGTGTTTAGCAGATCTGTGGTACTGTTGTTGTTGTGCTGGGCCCAGTTGTTCAAAGCATTGTTAGCTTAACGAGCTTGTTAAGGGTCATTTCAACTGTTTTAGCTGATTCAATATGCAATATTCTGATATTTTTGCTGAAAAAATGTAAGTAGCTTTTGCACTGCAAAAGCTACTCACATTTTTTCAGCAAAAAATTTCAGCATATTTGCGTATCACTCAATGTAAATTTTAATGAATCGTTAACTAACAACATAATTAGTTTTGAACAACCGGGCCCTGATTTTTAATGCTACCCGAGGCATGCATATGTACAGGCTTGCTTTCGTGGAATAACCCATGCACACTTGGTGCCACTGTCTGTCACCAAGCACCACCCTGTCCACAATTTCATGGACTTTAAATTTTAAGACTACAATCACTGACATTAAAATAATACAGACCTGATACAGTTTAACTATTAGCATGTTGAATTTACATTTAAGCAGACAACAGTTCAATATATTTTACCCTGAAAACATGGCTCAAAATTTCATTCATTTCCTCTGAAAATGATTTGAGTGGAATATCCATCTGTTTTCTGGGAAAAGTAAGGATAACAATCTATTATATAATTATATGTAGCCAAAAGATTCAGACACCTTTACTACTTAACAGTTTGAACATTTGACCACCTGGTGACATGTCTAACAAGTACTCAAGGAATGGCAAAGAGCACAGACACTGATTAAACTGCTCCTTAAGGAGCACTTTGATCTGTGTCTGTACTGTTTGCTCAGACATAACCGTCCAAATATTTAGGGTAACTACAGTAAGCTTGTCAGTGGTTGGTTAATATTTTGCCTTGAGCATGTTTCAGAAAATGTTGAGCTTTTTCACTTTTTCCATTCAAATCATAATTCAGTCACTTCAAAGCTTTTGCACTCAGTAATATGCTGTCTGTTGTATAACTGTGCTGGGAGCAAGCAAAATCAACTATGTGGCATTTGTGAACAGGGGAGACTTTGCTCAGCCTTCAACCTGCTCAGCTTGCTCAGAGTCTTTACTATCAGCAGGAACAATCTGCTGAGCTACAGTAATAGATATGGCAAACAGAGAGGGCTCAGATCTGCCTGAACAGATTGCAGGCTGATCGGAGTCTTCCCTGTTTGCATCTGTCAGACTGTTCATTTTGTTGGAGCTCAGCTTGTATAATTACAAAACCATGCCTCATCACTATACAGGCATGAACAGAGCTTGGCAGCTGTTTTCAATCAATTAGCTTTAATGTTTGTGAAACATTATATGAATTATTTATGAAATATTGCAATAAAATCCACAGAGAATTGACTAGGTGTCTAAATTTAATAAAACTAATATAAAACAAGCATGAAACATCGGTAAATACAGCTGAATTAACTCTAATTTTATTATCATACATGGAAGAACTGGATGACACTAGCACGCAAAACAACACCACATTGTATATGATTTTTCATTCAGTCTTTGGTCATAAAATGTACTTGTTTAACCCTTAGTATGTTGATAATAAAATTAGCAGACTATAAGTGACATTTATCTTGTCTTCCTCCAAATGAGAGGGTGTATGTAGCTTCACAAACTATACTGCTGCATAGGAAAAGACTTAAGAAAAGTGTGTCTCATGCTTTCATTCTTTTGTGTATTCTTTGTTTCCAAAGGCAATCTTTTGGAATTTTATTTTACTTCACTGCAGCTGGTGTTAGGTGCTGTGTAACATCCCCTTGTACTTCAACAAAGTGCAGATTATATTTTTAATTCATTTGGGATCATTGAGCTCATTCTAGTTACTTTTAAAATCAAATACATTTTAAGCCAGTACCAGGGGGCATATGCATTGCTGCATATGAAGAGACTTAAAGGGGGAAAGCAACCTTAAAAGGTATTGTGCTTTAAAGTAAAGAACTTTACAAACAATGAATTCTGACGCAAATTTGATCAAATTTGATCAATATCAGTGGAAAATTAAGTTGATCAATATCGGTGGAAAATTAGGTAAGTTATAGACAATTGAATATTTTAACATTGGTGGAATGGGCGCTGCCATTTTGAATATTTAATGAGGTTTCATAAAAATTAAAATTTGTTTCTTAAAGTAGTTTTTCTCATAAAGTTGGTTTATTTTGCAGGAAATGATTGCTTGTCACTAGAATTAAAAGATTATAAAAATATCTGCAGCAAAATTATTCTTAAAAACCCTTTATAATTTGGTTTTGCATATTTCATTTGAGCTGTGTGACGTCACAAAACCTACAATATGGCGGCATCCATGACAGCCATTTTAAATATATTCAAACCACCATAACCTTGATCTTATTTCTAGGCTGATCTTGAAAACTCTTGCATCAAAATAAATGGCTCATTAAGCACTTTACTCCAAGATATACTTACAACTTATATTGCATCCCCCTTTAATAAAACCTAGTCTCTGATTTTCTTTTGTGTGTTCATTGTTTCCAAAACCAACGTTCTAGATTTTTTTTTGACATTTCATATAAATTGTTTCCATAAGACAAATTGAATGAAATGTCAAGCTCTATTTTCCAGGTTAAATTGGAGAAAATTTAAAATATCACCAGCTAATATTTAAGCTCAAGTTATTATACAAATTAATTCTGTGGTATTCAGTTCTAAGTCAGACTTGCACTCATCAACTCCCTGACTGTGCTGGACACAATGCTTGCATTAAGAGAAGTCCAAGAGTCAGAGAAATTTGAATTCAGCTGACATAAAGTTGAACATTTTAGAAGTACAATGTACATCTTCTGTACTATTATGCTTACATGCCAAATTTCAATTCACAAAGCAAAAATCCTATAGATTTCTTATGTTCACTTTAAACTTTTTATTACATAAATTCTTGATATTTTGTAGGGCAAGATATTTCATTGTTGGAAGCAAAATAAGAAAATAGGTAAGATCTGTACCCTTCTGCAAGATCTTTCTCTTTGAAGAAACAACAGTTTAAATACATCCTGGAGATACTGCTTCATTTTTTCAAAGGTAGACAAATTTGTAGACATGAATTTGTTGAATCATCTCAAAATAGGGGCTACTCATAATGGGAAGAATTTGCACTCAGAAGGAACAAATTCTTCCCATTATTATTTGCCTCCAGTGAGAATGGATGAGCACAGTGAGAATGAATGAGTGTTATTTTATCTTGAAGGAGTATTCAGTATTTAAAAAATGCTGCATAGATTAAATAACATTTCTTTCTTGGTAAAATTGTTACAAATCTGTCTTTAAGATAGCCATTTTTTTTTGGAAAAAAAAAAAAAACTATTCAATTATTCTCAGAAGTAATATTTGTAAGTAAATAACACTGTCTGAATTTACTAACAAGCACAAGTTATAATGAATATAATTATGAGAAAAAAAAAGTTAGCGAGTTTTGAAAGAAAAAAAAGAAAATAAGTATAAAAAAAAAAAGGAAAGAAAAATTTTCGCCCAACGTGGGGCTCGAACCCACGACCCCGAGATTAAGAGTCTCGTGCTCTACCGACTGAGCTAGCCGGGCTGATACACATACATTGAGCGTTTATCTTATTTATAATATTCACCTTGATGCACAGTACTCGATATACAGTTTTTGTATTTTCTGTATTTTATTTCGTTCCTACACCCTTTTTTCTTACATCACACCCCAATATGTTCATTTTTTTTTTTTGTCTCACCTTTGTTTTACGATTTCAAATTATTTCATCTCCTTGGCCTTACGCAATATATATCCAGGGGACAATACTCGTGTCCATACACGATTGAAGCAAACACGGTTATTTTTCTTAATACGGTGCACGACAATTTCACACACATGCACAAACAGTCCACCTGATTTTTGGTTGTATTCGTCTTTTAACGACAATTTATAACACTTCCAATGTCACTTGAGCTGATCAGCATTGATAACAGAATTGATGAGATGCTGCATCTAAATGCAGGTCTTGGGAAAAAAACCCAAAAAATTAACATGAACAAGAAACAATTAGGCCTACTGTGCTTTCGACATCTTTCAGAAAGTCGTTTTTTGCTTGGCGCTTTACACAAAAAGCAGTAAATTTGTAAACTTTTGTCATGATTAATGCAAAACCATTTGTCGTAACTATCTATGCACAAAAAGTTTTATTCTATTAATTGGATTTTAAAAAAATCAAATATTTGTTTTGCAGGAATCTGAAGGGTAAGTAACTTGGAGGCAGATTTTCAACAAGTTCCGCTTGTCCAATTTTTCTGAAATTTTCACAATATTGTTGTGAAACATCAATAATTTAAATTCAGCAAAGAAAAGTAAAAAATATTTTCTTAGACAAAAACTCCAAAAACTCATTTTACTATAGAAATTGTATAGGTCAGATCAATTTTTGGCCGTAAATTTAATTTTACTTCAAATATTTGAGAACAAAACACCGAAACAGAACAGACAAACGGTTTCTGATTAGATATGGTCAATCAGAACAAAATATTTTCGTTCAAAATAAAACGCCAAGCAAAAAACGTCTTTCCGAGAGATGTCGAAAGGACAGTAGTTTATTTTCAGAGAAAACAGATGTTCCCCCGCCCCCTTTCCCCACCGAATTTTCAGTTTTTCTTCTGCTGTGACCTTGAAAATTAGGTCAATGTCACCAGTATCTAACCATATCAATGAAAATTAGAATCCGACCACTGGTTCAGGTGCTGACAAGAAACTGTCGCGCCAACGCCGACGGGATCCGCACCAAAAACAATGTCCCCTTCCCTTAGGTGTCTTTAGGTGGGTACATAAATATAGTTTACATGAAAATATCTACACATAAAGAAGGATTGGATCAGAGAAAGGAATGTTATTTATTCGAAGATATTTTTGATTGGACGCGTGCATTGCAGTACTTTCTTCATTAACCCCAGACAGGTGGAGGAAGCTGACAGAAGACGTAAGTTAAAGGAAACGGAAAGGAAGCTATCCCAACGGCTGGAAGGTCGGCCTATTTCTTCTCTGTAATCAATTTATCGTGATGGACTGCACACTGAGGAAAGGAAAACTATTGTCTCAAGTGGATATGCAGTAATGATGACGTAGCTAGAATGAACACACCTGGGAAAATATATAAAAATTCTCTGAAGGAGGGATTGGAGGACGGGGCTACTCGTAAAGGAAGACTTGCTCCTAGAGGCGAGCAAATTTTTCACTTTAAAAGCAGCCCCTATGATAAAGCAGTAAATAGCATTTCGTGTTAGGTTTAGTGCAAATATATTTTCTTACGCGTATATGCGTAATGTGCATGTCCGGCTATCTCGGCCATTTCTATCCCAGGACTTCTATTGTCAAGGTAAATTTTACGACGTATAGAAATTTCTTCTCGGAAATCGAAGTTGCCCTACTGCGATATATCACCGGACTTACGAAAGTTGCCGGACAGAATCGGAACCTTTCGACTGCCCCGATAAATTCGTTAAGGATAATCTGCCGGCTGCCCAAACATGGCGGCGAAATTTGCTATCTGTATACGTCATCATAACATATCAACAAAAATCACAAATGAAATGCGTGTCTCATAAATTCAACTGATAACTTAAATATCAAGGCATATCAAGTGGTTATCAAGAGATAAAAATGCCTTTTATGAGTATGAAAAAACTTGTGCAAATTCGGGACCAAAAAGTTCCCTTTTCTTTTTCATAAATTCATAAAATACTAATGTCAGTTTGTTTCACAATGTTCCGTCTAGAGCAACTGGAAATTAAAATATCCAAAAGCTTTCAAATAAAAACGCAATTTGCTTATATCCGCAGGTACCCAAACTGATACACAAAGCTAAAATCTTGTCCTTTCATGTATATAACGGACTGGATACTATCTGCACGTGCAAGGGGGACAGCTAAGTACATTATATATGTACGGTCAATGTACATTGTTTAGACTGTTTAAGCAGCCTTCTTGGTAGCCAAAGTGTGTCTTTATTTGAATAAATTTGGATATTTTATTTTCCGGTTGCCCTAGATGGAACATTGTAAAACAAAATGACATTAGTATTTTATGTATATTTTGTCTCAAATTTACGCAAGTTAGAACGCAAGTTTTTTTCATACTTATAAAATGCATTTTTATCTATTAATAACCACTTGATATACCCTGACATTTAAGTTATTAATACAATTTGTGAGACACGTATTTCATTTGTGATTTTTGTTGATATTTTATGATGACATGTACAGGTGGCAAATTCCGCCGCCATGTTTGGTCAGCCGGCAGATTATCCTTAAAAACACAACAGTACTGATAAAAAAAATCACAAAAAGGACTAATAAATTTTCCTGAAGTGAATAAAATTTACATCATTCGAAAGCTAAAGAAATCTTTCATGTCAAACCCCATCTGTATAAAGAAATTTAAATGATGATAAGTAACTATTAATGTCCAGGTTTCTGGTCAACTCGTACCCATTTTTGGTCAACTCGTGCCTTTGTCAAATTTAGGTTTAAGTCGTACGTACCATATTGTCTAATTTCAGGAGTCATTCTGCATAGCTCAAGATAATAGGAATATCCAAATAAACATTTCCTGATTTCTCCACAAAAATATATGATTTGGGTACTCATTAGAAGGGCTTCACTGAGGCAGCTCTAATGAATATCCATAACATATACTTTCATGGAGTAATGAAAAAATCATCTGGAGCTGTGTTCATTGTTTGCTCACAGTCATTGAATACCTCGACTTTAACACTTATCATGCTATGGGCTGGTTCAGCAGACGACAAACCGGCGGTAGTTTTTTCCTAGAAAAATAGGATCAGACACGTCGCGCAAATTATTATCTCCTACCTAAGGAGACAATTTGCATGAAGCGTAAACTCTTATTTCCTATAAAAAAAATCAAAATGTTGTCTGCTGAAATTTTTACCCAGCGTGCAAAAGTGTTAAAACACAGGAAACACTACCTTGGAGACTTGCAAAACTTTGCTCCATTGTAGACTGAATATATGCAACATCTGGTCAGGGTCTACATCATTGTTTACCACTCATCTGGCAGTCTTTAACATGTTTAAGATCATATGTCAGCAGCAGTTGTCAAAATATGGGAGCTCGTTAACCCTTGTCCTACTGAATAAATAAAGATGTCACACCCTTTTCAAATTTTCAGCCAATCAGATAACTTGATCCAGATTGTTGATATAAATTTACATACTGAATGGCAAACAGTGCAGATCCAGATCAGTTGGCTTCTTAGACACTGTTTGCAAAGGCAGTGTATATCCGGGTTCAGCACGACAAGGGTTAACTATAGATCACGCTGTGTTCACTGTCCTCAGGTCGTGACTGGCTAATTCAGAGATATGTCGACTGAAGGCCCATCTGTCCAAACTCAATAGACCCAGGTCACGTCGTGCACACCATGCAGCACAAACAGGGTCTGCAAAGGTCCGATTATAGAATAAAATATATATTACTACTTGCATATACTTCACATACCAGACTAGAATCGAACAGGGTGAACCTAGATCAGACGCCTTATCCCGCAGCGCCCGATGTAGGTCCACACTGCCCGCCAAGGCCTGTCTGTCCAAACAGAACAGACCCATGTCATCATCATGCCATGCACATCTTGTAGCATAACCAGGATCTGCACTGTTCCGAATATAGAATTAAACATATTACTACCTGCAGACACTTCACATCTCAGATGAGTAGCAAACAGGATGGTCCCTGATCAGACGCCGTTTCCCACACCGTTCTATCAAGATCCACATTGTTCGCCAAGACCAGGTCATGCCATGCACAGCAGGCAGCATAATCCGGGTCTGCACTGTTCCAAATATAGATTAAGATATATTACTACTTGAAAAATTTCACATCCCAGATGAGTAGCAAACAAAATATTCTTTACATTCTATACATTCATATGAAACCAGTTTTGGCAACTTCAAAATAATTAGATTTTGGTAAAAAAAAAACAAACATGTTTTCTGCTATATGTGGGCTTTAGCATTCGAATAAATAAATAAATAAATAATTGAATATTAGCCTCAAAATAGCTAATAAATGAAAATTGTATTACCTGTCTCGCAAATACAATGCTGCCAACGGTCGCAGGCATCACAACTTACGGCATGCTGACGTGTACCACAAACCTTACTACATGCAATGCAAAGATCAGACATTTTGATTTTATCTAAAGCCTTTGATACTCATGAAGAGACCTAAAAGATGAATGATGCTTAGAGGATTATGTTTTATGCTGAATAAAGTTATTTGTATTGTATCGTGTGTATCCAGTAATCAGCAGGTAAAAAGAAAAAAAAAAGTACACAAAAGATAATTACCCTTAAAAATTCTTGCTTGTCATTAGGCCCCACAAAAACAAAAACAACAGCTCAACGACAAAATCAAAGGAATTAAAAACAGTCTTCGATTAAGGACAAGATTAAAGATCCCGTATCGATAATCGTTTTTCACACCTAATCGGTACATGTTTAACTAATGTATCGTTCATCAAAATAATGATAAACAAATTACTTGAATCGTATCGACAATTATTTTTTACACCCACATTAATCGGTACATGTTTAACAAACATGTCAAAAAATGGGTGCATCATAATAATGAGTAACAAAATCTACCTACCTACCTGTCTGTCTGTTTGCCCATTCATCCAGTATCTATTTTACAAGGTACGATGACTTAACCAAACTAGGTACGAGTTAACCAAACTAGGTACGAGTTGACCAAACTAGGTACGAGTTGACTTGGGGGGTATGAGTTTACCAGACAACGGGTACGAGTTGCCCCAAAAAAGGTACGAGTTGACTAAGGTACGAGCTGACTCTGGTACGAGTTGAACAGTTACTAATGTCCAATTTTCTAGACTTTTCCGGAAATTCCGGCAATTTCTATACTGAATATATAGTAAAACAAGAAAAACGCCTAACGGCATTATGAACAGGATTTTTTAAAAAGGTTAACCAAAATGTAATCTCGGACGACGCCCGCCCGACCGGAATCGCTATTTTCAAGGACGGATTTTTGAAAAACCCGTCCAGAAAGGGGTTGGTTCATTAAGAATCAATTAGGACCAAAAGATTTTATTTCATTTTCAAAATGATTACATGTCACTCAAGAAGAGATTTTAATCTTTAATTTGACACTTGTATATTGGTGATCATGTTAGACAATACTGAAATAATCAGAGTTTAACAAAGTTTCCCACTGAATTCAAAAGTGACAATTTTTCGAATCTCTACAAGTGTTATCGAAAAGTTGGATATGTGTGCGTGATGACCGCTATGCAACTCCTTGGCTTTGTACAGTAAAATGATAAAAGCCAAGGGTTAAAACTAGCTACATATAGGCTGTGTATGCGACAGTGTCGCTGATGAGCTGGACTACGTCGTCGTCTTCCTAATAGTATCTTATGGTTGACTGACAGAAGGTCGGGACAGCCGTCTCCTTCCAGATTAAAAAAAATCAGTTGAAACATCGTATATGAATGAGTGCTGTTTATGGATAGACGCAGACAGTTGCCGGCAAGGTGTCGGGTTGTCTGTATCCCTGCTCGATAGCTTCAGATAAGAGGAAGTATCCAAATAAATTTTTTTTCTTATTTCTCCACCAAAACATATGTTATGAGTACTCTTTAGAAGCACCTCGGTGACGTTTTCGTGGGAAAATATGAAAATTATCAATACTTTTCAGTTGAAAAAAAAAAAGCCTAATCTGGAGCTATGTGTGTTCCAGTCGTGGATGGATCGTGGATAAAACGAGTACTTGTAGACGAGCTGTTGTGCTGCTGGTTGACTTCTCTAGTACGTCTATCGTTTTTACGGAGTATCGACTCTGGGTTGATATCAAATAGGTCGCGCTGGATTTCTGTATCTGTGTAGTTCTGTCGTAGATACCAATACAGGCTTTTACACGACGAAGACGGGGGTGGGGTTGCGCTATTTAGTTAAATTTTGCTATTCCTGTTTTGAAAGTCTCTATTGAGCTACTGTTCGCAGTGTTGTCGTCGAGGTGGTTCCAATCATAAACTATCCTGACAAATAATGAATGTCTGAAATTCTCAGTTCTGGTCTGAATTGGTTTGAAACACTTTGAGTTATTACACACTGAATTGTCCACAATGTTTTGTTGTTGTTGTTTTTTTTTTTTTTGTTTTTTTTTTGTCACTAAGTTTGTATATTATTTAGCTCTAATATTTCTTTTCGGCCGTTGAGACTTTAGTGTTCTATGTTAATTGCTGGTACACGCCCTTCCATCACCTAGCACAGAAACGTCAACCGCAGCTGTCGTCGTCTCTCTTCCAGACTTTGCAGGCCTTGGTCTTGTAGCATCTATGTGATGCAGCCTTCATGTCTTGACCTATAATCCCTTGTTATAAATCGGGCGGCGGATCTTTGTATTTTCTCGAGCTTGTCTATATCGCTCTTGAGGTGTGTCCCATGCGACACATCCATACTACAGCAGATCTCTCGCCCTTCATTAGTTGAGTTATTTGGAGATACAGTAAACGATAATTTTATAATTGTAGTTAATGTATACTTTTATTCTATAATACTGCTTCATTATAGACAGGTTGAATTATTTTATTCCAATACTTGTCCTAATATTCCTTGGACGTATGGGGGATGGTCGGGTGGTACGAAAGTGTCGTGTATCTTACGTCACCGGGGCGTCTGACTGATATGATACTGGCTTACAATTGGGCAAGACCTGCTATCCTTGTAGCAGGTAAGGGTAGAGGGGGAATGTTTTTATTTCTTCTGTTTCTTCACTTTCATTCCTGTTCCTCTTTCTTCCATGTCCCTCTCTTTCATCTCTTCTACTATCTCTTCTATCTCTCTTCTCCCTTTCTCTGGGAGACAACATAAAATGACCCACAAGGGTTGACGTGTCGTAAAACCCCAACACAATCAAAAATCCTTGGATGTATCTTGTTAATATCATTCATAGTAGTTGTACATCACAGTATACAGTGCTTCAGAGCAGATTTTTTAAGACTGAATAAATATTCTCTTACATTATTTTTTTCCAACCGGGACACAGTCACAGAAATATCTTAAAGATGTGCTTCATCAAGTGGTAAGTATAACAATTACACTTAATTGTTGTCACACCTGGGTATGTTTACCACTACTTAAAACTGTCTTCTAGAACTGTTAAAGCCCAGATGTATTGAGCCAAGTTAACAAATGACGGTATAATGATATTCTACATTTCAATAAGCAGCACGCTATACTAATTGTGCCGAGCATATAGCTTCTAAAAACTCAACAAGTTCATTTTGCTAGTTGTTGACGTGCATAAAGACCTCTTGGTGCTTGACAAGTGAAGCTGAGCGTTATGCAGTCTCTGATCTGGGTCTACAATTTTTGCTCAGGCCTGTATGTCCCAATACTTGGGATAGCTAGGGAATTTGTCTTATTCTTTTACGGGATAAGCGTCGCTCAAATTTGAAACCTTGCCATATGTATGTACTTAGTATGGATTAATGTTTGATAGTTGTCAATGTGCTTTAAGACGGCTGGATGATTGACAAGCAGAGCAGACCCTGATCGGATGCTGTGTTCTACGGCATTTGATCTGGGTCTAAAATGTTTGCTCAGGCCTGTCTGTCTCAATACTTGAGATAAAACGGCAGTTCATGTATTCCTTTTAAGGATAAATGTTGCTCAGATCTGAAACCATTTATCACATATATATACTTACTACGTATATGGATTTCATTTTGCTAGTTGTTGATGTGCATAACAAGGATGGATGACTGACAAATAGAGCGGACCTTGATCCAGTGCTGTGTTCTGCAACATCTAATATGGGTCTACAATGTTTGCTCGGGTCTGTCTGTCCAATACTTCAGTCTTGGGGATAAATATAGTAGTTTATTTATTCTTTTACAGGAAATACATGTATTGTTCAAACTTGAAGTAATTTGTTACATGCATGTACTTAGTATAGATTCTTTGGACAAACAGAGATATTCTGTTAGACTGTCAGTGGTTAGGTCAAAAGCTGACAATTTATGAACAGTGTTAATTTCAATTCAAACAATCTCAAATACCATACACATTACATAGATATTCATGAGAATATTTGTTGAGCTGAGTACGTACTCTTTCCATTTATACAGAGCAGGAGGCTGTGATCATCTATGTCATGAATTTCATCGTATCATGTTATGGAGCCTACATCATCCATCCCATTATGCTATTTAAATATCATCAACAGGCCATGATCATTCGCCTCGTTGCAATCATCTTTTCATATGTCATCTTATCATGTGGGGTCGAGATCATCCAGTCCATGTTTCTATTTCTAATTCTAGTTTTTCATTGTCAGACTCTGGGCCAAAGATGGATGGTCATGGACTGACAAGTTTACCTGTTTATATACATCTTATGACTTGAAGGTCTGTTTTGATGGTTGTGGCCTTGTCTTGCTACATTAATTTAATATCATTCTGTCCAAATGAGGTGTATGGTCTCATTCCAATGAGTAAGATAAGTGACCAAGGTAGAGTTATGTTTCTTGTACACTGCACTTCCTCTGAATGTCCTTTATCACACTATGAGGTTTCAACAAAATCCCTTGAATAGTTTTGGGAGTTATGTCCCGGACAAGAAAATTTAATAAAGGGAGATAATTCAAAAAGTAAGCAAGGTAGAGTTATGGTTCTTGTACATTGCACTTCCTCTCAACGTCCTTTATCACTTTATGAAGTTTCAACAAAATCCCAAGAATAGTTTTAGCATTATGCTCTGGTCAAAAGTGTGATGGACAGACACATGCATAGAGGGACGGAAGGACGGACTGATGGATGATGGAGACCATTACCATACCCTCCTTTGTCTTTCGCGGGGAGAATAATAAATAGTTGGGGGTGGGAGGGCATTCTGAAGGACGGACAGGATGGATGGATGGATAAAATAATGGATTGTGTGAATTTTAGTAATTGGGTTTAAGCATTATCATGTAAAATCAACTCATGTTACTGCACAAGACAGACTGCAACGTGAGTGGCTGCCCCTTTGGGTGTATACCCATTTAAAACATATCTATATTTAAAATGTAGATATTTGCATTTAAATAGAGCTGTCTACATTTAAAAATAGATCTGTCTATTTGGTAATTACATTTCAATTGCAGATATATCTATTTAAATTGGAGATATCTGTATTTTTAGAAACTCAGATACCTGTATTTGAAATACAGACACCTATCTTTGAAATATAGATATTTCTAACTGAATTAAAGATGTCTATAATTACCATTTAAACAAAGATACTGCAATTCAAACAGAGATACCTGTATTTCTAATACAGATATATGTATTTCAAATACAGATATCTGCATTTATAGAAAGTACAGGTATCTTTAATTTAAATAGCAATATCAGTATTGCAGATATCTCTATTTATGAACCTAATTATTTTCAACTTTAACTTTTAATAAATAATCAATACTCCCCTGACATGCTTGATGTTTAGGAAGCTTCAGAGTACATGTATTCAAATGTCTATAAAAAAGTAGCAAATTATTTCAATTCTTTTGACATATCATTAGAATGTAGTCATATCTATAAAATGTGTAAAAAAATTGATATATTTACTAAAAGTCAATATATTGATAAATGTTGTGACCCACTCTATCAATCCCAGATTTGATCCCGGAAATTTTAAAGCCTTAAATGGGCATTCTACTATCAAACATTTTAAATATATGCATAAATTGAATGTCAGTAGACAAACTTGGATTGCCAGGATTTATCATATAATATTTCTAAGAAGTATTGATCAGACATATATGAAGAAATAAATTTATTCAAACGTCATTTCCATCAAATAAATGACAATAAGCTGCATACATACTAGAAAATATATGACAGTTTCTGTTTGCAATCCTATTTATCCTTTGGGCTCCCAAAATTGTTAACAAAAGATCTTACAAAAATTAGAATTAGTGTTCAAGATTTATTAAGTGAACGTGGACGCTACTTCAGACCAAGAATTCCACATGAGTAACAACGAATTTGTGTACAGTGCAATCAGGTGGAAGATGAGGAGCATTTTTTACTATTTTGTAGAAAATATACAAATTTGCGGATTGCATTGTTTAATAAACTAAATTTAAAGATACCAGTTCTGAAACCCAATACAATGTACTATTGAATGTTTTAAATTGCAGTAATACTGTGGATACAATACTTATTTGTAAATTCATTCATGAGGCATTAGAATTAAGGTTGATCTGTTGAATGTTTTCTCATGTTTATCCTGTTTAATATTTACAGTATATATTCCAAGTAAATGGAGAATACCTTCTATATATGTAGGTTTTCAAATAAAACATTCTATTCTATTCTAAAATATTTTTCTATATTATGTATAGAGCATTATATTCAATATTATACCAACATTATTTATTTCTGATGGCTAGAAGTCTAGATATTGAAATGTGATACATTACTACCCCTTACATTCTGGATATATGATCCCGTAAATTCCCGACGATTAGTATGTGCCTATGGTATTTGTAACCGGTGAACAGTGCATATGTAAATCTGCAAGGGAGATATCAGTTTCCTATATGTGGACTAATAGAGATATCTCTATTTCAACCATAAATACAGTTATCTTTAATAGAAATGCAGATATCTGTATTTGAAATGCAGATATCTGTATTTAATTTTGAAAATCAGATATCTGCATTATTAAATACAGATATCTGCATTTCAATTAAAGACATCTGTATTTTCAATGCAGACATCTGAATTTCAGCTTAATAAAAGATATCTCTAACTGAAATGCAGATATCTGTTTTTGGAATGCAGATATCTCTAATTGTAATGAAGATATTTATAGTATGAGTTAAAATACAGATATCTTTGTTTCAATACAGATATCTGCATTTCAATTGAAGGTATCTGTATTTTAATTACAGATATCTGCTTTTCAATTAGAGATATCTATAATTACAAAAATACAGATATCTGTATTTATTTACATAGATATCTGTATTTGAAATGCAGATATCTACATTCAATGGGTAAAATCCCAAACTGGTCGCCATACATCCCTCTATCCTACTGCTGTTAAATTTCCCGCTATCAAAATCAACTGTGATTTTACACTATGAGAAATGCCTTCCCAGACCATAACAAAACTGCCCCTAGATCTGTCTGTCTCAACAATGCAAATGTCTGCGAAGCGTTCCTCCACAACATCGGTTCACACAACGTCTATCATTTGGGCGAAAAAGTGAGACTGGACTCATCAGTAAAAAGGACCCCTCTCCACTGCCATTAGAATTCTGCTTTGGGAATGTGCTGTCATACAATGCCATACAAGCAAACAATGTGTCTGAGTCAGAGGTGGACCGATTTGCGGACGGTATGCCTGAATACCAGCCTTGCACAGTGGATTTCTCACAGTTCTGGAGTGAATGGGTGATAATGTGTGCCAACAGTAGTAAGGGCAGTTTCGGTGGCAGTTTGACACAAGTGTGAAAGACGAATGGTCAGTCGGCATCTCGAAATGTCTGGTGTTCAATAGTGGACAAATTCGCCCCAAAATGACTAGCAATCTGTTGTTGCCTCTGACCCTGCATAAGAAAAAAACTTTACCCTGCTTTGCTGTTTCACTTCAGTATATATTGTCTTTGTGTTGGTCTGTGTAATAATGCTGTTTTAGCCAGTCTGATAGATACTTTTGGTTGGTTTTGTTGCTAAAACAAGTGTTTTTAGGCTAATTAAAAGTTTTAGTCCAATATGATGTAGGTTTACATAAGCGAATGTAGGAAAGAAAGTCACAGGAAAAAAAGTCAGTTTTTGGGTAGGAAAAAAGTCATGGAAGAAAAGCCACAGAATTGGTTTTAATATTAATTATTTTCCATAGTATTATGTTAGTTACTGATCTAAAAGTACGATTCAAAAGTGTTGACAATGACAAACCACAACAGACAATGGAGAGTCCCATCCTCTTAGATCTCTTAGAGCCTTCGTATTATTGAATCACTGTGCAAAAAAAAAAAAAAGATGAAGTGTATGAGTTTTAACATTTTTA
Organism: Anodontia alba; assembly: GCA_964016985.1. NCBI lineage: Eukaryota > Metazoa > Mollusca > Bivalvia > Lucinida > Lucinidae > Anodontia > Anodontia alba. The sequence continues at coordinate 61,381,416 of OZ024823.1, read as the reverse complement.
TTTTGAAAATAAATTTCACAAGCAAATAACAGAGCCTCGTCAATGACTGTTTGTTTTAAATATTGGCACTGACATTACCCTCTTTTAATTGACAATTGTCTTCTTTAACAGACAGACAACACTAATCTTTACACCTTTGAGCCAGTAATAACCACTTAATTAACATTACACCACCATCTTTAAGTGACAGAGTGTGCTATTTTTCACACCTGTAGATCAGATATATACATCAGGAAAATTGTTAATACCTGGATATCATCTCATTTCTTGTCTACATCTCTGCTAAATAACGAATAACCATGTCCGATTCAGTTATGCCTGGTGTACTCCTCAGGGCTCTGAGCGAGTACAATTTTGTCGGCTCCCCACTCTGGAGGATGTCCGACGGAAAGGATTTAGTTCGAGTTGAACTTACCTTTCACAAGAAGCTACCAACGCCAAGAATCTACAAGAAGGGGGCTGAAAGCAGGAGGCAGCCTGCACCCCCTGCTGGCGAGTGGCCTCGCCAGCCCGCTCCTGCTAGAAGACCGCCACGCCGAGAACCGACGCAGATGGAGAGGGAGACGCTACCACCACCACCACAGACTACAGTACAGACGCCGCACCAGATCACCAGACCACGCTACAAGAATACAGCTACCATCACCGCATCACCAACTATCACCAGCACCAGCGTCTCCCGTGACACCGCCTCTGAAGAAAGCCAGGAAAGAATCTCCAGCACCAGACCGCCCGATCCAGTACTGCTCGTACCACTACTAGGACGAGTAACCCATCCACGAGAAATACGACCTACAGGACGCTCTAAGTAACAAGCTACATGGACTTGACGTCGCAATAATCAAGGCTCAGAGAATCCCTGAAGAAGATGAGAAGATGAACACAGATCTACCAGCATACTTCCTACACAGAACATGGAAGAAAGATTGGCTGTTCATCAAGGGACCAACGTCAAAGTACCACCACGAAGAGTTCTACACCAAGATAGAAGGACTAGCCAAATCAGGAAAGCCACAGATGAACATCATATCCTGGTTTGGCTTCCTAGAGCATTCCTGCGGTGACCCAAGGGGGAAGTACCAGTTCGTTAGAATAGAACCACGCTAGAGACTCGGGTGAGGCCACCCTTCTGGATCATGGGTGAGGACACCCTACTTTCTTCATTAACATGGGTGAGGACACCTTATCAGCGCCCTGGGTGAGGACACCATCTCGGCAGCCTGGGTGAGGACACCCCTCCGGCGACTCCCTTCCTTGGCTAGTGACTGAAACCTTAGCATGACTCGAGCTGAGTACCTAATGCACCATGCAGTCAGAATTGACACGCATTAGGTACGAGATTCAAAGCTCAAACTTTTTCGGCCAATCGTCAAAATTCTGCAACTTACAGGCTGGACTACTACTCTCGCACGAGATCTGGACATGCACGATGTCTGGATGTGCACGCACCCCGTGTCCGGGCGAGGTGACCTAGTTATGAATTATAACTAGGCACCGTTTCAAGCCAACCCAGTAGTCCAGTAAAACTAATCCAGATTTATCTGGCGCTGCCTCTATGTGACTCAGTTGCCTGGCAGCGTTAAAAATCTGAAAACTGAACTTAATACCTCAAATTTATTGACAACAGCCATTTTTAAGTGGAAGATTTCTATATTTTTTCATATGTGACTTTTTTCTGTGACTTTTTTTTCCGTGACTTTTTTTCCTGTGACTTTCTTTCTGACCACCACATAAGCAATAGAGTGTGGTTTAAGTTTAGTTTCTGATTCTGTCTCACTCAATTAATGACAGAATAAGAAAGTATTCAAAGGTTCGCTTAAGTTTCAAATTAAGCACACTAAATGTTCACCATCAATTACACTGTTTATAATAGTGTGATTTATCTCTACAGGTGACGGAATTTAAATGATTCAGTCTCAGTCAATGTCTGATTGTCTGTTTGTTTTTTTTTCCACATGGACACTTTAAACTTTTTATTGACCGGCATGATTCCCATGCCAATCTCTTAATATAGCTTTGGATTTTTTATATATGGTAGAGTATTCGATTAGCTCACAAAGGATTTTTTATATTTGCTGGGATCCTTGGTGTATGATCCTGGCAAACATAAAAAATCTTATAATAAACTATGTTATAAACAGAGTAATGTCTATTTTCTTTTCATTTCAATCAAGAAATTTCATAAAGCTTAATGTGACAATCCCGGCAAATATAAAAAATCTTACAACAAACTGTGTTATAAACAGATTAATGTCTATTTTATTTTCATTTCAATCAAGAAATTTCATAAAGCTTAATAAAAGCATACATTAAAGAATCACATTGTTGTTCTTTTTTACCTGTTATGTTGAATATTTGTTAAACTTTAGTATACCCTTGTCCCATATCTCTAAGTAAACACGAACAAAATTTGCGCCAGTACTTAGACATTCACGTCTAAATATTTTGTCTTTTTGTTTTATATACCACAGCTCATTTATTGCACAAATAGCAATAATATGAGATAAGGAGTTCAAGTGGCTGAATATGAAGGGTGCTCAAGCTGTAACAAAAAAAGATGACAATCAAAAATGGAAAGCTTGAGGTTATATTTTCATTTTTGCAGTTTAATGACTCAAGAATGCATCAGGTTATATTCACTTGCTTCACATGTGATAAAATTTATTTCTTATAATTATCTTTTATCATATAATAAAAAATCCTGTTCAGAGGACTAAATATGAACTCTCTTCTCTCTTTCATGTCAAATATGTCATTTGGCATGAACAGTGTATGGGCAGGATGTAAAAGCCATTGAATGATGTTCAGCTAATAGCAAACAGCTTGTAGGTGTGATGTTGGCCACTGTGTTCATTGAGATTCATTAAAAGATGAACAGGCTAGAAAATGTTTAACATTTAAGTGCTCACATTCAAAATATAAATACGAAGGTACAATCGAGAAGTTCTTGGCCCAATATACTTAATAAATTGAAACGAAACCCCAATCAGTTGATAATGCTATCTTATCCAACATCTTTGGTATAAAGAATAAAATTTCAAAACTACTGATTTCAGCAGGAATTTGCTAGAAACAGGGGTAGAGTGTTTTAAGCTGAGAAAATGGACAAAGTTGAAGTTAGAAGCAGTCATAAAGTACTTCTGTAAGGAGGGCATGTCCCCAAAGAAAACTCATGACAACTTCATTAAAACCCTTAGGGATTAGTCTCCTTCTTACAGCCTGGTGAAGAAATGGAGTGCTGCATTTAAAAAGGGGGTTGGAGGCGGGAGGGGGAGGCGGAATGCATGGAGGATTATGAATGGTCTGGGCGGCCTAAAGAGGCTACTACAGATGAAAATGTTGAGCTTGTGCACAGTCTGATCATGTATGAGAGGAGAAACCTGTGTGATATAGCTAGACAAATACCTTGTAAGCATAAGTTTTAGGGCATTTCAGTCTACCTTGACTGATATCTAAGGGATGTCCTAAGTCTCAGCTAGATGGGTCCCCAGAATGTTGACCAAAGATCAGAAGAAGAGCAGGCTTGATATTTCTAAATAAGCAGGCTTGATATTTCTAAGTATCTCATGTCTCTCTATGAAGATGACCCTGAGGAATTTATGCATCAAGTTATGACCCAAAATGAAACTTGGGTCCATCACTTTGATCCTGTGGCCAAAAAGCAGAGTATGCAATGGAAGTACCCTGGCTCACACCCTCCTAAAATATTTAAGAGAGTTTCTTCAGCAGGGAAGGTGATGGCCTCTATCTTTTGGGATAGACAGGGCATTGTCATGGTGGATTATTTTGAGGAAGGTCGCATGAAAAATGGTGCATATTATGCAGAAGAACTAAGGCGGCTGCGTCAGGGGTGTGAAGAAAAGAAGAGGAATGTTGACTGAAGGTGTTCTGCTCTGCAAGATAATGCACCAGCCCAAACCTCTCAAGTTACTATGGCACTCTATTCCTCATCCCCGGTATTCTCTAGATTTAGCTCCTTCGGACTATCTATTTCCAAATCTGAAAACTAACCTTCATGATAGGAATTTTAGAAGCAATAAAGGCATTATAGATGCTGTTGATGAGCACTTGGGGGGCCAGGCATCTATTTTGAAGGGATAAGCAAACAGGGACAGCATTGCAGAAAGTGCATTGAGCCAAAGGGAGATTATATTAAGAAATAATGACACAATTTCTGCTCTTGGTCATTCCCAAAGTACAGGGGCCGAGAAATTTTTGATTATCCCTAGTATTATGGAATAGCCCAGTAATCAACTTACCTGCCTCGGTGGCTCAACTAAATGCGTGTCCGACTGGTTCAACCCCACTGGGTTGGCAACATTCTTTCGTGGAGACTGACCATGAAATATTTGCTACAGTCATTATCTCCCTTCCGCTGAAGAAGGGTAGTTGTCAGTTTCTAGCAAAAGAATGTGCACAATACTGGTAAACCGCTCAGAGGATTGAGCCTACCCAGTAAAAGTGTGGTTAGGTAAACTGATCGTGCTCAAGATGACCCCATTGGGTTGACTGGGCCGTAAAACCTCAACACAAACAGACAAACTTAATACTATAACTTTTTTACTGCTTGGGGGATACATGTATTTTGATAATTTTGGCATGAAGATACATACTCGAAAGACCTAAACAATGAAATTGTCAAATGCCAGATATCTTTATAAATAGTTATAAATAGCCTCACTGAGGCAAAAAAAAAAAAATGTAAAAATATGATAATCATCCTAATGCTCAAACCGTTGGGGATATTTTGGTAATATTCCACAGATTTAGAGATACTGAAAAGACCTAACCAATGAAATTGTCAAATGCCGGATTTCTTTATAAAATTAATAGCCTCCACAAGGCAAGAATGTGAAAATATGAAACTGCTTGGAATACTCTGATAATTTGTGGTTTACTGATGAGATATAAACAAGATCTAATCAATGAACAGTGTCGGCCAACTTTTGTATTTTGGTCCAATGTACTGTATTACACCTACATAAGGACACATGCCCTAACTGTCTCTCTACAATTGTGAACACTTTTTTGGTAGTCATACAATACAATAATAAGTGATTAAATTTTAGTGTAAAATGTCTTGTTTGCTTTGTATCTCATGTAGTACATGGTGGGATGTTATCAAAGGTGTATGGGAATATGAACATACATGTTAAGCCACAGTCTTACTGTCACATATTGAGGGCTAGATTTTACCATGTTTTTAAAAAGGAGCAGAAGGCAAATTTACGTAGTAAAACATAGTAAAACATAGTGAAAACCATATTACATACTGCTATATATGGCTACATACATGACCCAGCTACGTTTGTTTTTAAATTTTCAAACCATATGTAGACTGCAAGACATTGTCACCACCAGGTCCAGTGAGCTACTTGTGCGGCTTGGCATGGAGGATCTGGACCTCATTCTGAAGGAGAAGACTCTGATGGTATGGACATGTGGAACGCTCCAATGGTGCAGTCAAGACAGCTTTTGACATACAGGTTGATGTAAAGCGTGGGTCTGGGAGGCCCAAGATGACATGGAAACAGCTGACAGAGAGGGATTGCATAGAGTGGAAGCTCTCGGCCATCAGCCCTCATGATAGACATACCTGGAGATCTGGTGTGAGATCTGCCATGCGTGCAGCAAGCCAGCTATCTGGAAGGGGGCCCACTGGTGTGGATGTTGCCCCTATACCTGCACGTTAATCAAAAATCCGATTATGATATAATATGATATATATATGTGGCATTTCAATTACATAGCATATACCTAGCAAAAACATAGTAAAACATACTAAAATGTAGATGAAACATATTCAATACATACAAAAACATAATAAGCAATATACCTGGAGGTCCTCTACATATCACTACCCATTATCTATGGCTTCCTACGTCTAACTGTGTATTGCTACATTTTATTCTACATTTTATTACGTTTCAGGAGATTTTGGTAGGTATTGCCATGTATCACTTCATATAAGTACGCACTAGTACAAGTAGCTAAGTTTCACTATGTTTGACAATGCTTTTGGTGGCATCATGAACTAGATGCCAACACTGACCATCACTTCATACATGTACAGATCTAACAATGACAGATGTAGGCCACCTGCAATTGATGGATGCTGTTTTAGCTGATCACCTTTGGTTTTTTGTGACTACAAGTTCGAATTATTTCATCACAAGTATTTGCAACCACATAGGGAAATGTATCAAAACGCAACAGGCACCTAGTAAAACATATCGAAATGTAGAAGATACCTAGTAAAACGTGCAACACTGAGCCATTTGATAACTGGGTAATACAAAGTAAATCGTAGTTAAACATATCAGAAATGGAGCAAAAATTAAATCCCTACATAACACGGCAAAAGTTTGGCCAAACATAGGGATGGGAAGCATAGTAAAACCTAGCCTTCAATACATGACAGTGAGACTGGGGCTTAACAGGACAAAATATTGTTTATGTTTTCATGAACTTGAACCTTTTTTGCACCTTGTACTTCACTGTACAAAATATTCATTTCAGGTTTTGTTCTTAAGAGCCCAGTCACCACTTTGGGGAAAGGGGGCACAGGTTCATCTGCTTTTCGTTACACGTTTTATCTGGTCCATATTTCTATACTTTTATTCCTCTTGGTGCCTTGAGTGGGTTGCTTGTTTTGATTTTGGCACTCCCTGAATCTTTCATTTACCTTTTAAACTCATTTTCAAGGTCACATGTGTAATGTCTGTGCATCCTTTTTTTCTGAAAATACTGTTACTACTAACATTCATTTACAACACTATGCTGTAAGGACTAAATTTATATAAAATCCTGTGTCACTCCTTCACCTTAAATGACCTAAAACCGATGGTTAAAATTGGCAAACTGATATAATCGTGTCAACATGTTTTTGTGGGTCATGCACCTTAGGGTAAGTTGATTAGAACTTGTAGTTTGCTATTTAATTAATTTCATCCATGACTGCATACCCACAGTAAAGTCATCTGAAAGGAGACTTAAGGGGAGTGCCCTATTATTAACATGTCCGTCTGTCCGTAATTTCATCCATGATTACACAACCCGCAGTAAAGTCATCCTGAAGGAGGACTTACAAAGAGTGCCATATAATCACCATGTACATCCGTCCATCTGTAATCAGTTTATGAAAAATTTTGGCATGCAAATGCATATTGACAAGACCTCACCAATGAAATGGTCAAATGCCAGATTTTTTTATAAACAGCCTCGCTGAGGCATGTCCATCCGTCCATCGTCAGTTTGTGTAAATTGCTTTAACTTTTAAACTACTTAGAATATTTTGACAATTTTTGGCATGCAGATACATATTGACAAGATCTAACCAATGAAATGGTCAAATGCCAGACTTCTTTATAAATAGACTTGCCAAGGTGTGTCCGTCCATACGTAATCAGTTTGTGAAAATCGACATAACTTTTAAACCACTTAGAATATTTTGATTATTTTTGGCAAGCAGATACATATTGACAAGACCTAACCAATGAAATTGTCAAATGCCAGATTTGTTTATAAATAGTTATATGTAGTGTCACTGAGGCAAAAAATATGAAAATATGATAATGGCCATAATGCACAAACTTGTGAATATTTGGTAATATTTGATATAAAGAGATAATGACAAGACCTAAACAATGAAATTGTCAAATCCAGATTTCTTTATAAATAGCTTTGCCAAGGTAAAAATGTGAAAATATGAAACTGAAAAAATTGTTACTTCTAACACTGTTACAACACCATGCTGTTAGGATTCATGTATATACAATCCTGTGTCAGTCCTTCACCTTTACTGACCTATCACCGATGCGATTATCTCACTTGGAGAAGAGAGAGCTAATCTTAGTGCTTTTCATACGTTTGTTCGATTTGTGCTTATTTGGATTTGTTGGTTTCCTCTTCCTCTTGGTGTCTGGGATGGGCTGGAGTTTGTGATTGTGGCACTCCCTGGACTTTTTCTTATCTTTTTTTTTTTAGAATTGGTAAATGGGTATTATCATGTCAAGGTGTTTTTGTGGGTCGTGCATCTTAGTGTAAGCTGTTGTTGATTAAACAATTACATTGATCATGACAGATTAATCACTTGCAATTTGTATACATTATTAAAATATAAGTTGAGCTGTCAGAGGATCTGACTATAGCCCCGCTACAGTGCCATCAGAGGAGAAAGACACAAGTGTGTTGAAAATTTTTGATGTTTAAAAATTGGATAGAAAGATGGGATGAATAAGCAGCAGCTATCAAGGGACATAACTCCAAGAGTTACGGACCACTGAACCTTATTCCGATATACACAATACATCCAGTCATTGTCCATGATTATATGAACTTTCAGCTTTCTAGTTTTCTTAGGTTCTGAGAAAACTGTTATGAAAATTTTCAAGAATGGCAAATTTTGAAAACGAAAACCTACCAAGGGACATAACTCCAAGAGTTATGAGTCCTTGGCCACCGTTCTGCCACTACATCTTCCTTATCTTAGAGACCATGTGTGGTATAAGTGTCATTGAAGTTGGACAACAAACATAAAAGTTATTGAGCAAAATGCATTTTAATTTTTTGAAAACCTACCAAGGGACTTAACTCCAAGAGTTACCTACCCTTGGCCTCTATTCCAGTATACATGATACATCCAGTCAATGTCCATGTTTATACAAACTTTCAGCTTTCTAGCTTTCGCAGTTACTGAGAACTGTTACTGTTTACACCTTTGCCCCTTTTTCGGTATACGCAATACATCCAGTCATTGTCCATGTATACAGGAACTTTCAGCTTTCTAGCTTTCTTAGGTTCTGAGAAATCTATTATGAAAATTTTCAAGAATGGCAAAATTTGAAAACCTTCCAAGGGACATAACTCCAAGGGTTATGAGCCCTTGGCCACCGTTCTGCCATTACACTTTCCTTACCTTAGAGACCAAATGTGGTATAAGTTTTGTCAAAGTAGGACCACAAACATAAAAGTAATTACCCCTATTCCGGTATACATGATACATCATTGTCCATGTTTATACAAACTTTCAGCTTTCTAGCTTTCATAGACTCTGAGAAAATTTTCAAGAATGGCAAAATTTGAAAACCTTCCAAGGGACATAACCCCAAGAGTTATGAGTCCTTGGCCACCGTTCTGCCACTACATCTTCCTTATCTTAGAGACCATGTGTGGTATAAGTGTCATTGACGTTGGACAACAAACATAAAAGTTATTGAGCAAAATGCATTTTAATTTTTTGAAAACCTACCAAGGGACTTAACTCCAAGAGTTACCTACCCTTGGCCTCTATTCCAGTACACATGATACATCCAGTCAATGTCCATGTTTATACAAACTTTCAGCTTTCTAGCTTTCGCAGTTCCTGAGAACTGTTACTGTTTACACGATACATCCAGTCATTGTCCATGTTTATACGAACTTTTTGCTTTCTAGCTTTCTTAGGTTCTGAGAAAATTTTCAAGAATGGCAAAATTTGAGAACCTATCAATGGACATAACTCCAAGAGTTATGGGCCCTTGGCCCCCATTCTGCCATTACACCTTCCTTACCTTAAAGACCTAATGTGGCTCATTGAAGTAGGACCACAAACATAAAAGTTATTAAGCAAAATGCATTTTAAATTTTGAAAACCTACCAAGGGACATAACTCAAAGAGTTATGGGCCCTTGGCCACTATAAAAATCCAGTATAGCCCCACTTTATCAAAGCAGGGCTATAAAATAAATAATGACTATATTTTATTGAACAGTTTTCAGTATACGAGGGATGTTCGAAATGAATTGCTTATTTCTATCTGGAGACTTCAAATTTCAAGTTAGCCCAAAAGTACTCATTTCATGCCCTCGAAGTACTCCCCGTGGCTAGAAATGCAAAGTTTCAGCCGATGTTTCCACTTCTTGTAGGCGTCACGGTACGCTGATTTGGGCACAGTAATAAGGTACTGATGAATGGCAGATCCAAGTGCCTGTCGGGACTGGTATTTCCGCCCAGCAAGGAATGCTTTCAATTTCTGAAACAAAAAGAAATCACATGGGGCAAGGTCTGGGGAATACGGGGGGGGTGAGGCAAAACAGTTACTTTTTCTTTCTTCAAAAACGCTGTAACTATTGCGGAGGTATGAGCTGGGGCATTGTCATGTAGAAGACGGACATGTTTAAAACCAGTGGCAGGGCGTAGTTTCTGATAATACTTTTTCAGTTTCTTCAGTACTACGTCTTTGTAATACATTCCGGTGATGCTTTTGCCCTTTTTCACTGGCACTTTTATTGCGACTCCTTCACCAGAGAAGAAGATTGCATACAAAACCTTCTTTGTACTCAAAGAACATTTGGCAATTGTTGGGCGTTTGCTATGTTTAGTGGCCCAGATCTTATTGCTAACCTTTCTGACGGGCTCAAAATAATGGACCCAGGTTTCATCACCTGTGACGACATTGGCAAACTGCTTTTTGTCATATTTTGGAAACATTTGAAGCAGCTTTTTGGCCACTTTAACCCGTTGCCTCTTTTGCTCGTCAGTCAACAGATGTGGCACCCATCTAGCAGACATCTTTCTGACTTTCAAATGCTTCTTCAAAATAAGGTGAACCGTTGATAGTGATATGCCTACCTTTCGTGCAATATCACGAACTGTAAATCTGGCATCTCCTTCAATGATTTCCTTTATTTTGGAAACGATTTCTTTACGAGATGCAGATTTTGGCCTACCTGATTTCGGTGCATTTTTGATGGACTCTACACCAGACTCAAATTTCTTTTTCCACCGCCGAACTGTGTCATAAGACACACAAGAAGGTCCAAAAGCAGTAGAAACTTCAGTCATCAGCTTCTTCAAAGAACAACCAAGTTTTGAGCGAGCTTTGATGTAAGCCCGTATTTCATCTTTTTTGTTGACACTTCTACCAACCATTTTTACTGCAGTGGTCAATGACTGCGTGTATTCAAATGGCAAATTTTATGTCTTACGCTTAGTCTAACATGTACATTTATACACCATTGTGTAGATATTGAATAGCCCTATACAGGTATGTATTGGTTTTTATCGTGCCCAACATGGATATTGAGCTAGAGGACAATAAGCAATTCATTTCGAACATCCCTCGTATTTGCTTTGATTCCTTTGGAAAAGACAGTAAGATTATCTCCTGTAATTTTACAGTATTATTACCATGCACTTTGTGATACAAGTAACAGGAAACAATCACCTGAAAATAGCTCTCAAACAAGAATGAACAGACTTAGGTAACCTTTCATGGTTGATGTTTAATGATTTAATCAATTATCGGTCACTTTCATCTACAGATGACTAATCATGAATTTTCAACCAAGTCCATACATGTAGCTCCAGATAAAAGGGTGTATCTACACATTATTTTTCTTGTTTCACCATGAAACCATATGTTGTGGGTACTCATTACAAGCCCCTTAGCAAGGTGCTTCTAATAAGTACGTACAGGTTTTTGTAAGAAATAAGGAATATGTAAGTATTTTTCTTTTTACTTTACAAAGGTGCATTATCTGGAGCTATGCTAATTAGACATATACAAAGAGCTGCATGTATTGAATATCTGTTGCCAATGAGTATCAGACAAACAATACAAGATATGCTTCTAAATGATCAGCTGGACAACAACAGTACACTATGATTTTTTTTTCTATCTGGCCTTACCTGTAAAATTTAAGGGCCACCTCTGGTTGGTCTGTATAGAAATGATGTGTCGCTATACATGCTATTGCTTCTACATGCATATTATCATTTCGTAAAACATCTTTGTAAAACTTCACAGCATTATCCATTTCATTTAATCCCTGCAACAAGAGATCATAAACACACTAATTTAATTACAAATTACAGATATATGAAGGAAAAAAAAAAGCCAAACTATATACTGAAAGGTCATCTAATAAATTATGTTGCTTGCAGTTTTTCTATTACATTTGACTGAGTTCCAGTACAACAATTTTCTCCATATTTTTTTGAAAAAGGAAAAAAACAACAACAGAGTTTCCTAGGAAACAGTTGCTCTACCATGTTTTTTTTTGTTTTGTTTTTTTTTTACCTCAAACGAGACGCAGATGAAGGGAAGAGACTGATTTGATACTAGCATAGTTATATTTCAAGCTAACTTGCCCTTCCAAGCAACACTGCCCCATTCTACCCTACCTGGCAAGGATAGAAGGGGTAGTGGGTAGGGTAAGGTAGGGGTAGGGTAGGGTAAGGGTAGGGGCTAGATAGGGTGTGATAACAATATTGTTACAGTGTTGTTAAAAAAAATCATGATTTCTGAGATAAGTCAACGTACCAGAATTTTTTTTTTTTTTCGGGAGGACACATTAAGAGTTTGAGAGAAATTAATATGCAAAGTTTTGACAAAAGTCTTCGACTAGTTATAGAAAAGATGCAGTAATGGGAAAAATCAAAGATACCCAATGTCATCCATATTTGTCAAAAGATCAGATCAAATTTGGGCATGTACAACGAGGCCACTTGGGGAACATCCCAGGCAAGTTTCGAAAACATCTGAAAAGTGGTCTCGAAGATGCTGCGATAACAAGATTGTTACAGTGTTAAGTTAAGGGGAAGTCTGGACACCATACTGTTCAATGGACAGAAATCGTTTTATGGAGAGACCAATCTAGGGGCTTAGAGTAATCAATATGCAAAGTTTCAATGCGATTCCTTTTTTGGTTAGGGAGGAGATGTGATAACGGGAAAGTTTCAAGATGGCTGACAGCAGCCATATCTGTCAACCAAATTCTGGCATGTGCAGCTAGGTCACTAGGAGAACATCCCAGACAAGTTTTGGAGGAGATCCCATAACAAGATTGTAACTGTTAAGTAAAAAGGAATTCGCAAATTCAAAAATGGCTGCGATTTGGCCATTTAAGTTGACTTGTTTTGGGGGAGAGAGATCTAGAGGTTGAGAGGAATTCATATGCAAATTTCCCCCGAAATTTCCTTATTGGTTAGGGAGGAGATGCAATAACAGGAAAACTCCAAGATGGCCAATGGCAGCCATATTTGTTGATGGACTGGAACCAAATTTGGGCGTGCACAACTAGAGCACAAGGGGATCATGTGATAATGAGAAATTGTTTACAGACAGACATACGGATGGACGTATTGCAGACAGTCCCCCTGTTGGATAAGTTCTACCTACTGAAGAGCTAAAAACATCATAAAAACACATGTATCAAAAAGTATTTCTCCCAACCATATTTACCTTAAATATTCAGTCAGACATGCCTGAGCAAAACAATATAGACCAACTGCCCCTTTTATATAGCAGCAGTTTGATCATTATCTGCATTGTTTGCCATTCTACCAGCACATTTTTGAACATATCATCAGATAGTCAATGGACTTGTTCAAGTTTTAGGATAAGTATAATAACAAGTTATGATGTCCGAATATATAAGGTAATTATGTATTCCACTGACATGTACCTAAGTTTAATAGAGTTTCCTTGCTCTACCATTTTTTTTTTTTTTTTTAATTAAAAGGTGAGGCAAGTGAAGAGAGGAGATTTAACTGATACTAAATGTAGCTATATTTTGAGTTGACATGCACTTGCCTACAATGCTATGCCCCATTCTACTCTGCACTACCCTCCCTTCTGCTACCCACACTGCCCTACCAAGCTAGGATAGGCCAGGATAGAAGGGTAAGGTAGGGTAAGAATAGGTATAGGGGTATGGGTGGTGTGCGGTAGGGTAGGGTGCGATATTGATACACTGTTAAGTAAATGGGAAGTTGCAATTACTCAGATGGCCATCTAGTGGATGGATTAGAATCATTTTCAGGGAGTGCATCAAGGGGTTGAGAAGAATCTAAATGGGAAGTTTCAACAAAATTCTTCCACTGGTTCTGGAGAAGAAGGTATAATAGGAATGAGAAAAAAGCCTAACAGCATTATGGACGAGTTTTCAAAAAGGTTAACCAAAAGGTAAACCTCTGACGCCAAGGGAGATAACGAAGAAAATGAAAGTTGTCTCTCTTGCACGCGACAACATGCCTACTGGTCCTCCTCTTCATCCCTACCAAATATGAAAGCAATTCACATGGAAAAATAAAAGTAACATATAACTTCGAAAAAAGGTTAACCAAAAGGTAAATCTTGGACGAGGTACCACGCCCGCCTGCCCACCTAGACACTGCTATTTTAAAGGACGGATTTTTTGAAAACCCCATCCAAAAATCCAAGATGACCGATAGCGGCCATTTTTGTTAAAGGACCTAAACCAAATTCGGACATGCACAACTAGTCCACTTGGAGAACATTCCTGACCAGTTTCAAAAAAATCTGAGAAGTTGTCTTACAGGAGATGTGATAAAAAGGTTGTTACAGTGTTAAGTAAAGGGGAAGTCGCAATTTCTAAGATGGGAACAGGTGGCCATACTTGGACCAGAATTGTTTTCACAGAGACATATCTACCAATTGAGAGGAATTCATGTGCAGAGTTTCCATGAAATTCCTCCACTGGTGACCAACAGCAGCCTCATTTGTCAATGGACCAGAACCAAATTCAGACATGCACAACTAGGTCACTAGGGGAACACCCCAGGTAAGTTTCGAAAAAATCTGAACAGTAGTTTTGGAGGAGCTGCAATAACAAAATTGTAACAGTGTTAAGTAAAGGGGAAGTTGTGATTTCTAAGATGGCTGTCTGTGAAAATAAGAAAAAGTACATGTATATTAAAATGTCAGCTGCAAGTAGTATAATTCTATAGTTTTAAAATTAAATTCAGCATACAAATGCCTGAACTGGATACATTGAATGGCATCTGACAGTTTATTATTATTACTTTTTAAAAACAAAACCCTGTTATCACAGATGGACTCGCCTCATAAATTCTTGCAATTCCTGACAGTAGACTCGTCTCATTCTGAAACTTTTCTAGACCTTGTTTGTACACATCCACTGCTGTTAATGGCTGATCCAGGCGAATGTAAACTTTACACAGGTACAAGTACGTGTCAATGGCATCTTGGTGCTTCAGTGCTGATTTCAGTTGTTGTTCAGCATCACGATACATCCCCAATCTATATCAATCACAAAATATAACCATAAACAAACTAGGGATACACATTTTGTATTTGCGCTATCAAAATTTTGTTGTTTTAACTTTTACCACTCTCTGGGCTAATTCAGCAGACAACAAATTGGTGATATTTTTCTTATTTTTCTCAGAAAACAGGCTTTGACATTATTACAAATGTTCACCAGAGGAGACAATTTGCATGAAATATTTAGTCCTGTTTTCTGGAAAAAATAAAAAAAACAAAACTTTTTCATTTTATTGTCTTCTGAAAATTTTACCCAGAGAGCAAAGTATTGATATATGTTCCAGAAATGGCAGATATGACAACAGACTAATGGTCAAGATAAAGCAGACATGTTAAGTCTCCTTATTTTCTCCAAAAACCTAGTTACATGCACTGTCTCCCTAAATAATATACTCAACAAAATAATTTAAGGGTCACTCTGTCCTGGGTATGACGTAAAACTGCATCCAGCTGTGACACTCAACATGAGTGTGGGAATGTGAGGCTGCCCTCTATCACAGTTGCCTCCCCACCTTCAGGGTAACAAGGCTGCCACAACCTGGGTGGCAGAGCTAGGCAGCAATCATCTACAGACTGATGGTTTGGTGTTCTAGCTATTGTGGTCTGGCGGACGATCCTTTCTTTATAAGGACAACGGCAAAGCACACTGCCCGAGTGCGGGAACAGCGCGCATACTCAGATGCCGTAAAAGAACTGAGTTGGGATGTCAGTTAGGACAGGCGATCCCGTAAAAAGCACTTGTTCCAAAAATCTTACATGGCAAGAAAAAAAATAGGTTCAGAGTTAGGTGGTGCCAACAGACATTCTGTTGGTAACGTCTCCGGCTTGGCCTCCTGTCAGGTGTGGGAGGCAGGGTCGGGCCATTGTGGCGAATCCAGCAAGCACCTGAGGAAACTCAGGGTGGGAACACTCAATGTGAACACCCTGAGAGGAAGAGTTTGCGAGGTAGTGGAAACACTATCCTGCAGGAAAGTGGATGTCTGCTGCATTCAGGAGACCAGATACCGTGGTGGCAGCTGCCGCACAATCAAGGGCAAGGACACCAGGTACAAGCTCTACTGGTCAGGAAATGACAAAGGCACTGCTGGTGTAGGAGTGTTTGTGGCAGAAGAGTGGATAGAGAAAGTTTTTGAGGTTCAGAGAGTCTCCGACAAAATTATTTTAGTGAAACTCATAGCTGGCCAGCGTGTGATTACCTTTCTGTCTGTGTATGCCCCACAGAGTGGTCTAAGTGATGAGGTTAAGGACCTGTTCTTTGATCAGCTGCGTGCTGTGACTGCCAGGATCCCAGCATCAGAATTTCTGACCCAATGTGGTGATTGGAACGGCCATGTTGGCCATGCAGGCACTGGATACAGGGAAGTGCATGGTGGGATGGGGTATGGCAGGCCGGAACTAGATGTTGAGGGTGAAGGAATCCTAGAGTACGCCCTAGCATTTGACCTGCTTCTTGGGAACACATGTTTCAAGAAACGTGACAGCCATCTCATCACATACAAGTCTGGAAACATAGCCATACAGATAGACTTCATCCTCTTCCGTAGGATCATGCTCAAACTTGTCACAGATGTAAAAGTGATCCCTGGTGAGGAAGTAGCTCTGCAACATCAGCTTCTTGTATGTGACATGAGGATTTTGTGCCTCCAAAATCCAAGCGCAAGTTCACCCCTCGTCTCAAAATTTGGAAGCTTAAAGACCCTCAGACAAGCAATCATTTCCAGGAGGTCTTCAACTTGCATGTGAGCACATCTGCAGGTGTAGCTGAGGGGGCCACTGAGGATATCTGGAACAACATCAAGACTGGACTGCTCAAGACAACTGAGGAGGTATGTGGCACAACTCGGCCACACCGTTGGCGTCGTGAAACCTGGTGGTGGAACGAACATGTGGAAAAGGCCATTGCTGCCAAGCGGACAGCTTTCAAGGCCTGGAAGGCTGGTAAAGGCACTAGGGCATCATATGATGCAGCCAAACAAAATGCCAGACATACAGTGCACCATGCTCCTCAAGAAGCCGACAAGAAGGTCTACAAGAATATTGACCCCAAGTCTTCAGAAGTCTACCGCCTTGCTAACCAGTTTAGAAGAGAGAACATTGATGTTGTTGGTGACAAACCTGTGAAGAATGATGCAGGAGAGATGTCAATGAGCAAAGACTCAAAGCAGAAGGCCTGGCTGGAGCACTACCAAAGGCTTCTCAACATTGAGTTTGACTGGGACCCAGACCACCTGTCATATCAATCACCAGTGGAAGGCCCGCCCATCCCAATCACCATTGATATGGTTAAGAAGGCTATCTCGCAGATGAAGGCAGGCAAAGCACCTGGCCCATCAGGCATAGTGGTGGAGATGATAAGAGCCGCCAGTGACATGGGCGCCTCCATGATCCGTGACAGCGCAGTTGCAATCATTCGTGATGGCAAGGTACCCTCTGACTGGGAGCAGAGTTTCATTGTCTGCCTCTACAAGGGAAAAGGGACGCTTTGGAAAGGGGCAACTACCGCGGTCTCAAGCTGACAGAGCAGGTTATGAAAATCCTGGAATTGGGTTGTGGACGGCCTCATCAGACAGTTGGTGTCAATCGACGATTCCCAGTTTGGCTTCGTCCCAGGCAGAGGCACTACAGATGCAATCTTTGTGGTCAGGCAGCTGCAAGAGAAGTATCTAGCTGCCAATAAGAGACTCTACATGACTTTCGTAGACCTGGAGAAGGCATTTGATTGAGTACCTCGGAAGGTCATCTGGTGGGTGCTGAGAAAACTTGGTGTGGAGGAGTGGATTGTGCGATTGGTGCAGGGGATGTATGCAAATGCACGAAGCCGTGTCCGTGTTGGTGAGGGGTACAGTGAAGAGTTTGAAGTAAAGGTTGGTGTTCACCAAGGATCAGTACTCAGCCCACTGCTCTTCATCATTGTGCTTGAAGCCTTATCACGAGAGTTCCGCTCTGGGATCCCCTGGGAGGACCTCTATGCCGATGACCTTGTTATCATTGCTGAATCACTTGGGGAATGTGTCAGGAGGCTCTTGACTTGGAAAGAAGCAATGGAGAAGAAAGGACTGAGAGTAAATGCAGGAAAGACAAAGATCATGATCTGCGGTACAGGACTGGACCTCCTGCAGAGTTCAGGCGAGTTTCCATGTGCTGTCTGTTGCACTGGAGTGGGCAGCAACAGCATCTTCTGCAACAGCTGCAAGCACTGGGTGCACAAGAAATGCAGTGGGCTCAAGCGCTTGAAAAAGGACCCTGACTATAGATGTACACAGTGCCAGGGAACTGCACGCCCCTTGGATGGCAGACCACAGAAGGAAGTCCAGGTCGGACCTGACAAGCTTGAGGTGGTAGCTTCCTTTTGCTACCTAGGAGACATGCTCAGCAGCAGGTGGCTGTGAACTTACAACCACAACACATGTGAAAACCGCCTGGAAGAAGTTCAAGGATCTGCTACCAGTCCTCTCTTCACGCCACCTCTCTTTCAAAACACGTGGCCGTGTGTACAGCTCTTGTGTGCGGAGTGCAATGCTCCATGCCAGCAAGACTTGGCCATTGACAAAGCCGAACCTCCAGCGTCTGCAGCGAAATGACAGGGCAATGATCAGACAGATCTGCAATGTCAGGCCACAAGACATTGTCACCACCAGGTCCAATGAGCTACTTGTGCAGCTTGGCATTGAGGATCTGGATCTCATTCTGAAGGAGAGAAGACTTCGATGGTATGGACATGTGGAACGCTCCAGTGGTGCAATCAAGACAGCCTTTGACATACAGGTTGATGGAAAGCATGGGCCTGGGAGGCCCAAAATGACATGGAAGCAGCTGACAGAAAGGGATTGCAGAGAGTGGAAGCTCTCGGCTATCAACCCTCATGATAGACATACCTGGAGATCTGGTGTGATATCTGCCATGCATGCAGCAAGCCAGCTATCTGGAAGGAGGCCCACTGATGTGGATGTTGCCCCTGTACCTGCACGTTAATCAAAAATCTGATTATGATATTATGATATGAATTAGTGTAATTTTCCATATATGCAAACTCTGACCAGGTTTATGGGCAAAACCAAATAAGATATTGAAAGGTATTTTGTTTTGGAGTTAAGAACTTTACAAACAATAAATTTTGACACAAATTTGATCAAAATCAGTGTAAAATTAAGTAAGTTATAAACAATTGAATATTTTAACATTGGTGAAATGGGCGCCGCCATTTTGAATATTTAATGAGATTTCATAAAAATTAAAATTCGTTTCATAAAAGTAGTTATTCTCATAAAGTTGGTTTATTTTTGGGGAAATGATTGCTTGTCACTAGAATTAAAAGATTATAAAAAAAATCTGTAGCAAAATTATTCTTAAAAATCTTTATAATTTGGTTTTGCATATTCAATTTGGTTTGTGTGACGTCACAAAGCCTACAATATGGCGGCATCCATGACAGCCATTTTGAATATATTCAAACCACCATAACTTCCCTATTTCTAGGCCGATTTTGAAAACTCTTGCATCAAAATAAATGGCTTGTTAAGCACTTTACTCCAAGATATACTTACAACTTATATTGTGTTCCCCTTTAAAGTGGAACCCAAAACGGAGTGTTTTCCAACAACAAATTTTAAAATTCGTTTAAAATGCAACTTTTTACCCAAAAATGGACAATTGACACTTGAACATGATAAGTAATGTCTTGACTTTAAACTGTGAATAAATCATAGAAAAAGCTTTGATTTCAATCAAGAAACTCACATTTTTCTACAGGTACCCTCTATAGATCAATCAGAGTCTATGGGGTATCATCAAGGCCATTTTAGCCCCTTAAAGGGCTGACCTCTTTTTCTGGCCATATCTGTGTGTCTTTTACCCCTAACAAAGTGGAATTTGCAAGATTGTGTTTGGGGTAAATCATTGGTTTGACTAAAAATAGAAAATTTCAGACATTCTGAAAAACATCATTTTGGAGTAAAAAGTTATTTTTCAGAAATTCCCATTTTTTTCAGAATCTTCTAGGCTGACAATATTCACGCCATTGACAGTTTGATAGCTAAACATATCACTAATATGTTGAGTTTATTGAAATGGGCTTGCAAAAAGCAGTATTGGCCTAAGAATAATTTTAACAACTAACAGATCGCATTTGAATGTTAATCAAAGGGAAACTGAAACTCGAAACCCTTTATTTTGTTGAGTATATTAGAGGTTTCCTTCTCTTTTAATGTAAAAATAAGGACCTCATTTTTTCAAGAACCTCACTAATTTGTATTCTAACAACTGAACATGTCTGTTAAGGGGGTACCCTAAGAGTAATTTTACTTAGTTTTGCATAATACATATATTGTAGTACATAGTACTAATTTGCCTTGGAGTAAACAACCTATGTTTGGCCAGCTAATGGGGGAAAAAGCATAGAAAAATGAAAATCTGCTACAAAAGAAAACACTTGTCATTAGAAAATTCATTATTTAATGTATGGCACACCTGAAAATGCAGGAAATGAGGGAAACCTGCGAGACCTGGCCTCCAATGATTTCAGAATAGTGAGATCAATTTCATACTATGAGATTCCATGGCCTAGCTGCATCTGTGTCTTCTGTACTGTGCTTTTTTTATGCAAGAAGCTAACAAAACATTATGCAATCCTGTAATACAAACAACTCTCATTAACTTAGTCCTGATGAACTCAGCCCTATTATTTATGAAAATCGTCAGTCCCAATTTTTACCCAATATGGTTATTGTATTTTAGCTCTGTGTATCTTGTGCTGTGTTTAATTTAACACATCTGCTATCTCGCCCATAATTTTCAGCCCCTAGATGTATTTTTATTGACTTTAGTACTGCTTATCAGATATGCTGATCTCTATCATTTTATAAAAAAAGAAATGAACGAAACATAAATAACTATCATTTTTTCTATATATTCAAGCGAAAACACAAAACAATAATTGAAATACTTTTAACAATTTGTTAACCTGTGTTTGCAGAACATGTAATTACGAGGGTGAGTCAATAAGTAACCAGCCTATCCCATTTCCGACGGACCAAGACGGTCACGATTTTCAATATATGTTCTATACATGGGTACAAAATTGCACACGTATCGAGTCATTCTTTAATAATATATTGAATGTCAAACATGGCTAGTAATGCAAAGGTATGCTTTTCATCTAAAGTTGAGTACCGTGCTGTAATTCGGTACTTGTATTTAAAAGGTAAAACAAGCAAGGAAATAAACAGCGAGTTAGCCAATGTTTATGGGTCTTCTGCACCATCTTATGCTCAAGTTAAATTCTGGGTAGGGGAATTCAAACGCGGTAGAACGTCTTTAGAAGATGAAGTCAGGACTGGACACCCACTGGATGCCACTGACGAATAAATGTGTAAGAAAGTTCGGGATCTGGTATACTCTGATAGGCAAATTCAGGTGGAAGAAATAGCGCAGGCATTAGGCATTTCACATGGTAGCGTTTCAACAATCTTACATGATCGTTTAGGTATGCGCAAGCTAACAGCCCAGTGGGTCCCCAAATCCCTTAGCGATGAGCAAATGGCAACCAGAGCATCAGTATGCAGCGCCTTGTTGAAGCGTTTTAGGTCAAAAGATGATTTTCTTTTGCGTCTGGTGACTGTAGATGAGACTTGGGTTCATTATTATGAGCTAGAGAATAAAGCTCAGAGTCGTCAGTGGGTAGGGCCTGGGTCCCCGAGGCCAAAGAAGTTCGACGCAACCATCTGCTGGCAAGGTGATGGCCACAGTATTTTGGGACGCAAAAGGCATTATTATGTTGGACTTTTTACCCAAGAGAAGTACAATAACTGGAGTGTACTATGCAAAATTGTTAGACCAGCTGAGAACCGCCATCCGTGAAAAACGCCGAGGTAAACTCTCTAAAGGTGTTTTGCTGCAACAGGACAACGCGAGAGTCCACACTTGCAAAGTTGCAATGGATGCTGTAGAGCGAAACGGGTATGAATTAATACCACATCCTGCCTATTCACCTGACCTAGCTCCTAGCGACCTTCCTATTCCCAAACTTGAAAAAGGATATTGGTGGACTTCATTTCCGGTCTGATGAAGAAGTCGTGATGGCAGTTGAGGAGTGGGTCAATGGAAAAAACCCTGACTTTTTCAGTTCTGGGCTGATGGCACTTGAACACCATTGGTCTAAGTGCATCACACTGGAGGGCAATTACATCGATAAAGAAGAGGTGGATCTCACCCGGAAATAAGTTAGGCTGGTTACTTATTGACTCACCCTCGTAAGATCAACATGCATGATAATCAACATATCCAGTCACGATTATGAAACCACAGGCCGGATGAAGACAGTCTGACATGGGGTATCAGGGTTTTCCCTCAGTGAGGGTTCAAGGGACTACCTTATGTGGAGTTATGTGGTCCTTTATTAAGATTTAGGGGTTTATTGTTGTAAACAGGTTAACCCATTAAACACTAATTGCAATTGCAGCAGACGACACACTGAAGTATTTTTTTTTTTCAGAGAAAATAAGGCTTGACATTTCATGTGAATTGTCTGCCTTCACATGAAATGTCAAGTCTTGTGTTTTCTGACAAATAAATTCAATTTTAGAATTTGTGTTTGTGTTGTGGTTTTTACAACCCAGTCAACCCAATGGGGTCATGTCGAGCGCGGTCAGTTTACCTAACCACACGTTTACTGGGCAGGCTTAGTCCTCTAAGCGGTTAACCAGTATTGTGCACATTCTTTTGCCAGAAACTGACAACTGCCTTTCTTGAATCAGCGGAAGGGAGAGAATGACCGTAGAAAATATTTCATGATCAATCTCTACGAAAGAATGTTGCCGACCTTGGCGGGGGTTGAACCCACGACCTCCTGGTCTCCAGTCGGACAGCACATCCAACTGATCCACCGAAGCCGGCCCAATTTTAGAATGTCATCTGCTATAATTTGCTTTGTGCTTTATGGGCAAACTATTGCCAAAATAATGATCATTCATGGCCTTTAGATCACAGATATATTAAAATACAAAGTCATTGATAAACAAAATTAATTTTGGATTTAATTATGTATATATCACTCCGGACCCTTGTTCCTAGCTTTTAAGAGTCCCAAAGAAGATTTTGAGGGTAACAACTGCCAAAATGCTAGCTAGAAAAAAAATGGGGTATTTAACCTTTGATTATTGTGCAGTATTGTGCATCAAAAGTGCTGGATAAAATTTGCAGTGGTTGACACTTTGAACTTTGCTGTCCACTTCAGAATCATTAAATACTGAAGAACCTATTGATGTATAGGGGATGCCCTTATCAAAATGTGTGACTTTGCTATGTGCTCTTGACCTTTGCTGCTTGCATATGCCATGCTGACTCTTGGCCTGCTTGCAATAACTTCCAACTGGCTATCTTGGAGCTATTGTAATCAGGCTGTGTTAACAGTTTAAGCAATTTTGGAAACTAGTCAATCTATAAACTGTTTAACTGGAAACCCAGAACTACTGTCACAATTTTACATTTCCAAATAAGAGACAACTAATGCATGTAATTTTGTAATTTTAATTTTATTTTACAGTATAACCTCAATGGCTCGAACACAGATGGCTCGTTTACCATGGATGATTCGAACTCTTTTTTCAGTCCCTACAAAATTCTTCTAATACCTCAAGAAAACAAATATTTAATGATTTTTTTCTTATTTTATCATGGAATTGTATGTTGTGTGTACTCATAAATTATCGCCATTTGCTTCCTGACTTGCCACCATAATTAACCCTCAGTGGCTCGAACCACCCATGTCTCGAACAATTTTCTATGGTCCCAAAGATGTTCGAGCCATCGAAGTTCGACTGTATTTTTTTTATATTTTTTTTTCAAAAGCTGACTCCTCTGTCGAGTGCACTTAAACAAACCTTTAAAATATCTGGTAAAAGCAGTCTGCAATGTTTGTTTAATCTTTACTGTTTGATTTTCCCATGTGCATTTGCTTTTATTAGTTGTCAGCCAGTTCTGTGGAAGAGTCAATTTATTGACGTCTTAAAGTCATGTTACAAATTGCTTACCTGGGCCCAGCTGTTCAAAGCATTGTTAGCTTACAAACTCGTTAGTGGTCAATATGTTAACTGTTCTAGTAAGAACAGTATCTAATTCATAGATATTTTTGCAAAAAAATGTGGGTAGCTTTTGCAAATGCAAAAGGTCACATTTTTTAGTCAAAAATATAAGCGTATATGCCATATTTAATGATCAAAGTTTTAACGATACATGAATTAACAACATCGTTAGATTTGAACAACTGGGCCCTGTAAAATACATGAACTGTACAGTAACTGATCTATCAGCAGATGTGTAAATTAAATATAATGTAAAAAAATAGTGAATTAACAAACAATCTCATCAAGTATCGATGACATTCAGTTTGGTTATCTTCAAGTACTAATCAAGCTGATCTGACAGGTCCTTTGGAGTTTGACACTCCATTTAATTCTCTTTAAAATGCAAAACTGGATGGGCTGCAAAAGTAAGCGAGATTTGAAAGTCTTATGGACTCATTTGGTTTTGAGAAGAGCAAATAAATGAGATGTTATCTCACAGCATGAGATTTTTGGTAGATAAGGAAACTCACCGATAGTAACATTTTGCCAGCTGGACTTTCCACCACCAGTCCTTGAATCCACAGGATTCTGTGGCCAGAGCTGCTAATTCTAGAGCCTGAAATAATTAATCATTATCCTTTTAAAACACTTGACATGCTGGCTAAACATTTCAGCAAACAACATATCGATTTGTTTTTTTTTTTCAGGAAATAAGGTTTGACATTTCATGCAAATTGTGCATAAATTAAAGGAAAAAAGATAGGGTTTACTTACTACCAAATTGTAGTTTCTTTCTTGTTAAAGAAAAAGAAGATTTTAAAAAATCATTTTGATGATAAAATCAACCCCAAGTATGCCTACCTCATATAAACACATAAAGTTTGCCAGCTGATCCCATACTTACAGAATAAAGATTAATTATGAATATTAATACCCTCCAAATATATTTAAAGGGATATACACTGCGTGTCAGTGTCTAAAAAGCTAACATTAAATTATCACATACATGAAATGCACTCAGATCAGTCTTTGCTGTCTGAATTGAATTAATCTTTGTGTCCCATAGTTACCTTAAAAATTCAGACAGACAAGCCTGAACAAACAAATTCTAGACACATAATGACATTACCAAGCAGTCATATAGACTTGTTCAAATTTTAGGACAAGTAACGTAAGGGTGACAGTGTCAAATATTTAATAAAATTATGGAACACAGTGTTTAGGCCATCTGCAAACTATATTAGGACTGTACAGATCTTGACTGGACTGGACTGTCACTGCTCTTGTTTGTTTTTTTTGTTTTTTTGTGTTTTTTTTTTTCTTTATCTGTGGGCATAAAAATTTGTGGTTTTCATTACTGTCCCCATAAGTTTAGTGTACATGTATGTTTTAGTATTCACAATGTTCTGAGTTTGCATTTTTTTTCTTCTGTAATTGTGACTATAAGAAAAATACTGGAGTGAATCCATAGCTATAGATAAGATGCTTTTTTAAAACAAAAAAATGATGCTTTTCTTATTTCTCCAGAAAAACTTATCTTGTGGGCACTCATCAGAAGTGCTATGATGTGGTGCCTCTAACATGTTTTTGTGGAGAAATAAGAAACAAAATATTTATCTGGATACCCTATTTAACCCAGGTCCTGCTGGTCCCAGATATGACTTACCTTTGCAAACAGTGTAGATCCAGATCAGCTGACTTGAAGAAGCCAACTGATTTGAATCTGCATTGTTCATCATTAAGTGTGTAAATTTATATCAACAATTTGGATCAAGTAATCTGATTGGCTGAAAATTAGGTGTGGCATCTTAATTTATTCAGCATGACAAAGGTTAATTAGAAGTATGCTATCAATCTTGTTTTGATCAGTCTGAAAATGAGCTTGTGTCTCATGTTACACAACATCGGTGAGACAGGGCTTAAACCCACCACAATCATGTTTGAGTTTTTAAAGAAATGATAAACAAAAAAGATCTGTAGCATGTGACACAACTTGTAAAACTTTACCATAAACAAGACCTTTCGCCAGACAGGACTGCTCGCCTGATATTGCACATTTTGTTTCTGGAAAAATCTTAGTCCATGACCTTGATTTTGACATGACCTGGGTGTGTGTGTGTTGGGGGGTTGGGGGGATTGCACTGCACAAAATTTATATCAAGCCAAATAAATCAGTGATAAGGTTAAGAAATAATGAGGTCTTAAAAACTTAAACGAAAACTTTAACATTTTTAAAATTCTAAGGCTGTGACCTCGACCCCAAGGCCATGGTCATGAGTGCTGATGGTGCTGATAAAAACTTTTGACCAGTATCTGTCTTGATACCATATAGGAACTAAATCTATCATGTAGTTTAGAAGTAATGAGATCCTAAAAAACTGACATAAAATTTTAACATCAAAATGCTAAGTCTGTGACCTTGACCTTGACATGACCTAGAGTGGTCGGGATGGTACTGCGCAAAATTTTGGACCAATATGTATCATCATACCAAAGATGAATCAAATCGGTGGCAAGGTTAGGAAATAATGAGGTCTTAAAAACTTTAACGAAAACTTAAACATTTGTGGATGCCAACGCCAATGCCAACGCCAGGGGTAGTACAATAGCTCTCCTTGAACATTGTTCAGGCAAGCTAAAAAAGGAATGAATGCACAGATGAGGTCATATACTACAGCCAGATGGGGTAGAAATATCCGCTACTTCCACTATAAATAAATAAATAATTAAATAAATAAATATCTTACATTTCTGACACCATTTTACATCAGATTCTTACATATCTGACATCATTTTCATGGTGAATAAATCAATAAAACAGCTTACATTTCTGACATCATTTTCATGGTGAAAGATGTATTCAAACAGGGCTTTGGCAAGGTTTGGTCTTGCTGCATACTTGCTGAAGTTCAGTCGAGCCAGATTAATGAATGGACCATCTGGTGTTGATAGCATAGATGCCTGAAAAAAGCAAAAACAGAAATTAAGTGTGTTTGTAAACAAAATAATCAAATATTTTTTTAAATTTATATTTTGCCACAAAAATATATTGTGAGACTGCAGATACATGAACAAACTGGAACTGCCTCACTGTGAATCCAATGAGTACTCAAAAAGAGCTGGAAAAGCCTTCAAATTTTCACTGGTCAGAGATATTGTGTTTTCAGTAATTTACTTAGGAAATAGTCAAAAAAATGTACTCATCCTCCAGCAAAAGCACTCATCATGTCAAGTAGGTGAGTGGAATTGTCCAGCCCTACACGTACAAAACATACATGTTCATGGAGTAATAAGAAAATATCTTATTTGGATACCCATGTTTTTCTATAGAGCTTTGCAACTGAGCCATTGTGAAGCAAAATGTGGCCACTAGGCCCACTTGCAGTTTTGAGCCTGTAGTGTATTTCTATTATGGTTGTTCATCTTTGACTATGATTCATAACTGAATCAGTTGATCTTTAACCTTTAACCCATTGTAAACTGAATGAACTCTCCCACACAATATATTAGAAGATTTTAGGTAAGTCAGGCTATGTGATTTAGATATTCAGAGAAAAATGGTTGAACTGTTTTCAAACAGTGGAAACCCTAGTTAGATGCTGTGTGCTGTGGCATCTGATCTGGTCTGCACTGTTTGCCAATTACCTGTTTAATGGTCTCCAGTCTACAATGGCTTAAAGCACCAATCACAACTGCAGCAGACAACATTTAAAAAACATATATATATATACACGTACATATTATTTTTCAAAGATTTGATTGTGTTGTGGTTTAACAACATGTCAACCCTTGTGGGTCATTTTGTGTCATCTCCCAGAGAAAGGGAGAAGAGAGAAGAGATAGAAGAGGAGATGAAAGAATAAGACAGGGAAGGAAGAGGAAAATGAATGAAAGTGAAGAAACAGAAGAAATAAACACATTCCCCTACTGCAAGGATAGCAGGACTTGCCCAACTGTAAGCCAATCTCAGTTGGACGCCCCGGTGACGTAATATACATTACACCTTTGCCTCACCCAGCCACCCCCATTTTTCAAAGAAGAAGGCTTGACATGTCATGCAAATTGTCTGCTAGGCAGCTAATTCACAGGAAATGTCGTCTTATTTTCTCTGAAAAATAATTTAAAAAAAATTGACTGTCATCTGCTGCATCAATTCTGTTTTGCACTTTAAGGGTTAAAATATCAGAATTCAATTTTATTCCAACTTACTGTTCCCAGTCTAACATATCTTCCAGAAGCACTTGTTACTGGTCTAGCAGTGTGAGCTGTTCTGGGTGTACGTAAAGCTCCCTCCATGGTACCTGGCCTACCAGACTGGGTCCCTGGTCTAGCAAAGCCTGATAGTGGACGACCAGACTGTGACATAGGTCTGAAAAATAAGGATGGCAAAATATTACTTGAGGCACTGGAGAGCTCCACATTACATGCATAGTTCTAGATAAAATAGGTATCTGGATGGTGATGGTGATGATGATGATGGTGATGGTGATGATGATATTGGATGACGATGATTATATGGTGTTTTGTGTCCATTTCAACATTATTTAAAAGTCATATTAAGACCATGGAAGAATGAAGATGAAAGGCTGAAGATGATTTGGCATTTTATGTTTTAAAGGAGAACCTCAGTCAAAAGTATTGCACCCAAACAAATTATTAAGGCATTTATCAATTAAAAAGTGTTAATATTCTTTATTTCTCCATGAAAATACATGTTGTGGGAAATCATTAGAATCACCTCAGTGAGACACTGAAATGATACCAACCACCCTGTTAAACGTATATCCCGGCCATACGGTCGTAACACATCATTAAAGGTATTTTTCGAAGGATTTTACACCAACACAGGTAAACAATTCCATTCGTTTTGAAGTCTGCAAGGCCCTTTGCAACACAAAACATAGCGCAGTTGATGGAGTATAAACCACAATTTCTAAACATATGTTACCATAGTTTGTTGAGTGTTTCTCAAACATTCAAAAAGAAGTTGAGAAATATGTTCGGCAATTACATCCGTTCTCATGACGGTTTGTACATTTCAAACTTTGTCAAAATAATGAACATGTGCGGTATTTTTCGAGCATTATTTGATCAATTAATTTAATTTAATGAAAAGATACCATGAAAACATGTTAAAAAATTTTAGCCGAAAATTATAATAACACTGGATAAAATGGTACTGTTTTGCTTGTTGTGTACCGGTATGTCCAAAAATGCTGAAAGAATGCAATTTGCTCATTCTGAAGGCTAATTAAGGTACATATATTGATCTACGTCTTGTTGCATAATGCGTATACTTTTTACTTATGCATAACCAATAATGATGCCAAGAAAGTAGCAACTTTGGGAATACCAGAGTGAAAAGTTGGTAACAAATCTTCAGACACGCAAACTGAAGAATCTTGTGTCAGTTTGTGTTAAGATGAAAGTTTCGTCTGCGAATAGATACTTACGAGCAACGGCTGCGAATTTCATTAACGAATATTGTTCCTCAAGTAGAAACATTCCTAGCAGTTGCAAAGTAAGTGTTTTTTTCACAATCTGAATAAAATCAAATAACTGAAATTAAAACTGAAACAATTATCCTAACACACCGCGCCTATACAGCCATGATTAAATTCAGTGATTTATTATGCAACAAATCACTGGGCGGAAGCG
This sequence comes from Anodontia alba, assembly GCA_964016985.1. NCBI lineage: Eukaryota > Metazoa > Mollusca > Bivalvia > Lucinida > Lucinidae > Anodontia > Anodontia alba. The sequence goes on along the minus strand of OZ024823.1, from coordinate 61,351,629 downwards.
CGTGACACTATCTGGTGCTGTTCTGACGTAATTTTGACACTTTGCTGACATCAGTCTTGGTTTCCACAATGTTAGACAGTGTAACGTCATTTTCCTCACATCAACAACGTAAGAAATTTATGTAAACATCAGTGTTACAGTCAAAACTGTTGGCGGGATTTCTTTTTTCGAAGGCAGAATGTTGAAAGAATCTGAAGGATATAATTACTTTTTTGTCATTTTCTATGTGTTAGAATTGAAATAGATCAGCTATTGTGTGTGATATGAGTAATAAATCACAGTTTGTAGGTCAGTTGTAAGAAGATAAATCACCCGGGCTCCGTGCTCGTGATTTGATCTACTTCACAACTGACCTCCAAACAGGGATTTATTTCTCAACAAATAAGTGTTTAGAGCGATCTATTTCTTAAATATAAAGTTTACTTACAATTTACTGAGTCCCAGCTTCAAAAACTGAACTTGAACTGAAAATTACACAGTGTCGAATTCCTTTCTGAATATCAAGGTAACAACAGATAGAATGGTCATCTGGTGTGACTCTTTCAGGCTTTTTCCAAGACAAGTTTGCTTTCAGTGAATATGTTCTTTGACAGCAGAGTCTTCAAAAGCAATCAACAAATTAAAGGACTGAAAACTGCCTAGTGGGCCAGACTAGCTAGCTTCTATGGCCAAATCAAAAGAGTAAAAATGATTTCTTCGTAGGTTGCAGCTGATGCATCTGTCAAACAGAAATTCATCTGGACTGTTGTTACAAAATAATGAACTGAAGTTGCTGATGAAAATCCACAAGCAGAAACGACAGTCATCCCAATAAGAAACTCAACCATGTAGGATTAAGTTCTCTTTCAAGTACAAGAGGCCCATGGACCACAATGCTCACCCAAGTTAAAGGCTGTAAGTTAAACAGGTCATTTACTCATCATTCAATAACAACCTGTCAAGTTTCAAGGCAATGGCTTAAACAGTTTTCAAGACAGCTTGCTTACAAGGTTCAAATGCTGAAATTTTCAAAGGGCCGTAAGTCAAAAAAAAAAAAAAAAAAAAAAAAAAATCCAGATTTTTTTCAAAAGTTAACTGGGTCATCTACTTATCATCCCCTATTAGCACATTAAGTTTCAATACAACAGCTCAAATACCGGTAGTTTTTTGAGATATCTTGCTTACAGGATTTCATTGCAATTTTTTGCAAAGGGGCATAACTAAAGAAGATAGCTTGTGGAAGTGGTGGTGTCATGGCCTGAGATATGTGGATTAAAGGCAAACATTTTGATTGGTTGTTAAGGCAAAACTTTTATGTAGGAAATTTCTGAAACACCAGCAGGGAAAGAAGACCATGTGAAGCACCAGTAGAGAAAGACAAGAAATTCGCGGAAAGCGATGTCCCACCTGCGGGGATTAAGTCATACAAGTTCCTATTTGTATTGAAAAAAATCTATTTTGCAGTATTCAAGAAATTGATGGGTTAGAAAAATGGACAAAGTAGAAAATTTGGAATATTGGCTTGCAAAATTTTATCTAAACCTGTCCATTATTTCACAAGATATTGATATTGAGCGGATATCATTTTTGCCCATTAATCAAGGCCAGTAACTCAGCTGAAAATTGACGAAAAATGTCATGGGACAATCCCAAGCTAGGTATTGTTAACAACAATATGTATGCAAAATATGATCCTAATCCATCAATTCTTTTACAAGATATTGAGCGGAAACCAATTTTGGGCATAAATCAAGGGCCCCTAACTCTGCTGAAATGAATCTGAGATTTATGTTCAAACAATATGCACATCTTCAGACCATGACCTAATCATCTGTGAAGTTTCAAAGCTATTGGCCTAAAACTGCAGGAGGAGTTGCGCTCACGAAACACCCACTGACTATTAGGGTTTTAGGCAAAAACTGACTAAGTTAACAAAGCAAAAAAAGTTGAAAAAAAAAATCTGAGATTTATGTGCAAACAATATGCAAATCTTCAGACCCTGACCTAATTATCTGTGAAGTTTCAAAACTATTGGCCTAAAACTGCAGGAGGAGTTGCGCTCACGAGACACCCACTGACTATAAGGGTTTTAGGTAAAAACTGACCAAGTTAACAAAGTGGGAAAAGTTGAAAAAAAAAATCTGAGAATTATGAGCAAACAATATGCGCATCTACAAACCATGGCCAAAACATCTGTGAAGTTTCAAATTGATTGGCCAAAAACTGTATCAGGAGTTGCGCTCACGAGACACCCACTGACTATAAGGGTTTTAGGTAAAAACTGACTAAGTTAACAAAGCAAAAAAAAGTGAAAAAAAAAAAATCTGAGAATTATGAGCAAACAATATGCACATCTACACACCATGGCCAAAACATCTGTGAAGTTTCAAAATGATTGGCCAAGAACTGTAGGAGGAGTTGCGCTCATGAGACACACACTGACTATTAGGGTTTTAGGTAAAAACTGACTAAGTTAACAAAGCAAAAAAAGTTGAAAAAAAAAATCTGAGAATTATGAGCAAACAATATTCTCATCTACACACTATGGCCAAAACATCTGTGAAGTTTTAAAATGATTGGCCAAAAACTGTAGGAGGAGTTGCGCTCACAAGACACCCACTGACTATAAGGGTTTTAGGTAAAAAACGACTAAGTAAACAAAGCGGAAAAAGTTGAAAATAAAAAAAAATCTGAGAATTATGAGCAAACAATATGCATATCTACACGCCATGGCCAAAACATCTGTGAAGTTTCAAAACGACTGGCCAAAAACTGTAGGAGGAGTTGCGCTCACAAGTCAATTGTTGAAGAACGGATGAACGGACGTGTCACGGCATGCCTATATCGCACCTGGGTGCTAACGCAGGTGCGACAAAAACCATGTGATATGCCAACAGGGAAAGATAAATCTGATTGTCTCCTTTAATGCTATTTATCCCGTTATGCCAAGAAGTCATACTGAAACTGACCAAACTGCACTCTGCTCAATTTTTAGCCCTGGCAGCCATTTTGTTCAGCCTAGTGGAACCATTTTAGCAATTTTGGTAAAAAGACATAAGACGAACTTATCAGTGAAATTATTTTGAAATTGGGCCACTGGCCATGGAGGAGATGTTCTTTAAAGGTTTTTCTATTTTTAGCTCTGGTGACCATTTTGTTCAGCAGAGCAGAACCATTTTAGCACTTTTTGTAAAGGGGCATAAGTGGAATACATGTAAATATATTTTGAAATCTGGCCACTGGCCATGGAGATGTTGTTTAAAGGTTGTTTTTTTTTCTATTTTTAACTCTGGTGACCATTTTGTTCAGCAGAGCAGAACCATTTTGGCAATTATGGTAAAGGTGGATAAGAAGAGCATTTCTGTGAAATCATTTTGATGCTGGGCCACTGGCCAAGGAGATGTCATTTACAGTTTTTTTTTCTATTTTTAGCTCTGGCCACCATTTTGTTCATCCAAGCAGAAGCATTTTAGCAATTTTGGTAGAAGGCCATTAGAGGAACCCTTCTGTGCAAATATTTTGAAATCGGATCATTGGCAAAGGACGAGATGTCATTTGAAGATTTTTCTATTTTTAGCTCCGGCGGACATCTTGTTCATTGGAGCAGAACCACTGTGGCCATGTTGGATTTCTGACTGAGATGATTTTAGCTTGTTTCAATCTAGAAGTCATCCTGTTGCTACAGAGCAAGTTTCGGCTCAAAGTGACCAAAGGTTTGGGAACAGATGTCGAAAATTGATTTTCAAGCTGGCGGCTGTGGTGGCCATCTTGGATTTTCAATCAGCTCAGTTTTAGCTATTTTGTGTCTACTAGGCACCCTTATCCTCCTCATCAAGTTTCAATTCAACTGGATTACAGAGGAGATGTCCAAAATGTGAATTCTCAACATTTTTCCCATATAAATGTATAGGGCCAATACAAATGCACGGGGAAGCAAATGTGACCTTGCTGTAAAATGGTCAAATGTGAATGTAGGACCATCATTTTATCAATTTTGATAGACCTCCTGTCTCCGATGATTTGTGCAAAGATTAGGCCCCAGGGCTTATTTGGTTCTGGAGAAGATTTTCAAAAGTTTCTACCATATATGGCAGCCATCTTGGTCTGTGGACCGCGACCATTTTAGCAATCTTTCATTCCACTGCCCCAAGGCGGCACCACATGAAATATGAGCAGCATTGGCCTGGCAGCTTCAGAGGAGAAGTTGTTTGTAATTCTCAACATTTTTCCATACAAATGTATGGGGCCCATACAAATGCACAGGGAAGCAAACTTGACCTCATCGTAGAAAGGTCAAACGCCAATATATGACCATCATTTTAGCAATTTTGGTAGCCCTCCCATCCACAATCATTTGTGCAAAGATTCAGCCCAAGGCATCCCAAGGCATCCTTGGTTCTGGAGAAGATTTTTAAAGGTTTTTACCATATATGGGCATGGCGGCCATCTTGGTCAACCGACCGCGACCATTCCCCCCACCCCGCACCCCACCTAAGGTGGCTCCATATAAATTTAAGCAAAATTGGCTTCAGTGGAAAGTCGCTTGAAAATGTTAACGACAGACGGACAATGGACAAAAAAGTATTATTATAGCGTATCCAAAGCATAGCTCAGGTGAGCTAACGAAGTTGGCCTGTTGTCTACAAAGTATGATGCAGTTGTAACCGACATACGCAGTCTATGTCTGAAGGAAAATGAAGAAAATACAAGAATTCCGCGGAAGGCGTCATCGCACCTGCTGGGGCAAAAGTCACAGGAGCCACAATCAGAACGTGGTTATTAAATAAGTTTATTTCATTCTTAGCAGTGCTTTCTTGGAAAACTGGGTTGAAAAAAATGTAGACAAAGTGCCTAGTGGGGCACATATATTCCATGCCAGTCCCATTCCCTCTAATGGCTATATCTTCAGCACTGACTTTTCGTATCATACAGCCCAATGATAATGGAACGTTGACGTAAAATGTGTAAAAGTCACTGGAGCATGAAATATAGGTCAAGGTCACGGGTCAAGGTACCTGCTAATTCAGTACATCAAGGAGAAGCACAGTGCAAGGTATGGTGGTTGTAGGCCTTATAGTTGAGGAGTTATCAAACATCAACGTAAAATGTGTAAAATATAGGTCAAGGTCATCGGGTCAAGGTACCTGCCAAGCCAGTGCAATGAGGTGAAGCACTATGCAAGGTTTAGTGGTTGTAAGTCTTATATTTGAGGAGATACCGAACATTAACATAAAATGTGTCAAAGTCACTGGAGTGCACAATATAGGTCAAGGTCACCAGGTCAAGGTACCTGCCGAGTCAATACATCAAGAAGAAGTGCTATGTAAGGTTTGGTGGTTGAAGGCCTTCGGGACAGTTGAGGACATATGGAAGGGTGACGTAAAAGGTGTAAAAGTCAATGGAGCGCAAAATATAGGTCAAGGTCACCCAGTGAAGGTACCTGCGGAGTCCGTACATTGAGGAGAAGCACTATGCAAGGTTTGATGGTTGTAGGCCTTACAGTTGAGGAGATATTGAACGTTGACATAAAATGTGTAAAAGGCACTGGAGCGCAAAATATAGGTCAAGGTCACCGGGTCAAGATACCTGCCGAGTCAGTACATCTAGGAGAAGCACTATGCAAAGTTTGGTGGCTAGAGGTCTTACACTTGAGGAGATCTGGAACATTGACGTAAATTATGTCAAAGTCACTGCAGCCAAAATATAGGTCAAGGTCACCAGGTCAAGGTATCTGCCAAGTCAGTACATTGAGAAGAAGCACTTTGCAAGGTTTGATGGTTGTAGGCCTTATAGTCGAGGAGATATCGAACGTCGACGCAAAATATGTCAAAGTCACTGGAGCGCAAAATATAGGTCAAGGTCATCGGGTCAAGGTACCTGCCAAGTCAGTACATCTAGGAGAAGCACTATGCAAGGTTTGGTAGTTGTACGCCTTATAGTTGAGAAAATATGGAACGTCAACGTAAATTGTGTCTAAGTCAATGGAGCGCAAAATATAGGTCAAGGTCACTGGGTCAACATACCTGCCAAGTCAGGAGGTCAGGGAGATGTGTCATGCAAGGTATGATGGTTGTTGTAGAATTGTAGTTGATTAGAATACTAACTTCGACGTAAATGTCGAACTTCGACATAACAGAACTGTTAACAGACAGACGGACGGATGAACGGACAGACGAATGGAAAAGCGGGCACCTATGTCGCAAAGTCCGGAGGTCAGGGAGATGTTTCATACAAGGTTTGATGGTTGTTTAGTTTTGTAGTTGATTAGAATACTAACTTTGACATAAATGTCAAACTTCGACATAACAGAACTGTTACCAGACAGACAGACAGACGGACGAACAGACAGACAAATGGAAAAATGGGCACCTATGTCGCAAAGTCAGGAGGTAAGGGAGATGTTTCATGCAAGGTTTGATGGTTGTTTAGTCTTGTAGTTGATTAAAATACTAACTGACATAAATGTCGAACTTCGACATAAATGTTGACAGACGGACGGACGAATGGACAGACATACGGACGAGCGGACGCCTATGTCGCAAAGTCAGGAGGTCAGGGAGATGTTTCATGCAAGGTTTGATGGTTGTTTAGTCTTGTAGTTGATTAGAATACTAACTTTGACATAAATGTCGAACGTCGACATAAATGTTGACAGATGGACGGACGGACGGACTGACGGACGGACGGAAAATCGGACGCCTATATCGCACCCTGCTACAAGCAGGTGCGATAAAAACAATAATCATTTGTAAAGTGCCAACTTTATACTTGAAAGAGAACTTAATCTCACATGGTTGAGTTTCTTATTGGGATGACTGTCGTTTTTGGTTGTGGGCTTTCTTCAGCAACTTCAATTCACTATTTTGTAACAAAATTCTGGATGAATTTCTGTTTGACAGAGCGAGATAAAATTCTATAGATGACTGAGAAGCCCATTTAACACACAGAAACTATTTTGTTGGACTATAATGACTGCAGCATTTGACTAAATAGGATCAACATATTAAAAGAAACCAATCTAATGATCCTTTGCAGTTTTGCATATGATAGGCATATAATCTGACTTGTGCTTTTGCACGCTGCTTAGGTGTTGACAAGCCACATCGAGTATCTTAACAGAGGCATCAGCTGCGACCTATGAAGAAATCATTTTTACTCTATTGATTTTGGCCATAGAAGCTAGCTAGTCTGGTCTACTAGGCAGTTTTCAGTCCTTTAATGTTTTGATTGCTTTCTAAGACCTAAGACTCCTCTGTCAAAGAACGCTGAAAGCAAACTTGTCTTGGAAAAAGCCTGAGTCGCACAATGACCATTTTATCCGCCGTTATCTCGATATTCTGAAAGGAATTTGACACTCTGGAATTTTCGATTCAGTTTTTGAAGACGGAACTCAGTAAATTGTAAGTAAACTTTATATTAATTGTTTCAGTTTTAATTTCAGTTATTTGATTTTATGCAGATGTTGAAAAAACACTTACTTTGCAGCTGGCACTCGTAAGTAGCCATTCCCAGAAGAAACTGCCATCTTAACAAGAACTGACACAAGATCAGTTGGCATGTCAGAAGACTTGTTACCAACTTTTCATGCTGGTAATCTCAAAGTTGCTACTTTCTTGGCATCATTATTGGTTATTCATAAGTAAAAATTTGTGCATTATGCCACAAGTCGTAGATCAATATATATACCATAATTAGCCTTCAGAATGAGCAAATTGCATTCTTTCAGCATTTGTGGACGTACACAAAACAGTACCATTTTATCCAGTGTTATTATAATTTTCAGCTAAATTTTTTTAATATGTTTATACATATATTTTCATTAAATTCGATTAAATGATCAAATAGTTAAATAATGCTCAAAAAATATCACACACGTTCATTTTAATATAGTTTGAAATGTATGAACCGTCATGGGAACGGATGTAATGGCCGAACATATTTCTCAACTTCTTTTTGACTGTTTGAGAAACACTTGATAAACTATAGTAAAATTCTTATATATTCAGAAAACGTGGTTTATTCTCCACTAACTGCGCTATGTTTTGTGTTGCAAAACACTGTCGCACTTCAAAACGAATGTATTTTCTTACCTGTTGTGGTGTAAATCCTTCAAAAAATAATGTTTAAGATGCATTATGTATGGCTAGCGTATACATTTAACAGGGTGAACAACAGCAGTATAAAGTGACTGCCCTATAATATTAGTATTTTTTCTCCAAATTAATCGGAAGGTTTTGTTTACCTCACACCCTGGCTTGGTCCTCCCTGGTTGGCACCTGGCTGCCGCAGTGAGGTACCCGGTCTCGCCACCTGGGCTATGACATTGTCATCCATCAACATTTCAGCTATACCTTCCTCATCCCAATCTACTTCATCAACGTACACCTGAGCAGTCAGGGCTCTAGTCTTCAATGTCCAGGCAGCCTGAAAATATAGTCCAGTACCAAATAAAACTTTAAAAAAAGATCAATACTTTTGGTCAAAAAAAAAGCATCACATATAAATCTGGAGCTACTGACTATAGACCACAACCTCTTATTAGTCCTTAGGCTAAGACCAGGATTTTGGCCAACAGATACCACTCAGAGGGAGTCAATCTAATAACACTTTTTGATTTGTCTGATATCAAGAGGTAATGTTTCACTATGATAGCAATCTCAAATCGGTAGGTTATGCCCTGAAAAAACACACATTTCGAAAGATACACAATATCGGCAAATTTAAATGAAGTTTTGTAGTAAAAAAAGCTAGAAGTGCGATATACCTACACACTAACCTCTTTATAATACCTTTCATTATGACACAGTCTTGGATATATTATGGCTCAAAGATGTATACCAAAAATGTATAGAATAAATAGAAAAATGATCATATATAGTCCATTTTCTATATAATTTATACACTTTGTTTGAATATAACATGGTTGTTTAACAAATATGGTTTATGCATTGGACCACAGCAATTGGGTTTTAAAGACGTTTAGGTGTATATATTTGAAATCAGCAATTTTTGGGGAGATGACAAATATTGTGTACAGGCAATATGGACAATATTTATTAATAAACAGGCTTTGTTGATTGTTTGTTTGTGTTGAGGTTTTACGGCCCAGTCAACCCAATTGGGTCATGTCGAGCGCGGTCAATTTACCTAGCCACGCGTTTACTGGGCAGGCTAAGTCCTCTAAGCAGTTAACCATAACAACAAAAATATTCAAATATAATAATGCAATATTTAGCAGTACACTAGTCAATATAGACTTTCTATATATAGACCTTGGACCGGCTATAGATAATATATAGCAAGGCAGGGGAGGTACAATGCTTGCCAACACTTCAACAGTTTACTTTACAGTTAAAGGATTTAATAACACAGAGGACATGTATACATCTGTAACACTTGATTTAGTATGGTTACATTTGTTTGTCAATGATGTTTCTTTTTAGTTTACCCAGAAAATAGGCATAAGGGGAGTTTTGTGCACTATAATTTTCTGAAACTACATTATATAAGAAACATAATGACACATGTTAGCCCTCTGGCAATCTGGGCATTTTTGTGAAACAGCCATGTTACCAATGGTACCCTCAAAACAAGAAAAATACTTTGTTTGTTTGTGTTGAGGTTTTACAACCCAGTCAACCCAATGGGATTATGTCGAGCGTGGTCAGTTTACCTAACCACACGTTTACTGGGCAGGCTTAGTCCTCTAAGCAGTTAACCAGTATTGTGCACATTCTTTCGCCAGAAACTGACAACTGCCCTTCTTGAATCAGCGGAAGGGAGAGAATGACCGTAGAAAATATTTCACGATCAATCTCCACGAAAGAATGTTGCCGACCTCGGCGGGGGTTGAACCCGCGACCTCCTGGTCTCCAGTCGGACGGCGCATCCAACTGAGCCACCGAGGCCGGCTGAAAAATACTTTGGTGAAAATACTTAAGTATCCATATTCTTACTAGCATGCTATTTGCTACCAATGCATGCGGTTTTATACAGTCAGATATCTTAATATGTTAAACTGTCAATGACTTGAGATATAACTGCTACATATGTTACTAAAAATCATAAACCTCATATAAAAGTTTCCTGATACAATATTTTGGAGGACTATGATCAATAAGTGACTAGAAATTTAATCTAATGCTGTTTTACAATAGATAAACACTATATGTCCTCCCTTGTACATCAAGAAAACAAAGAAACCATTACTATGATTCAACGGCCCAAATGGCAATGCAGCAGCATGTTGTGGAGCATGGAGAGCATGACAAGGCGCAAAAGAAGTCATGGTCATCCACTGCATCCGGGCTTAGCTCCAGATGTCCTGACACTGTCTTGCCTTTGGATCCAGCTAGGTCAGAATGAGAGAGTGAGGTTGACTCTGCGCGCCTCTCCGTCACTATAATCCAATTCACAGCGCATGTCATCTTAATCAGCAACACACATTCACAGCAAGCACATATATGCAAATCAACAAAAGCCCTGTAGGAAGCTGTAGTTGCGGACCTGCACACAGGCGGCTTGGTTCTATATGGTCATTTTACTTAAGAGCGAAGCAATATGGGAAATTCGGCAGCCGAACTGAACGACTGAGCAGACCTTTTGAGGATCGCACTGCTCACCCCTGTAGCATGCGGAAGGGGCTAGAAAGGTGCCCTAAACAATTGCCTGCTTCAAAACTCCTGGCTAGTTAACCCCGATCAGCGGGAATCCCACTTAGCGGTCGAAACAGAAAAAAGAAGATGAAGGTGATACCTCTAACCATCGGCGCATCACCAACAGAGCTTTCTTCCTCAGACCTCTCTTGCTCTATCTGCAACAGGCAGTTTAGAGCTAAGATTGGTCTCATCAGCCATCTTAGAACACACAAATAAGAACACATCACACAGTGATTAGGATTGGTCATTGTCAGTAATGACAGACGAACAGTCACATCAAGGAGACAAGCCAGCTTGAATAAGCAAAATGCATAATGAATGATAGTTACTTTAAAACAGCCTAAACTTCTTTTCAGAAAAAATATCGTTATTTCAACTTCCTAAACATTTTACTTGCAGTGATTGCAATCAGTTAAATGTATTTAACTATTTGGATTGGTTCAATGTATTATATGCATTGAATAAATGCTTTATACACTTCTCAATGTTACATATCTTACTTTTTGAGTGATACTTTATCTACATGGTATAAATGGCTGTTGATACTTTGTACATAAAGGTGAAGGGAAATCAGCTCTAAATTCTTGTAATAACAAACATAAGTAAATTATTTCTCATATACCTTTATAGTTTGGTGAATTAAGTGAAACAAAACCCTCGCCAATCTTCTGCTAGTGTATCCAGCTGATGATTATAGCTTTAAAATAGTAAAATGTACCCTCTAATAAATACAGAAATATCCCCTTTTCATACATACATGATGTGAGCTCTTCACTGCTTATGTTCTATGCATAAAGCTGATATTCTAAAACAGAAATCCATCTAGACTGCCAAAAATATTGCACACTTAATACTTTTACACATGGTGTAAGTCAGTTAAGTGCTCTGATATCAGAACACTGTTTCCTATAGACTGTGTTGGCAGGAGAACTCTCTTCAGTACAACTCCGTTAATGAAAACACTATATAATTTCCTAATTTTACTCAAAAGTATGAATAAAGTGATAAAAGTGATAAAGTGTGGAGCGCTGTGGTGCAGTGGTAAAGCGTCGGACTCGAGATCGAGAGGTATCGGGTTCGATCCCCACTAACAGCAAGTGTTGATTCCTTGAGCAAGAGACTTTATCCACATTGCTTAGTACTGGTTTCCATTACTCGAAACCCCTCAGAGTGTTCCTGTAAAGCATCGGAGTTCTGTTATATTCCAGCCGGTCACGTCATAACAGGTGACCTCAATATAGTCAGGATTAGCAAACTCAGGGACATTCTTTCCAAAGGCCCTAAATATAGGGAACCCAGGTCTTTTACTTGGAAACAGAATTCTAAATTAATATTGGATTCTGTTGAAGAGTATGCACGACGCTGGGCCAAGAAAGAGGACGTAGAAGTTGACACACTGTCTGAATGGGTTAAATCGGTAATGTCCTTGGTAAACAGACGTGTCTCAGTACTCAGCAGAACCATGTCTCGCCGACATGAATCGGTGTTTGACGATCAAGATGTTGCTGCTGAGTTAGCTGAAATCCATGAGAAGTTTGTCGTTGTTCCAGCCGACAAGGCATCTAACAACATTGTGTTTGTTTGCAAAACACACTATATAAACTGCTTAATGGAAGAGCTTGGTATGAGTACCATGACCGGAAACCCTACATATAATCTTACTGCTATGTCCAAGGAAGAAATTCTACAAAACCACCATTCGGTGATGCTGACATTTGGAATTTCCCTCCAAGAGGAAGATATTGACCTTCCCAAACTGTACTGGATTCCTAAACTTCACAAGAATCCTTACATGCAGAGATATATTGCTGGTTCAGCTAAGTGCTCAACCAAGCCTCTTTCTCAGATTCTAACACGAATACTAACCGCAGTTAAAGAAGGCCTTCAGAAGTATTGTGACACTGCATATGCCAGAAGTGGTGTTAATCAGATGTGGATCCTGAAAAACTCCAAAGAGCTCTTAGAAAACCTAAAGGCACAATCTTTTCATTCCGTCAACAGTATAAAATCTTTCGATTTCTCTACTCTTTACACTACTAATGATAAATTGAAATCTAAATTAAAGGCAATTATCAACCAGTGTTTCTTCCACAAGAATGGTAACCGTCGATTTCAGTATGTTGTCATTGGCTACAAAGACACATACTTCATTCGGGATCACTCTGATGCACCACAAAAATACTCAGATGCAGATGTCATTAAGATGCTGGAATATCTAATCGACAATATTTTTGTGGAGTTCGGCGGTCGGATATTTCAACAAACAATCGGCATACCAATGGGTACTAATTGTGCACCGTTACTTGCCGACTTGTTTTTATACTCATATGAGGTGGAGTTTGTACAAAGTCTCCTCCAAGCAGGCAAGAAACACCTCGCACAACAATTCAATTTCACCTACAGATATATAGATGATGTATTGTCTCTGAAAAACACAAAATTTGCAGAGTATTTAGAATTCATCTACCCACGTGAACTTGAAATAAAGGAAACAACGGAGACTTCAGCCTCCTCCTCATACTTGGATTGTTATCTCTACATCGACAATGGAAAGCTTACTACTAGGCTTTACGACAAACGGGATGACTTCAATTTTCCCATCGTTAACTTTCCTTTCCTGAGCAGTAATATCCCTTCTGCACCAGCATACGGCGTTTACGTTTCACAGTTAATCCGTTATGCCAGAACTTGTTCAAATTATCAGGACTTCATGGAGCGTGGTAAAGTGCTCACTCAAAAGTTGTTGAGCCAGGGGTATCAAAAAACCAAACTGGTAGCAACACTTAAGAAGTTCTATGGGAGACATCATGATCTAGTCAATCCCTACAATGTGGCAGTTTCCAGAATTGTTTCTGATGTTTTTGCCAGTGACGCGCCATAAGTAGACTTCCCAAATCCCGGACATACGCTTCTACCGATATTTCCTTCGTTCAGGCCCATGGGCATGGTGGGCGAAGCTTGCTTACCAAGTAATGCTTACTATCCGCGGACGCCTGATTACACCCTTTGTTCTGGGGTCCATGTCTGTTGGTCTGAACATTCTGATTCGTCATTCGTTTATGGATTTATGATTTTGAATTACGGCTTTGGTACCATGACCGCAACTACTTTCTACCCAGGAAAAAAGAGGGCCACATGGAAGATTAGTACTAGATTACTAAATGTGTTACCCTCTATAAATAAAGTCGATTATTATTATTATTATTATTATTATTATAACATTCTGAGGGCACAAAATATTTGAGGAGAACTATTTCATTATTTGAGTTTACAAAGTGCTCCAGCTAGCCCTATACAGTGGGGCAGGTCACCCTTCTTGCCCATTTCTGCTGCCCCTCTGCCCTTTTAAAGCTGCCCTTTGGCTTATTTCAACTCCAGACATCAAACGCTACATTTTGGTGAAAATTTCACGAAAATCGAACCAAAATTAAAGAAGTTATCAATATTTAACTTTTACCACTCTCTGGGCTAATTCAGCAGATTACAAATTTATGATATTTTTCTTATTTTTCCAAGAAAACAGGATTTGACATTTCATGCAAATTGTCTTCAATGGAGACAATTTGCATGAAATGTCAAATCCTGTTTTCTGGTAGAAATCAGGAAAATATTTCGGTATGTCCTCTGCTGAAAATTTTACCCAGAGTTGATACTAAGCACATCACATGACACAAGGTGCCCTCATTCTTGTATGACCGCGCAAAAAGTGCCCTATCCGGCACCCCTCTGCCCTGAAATCCTAGCTGGAGCATTGTCACATGAAAATGCAGTGGTAATCAAGATAAAAATAACATTACACATACATCAATACTACAATGCAATTTTAAGTCATCTCTAAGATGCTGCCAAATACACAGCATGCATATTCTGGCACTTCTATGATGCCACTGTGTACAAAATAAAATGTTTTAGGCTAGGCTAGAAGACAGTTTCTTTCAATAAAATTATTCTTCATTATAAAATTCCATGTAACAACACATATAGGTCAGTCATACATCAGGGCCTGACAAATCCATTGCCCAGCTGCCCAGGACAAGTCCAAATTTTGGCTGGGCAAGTGATTTTTTATTTCACTTGCCCAGAAAAATGTATAATTATATATATATATATAGAATATTGTAATTCCAAGCCATTTTCAGGATGCTGTGGAATGCCGGGCAAGTGGCTGAAACTTGGGATTTGTCAGGCCCTGCATACATAATATAATTTGATGACAAGCACATTAAATAAATGATTATTATTATTTATCATCTATATAGTGATAAGAAAACCATTATAGAGAAAAATTATACAAAAGTATTGTTATAAATTTTATTAGTGATATACAGTAAGTAATGAGAATAACACACAACAACATAATCTTAATGTTTCCATTCTTTTGTCATTTTTATAATGGACCTGTACTTGATGGTCAAAGTGGTGATAGTATAAATTAACTGATAGGATTGGTTGTGTGTCTGAGCCTTATGTCACTATCCCTATTCCTGATATACCATTTATTACTAGATTATTTTAATGCCAAAATATGACAAAATATTTTATTCTAATCTTTTATTTCCATTGCAATTTTAGACATGACAATGTCCTAGTACCTGCTGATGGTCAATGATTCTGTTAAGGTGAATAGTTTACTACCAGTATAAAATGCCATTACCAGACATTATCATTTACCTAACACGTCTAGTAACGTATGTAACACAATTGTAACTTCAATTCTTAACCAGACTCCCTACATATCTCCACTTCGACTGTTGCAATCAACTTTTATTGTGCTTCTAAAGACAGACCCTACCAAAATAAGACAAAACAATGAATTTTCATAACATTTTGTAGCTAGTGGACATACTTCATATATTTTAATAGCTGGAAGATATAATTATTTTTGCTCCAATTTCCCATAGGTTTGATAGTTTCCTATGGTATTATATATTTTGTAGGGGTAACGAATGAAACTGGCTGTTAATAGGTAACGCCCCAGTTGCCAGATGGCTAACATGCTGTACAATACTTGCAAGATAATAGGTTTTGAGAAAAACATGGTCTACAAAACTCCCCCTAGGGAGAGGGGCCAGTGGCCTTATACATGTAGATCAATCACAGTGGGCACACAAAAGTAAAATTGTTGACTTGACATTGCAATGTTGAATCAACTTTGATTCAGTGTTCTTTCAATTCTGTGTGCCTGCTGGGGAAGACCATCTTAACTGAAAAAATATCTTGTGCTCAGAAGTACCAAATCGCAATTTTGTCACAATATAGGAGATACTTTTTAATCAGTGTTCTCTTCCCTTTTTAGTTGTTCATCTGTGGAATTAGTGGGGCTTGTCTTCTTTTAGCACTAATGGATGCCAAGCATACAAAAGGGCTCAGTCTGAAAGAGTCTGTGCGGCATATATAATGAGCCACAGCTTGACAAAACATACTTTCTGACATATACATCTAACTTTGTTTGGACAAACGGTCATGGAATTTAACCAGGGGAGGATTTACTTAAGTTTTTGTGCCTTAAAACTGGTGTTCTCTCATACACCCACAGTATGCGCATGCAGAAGATCTTGAACAATTTTAGCCGGGAAAGACTGATAATATCCAGATTTTCTGAGCTGAACAGATTTACCTAACTAGTTTCAAGCAGTCCCGTGATAGCTACATGTACAACATCAGTTTCATCTTTCTGTATTTTAGGCCACACTAAGTTGCCATGGCTTGAAAATTAAACTTCGTATAACTTACAAAAAAGTAAGCATACAATATGACAGATGTTATGGATTTTGTAACGTTAGTAACATCATATGAGACAAAGGTCTTTTTCAAATAACTATCAATATCTAGTAAAGTCACTGACATATAAATGGGAAAGGTAAGCATGACAACATCCTAAACAACAACTGCCCATAACAAGCATTGTGCCTTATTGTTGTGATTGACTGTTCAGCTGAGTAGAGTGTAAAAGGTGGGAGCATAACTGACATCTAATGAGTAACAAAGATTCCTCGGACATAGACCAATTTTAACCCCAATTAAAATTAATTAATTATTGGATGGTATGTTTAATTCATGTCATTCTTTATACCCAGTCCAAATTAGGTGAATGGAATTATAAATTTTGACTGGTCAATAAAATGCTACTTATATATACATGTATATATAAAAGCAACCATCAGACTACATGCAGAAATGCCAGGAACTCGTATGTATGAGACATGGGTCAGCAGCACAATAAGAAGCTATACTCCTATTGTAAGAGCATGAAAAGCAACAGCTCTGGTGTTGCACCCCTGAAGAAAGATGGAGCAAGCTATTCAGAAGCACATGACAAGGCCGAGATACTTAATGACCAATTTTCCTCGGAGTACACAACCGAGGACATGACAAGCTTTCCAGATCTTGGATCAAGTATTGCAGCATCAGTTCCTCCACTGCAAATTCTGAGAAAGGAGGCCAGAAGATACTGGAGGGCCTCAAGCCACATAAGGCTATGGGACCAGAACAAATATTGTCAAGATGAATTGTTAAGAAAATGGAATCCTCTATCACCCCAGCCTTGACTCTGATATACCAGGCTTTGCACAATCAAGGAAAGATACCAGATGATTGGAAAGGCGCTTTTATTATATGGCTATTCAAGAAATGGGATAAAAACAAACCCTCAAACTACAGACCGGTCTCTATCCTGGACATTACTTATGGCTTGAATGACCACCAACAGATTGACGCCATTCTGTTGGATTTTTCAAAGGCATTTGATAAAATGACACAGGAACGCCTGGCCAGAAAGTTACACGACTACGGCATGTGGGGAAGGACCCTAGAATGGATAAAGAGTTTCTTGCATGGAAGAACCCAACAAGTGGTGCTTGATGGGAAGACCTCTTCAGCCTCGCCGGTCAGCTCAGGAGTCCCTTAGGGAACAGTTCTCGGACCCTTGTTGTTTTTTATCTATATCAATGACCTCCCCAGCAAGGTTAGATCAACTGCATGCCTTTTCACTGATGACTGTCTGCTCTACCAGTCTATAAACTTCGAAGAAGATGCCACAGCACTACAAGAGGGCCTTGATCAACTGCAACAGTGGGAACAAGACTGGCAAATGAAGTTCAACCCTGATAAATGCGAGATCATACGCATAACCAACAAGCATAAAAGTCATCAACAGCAGCTACAAGATACATAACCAGACTCTTCAACAAATAATAAATCATTTTATTTTCAAAACATTGTCTTCATTTTATCAGCTTTGGTATAATTTCAACATAATAATGTGTCGGTGAATTGTGTTCAAAAAGTGTCGATGAGTTGTCTTCAATTGTGTCGGTGAATTGTCTCCAAAAACCATGTCGATAAATTGTCTTGTTCCCGAATACAGCCGCCTGCAGTGATGGCAGAAAGAAGAAAGACAGAATTCGGCTTTAGATACATATCGATAATTGGGTGCAGCAAAATCCTAAATCTGATTTTATCAAGTGGATGATGAAAAAGTCATTAAGTACCTGGTCGTATGGGTTCTTTTCTAAGAGTTGTGTGCAAATATCAACACTTTGTTGGTATTTTCTTCTTCTGAAATAGCTGTAGGCCAAAAATAAGGGGTCCATAGCGAGCACCTGTGAAATAATGTTTATACAATTCGGAATACTTCTACACTGTCGTGCAGGAATTTTTCCTTATTAACCGGGAGCCAACTCCAAATAGTAAAACATGGACTGTTCATATTATATGAGGCCCAAGGTTATAAAACATTTACATGCTCAGCTCAGCTGAACATGAAAGTTTGTTTGCTAATAAATATGAAAATTCCAACGATAATTGGCATTTTCATATTTATTAGCAAACAAACTTTCATGATTAGCTATGTTTAGCCTGAAATAATTTGCTAATTGTTAATAATTTGAAATTTATTAGCAGTACACATTTCATGCTCAGCTGAGTTGAGCATGAAACAGTTTTATAACCCCGGGGCCTGGTTGCGTTCACTAGTGCAAGTTACTCGCGAGTGTTTTGCCCTGGACCCCTGCTCCTGTTGGCACTCGTCATTAGGTACAGGGATCCAGGACAAAAAATGTTCGCAGGCACTTTGCACTACTGAATGCAGCACAGAACCATCTCTCTAAACCGGTTTTGATATGACTGCAACACTCTTGGTAATATTTTCAGCAGATGACACATCCTAACTGTTTAAGACACGAAATTTCTATGGAATGTAGTCATTAGTGGACAAGCCATTTTATATATTTTGTTTAAAATTGAAGATTTGAGCATAAATATCTGTAAGGGCCTGCTTGATAGCCCAAATCACATAAACGCTGTCCATGCATCAGATGCTTGTGCTAATAATATGCAGCAAACTGACAAAGGTAAAATTTTAAAACATAAGTCACTTGCATTTTTGCTGACTGGTCAGTAAATTCATTTATGCAGTGCAACCATTATGCACTTATATAGGTGTGAAACCAACATTCACGCCTCAGCCTCTGGATGAACAAACTGAAAAATCTCTGTAACCCATCTAAATGGAGTGATGCTGCAATTGTCACACACAAAGTCTAGAAATTTTGTGTAGCATCAATATTATATAAAATTCCAAATAAATCGGTCAAAAATTTTAACAGAATGTCTCTTTAAGAAATACAAGAAGAACGGAGAAAATTACTAAAATATCATTCTTGATCTGTTAATGGTCAGATTCTACATTAGCTATCAGGCAATATTCAGTTTAGTACTCAGCATTTTAGCATATTGCTTAGTAGATTCATATCCAGATGCAACCGACATGGACTTTGTAGTGAAACCGACATTCACATCTCATGGTCCAGTAGAACAAACTGAACAATATTTGACAAATTATCAAAATATTAGTAAACCTGCTAACTCGAGACAGTATGCACACAAAGCTGTCCATGAAACCAACATTCACGATGTCCCAAAACAGTTACGCGTCAAGTGAAACAACAAGCAGTGTCCATACATGCATGTACTTTTCATAAAAAGAAACTAAACAATTTTCCAAAAAATAAATCTAAGATATTTTCTAGGTTATATATGCAAAAATTAAACTCAGAATTGCTTAAATAAAATTATTTGAATCATTATTATATTTCAGAATGAATAAATATCTTACTTTAATTCAGTTCCAAAGCCAAAAAAAAAAAATAAATAAATAAAAGAATAAAATTAAAAATAATTCGGAATAATGCCAAAATAAAGAGCCGTACTTTTCAGTTAGGAAGTTTGGAGTAGAATGCCCAAAGCCGGCAATCACTCTATTAAATACAGAAATACCTTAACCATCACATGACATAGACTGAAACATTGATTGGTCTTTTACAAAAAAGAACATTGCAGAACATTT
Source organism: Anodontia alba (assembly GCA_964016985.1). Lineage (NCBI taxonomy): Eukaryota > Metazoa > Mollusca > Bivalvia > Lucinida > Lucinidae > Anodontia > Anodontia alba. Next base: position 61,331,646 of record OZ024823.1, on the reverse strand, counting down.
AGACAAGTCTATTTTCACTGGTGTGCAAACCTCACTCTCGCTAACATGTCTTGAAACTAAAACTTTTAATTGTCTTGAAAAATGCCAAAAGTATTTTTCCTGTGACTAGATTGTACAAATTTTCAGTCAAATAAAAAGACAGTAATTCTATTTTCCAACAGTTATTCGCTGCTATGAAATCCTGTGCATCCCATTTTAAATCAACTTAAACTAGCCTACTAAAATATCATTACCACCGTCTATTTATAATATGGAGGGAGGAGGAGGGACAGAAGGGGGAGACAATAAAATAATTGATTTACAGTCCAGAGAAAGATGTTGCAAAGCAGCAGCATATTGCATAATTCTATTTGAAAATATGAAATTTTGTCGCTAACTTACACTAAAGTGTTAGCTCCTGAAATTATTTTCCCGTGCGCTATTTGTTCTTATACCTGAGATTCATACACTCAGCTAATTAATATTCATAAGTTGTCTGTTAATTTTGGGCTGCTGCCATTTTTTTTTTTAACTATCATGGAGCCACCATGAAGGTTCTTGTCTTTCCTATATGCATTGTATGGGTAGGAATCAGGGAACAATTCTGAAGTTGAAATTGAGCCATCAATTTTTGTCTTCTGAATAGCTATAATGTCAGGGTATTGATGATCAAGAAAAGCCAATAGTTCCAGCTTTTTGCCTCTTAAGCCATTAATATTTATGCTTACAAATTTCAGTCCTTTCAGGGAAGTTGTTGTGTTAGTGCAAAGTGCAGAAGATGCCTTATTCATGTCTTTCACCAAGAGATCAAAATAGAAAGGAAGGCAATGATCAGGAATCGATACAATTATCCCACACCTCCCATCAGAGACATCAAAGGGAAAGAAATACAAACACGAAATAACTGGACCATAATGGAAACATTACTAGCAGAAAGCCAAACGGACAGTTACTTTCCCACAAAGTGGCCAAATGGCTATCCAAAACAAAAACATGTAAGCGACACACACATTCAAAGACGAACTATAACAAAAATAAACCATGACAGAAGAACCACCTTGGAACCTGCACCAGACAAACCTGTTTGTCTGTTCGGTTGCCCATTTTATCAAAATAAGAATCAGAGAAGTTGAGCACTTCACATTTTGGGCATATCCAGGTGCAGTTTGTATTTTCCAAAGTTTCATATTTGCCGAGTGAAATGTATGAACGTTAATCATTATGTATCCACATTTCCCACGAGTCACATTGCACTGCCTTGTGACCGTTCAAGACTGCACGGCTGCACAATCCGCAGTCCGCTTTGCAGTCTGCGCAATACCAAGTATCAATTTCCAATTCTTTATTTTTTTTCAAACACTCATTGCCAAGTTCTGAACAGCTTGCATGAAAACGCTTTTTGCAGTCTTCACACTTCACCACCTTATCTGATGTCTTACAGTACTTTTTACAAAGTCTACACTGAAACCTGGGGTCTGGGTTCATTTCAATATCACCTGCCAACATTAACAATACAGTCAAATTTGTTCCATGTGAAGGACTGAAGGTCCTCAACCCTTCGGAACTCCTGCGGTTTCCAACTTTCCGGACATTAGCTGAATACTGGGACAGACCATTGCCACAACTCTTATGGGATTTCAGATCAGCCGTGTTTCTGGCATCTGCTGAAACGGTCTCTCTCCGCAACTCATGTCCTTGTTTTACCATTCACAAACACTTTTTGAGAACACCCCCGCGAGATCGTACCACGAGAAAGTTTGAGGTTATAAACATGGGTGTCGATTCGCCGCTGTTTATTTTAGCGTTGGTTGATGAAGGTTATTTGTTATTCCTGGTGGTGTATTTTGTATCCTTAAATTCTTAATTGAACTATTATAATAATTTTGTTCTATGTTCATGGTAGTGTTCATAAAACGTTACCGTTGCTGACTGTAATCCTCGTAATATTTGATAAGGAAAATGGGTAGGGTGCTTATGGTACAAATTCCAATAATCGACAGTAACTGGTAGTCGTTCATATTGCAAAACATTGTATATTACATTTTCTTAGCAGTTACAATCATCTAAAACACCAACACAAACAAACATTTCTGAACACAAGCACCTGGTTTCACAACTCCAAATCCTCTCATACAAACAAGAGACATCTCTGTCGGGTCGGTCTTATTACCCCAGGACACCGTAGGACACCTTTATTTATACATTTTAAATATATTTTAACTTAAAAAAAAAAAGTACAAATTTGTTTGAAAAGACATTTATGTGCACTATAAAATATAAATTAATTGATTCCCCCTCAGTCATCATGATAAGTTTTTGTTTCAGTAGAATACCACTGTAAAGTAGAGAATTAATGCTTACATGTACTAATATAATTAATTACATGGCAGTGCAGTTAGTTTTCGCCTTGTCACATTTCTGGATATACAGGTCAGTCCCGTTATTACGCGCTGGTCGGGATGCACAAATCCAGACCGCGATATAGGCGAGGCGCGTAGTAAGTTCGGAGTCGACTGATCAGACTTTATAAATGTTGACATTTGTATGGGACACACGTATATACGTTTGGAGGGATTTATGAATGAAAACAATGATATTTCATGTGTTATTTATATAAATAAACGAATGAGTACTAACGTTGTATGTTTTGTCTTTTTCACACCCTTTGATGTACTTTTTCTGCAATATATACGCCAAATTCTTTATTTACGTTTCCATTTTGTGGCTCGATCCGCCATATTTGCCGGTGTTGTAATACAGACGGTGTTGAAGTGCAGTGTAAGTCACATAAAAAGTCCGGTATCAATACCGGTCCCCGCGAGCATAGCGAATTATTTTAGTCCAGTAAAAGAAATCTGATTAATAAAACAGCAGAAATCGTTAAGTTTTTTAATCATTCTGCTTGTATAGAATAGAATGAAAGCTCAAAGAAAAAAAAATTGACTAAACCAAAGCATTTGATTCCAACAAAGTGCCATGTTCATTGGCCTCAAGTTTTTCTTTAACCCTGAAGGCTTTTCGTTTTCTTCTTTGGTTTTCCATTTTAATCAGTGTTAAACTGATAGCAGAATGAACTTTTTCAAGACAACAATGAGTGCCGGACAAATTTCACAGTTACATGCTCTACTACCTGACCGCGTGCGCAGTAATCGACGTCCAGTGATCCGCGTCGCTGATTGGATGAATATCTAATTAGGTTGGCAAGGCGGCCATATCAAACTGGAAAATTCGGTGTCTTTCAAGTATTTACAAATTAATTATGGATAACTGTGGCCATATTCCCATTCTTTAGATGCGGGATAAGCCATTTCTTGATAGATAAGTTTTTATCGTTTAAAAGTTAAATGAAATTTTAATTGGCACAAGTTTGTCTTCTTAAAATAAACATCAAAAGGTCAGTTACGGTCATTACGCACGTACACAAACAAAAATACAACAGAGACAATACATTGATTAGCTCTATTCTTTCAAAATCATTTTTTTTATTTGCTATTATGACATGTACAACAGCAGTAAATAATTTCTTTTTCTGCAGATGGAAGCTCTGAAAAACAAAAAACACATTTTGTTATTTTGACCTAGTGGATGGGGAAACTGGGACCCTTCGAAAAAAATTTGGGAGGCATGACGTCCCCGCGTTATATCCGTATTCGCGCACTAACGACGCGAGTACTAACGGGACTGACCTGTACATCTTAACTGGAACCAGATAATTCATCAGGGTCTACATTGTTTTCATGACTGACAGATGGACGTAGTAAATTTGCACTCGCACAGCCTTACCACAGAAGTTCACATTAACATATTAAAGTTATATATAAAAAGAAATTGAGCGAGAATCCCCGCTGAATTCATTTATTTAAAAATAATTGATATTTTAACATTCTTGTAAAAATAAAAGTGAAAATATTCACTGAATGTCAACTTTGGGGTATCATCAGTCGACAACCCTGCGTTTGTTTATTAGGTGTTAAAGGAATAATCTGTTGTAATGGAATTAGCAACATATCCAGAAATCGATAAACAAGCGGGTGTTTGCATAAGTAGTATTTACAGGCATTAATGAGATTAATGAGATAATGGGTACCTGTTATCTTCAGAAAAAAATATATGGATAGATTGATGGATAGATAGTAAGCTTTGATTTTCGTTTACTCTGGAAACAATAATATGTTTAATGACGATTACATATTTATTTGTATTCCATATTATGCAGAGTGAAGCATGCCCTTTATTTGATGTCCTTTACATAAAAATGTTGGTAAATACTTGCAAATTATATTTATTTAACATTTTTTTTATCCTTTTTAGGCATTTAACTTCAACGATTTTATGACAGTAAACATTATTGAGCAATAATAAATGTGTTCTGGGGTGTTAATTACAGGTAGGACTGCCAATCGATAATAAGTACACGAGTATATAGTGTATTGTGTAACTATTATTAATATCAGAGGAATGGAACTTCCAAATTTTGTTTATATTTATACTTTTTCAGCACTGTAAGGCATTTTTGTTGTTCAATGAAATAAAATAAATACTAAATAAAGGTGTTCTGGGGTGTCCTCTGGTGTCCTGGGGTAATAAGACTGACTGCTCTCTGTCTATCTTCATAGTAGGCTTCTTGACCCAGTTACCGGTGGTCTTAATGTAAACAATTGTTACAAAGATTATGTTTTGTATTTCAATCACTTACCTGGAATTATTTAGCAGACTGTAATGTTTTCAACATCACCAGATCATCCAAACTGCAGTAAAATCCATCTGGAATGCGCTCTTCAGCCTTTATTTACATGACCATAACAAATGTCTGGACACCATTGTGTACCAGTTACCAGTGCATTTATAAAAATCGCCCCCACAAAAATGTCCTTGCATATTCGGCTCTGTGCACTTCAGTTCTTTTTGGTTCACAATTCTATAACTTATGCCAAGTATTGTAGGTTAAAGGAATAGCAGTAGTTCATCATTTGCAAGAAAAAAAAGGAAAAGGGGACAAAAATGAAATAAAAAGTCTGAAACTATTTGAGTAGAAGGGTAAGAAATTACACACTTAACCCTTGTTCTGCTGAACCATGATATGCTCTACATTTGCAAACAGTGAAGGTCCAGATCAGAAGCCATCTTCACTGTTTGTCATTTATTTGGTGAATTTATAGAATGAATTAAATTTGATTGGTTGATAGTAAAAAATGTGTGTGGCAGAATTAATTTATTCAGCAGAACAAGGCTTAATTAACAAATGTTTGTCTTTTCAAAACAACAGTGGGTGACATTTAATTTTTGTTTTAAAGTATTGAAGCATCACAGTGGGGACAAAGGAACTGTGCTCCCCTTCTGACAACTCTGACCTTGGAACAGTGTATAAGATGGGTCCAGTATTGGCATTTCTCACATTGTGCCCATTTTGCAAACTCAAGGACAAACATGTTAGCCAGGTTCATAGCAGGTGGCATTCTTTTGTAACAAATGCAACAAACTTCTTCATCATCATCAGACAGGGAGAAATCAGATTCTATGTCATTGTTTGTGTGTGTGTGGGGGGTGGGGTGGGGGGGGTGCATTTTTTTGGACATTTTCTTTGGAACAACCTTGAATGGGAGACTTTGGTGAGAACAGCAGTTTCTTGGTGGGTGGTTTGAATAGGGATTTCTTGGGAACAGCTTTTGATTCAAGTGATTTTTTGGGAGTAGCTTTTAATTCCAGGATTTTTTTTGTGTTTTTGCAAGAAGATAAATTGCCAACAATGGGTGGGGACACAAACTTTCTCTTCTTAGTAGCTGCAGCTTTAACAGCAACAATCTTGTGACCTTCTAGATACTGTTCTGCTCGCTCTTCAGTTTCTGGGGTTCATGTTCTGTTTCAGCATTATTATCTGCGACCTCTTCACCATCTCTGTAGATTTCAGAAGGCATTGTCTTAATGTCATTGATCTGATTTCTGCATAGAGGAAATAGTACCAGTTTTACGAAAAGCAGTGACAATATTGCTTTGAGAAAAAGCTTTCAGATAGGCTTTGGAAGACAACTCTGCAACTATGTATCTATTGATAGTGTGTCCTGGATTCTGCCTCATAAAAGTTTGGCACTCAATATTGTACATAGCTTTGAGCGGTCCAAAGCATGCAATGTCCAATGGCTGAGTTACATGAGATGTGTGTGCTGGCAGAATATAAAATACAGTGCCATGCTCTTTGCCCCAGTTTGTCAATGTAAGAGACACATGTGATTTATGTCGATCAAATATGATAAGGTGGGTCTGGCCTTCAGTGATGTTCACGTTAAAGAAAGTGATTTGCCAGATAATTTTGGAATGTTGCTGAGTTGGACCAACCAGTTTCGCTCATTTCACCTGCTGCTCCTGGGCATGTGTTTTCCAATAGATCATCACACCACCTCTTTGCTGAAAAATGTAATATAGTGGGATGCATCTACCTGCAGCATTAGCACAGCAAATAACAGTTACATTTTTCCCTCTTGGTGATGTCACTGCCTGAGGAGTAGCTCCTTTGGTACAGAGAACCTTTGGTGGAGTGTGTTCCATTAGAATCCCAGACTCGTCAATGTTCCATATCTTCTCTGGATGTTGTTCAAGATTCAGCTGCTTAAAAGTGTCTTCTGACTCTGAAAAATGTTTGTCAAGAGATTCTGAAGAGGTTGCTCACAATTGTCCTCACAATTGTTAGTCTCTCTGGTTTTGCTAGATGGATTTCAGGCCACCTCTTCTTGAAGCCTTGACAGATACCATGAGCCTTTGAAGGTAGGGTCACTAGAAGATTTTTTTTCAAGTATGACAGAGGGTGGCTGGGTGAGGCAAAGGTGTTGTGTATCTTGCGTCACCAGGGCGTCCAACTGATACTGGCTTACAGTTGGAAAAGGCCTGCTGTCCTTTCAGCTGGTATGGGTAGAGGGGGGAATGTTTAATTTCTTCTGTGTCTTCACTTTCATTCATTTTCCTCTTTCTCCCCTATCCCTCTCTGTTACGCCCTAGGGCGGTCAGGACGGAACCGATGGTGATTTCCTGTTTAATGAGACTCCGGTTTGGGCTTTGCCTATACGTACCACTACACAGAAACTCTAACAACGTTAGATTTTATAACTTTTTTCTTACATATATATATACAACATATAATAACATGGAATGACACTAATTAACTATTACACACACACACACACACACACACACACACAAAAATAACAGTCTTGACATACCCCAGCTATACTCTTTGCGTCGGCTACGGTAGCCCAACACGGGTGGTGACTGATATGTTTTACAATTTGACTAACTTGGTAGGTTAGCCAAATTGTTTAACAATATCAATACGATTCCACCCAAGTGTGCTGAACCCTGGACCGATGCGAAGAGAATATGCTGGGTTATCTTCCCAAATTCTTTATGTTACTACGGGCCCTTATATTTTCACTTTTATAATAAGTTTTCTCCTTTAAGGATTCTGTTTATTTTTATAGATTTATTCTATATTCTTCATATTTTTGTTGATTTTGTTGATTAACCATTTAATCATTAATATCCAGGTGAATTGGCGCCTTTCGCTGCTGTACATTTTACACCGATTGGATAATTTTTCCTCGCCTCTATGGGCGTCACATCTTTCAGCCTCTAAGGGCCTTTGTGAAGTGATCTGAAGTGCTATAATAAAAAAAAAAAAGACATAACAATTACTAGATAGAATTACACCAGTATATGATGAAGCTTGCCGTATGACTACATATATATTCAATCAACAATGACGCTATACGTCGCCGGATGGTGTGACGTCATTGGCGTCGCAGCTGAATCCTTGACGTCTATTATCGACGTTGCCGTGATTCATCCGCGGCTTCAATCCAATTGTCGACGTCGGCGCAGTGGACAGCTAGTTATTACCAGCTCTCGGCAGCGTCGCTTCTCGACGTCATATACAAAACTCCATATTATTACATAACAGTAATAAATAAAATTAGGGACAAGACATTTGAAATGCACACAGATAGCAACCAGAGCAAAAACATTTTATCCACTCTGCCTGCGATCAGGACATTTCACATCAGGGTCATGACACATCAAATGCCTATGGCTAAACTGACATTTCGATTGTGAACCCATTATTATGACATTTCAACCTTCTGGTATTTGGGACCCGACATTTGTACAGTCGACCCAAATGTCATTCACTAATAAATGTCAACCCCTAACATATCATATAATACATACAGCTTTACGGTATATTTCGTCTGCCGCATCAGGGTAAAAAATTTGAGCAGACGAAAAAATATTTACAAATTAATGATTTTAACTTTACTAAATTATGTTGCCCGGTCCTATGTAACCGCGAATGCTTGCAATTTTTCTGTTTTAAAATTTAACAATAAAGATTATTTTAGACTGCACATACACTGGGCAGGCTTGGTCCTCTAAGCGTCTGTTTGCCCATATTCCATGCCGTCTTTCGCCAAGAGAGCATAAATTACATATATGCGTGTCTGCCATGCGTGTATGCCTTCATGTCGCGAATTTGATGACTATCGCGATGCTCCTATGTACTCATCGTCAAGTCCAGCTCTGCTCTGTTCACAAGTCCCCCTATATTTTGCGTCTGCCATAAAGAACCGATCAGACTGAATATACTGCAGTCTGATCGGTGTCCTTTATAGCCACATCATTCCCGCAAAATGAAGACACCAACTAGACCGAATTTGCGCTTGATAGGAAAGACCCCGATAAGACTGATTATACTGCAGGGCTTCCGTTAAGCGGACGTACGGCGTATATTACGCCCTGAGATTGCCACCGGACGTCCAAATTGAACTTCAAAGACGTACCGCGGACTTCCGAAATTTCTTTTGTCCGTCCGAAATCGATACCCGAGACGTCCAAAAATTGTCAAAAGGCCCGCCCACTTTTAACCAGTTGTATGATGTTTGCCCCGCCTACTTACCGGAAATTCGCTACCTGTGTTGACTGAGCTTTAAGGACGTCCCACTTTCCGCTTGCGGGAGTTTTATTGACAGTCGTGTCAAGCGTCGGGGCACCCTTTTGATGGCTGCGTGATCACTGCGTGTATTTGTCACGCGTACTGAGTTGATTAATTGATGTTTTTATAATTAAATTTTCTACTGCGACCCCGAAAATATTCGTTGAAATTATATGAAGTAATTATTATTTTTTAATATTCACGTCTTAAAATCTTAAATTATTATTTTGCTAAGAACGTGTGTCGTCTGCAACACTTCCCGGAATTGCCGAGTGAAATTCTATAAATAAATAAATAACAATTATACACAGAACGCAAATTAAAATCTATTCGAATTTAGAAGCTTACGTTTGTCATGACAACAAAAGCAATTTTTCAGATGAAAAGAAAACATATTTTTCGTCAAAATTTTCGGAAAACCCGTTTCTAAATGCGTAGCCTTGTTCCGGTTGCGCTGTTTACCAGCGCGGAAAAGACGCAAAGTAAGTCTAAATATAGGCGATTTGCGATGTTTTTGCTTGCTTTTCTCCGCAAACGAACGTTTTGCTGTTGGTATTTCATCGAGAGCTGCCTTTAATTTGTTTGTTGCTGCACGAGTCGGCGCCGTTTTCCCGCAATTTTTGTGAAGTAAGCAACTCGTTCGCTCGTGTTGATCAGCTTCAATCCGAACAAATATTTCATTAAATACATTTCTGCAAAATAATTTCAGCATAGTTTATTTTTAAGAAAACATGTTTTGGGTGTTTTCTCTCATGTATTTTCTTTTCTTTTTTCTTTCTCTGGGCTTTGAAACGAATGCGAAGTTGTACCAATGTTGATGCTTTCTCTAAGGTCCGACATACAAGTACAGGCTTTCCAAAAAGATGCGATCGAATTTTAATAAGCGTTAAGGACATTTTTAAAACACATCTAAGAGAAGCGTGTATCATGATTATTCTGTGTGACACTGAAATAAGAACCTATGTTCTACTAAAGAAAGGGCAGACCGCCGCAGCACGGAAAAAAAGTGGGACTTCCTAGATTTTCCTGTGGGACTTCCAAATTTGAGGGGTAGGAAGTCTGGGACTTCCTGAGTCTGGAAGTTAATGGAAGCCCTGATACTGCTCAGCCTGCTCAGCGCTTTTCCCATACACCTCCTGTGCTGGGAAAAACCGCACCAGCCTGTAACATTTTTGCGCAACTGGTAAGCATACGTGAACAAATCTAAACAATACAATGCAGAACCGTACTACCATGCGTCTATTATATAGACCGTGTAATCAACAATTCGCAGGTTTTAAATCAGACAGTTTGCCGGCCTCGGTGGCTCAGTTGGATGCGCCGTCCGACTGGAGACCAGGAGGTCGCGGGTTCAATCCCCGCCGAGGTCGGCAACATTCTTTCGTGGAGATTGATCATGAAATATTTTCTACGGTCATTCTCTCCCTTCCGCTGATTCAAGAAGGGCAGTTGTCAGTTTCTGGCGAAAGAATGTGCACAATACTGGTTAACCGCTTAGAGGACCAAGCCTGCCCAGTAAACGTGTGGTTAGGTGAACTGACCGCGCTGGACATGACCCCATTGGGTTGACTGGGCCGTAAAACCTCAACACAAAGAAACAAATCAGACAGTAATTCATTTCTGGATGTTCAGACCTTGCAAATAAAACCTACAAACCGATGACTAACACTAAAATTATCAAAAGTAATAAATATTCACTCACCGAAATGAATCCTATATAACCGAGAACTGGTGTCCTATGACACTCCTGTGTACAATTGCTCTTATGGGAATAATTTACGGTGGAGTTTATATAGGGCCGGTATATTGCCACCACATGGATTATACGAGTGTTACACGGGCAACCTGTGTACTTAAGTTATTTATGGTAACATCGCATGATGTTTTACTAGCTACGTAGGGTTAAGGCGAAAATGGCCTTATGTAGGTGAAAAGGTACCCTACGTAAGAAAAAAGAAACTGTCCCCTTAGGTGTGCCCTTTCTGTGTCGTCACACTCTCTTTCATCTCCTCCAGGGATATTTCTAGCCCAAAGTTAGTATGGGCCCTTGAAATTGGCTAAGGGCCCATGTCCCATTCAAATACATGTAAAATTTAGAATATTGATGGAAAAAGTTAGGTGTACAATAACTGGAGAAAACAGCATATAATTCATAACCCTCATTTGAGTATTATTCTCTCACTGTCTATCTTCATAATATAATTCATAACCCTCTTTCGAGTATTATTTGAATGTGTGCTGCACATGGTGTGTCAGTAAGATAAGTAAAAAGTGAGATAGAGCAGGATAAAAAGTATAAAAGTAAGGTGAGCAAAGATGATAGGATTAGTGCATCCATTTTGAAAGTACTCTTATCCTGGCTCATACTCTGTTATGCTGTGATGGCTGGTTCCAGTGTTCTCAGTATCTGGGTTCTAAATATGGGGTCCGGTATAAGACCATTTAAGACTAGTTTAACTGATCTTTGCCCTAAGACCCTTTCATCACCAAGGAACAGACGATAATCTGGACCTCATATATTGAGAGTTCTTCCACAGGTCAGCTATCCGACATGCTGAGAACCTACTAACTTATCAGTGTGCAAGCTTGCCCAAATCTGCACTTCATATGATGGATACTAGATCTTGTTTGATTGACCTAAACTGGCAGCAGTATCAACACAAATCCTTGTGCCCATGCGGGATGGTTACAACTCCTTGAATTCGTACACAGAGTGGCTTAGATCAATATGGGCTAATAAAGAAACACTTCAACTTTTTAACAATTTATTGCAAGGGAAAAGCCTTTTAAATTTAATCAGAATGGAGTGGCCGGCTTCAGTGGCTCAGTTAGATGCGTGGCCGACTTGTGATCAGGATGTTGCAGGTTCAACCTCGTCCGGGTTGGCAACATTCTTTCATGGCGATTGATCATGAAATATTTTCTATGGTCATTCTCTCCCTTCCGCTGATTCAAGAAGGGCAGTTGTCAGTTTCTGGCAAAAGAATGTGCACTATACTGGTTATCCTCTTAGAGGACTAAGCCTGCCCAGTAAAGGCGTGGTTAGGTAAACTGACCGCGCTCCATATGACCCCATTGGGTTGACTGGGCCGTAAAACCTCAACACAAACAAATGAATTAGAATGGCAATATGAAAATGTGAAAATCCCTATATGTATGCAAGACTAGGCCTTATAATATATTAAATTAGAAAGGAATCACATTGAATAGTTGACAGCCATTATAGAGACCCTTATCCATTAATAGAGTAAACAAACCAGGGAATGCATTTGTTAACCTGCTGTCAGCTTGTTCCTGATTAGGAAGTGCCTCTAGTCCATCTAGTCCATTCTTCCAGACACAGCTGTATTGAGTATATACCGGGTAATTGTAATACATTTTAAATGTAAATGGTTTACAATGGAAACCTATAAATTCTGCCTTATTGAATTAATATTATTGCATAGGTAAAGTATGGTATAATAAATGATGTTGACTAGTTAATTTATACAGGGGAGAAATATACACAAGAAGAACACTTGCTAATATCCCTAACTATTAAAAATATGAAATAAATATCTAAATATATCTGAGAGAAATACTGTGCAAGCCTTCCAACAATTATCTCCCTTAGACTATTTTGGGGAAAACATGCAATCACCAGTATTCGGCTATCTCCGTCACTGATGGTGATAGAGGAAAACTGACGGAAAAATTATACTGATAGATGCAAACTTGCAAGAATTTTCCAGTGACAGATCCCTTAATTATGCCCCCAACTTTAAAAAAAGTTGGAGAGGGTGGGGGGAGCATATTGCTTCTGGCTTGTCCGTTTGTTTGTTTGTTATGCTTTCTTGTGCTTAGCATAACTTTAGAACCATGTATACTAATGTTTTGAAATTTCATATATGGATTCCTCATGAAAAAATAGGTGATCCGTATTTTTTGTCTTATCCGAATTTGCTCCAATTTTAGAGTTATTTCCCATTTAAAAAAATAACATTGAAATCTCGTTAGCAAGATACGGTAAATTTCGAACAAAATTAAATAATTTCAGTTCTTGCTGTTCGAAATTTTAGAAATTATGATTTGCTAAAAAATTTACTGTACGAAATTTTAGGACAGATTCACTTACAGCCAAAATTGACCTGGCTATCGGATGCTTTCGGACACCCGAAACGACAAAAAAGGACCTACACGACGAAAGGGTTTTCTTATTTGCAAACTGAATGTGAAATTGTATGAACTAATAAATAATTACCACACAGTGTCACTGATGTTTGTTTTTAATTCCATCCGATTAATGTCGAATAATGTTTCTTGTAACAACACAATTAATTATCTGGTACACTAATTAATTGCCAGATACCTTTGTTCCGCACTCCGGGAATGTGCCACTTTCTTAAAATAGGCTGGCTTAGTCCACTGTCTTCTTACGTACCGTATTAATCCGCCTATAAGACGGGGATTTTTCCAAAAAAAAAGCCCCCAAAAATCCAGACCCGTCTTATAATCGAGGTCTTTGGCCATATCGGTATTTTCGGCAAAGTCCGGTGGTGCCACGTGGTCACGGAAAATGCCGATCTTCGAAACCGGTAGAAGGATATAATGTTTACCTTCGTCCCTTGATAGAAATAGCAGCAAGGTAATTTTTTAGGTGAAGTACCGAATTTTTCTGTGTATTACTCGCACCCGTGTATAACACGCACTGAATATTTGCTAAATAGTTTTGAAATAAAAAAAAAAAGATGTTCCTATGTAAAACACAAAGAATTTATCCGTGCATTATTTACTAAGTTACCAGATACTAAGTGTGTCAAATTTCACTAGGATTGAGTTGAAAATGGCCAAATTCGGAAGGTTTAGAGTAGAAACAGGCCGAATTTACGATAATGCTAACTGAATTTTCATTGTGCAGCTCCGTTGCCATGGGCCTCAGGCAACTTGATGTAGTGTAGGCAGTTCTTTGCTTCCCCACTGCAGACGCTATGACAATAAAAATGTAGTTATTTCTTTTGTGTTCTCATAATTAACACCTTCTTTGTGTCACTTTGTGTCACTTTCTTAACTGAGACATGAAATTATCAACTCAGTGCCTCAGGGCAATGCAAACAACAACTTAAGTCGACTAGTTGTCATTCTGACTGCCAATTAACCAATTAAGTGCACAGATGTATGCTGGTAGTTTTTTTTTTTTTCTTTATCATAAACATTGTTTATTTCAAACAATGTTTTTGGTAAGTTGGAAGAAAAGTTAAAAAAAAAAAAAAAAAAAAAAGATAAACATATGGTAAGAAAATTAAAGATAAAATGCAAATGACCGATCTACCTACCTCAAAAGCCCAGTTGGTTATGTTTATTATCAATAATTTTAATAATTGCAAAAAATTAAATACTTTTTTATTTTTTCAATGTATGATCGTTTGTGCCAATATTTATGTTCTACCAAATTTATTTCCTATTTTGAACTACAATAAATCAGTTGTGCAGGCTGATTTATTCAAGTTACGGTGTGAGACTTGTCAAAGTCCGGTAATCAATACAGATTCATATGCATATGCCTGTTTGAGTAGTTTCCCTTTGAAGAGATCACATGATCAGCAAAATAAAAAAGCGTAAACAAAAAGAGCATGGACATGAAAAGGATATCAAATTACTGCAAATCAGATGGAGTTGCTTGTTTTGAGCTGACAGAACCATGGTATGGGCGAGATAGGTATAAAAAATCATGAATATCTCATAGCAATCATTCTATTTCGCATTTTTACCGGGCGATCGTGAATGTCATGAGTTTTCGCGACCGATTATCTTGGCGATTTCTGTCCCGATTTTGGTGTTCCTATAAATAATACACATCGGATTTTTATAAACGTTTTCTGGGTAAATAAGGTGCGTGTTATACACAGTTAAAAACGGTATGCATGCTTGTAAGTGGTGTTGGAAGTTTTTTTAATTGTACTTTAGGAATTTCTGAGTGGCAGGGAATATCTCCGACAGGCGACTTTTTTAACCCGTCTTATAATTAAGTAAAAGCAAAATCCTGCCTGGGAAGGGCCCAAAAACAGCCCCCGTCTTATAAACAAATCGTCTTATAGGCGGATTAATACGGTAACAATCCTCTTCACTTTACCGCACTTAGATACACAAGCTGACCAAAAATACTTCAAAAGGTTACCACACGTTTGTTCTTGTTTGAGCCACTATAGTCCCTTTCCTCAAAGTTGAAGTGTACGGAGTTTAAATGTGAAAAGCGCAGACTGATTAGAATTTCCGCCATTTTGAAGCGCAGTATTCACACTGCTTGCTGACATAATGCATTCTTTTGGCGATATGCGTAGACCCAGATCAGACCGCCCCGATACATAGACTGCGCGGATGCGCATGTTGATCTTGTCTGTGCTGGTCTCAGATATCATAAGGTCGTTTCTGTTGGAAAGGACTCGTACATAAACGAACAGTGCGGACAACCAGATCTGAATGCAGCCTGATCAAGATCAAAGATTTCAGCTCTACACCAAACTGAACTACGTATGCCAAACCTGTGAACTGTCATTATCGTTTTAGCAATATTTTCTTTAAAAAAATGTATTTTTGTTTAGAATTCGGTAACGAAACTTATTGCAAGAATCATCTATCATCAATAGTAATCCTTTCATTAGATCCCTGTTCAGGCGAAAATGTCCCTTTATGTATATGTGTAAGTCAGATCAGAATGCGAGACGCAGTCTTGTGCAGGATGGTGTCCACTCAAATTTCTGATTAGGTCATTGGTATAAAACACTGTAATACATGTATATGAATCGCAGTCTCCAGCAAGTGTACAGACTGATCACATTTGTAACAAATGATTAGGTTCATTTTGGCTTGTTGGGACCTATCATCTCTGTTGGGACCATTACCTGTTCAAATAGGATGCACTGAGCATATCATGACAATCACACGGTCAGACAGGAAATATTTTGCTGGAGGCGTTAATTCCCATGACGAAAACGTTTTCGGCATGCTTAAAGGAAACCTTTGGCACGCTAAACTTAAATATTAGTGGCAGGTATTATCGAAGGACACAGTGTACGGACAAGCAGGAACGACCCAGATCAGAATGCGCGGATGCACATGCTAATTTACAATTTTGCGTGTAGCGCTTTCTATCGCATGTGCGTCACACTTTGCAGAAAGGATCAGATCAACTTTTGAATTCTGGCCGGAATACCCGTGAAAAATACAGGAATACCTGTGAAGACACCAATACTGGCTTTAATTAAGAAACAAATATACTCGGAGGACGACCCTGAAAAGCCCAGAGGCCAATTCCCCTATTCCCCCAAATTAGTTTCATTCCCTTGTTCTCTGCGGCCTCTGATCTGGGTCTACGCTGTTTGCATAGGCCTATCTGTTCCAATATTTAGGTTCTTTAAATTTTTAGCTCGCCTGTACGAAGTACAAGGAGAGCTATTGTAGTCACCCCGGTCGTCCACGTTTGCGTTTGCGTTTGCGTTTGCGTTCCCGTTCCCGTCACACTGTGTTAAAGTTTTTCAAATGCTTATATCTCAACAGTCACTCCTCACAGAGGCATCAAATTTGGAACTTAGGTACCTTGGAGGGTCTTCTGAGATTCCAAGAGAATAAACCCCTGGGTTCATGCCCCTGGGTGGGGCTAGGGGTCAGAATCTAGGACACCTTTGTAATACTGTGTTAAAGTTTTTCAAATTCTTATATCTTGACTTTCACTCCTCATAGAGCATTCATATTTAGAATTTGGGTACCTGGACGAGTCTTCTGAGATTCCAAAAGAACATACCCCTGGGTTCATACCTCAGGGTGGGCCTTGGGGTGGGGCTAGGGGTCAAAATCTAGGATACATTTGTAAAATCTTATATGCCCAGGGATCAAGCTGGCTCAGAAATTTAGGGAGAAGTGACTTCTCCCTCCAGACAAAACAGGGAGAAGTTTTATAGGATGAGGGAGAAGTCAAGACTCGGTTCACCTATCACCTTACTGAAAGCTCGACAATTTAGGACTCTCAACTCACTTTACTGCATTGTCTTGGGAATTTTTACCATATTGTCTTGGGAATTAACAAAGAAGGAAACAAATTTTACTGTAGACCTGTTCATTCTTACTTCTAAACCAATTAAATGATGCAAAGTACACAGACATGAGTAGAGCAAATACATTATATCTGGACACATAAGTTCATTCATATCTTTTTTGAAATTGACAATTCTTTTGAGTAGATACAGTCATCAAGGTCTGTGGCTTGGTAAGTAAGCTATAAACATAATGATAATAATAAATTTTTTAAACTAAAGTGTCTGCCAACTTCTAAACTTAGTTTTTTGCACTTTTAATGATGTTTCTGGCCAATTTTCAGCATGTAAATGGTTCATTTATGAAAAAACGGACACCCACGAAAACTAATGACATTGATGAAAACGATCTTTTGGTCACTTAATAGGCGAACAGTTTTCCTCCAAAACTTGTTAAATCACACCAGACTTTCATTCAGTGGCATTTCTGATACATCTAACAACATTTTTCAACAGATTTTTTACCTTTGCATGTTTGCTCAATTTTTACTGGATTTCTCCCAACAAAAAGTTCGTTTTGCACAAGTACTAGCTTTTTCAAAAGTTGCAAAAACGGAGGGCGAAGTTTTTGTCGCCCTCTGGGCTTCCCAGGGCGACTTTGAGCCCTCTAGGGCGACTATTTCGCCCCAGTCGCCCTATAGCTTGATCCCTGATGCCTACAGGTTATAGACACAACTGGTTATACATCAGCTAACTATGTGACATCAGTTTAAGTGTAAGAGAGTGAAGGTCATGGTGACCTACATTTTACGGTCAAGGTCACCTAGATTTCACGGTCCAGTGATTTTGCCTTATATCTTGAATACTATTTGTTGGATAAATGTCACACCTAGGATATTACTTCCATGTGACCCAATGAATGACCACTTACTATATCTAGGTCATTGTGACCTATATTTCATGGTTCAGTGATTTTGCCTTATATCTTGAATACTTTTTGTTGGTTAAATGTCACACCTGGGATATTACTTCCATGTGACCCAATGAATGACCACTTACTATATCTAGGTCATTGTGACCTATATTTCATGGTTCAGTGATTTTGCCTTATATCTTGAATACTATTTGTTGGATAAATGTCACACCTGGGATATTAGTTCCATGTGACCCAATGAATGACCACTTACTATATCTAGGTCATTGTGACCTATATTTCATGGTTCAGTGATTTTGCCTTATATCTTGAATACTTTTTGTTGGTTAAATGTCACACCTAGGATATTACTTCCATGTGACCCAATGAATGACCACTTACTATATCTAGGTCATTGTGACCTATATTTCATGGTTCAGTGATTTTGCCTTATATCTTGAATACTATTTGTTGGATAAATGTCACTCCTGGGATATTAGTTCCATGTGACCCAATGAATGACCACTTACTATATCTAGGTCATTGTGACCTATATTTCATGGTTCAGTGATTTTGCCTTATATCTTGAATACTATTTGTTGGATAAATGTCACACCTGGGATATTAGTTCCATGTGACCCAATGAATGACCACTTACTATATCTAGGTCATTGTGACCTATATTTCATGGTTCAGTGATTTTGCCTTATATCTTGAATACTATTTGTTGGATAAATGTCACACCTGGGATATTAGTTCCATGTGACCCAATGAATGACCACTTACTATATCTAGGTCATTGTGACCTATATTTCATGGTTCAGTGATTTTGCCTTATAGCTTGAATACTATTTGTTGGATAAATGTCACACCTGGGATATTAGTTCCTTGTGACCTGATTATTGACGTCAAAATATATCTCTGTTGGTGTGACCTATATTTCATGGTTCAGTGATTTTGCCTTATATCTTGAATATTTGTTGGATAAATGTCACACCTGGGATATTAGTTCCATGTGACCCAATGAATGACCACTGACTATATCTAGGTCATTGTGACATATATTTCATGCTTCAGTGATTTTGCCTTTTATTTTTATTACTATTTCATGGAGAATTGTCATACCTGGATTATTATATCTAAGTGACAAAATGATTTACATACAAATACATCTAGGTCAGTGTGACCTATATTATATGGCTTAATGATAAAAATGTTACAATATAAAATGTACCCAGCAGGCGAGCTCGCTGTCCTCCGACAGCTCTTGTTAATACGTGCCGGTTTCGTATGCATTTCTGACGAAAACAGGCTCTATAAAATAAGGTTGTTTTTCTCCCAAAGAAGTTTCCCGCCACGATTTCACGTGATGTACCGCTACGAGCATGTGGTTTCTTAATGCGGTGCTTTGTGACTGTTCATTTTCTGGATATTTTTTATAATTATAATGTTCTCAATATATACATACTGTAAAAGAATAACAGTACTTATATTTATTTATACCCTGGTAAATGCGGAGTAAGGTTCTCACTCTTTAGGTTTTACTGTTTAAATTAAGGGAGGTAAATGCATACGCCTCGACGATGAATTTTACGAGTCGGACCCAGCATTTTTTTTTTTTTTTTTTTATGAATCAGGGGCGGATCCAGGATGATTTCTGAAGGGATTCGATTTGATCGAATTTCCGTACTTACTCTACGTATTCGGACAGACAGGCCTGAGCAAACAGTGTAGACCCAGATCAGACGCCGCAGAACGCATGTAAAACCTTCATTGAAACGGTGATGTATTTAACCAAAGATTTGCAGTCACTCCAAGAACTGGAGTTTACATGCCTGTTTGTTACCACAAACGGCAAAATCTGACTGCCCTTGCATCGATGATCTGAGTCTTCACTGGTCGCACGTCTTATTGTCCTAAAAGTGTTTTCCAAATTTCCATGTTCCCTGTTCCCCCAGCTAGTTTCATTCCCTCTTTGTCTGCGGCATCTGATCTGAGTCTAGTTTGCATAGGACTATCCCAATACTTTGGTTCTATTTTAATACCTGCCAGTTTCATATGCATTTCTGACGAAAAACTGCTCAATAATTTAACGAACAAAAGTGTGAGTTTTCCCTCTGAGCGGTTTCTGCCGAGATTTCTTGTGACGTTATGTTACGAGCACGCGGTTTCTTCATGGGGGAAAAGGGAATGTGACTGTTGCATTTTCTGTATTTTCACATATATATTTTTTGGAAATAAGACTGTCCCAGAATTGCGTGTCATCGCCCGGTGGCGTATCTGAGCAGTCTCATGAAAATCTAAGGTAAGGCAATAAGACATATGTAGTTGTGAGATACACGAACAAACAGGAAATAGTCAGATCGTACAGCGCGGATCCATAGATTTATCCTGGCCTTCGTTTTTCAACCGGAATATTTATCATGTCTACCACAAGGTAACAACAGTTCTAGATCATCTGCGCATAATCTAACCCTTGTCACGCGGACATCCACGTGACTGTCGCGTAGAAATGGCTAACATTGTGATGGAAGCCTTTTTTTTTTTTTTTTTTTTTTTTTTTCTCGTGAATTTTCAGTCATTATCTCCTGGGTTTGTATAAAATTAAAATATGGTTCCCCATGCGATAAAAAATTACTTGAAGAAAGCTGTGTTCGAAATTTTAGAAATCCCCTTTTTGCAAAACGGCCACTGTTCGAGATTTTAGAACATTTCCAGAAATTATTTTGGGCAAAAATATTAGGTGTTCGAAATTTTAGAGTGTTCGAAATTTAAGGACATTTACCGTATCTCAAAAAGTATTTGAGCTAGAGCCTTGATATTTGGTATAGTGAGTGGGACTGAGGAGGAGTCCACCTGATTAAATTTTGAACCAACTAAATGAAGCGTTGTTGGGAGTTATGTCCCTTTGGAATTTGTGGCCGTTTAATGTTGTTGCTTTATTGTGTATAGCATAAGTTTGGAACCATGTACGCTAATGTTTTGAAGTATCATATAGGGATTCCTCATGAAAAAATAGGTGACCCATATTTTTTTTTCTTATCCAAATTATCTCCCATTTTAGAGTTACATGTATTTCCCTTTTAATAAAAATAACATTGAAATTTTGTATATTTGTACTGTTGTTACAGTCATGTGCAAGCAGTGTTGGAGTCAAGCAGTGTTAGAGTCAGGCAATTAGGGGCATAGTGTTTTACAAACACCAGCTCTAGTTACATGTTATTTTGGAGATATTATAGGCATGAAATAATTAATATAGTACAGACTATCCATGAATTACATGAGGATGGAAATCAACTCGGGGGGGGTGTCTTATGGATTAATTTTTGGAAAATCTGTAATGAACAGCAACCCGCACACCAAGCTAAGTGCATGTGCCGCAGAACTTTAACTAGATAAGGAAATGAACCTGTTACAGTAAGCAGGTTTAAACAGTTATTTGCCTTAAGGGAATGTGTGGTTGATTTTGCTGACTCTTGATTTGAAAGAGTCAAAATCTGAATCAAGGAGGAGATAGCTGGTAATCAGTTCCAAAGAATAACTGTCATAGGGAAAAATGAATAGTATTAATAACAGATAGATGTGTGAATCTGCCTTTAAGTGAGAGGATGGTAATGAGTCTGTACCATGGGGGTTCAAAATATGATGGAACTGGTGTAGCGACCAAACCATAACTTCGAAGCTCAAGCACTGCCATTCAAGATCACTCAATATGTCTGTCACACTGCTTTATGGTGCGAAATCATTGCAAACCCATCGAGCAGCCCGTGTAAGTGCTCTAAACAGAAGAAGCGTACACAGCTTGTGGTCTGACAAGTGAATTGTAAGCCAGTATTCTTATTTCTTTACTTTTGGTTTTAATATTTCTTTTTATAAATCCTAGTGTTTGTTTGCATTGGCAGTAATGTTATCAGTCTGAGAATTCCCAACTCATATTCTTGCTGATGGTCACCCCAAGGCTCTTGGCAGAGTCCACACACTCAAGTTCCTGGCTGTGCAAGTAATACCGAGATTTAACAGGCTTCTTGGACCTAGAGACACTTATAACCTGGCATTGGCTTGGATTAAATTCCATGTCCCAGGTTTGTTCCCAGCGCTGGAGAGTGTCAAGGTCGGACTGAAGTACTTTACTATCCTGGGCACTAGACACTGTCAAGTAAACCATGATATCATTAGCAAAGAGTCTACTTGTGATTTGGTATTTTCAGGAAAGTCATTAGTGTACAAGAGCTTTGTGACCGGGAGGTTGTGGGTTCGATCCCCGGCCGGGTCATACCAAAGACTTTAAAAATGGTACTAGCTGCTTTTTCGCTTGGCGCTCAGCATTAAGAAAGTAAAGCTAGGAATCGGAACTGGTCAGCTCAGTGTCAGTATAATGTGACTGGGTGGAATATCATGTCAAAGTGTCTTGGGGCATGATATTTCAGTGAGGCAGCACTCTAAAAGTGAGCATTGAGCTCCCTGTCACATCCAAACACCGTCGCGATATGACTGAAAGATTGTTGAAAGCGACGTTACACCCAAATCAAAAAACAAAATAATGTACAAGAGCAAGAGGAGTGGGCCCAGTACAGACCCATGGGGTAGCCCAGAGGTAACTGGGACCTCATTTGAAGACTCCCCATCCAGTACAGCTGTTTGAGATTGACCTATGAAGAAGGCTTCAATCCATTTTAGAGTAGTTTCTGTTGTGCCGAAAATTGAAAATTTATATAATAATTTTAGAAGATTGACTTTATCAAAGGCTTTACTGAAATCCAAAAGAACTAAATCAATTTGTTTTCCCAAAGTCAGCCGCCTTACAAAAACTTCCACAAGTTGAATAAGTTGTGTTTCACAAGAGCATTTTTCACGAAATCCATGTTGCAATTTATAGAGGACATTATGTCGGGTTAGATGTTTGGAGATACTGGATGTAATTACATGCTCCATCACCTTGCACACTTTGAATGTCAATGAGATGGGCCTGTAATTTGCTGGGTATGTTTTATCACCCTTTTTGAAGAGGGGACATACTTGGGCTTTAGTCCATTCTGCAGGTAGTTGGCCAGATTTGAGTGATTTCTCAAACAGAAGGCAGATAACGGGAGCAATTTCTAATCTTAATTCCTGTAATATAATGGGTTTGATTGAGTTAATCCCAGCAGCCTTATCAGGGTTGATATTAGCCAAAAGTTTAATAACACCATTTAGGTTGGAATACAGATTTCTGGCATAGGAGGGTATAAAGACTGCAGATTGTTTCGTAGATTTTCTGTCTGATACAGAAGTGCTGATTTTTCTAACAGTTCCCATTTATCAATAAATAAAATTATCAAGTTTAGGGAACCAGCATCAGTTTAAATACTTAACTTTGGTGGTGGATAAATGCCCAAGTGATAAGCCTTTCTTAAGTTAAATACAAGTACTTGTGATTTTTCACTTGTTTTCATATAGGAAGTTGCTAGAATGCTGTACCAGACCTTTTAGCCTTCAGTCAGTGAGCCTAGAGGTCGAGTATCAGACCTGATCCATAGTCATTATTACCAGGACATGCTGATAATACATCTGTCACATACTACCTACATGTAGGTTTATTCGCGCATGCCCTTTCAGCTAATATGTATTATCGTAACATAAATAGGTTATAGATACCGTTATTTTCAGTCAGTGACTGTCCTGAGATCACAGACGCAATGCATCCCTAAATATTTCAGTGTTAACCGTCCTGTTTTGAAAGGTGACAAGTGGTTATAAGCCAAATTGCATATCGTTCTATGCAAGATACCGACCTATGCATTAAAACTGATTTTTAGCGAATACAGTTTCTGAGCTCTGCAGAATCTAATCGAGTTGACATGCATAGATTCTCATCAGATTGCGCAGATGTGCTGGTACACTTCTAGGCCATATCCAGTAACTCCATTTTCCAAATCTGAGTGATTGTAACGGTAACATCTTGTATCTGGCTGGAATTCTCTTGTAGAGAAAAGTGAACTTATTACTATTATAAATTGTCAAATATTTTCTTGTCGGAAATACATTCACAACAGACACATAAACTGAATTACCAAGTTGTTTTCAGCGAAACAGAGAAAGCAAAAGATCGAAATTTCCGAAAGTAAACAAAGCCCATATTATTTTTTTCTCGCATGCATGGCCTTTTTCCACAAAACACAGAAAGCAAGACCCATTTTTTTTTTTCATAGCATGTGTGGACCGCAACATGGTGCATTGTAAACAAATTGTTGATGTTTTGCAGGAATCTGAACAGAAAAGTCTATGATCAGACTGTGTGAATGTATTTCTTGTATACATTTGCGATGGCATATAAACAGCATAAAGGAGCTTTAACTGGTTTTAATTGATAAGTGTTTTCGCCAGACATCAATAACCAATAGGTTCTAAAAGAAACGACTGTTTGATTCAATAGGTCAGTCACAAAATTGAAAACGAATCACTGAAAACCATTGAAGTGTCAGGTTTTCTGGGTCAGACTAGCTAGTATCAACCAATTAGGCCTTATCAGAGACACACATAAATTTTCAAAACGCAGATCAAAAAGGTAATTTACAAAATGTAGATAGCAACATACTTTTTAGAGTGGGTGGGTTATTCAAATTTAACTGAAAAGCAGTGAAATGAGAGTGTCACTGGAAGGATTGGTTTAGTTAGACATTTCTTGAGAAATACTCCTTGAATTGCTGCAGAAGAAACCCCACAAAAAAAAAAAAATGCACAAATGATGGAAGAGCTGATGTAATGATGCCACTGAAAGAAAAAAACAGGGGCATCATTTGTTTTGCCCATGAAATGATTACATGTGTAGTTATCAGTACCATTATGATCAGTACTATGAAATTATTAAGCTACATGTACCTATAACATTATACAAAATAAGCTTTTTCACAAGCTTTAATTTTCAGGTACTGAGCCTACATTCATAGTTAAAGTTGATTACCAAGGCCTATTTTTTGCCCATTTGAGCAAAAGTGCCCTACCTAATGCCCTTCTGCCCTAAAATCCTAGCTGGAGCACTGATTATGATTTTCTTCCATCAGTTAGCTGCCATCTTGAAGGACGATCACATACACGTTGCTATGGTAATTGTGATGACATTACTATTTTGATGGCATGCATTACTATTTGTTGTCGAGATATGTGAAATACATACGTCGTAACAGATTGGGCTTCACTGTGAATATTGTTAATGTTTTTCCCTGATAGAAATTACCTAACAACTATAGGTGAGAATCCTCATGATGTTTTTGCGCAGAAGTACATGTACGAAAAAAGTTAACATTCATATTTGTCTATATTGAGGTAGTGTTTCTTGTTTCCTTAATAATAGTACAGGTTATTACATTATCCGATTTGGAGTGTGACTATCTGAATGCCAGAGCATGCTGTGAGAAACTAAATTTTGTGAGTACCTTTTGTAATTACATGTACATGTACTTTTGAAAGGGAGAAAAAAAAATCATAAAAGTTTTGTGAAATTAAGATGAAAGATATATAAAAAAAAAAAAAAAAAAATATAGATATATACATGTATATGTTCAAATTTTATGCAAATCCAACGGAATTTTGGAAGGTATGGTCTTTAACCCTTAAAACGCCAAGAAAACCTGCATCTGAAAATGATGTGTTTATGTCCCCTGCTGAATATTCTTCCAAACTTTTCAAACCTATTTTTGCATACAGGCAAACTGTGTGCACACAGATCAGACTGTCCTAAAGGAGCAGTCTGATCTGGGTCCACAATTTTGCAGAAATGACTTTTAAAATCACAAGCAGATGACAAAGCAGACGACAGTTGTTGTGATTGGCAGTTTAAGGGTTAGAATGTCTCAAAATGGCTTTCACATGTTTTAACAAAGATAATGAACATGAAAATGTTATGGCTTATGTTATTTGAATATTCATTTGTTTGAAACTAAAGAATAGGGACATGTGTCCATTTACATTTAGACAGGCAGCCAAGAAAAGGTATCCAGATCACAAAACCAGTCTGTGCAGCTATGCAGTTTGGTCAGTACCATTGCTGAATCACTTACAAATCTAGACACTTTTCAGAATGTGTATGGTAGACAGTTTAGTTCTTCATCAGAATTTGTAGATTTTGAATGTACAATGTAATGGTATCTTCACCAAAAGGGAATGGATATGTTGTAGTCCAAACAGGAATTTAGCCAGATGCAGAGTCTGGCTAGGCCAGATACGAATTCCTATCTGGCCCAGCCAGATTTCGGATCTAACTAAATTCTTATTTAGCTTTGCATGATTCCAGATCTGGCTGAACTCTCTTCAGTCCAAATAAGAATTCCTATTTGGCTAGACTGATTCTGGATCTGGCTAGGCCAAATAGGAAGGTTGTTATAATGGTAATGGACCTTCATTAAATGTTGATGTATTGGCTATTTTGTTCTTGTGTTTTTCAGACCTTTTAGCATTGTGATTACCTCGCTTGGGGAAGAGAGAGCTAATCTTAGTGCTTTATGTATGTTTGTTCGATTTGCGCTTGTTTGGTTTTGTCCGTTTCCACTTCCTCTTGGTGTCTGGGAAGGGCGGCGGTTTGTGATTGTAGCACTCCCTGAACTTTTCTCTTACCTTTTTTTTATAAGAACAAAAGGTTATAATCATATTGAAATATGAAGAAAAAATGTTTGAAGATGCTCTGACAGTGAAAACAATCACTCCCTACCCATGATTTTGTAAACAAATAGCTAGACAGATCCGGAATTGGTCTAGCCAGATAGGAATTCTTATTTGGATTGAAGAGAGTTTAACTAGGTCTGGAATCTGGCTAAGCTAAATAAGAATTTATCCAGATCGGGGATTTGGCTAGGCCAGATAAGAATTCCTATCTGGTTAAATTCCTATTTGGACTATGACAGATACACCAAGGATTTAGTGAAGGGGGAGAACTGTGCTGAGAGGAATTATTTGAAAAAATTCTTTTTTATACACCCGTTTGAAAAACGGGACATATTATGTTACGGGTAATGCGTCCGTCCGTCCGCAAACTTTTTCGTTTCCAGCTAACTCCTCCCACAGTTTACATCTGATCAAGCTGAAACTTGGTACATGGTTAGACCATGATGTGGCGCAGCGCATATTATTTCAGGGTTACAGCCCACCAAATGTTTGCAGAGAATGCCCCTTAGAAAATTTCTGTAAACTTTTTATTTCTGGTTAACTCTTCCTACATTTTACATCCAATCAAGCTGAAACTTCATGTATAGTTAGACCAGGATGTGGAGCAGCGCAAATTATTTTGAGTTTACAGTCCACCAAATATTAGCAGAGTTATGCCCCTTTGAAAATTTCAGTAGACTTCGTTTCTGGCTAACTCCTCCTACAGTTTACATCTGATCAAGCTGAAACTTGATTTGTAGTTAGACCATGATGTGGAGCAGTGCATATTATTTCAAGGTTACAGTCCACCAAATATTAGCAGTTATACCCCTTTGAAAATTTCTGTTAATTTTTCGTTTCTGGCTAACTCCTCCTGCAGTTTACATCCAATCAGGCTGAAACCATGTATAGTTAGACCATGATGTGGAGCAGTGCATATTGTTTCGAGGTTACAGTCCACCAAATATTACCAGAGTTATGCCCCTTTGAAAATTTCAGTAAACTTTTCGTTTCTGGCTAACTCCTCTTACAGTTTACATCCGATCAAGCTGAAATTTCATAAATAGTTACACGATGATGTGGAGCAGCCCATATTGTTTCAAGGTTACAGTCCATGAAATATTTGCAGATTTATGCCCCTTTGAAAGTTTTTGTAAAATTTTTTGCAGCATATTGTTCAGAGGTAATAGTGTGCAAATTTTATTTTATTGCAAATAACTAAAGTTTTGGTCATATGGGCAAGATACTGATTTTTTTTTTTTTTAACATCTTCTTTTATTAGATTTGCAAGGAAAGGTTGCCATTATTAAATCTTTATAAATACATAATTTTTTTTTGGATTTTTTTTTTTTATTTAATACTCTTCTGATTTGGCTCCCTTGAAGAACAAAAATAAAATCAGTATAAAACAAGTTAAAGGTTTACAAAAAAATTCTTGCAGCTTTTTTTTTTTTTTTTTTTTTTTTTTGTTTATTTTTGTTTTGTTATTGTTTGGTCCGATATTGAAGTATAGGAAAAACAAATCAGCCAAAGGCTCATGTGAGCTTATAATATAGCCATGCTTCTGTGGTGTGTCCTCCGTCAGAAAGCACTTCTCCCTAGAAGCAGCAAACTTCTTCCTATTTTCCCAGGAGGGAGAAGTCACTTCTTCCTTAATTTCTGGGCCAGCTTGGACCCTTAGGTTACAGTTCACCAAATATCAGCAGAGATATGCCCAATGAAATTTTTTTGATTTTTTCTTTTTTTGTAATTCCATTTACAGTTTATATCCGGAGCACTGAATTATACAGGAGCCAGTTTATGTGCTACATCTCATTACTTGCCATGGGCGTATAATGCCCCGCTTGGCGGAGCTCTTGTTTTTTGTTTTTTTTTTGTAGTTGTATCCATACATGTTAAGGTAGCACTGTCCCATTTGTTAAGATTAGTATATGAAATGTGATGCTGACACCTTGGTTCCTGAGTTAGGAGTTTAAAAGTTTAAAAATTTATATTTATAACATCCTTTTATTGTAGTTCAAGTTTAGAAAATTTCACCAAAATTTTTATAGTAGGAGGAGAAAAATCTAAAGAAACATCCAGTCGAGTCTCCCAATCGGGGTGGAACCCAGGACCTAGCACACTACTACCAGGCTAAAAGGTCCGGACCAGATAGACTGGTCAGTTATGCACTCTATGTACCTAAATAGATATTTATGCATCTATTGGAAGTTCTACTAAATTTTAATTTCCTAATTTTTTTTTTTATTGAGAGAACAGTTTCAGTACTGTAACTTGTCACTTTTTCATGAACTGAAACAGTGGAACAGTCTGTTTTCTGATATCCCAAAATGCTTTTTACTTTTTGTTTGTTTACCTACTTACAATGGCCATGTTTGTGCAACAGCCAGTTTGGTGCCCTTCTATGGGAACAGTTATACTGTTATTATATACTACAGTCGACTCTCGTTATCTCATCTTCACTTGTCTCGATTAACCGCTTATCTCGAAGTGAAAATCTGGTCCCTGTTTAAGCATGAAAATCTACCAACAGGTAATAAAATATTTTGGAAAAGAGGAGAAACTGATCCACAATATTTTCAATATATTCCTAATTTCAGGAGTAAAAATTACATATTCATTTGTGAAATGTGGTTGTTTTATTTATTTTTTCCTCAATTCTGCAAATCTGATATGTCGAGGTACGGATATCTCGTATATTAGAGAGTCCCTTAGACTTCGAGATAACGAGAGTCGACTGTAGTATTTAAATTGTGATTGTGTTCTCACAGTAGATCCTACCTGAAAGGACATGAAACTTACTTGAGGATGGATACTCAGGATTTGATATGCTGCTTTATTATTTTCTTTCAGTGGATTTTACCTGAGCTGGTACCGCAGGCTGTGCTGTCGGTATTTCTTCTTTTTACCGGTCACTGGATACTGTTTCCATTGTATGGTTCATTGACAGCATGGCTAATTTACAGGTAATGTATTTCTTATTATGGTACACGTATGTATCATAGCTTCAGATAAAATTCTTTTCTCAACCAAAAAAGCATTGATATTTTTCTTAATTTTCTACAAAAACCTACATGTATGTTGTTTGTACCGATTAGAAGTGCCTCACTGAGGTGCTTCTAATGTGTACCAGCAACTTAGGACTTTATGGAGAAATAAGAAAAAATATTTAGCCCTGTGTCATGTATATTGACATTACTAAAGGTAAAAGGTTTCAGCATAACTACTTAGACATAAATGTTTAGAATAATCCTTGAGTCATCTAAATAAATATCTCAGCTTTAATTTTGTGTACAAATAAGTTGGTTCTGTTGATTTTTTACATTAAAACAAATGTGTAAACTGGCCAATCATATCACCACCATTTTGAATCAAAAGTTATGTGACTGTGTTGATTATACATGTACTTCCGGTGGGAAAGTATCACATGATTACCATGTGGTATTTGCAAGTTTTGGCGATTTTCAGAACAAAGTATTGATGTCCTAGATTTGGCATTTTTGTCAAAACAAAATGAGCTAGTGTTAGCTTGAAAGCAGGATTTAATGGATGTCACGCAGGCAGACAAGCGTTGGGCTGGTGACCATGGACTAAACGTGATCACAAGCAATCAGAGGATTAAACATGACACTTAATCAGGGATCAAGCTACAGGGCGACTGGGGCGAAATAGTCACCCTAGAGAGCTCAAAATCGCCCTAGGAAGCCCAGAGGGCGACAAAAACTTCGCCCTCCATTTTTGCAACTTTTGAAAAGCTAGTACTTGTGCAAAACAAACTTTTTATTGGGAGAAATCCAGCGAAAAATGAGCAAACATGCAAAGGTAAAAATCTGTTGAAAAATGTTGTTAGATGTATCAGAAATGCCACTGAATGAAAGTCTGATGTGATTTAACAAGTTTTGGAGGAAAACTGTTCGCCTATTAAGTGACCAAAAGATCGTTTTCATCTATGTCATTAGTTTTCGTGGGTGTCCGTTTTTTCATAAATGAACCATTTACATGCTGAAAATTGGCCAGAAACAGCTTTAAAAGTGCAAAAAACTAAGTTTAGAAGTTGACAGACACTTTAGTTTAACAAATTTATTATTATCATTATGTTTATAGCTTACTTTCCAAGCCACAGACCTTGATGTTTTGACTGTATCTAGGGTCGTTACCGGTACCATCGGACGTTGGGGTATCTTCGGACAATTCGGTTTTTCTTTCCTGGTATAAATGCGTTTCAATGACATCAACCGAGTACCGCTTATAAAAAAGGACCAATAAAATACCCGTTTGCAACTTACCGAGTGTCTTTCATAATTTGTAAATAAGACCCTAGTTGATTGGTTCAAAGTCCGTTACGTAAGCAGCAGCAGATTCGGCGCGAAAAATCAAAACAAACATCAATACAAACATTCGCAGAGGGCGCGTGCTAAAAACTCTATTAAAAACCTAGGAAGGCTGCATACCTGTATTTTGTGTATCCTTTGAGTCAAAGATACAGTTCCGTGAATGAAAAAAAACATATGGTTCAGTTTACATTTGAGTCAAATGATTATTATTGGACACGATTTAGCTGTTTGAAGATACCGGGCGAATAGCAAATCACATACCGGTACAATCAGACACATTTTTGGTTTCCTTCACGAAACGTTTCACATATATTAAAAGGTGACCAAAGGTTATTTCGTGTGCTCTAGGCTAGGCTATATGTATACTTACTGAAACGGCACACCAGATGTTTTAAAAGATTTCAGTAGTTAAAAAGATTTGTTTCCCTGTTTATCGATTTCCAGGGTCAACCCGAGGACTTGGGGGTGGCGTGGAGGGGGTGGTGGTGGTGGTGGGGCGGGGGAGGGCGGGGGGGGGGGGGGGGTAACTTCCTATATAGGGCATAGTACGGATGGGCGTGCCGAATGGCCCTCTTTTTCAGCGCTGCCAGGTATATGATTGGCCTCCTTTTTTCAACAAAAATTATATGAATGACCCGAGTTTTCTGGAGTCCTATGTGAAAGGCCCATTTTTTCTGACAACCTAGTATATGCACATATTTTTTGCTCAGAGATTTTTTGAGGCTGCTTAAATTTGTTCTCTTGGTATTCAATGAATAGATTGTGATTGTTGTCTAATAACCAGCAATAAATGGGTACAAAAAATCAAAGGGCAGTATATGAATAGGTCAACATTTTGGATAATCAGGTATATGAATGGGTCCGTTTGTTTTTTCAAAGGCCAGGTATATGAATGGAGTAGGTTTTGAAATAGTGGCTCGCACATGCGTACCACAATTACCCCTAAGTTACCCATTCCCCACCCCCTCCCCGAGCCCGAGGAGGGGCTAAGATGGTTGAAACTTTACGCATAATGGAAAACAAACTGGGCAGTGCGCAGCCTTACATAAAAAAAAAAAATACCGATAAAAAGCATTCTACGTCTTTCATGCAGACCTCCCATGTTCGCAAGTGCCTGTGATACAGGCGTACTTTCGTCTACAGTCTAAATAAGTGTTGTTTTTTTTCTTTTTGTTTTTTTTTTTTCGCTTTTTTCTGGCACGAAGTCGATTGAAGTCTAAATCAACGCGATATTTTTGTCGGAGTAAATATAGTGCGAATAGAAACAAACTGGCATTAAATGTTTGCAAATACACACATGCACGCACGCACACGTGCACTTTTGATTTCTTAAATTACATAAATTAATGATCGTAGAGTTGATATTTAAGGTTTGAATTTCATGTTAAAAAGTAATTTTGACAATTAACCCTTATACGTAAAGCCTAGCGTTCCATAAATAGGAAGTGGGCAGACAGAGTGGGCTAATCCCAAGTGCGGCCTCTCATCAGGGTCTTCACTGTTTGTTTGAAAGTTATACATAATACATCTGACTACCCTTTAGTGATAGACTCGTCCATTTGATAAGGGTAGAAGAGTGAAGTCGGAACGTTTTTGAATAATGTTTGTTATTTAAGTCCCCGTCAACATATTTTATGTCATTTTGGAAGAGTTGCTTCAAATTTGTGAGCTTTTTACCCGACATTGAGATGAAATGAAATCCTAAGCCAGAAAAATTTAAATTAGACCATACTGTTTCTTTTTTATTAGCCTTAACGATTACAGGAACAATGTCACTCGTTCCACGTCTAGCCCGAAGGGAGATTGGGGTGGCAAACACAGTGGCCGTCTCGGCATTAAAAGAAAAGTTATTTCGGAAGTATTTAGATGAGCTTCTTTTCAACTCGTCACTGCTTCAGATTCTTTATGTAAGATGTTTCAATCTTGCAGTAAGGTACCCAATCCTTGCTGCATATTTGATACGGAACTTTATCACATCACAACAATCTGACGAGGAAAACTGTCTGGTGTTGTTCGTTAAGAAGTGGGCTAAGCAGTTTCCTGAGTATGGATTCTTGTTTGAAGAAGTACTAGACATAGTGGATCAAATTCGAGATGAAGATTTTCTGATGGATTAAAGTCATACATCACGCAAACACGCCTTTGCATTTTTGACACCCTCTAACCCCACTTTCATATAATCAAGAGCCCATGTCGGCCGGAGAAAAGACGAGACCAAATTTTCGCGTAAATGACCATGTTCTAAATTTCTGTAAGCCTCGCCAAAATAGACAATGACAAGTAGGTTTTATGGTATATGCTAACTAAAATCATTCTAGGGAATTCTCAAACCAAAGAAAATTGATCGTTTGTGCATCAGTTTTCGCAATATTGTGCCCGGGACTAGGCAAGGACCAAAATAATTTATATTCGCCGCACACTGTTAAAATAATGGTATAAATTTACATAATATTTGGCCATTTGTTCGATAATTAAATCAAAATGGTTAATTGGTTACTTGACTACAATTTAAGGGAACTGGGAAAACTAAAAGTATCCAGTTATCTTCTATCAGATTGAAAAATACCTCAAGAGCGCGCGATCGAAATTCTGGATATTTACCCGCTACTGTACATGTATGGATGTTGGCGGCGAAATATTCCTATAGACATTATTTACCAAGCAGATACACAACATTGAAACAATGTCGATTCAACGTTGAATCGACCTTGTTTCAACGTTGTTCCCTCTGGGTAGTGCCTCGGAAAATATAGGCTATATTAAAATGTAATGAAATTCGTATTTTTATTTACCATCTTTATTACACACATGAATAGAAAATATGATTAACATAAAATATGTATCTTAAACTTAAACAATAAAAGCTTCAAAAAGAGCTAATGCAAAGACGGCCTGTATTTCTATGAAGTCATAATGAAAAGACATTTTTTAAAAGTTTATCTTTTAAGGAGGTCACTTGCATGAAACGTCAAAGCCTATTTTCTGGGAAAAATAAAAAGAAAATATTACAAAATGTTGTCTGCTGAAATTTTTACCCAGAACGCTGAGTGTGAAAAAAAAAAGCATCAAGTAGTCTCTTGACTTTGCCCTGCGAGTGATAAAGATCTTACAAACTTAGATATGTTTGTCCAATGCCGTTTTCTGATGCCCTTTTTTCCCCTGTGATGTTATGCTATTCATAGAAATACAGGCCGTCTTCGCATTAGCTCTCTCTTTTTTTTTTTTTAAGTTTAATGTACATATTTGTTGTTCATATTTTCTGTTCATGTATTTTATCAGCATAACCAAGTGGCATATGCCACTTGACATAACCTGTTTCATTTTGATATATAGTTTCCGAGGCTCTACCAAATGGCACAACGTTTAAACGTCGATTCAACGTTGAATCGACGTTGTTTCAACCTTGTGTGTCTGCTTGGTAAATAATCTTCAAATATTTCCATGCCAATGTCTATACAGTAGCGGGTAAATATCCAAAATTTCGATCCGCTCTTGGGATATTTTTCAATCTGATTGAAGAAAACTGATTACCTTTAGCCTTCCCAGCTCCCTTAAATTGTGGTCAAGAAATCAGTTGATTGAATTATTGCGAACAATTGGCCAAACATTATGTGAATCTATACCATTATTTTAACAGTGTGCGGAAAATTATTTTGCTCCCGGCCTGGTTCGGGGCATATTATTGCGGAAACTGATGCACAAACGATCATTTTTTTTCTGTTTGAGAGTTCCTCGAATGATTTTAGTTAGGATATACCATAAAGACTAATAGTCATTGCTAATTTTGGCGATATTTGCAGAATTGTAGGACATGGTCATTTGCTCGAAAATTTGGTCCCGTGTTTTCTCCGACCGACATGTGCCTATTCAATTGCATTACGAAAACACGCCCATATAATTTTGACCCCCTTCAACCCCACTTTTATATAGTAAAACTGGGGTTTACAGGGGTATACATTATTTTTCTTATTTCTGCTCAAAAACATAGATTGTGGGTACTCGTTAGAACCGCCTCAGCGAGGTGGTTCTAACGAGTACACACAATCTATGTTTTGAGCAGAAATATGAAAAATATCAGAGTTTTTCATCTGAAAATTTTTCAGTTTTTGGAGGTGAAATTTTCTACATATTTGAATAGGCGTGTTTTCGTAATGACAATATTTTCTTTATAACAGGAAATATTTGAAAATCGATATGCATTTTGAATAAGACTCTATAACTTATATCTCTGCCAAAAATATTTAATTCCATAGATAATAAAGGCTTTTTCTGGGCGATCAAACTTTGGTCTTGTTTTTTGGTCCCGTCTTTTTCAGCGTGGTCCTGTCGAATGCAACTACCCTCAAGGGTATGCATTATTTTTCTTACGTCTGGGCTGAAACATAGTTGTGGTTACTCGTTAGAACCGCCTAAATGAAGCGGTTCAAACGAGTACCCACAATCTATGTTGAGCAGAAATATGATTACCAAAATTTTTCATATAAAATTGTCATTTTACAGAAGAAAAAATCTCATAATATTGCGAAGGCATTTTATCATAATGATCAATAGTAAATCTTGTTTCACGAGTTCGTCTCCAACATATCAAATATCTACTTAAAGGAGACGGAATAAACTATTCGTACAATATATCTCTGAGTGCACTAACTGACCTTCATCATGGCTGACCCTGATTCAAACACCCGACTCTGTATTTTTTTTTAATCATTAAAAATACAAAATAAAAAAGTAAAGCATCGACCCTCAACAAAATACCCGTATTTTCATAAAATTACAGGCCCGATCCTGTCCTTTTCTGGAGAAAATAAATAGAAAAAAAAGTTTTTCCTACCTAACAACCTTTTTTTTTTAGCATGTTAGTGGAAACACAGCTATTTTCTTTTTACGCCTTTAAAGTCAAAAAAACAAAACAAACTAAGCTGCTCACTCTGAGAAGCTCCACATAGACCTGCGCCTACTGTTCGCACATGTTAATAAACAGACGTCAATCTCTGAACGTATTCCTTAGCTTATTCAGTGACCATCATGACCAGGGTTTCAAAAGGCTTGAAGGCCACATATCCCATTGAGAACATGATTGGGGCTGTGTAGGCTGTTAGGGCAGGGTCATCCGTAAGAGAAGCTGCCGCCAAATATGGTGTACCCAAGTCCACGCTAGGTGATCGTATCAGTGGAAGGATTGACGTAGAGGCGAGGCCCGGCAGAGCACCGGTGATACCAAAGGATATTGAAGACGCCATGGTTTCAAAGGCCATGAGTCGCGCGGATCAAGGGTTTGGCTTGTCTAAAAGGACGATGATTGCACGAACCGGAACCTTATGTAAGACAATGGGTTTCCGAAACAACTTTACAAACGGAGTACCAGGAAAGGCGTGGTGGGCTGGCCTTAAGTCCAGACATCCAGCACTAACACTCGGGCGCCCCGAAAAGTTGTCAACCACCCGGTCCAGAGCCATGAATCCAACGGTTGTGGGTGCATACTTTAAAGACTTACAT
Source organism: Anodontia alba (assembly GCA_964016985.1). Lineage (NCBI taxonomy): Eukaryota > Metazoa > Mollusca > Bivalvia > Lucinida > Lucinidae > Anodontia > Anodontia alba. The sequence goes on along the minus strand of OZ024823.1, from coordinate 61,295,328 downwards.
GTTGAAGTAGCCTCATTGCCCCCTACTTCAATTTGGAACATGGATGAAACAAACATGTGTTTGGAACATAAACCTGCGAATGTTGTCGCCAGGAAAGGGGCCAAAACCGTTCCAGGGAGGACATCTAATAGTCGAGAAACAGTTACCTTCCTGCCCTGCATTAATGCAGCAGGCCAGAAAATGCCCCCACTTATCATTGTTAAAGGAAAAACATCGCGGTCTCTTTGATCATACAACGTCCATGAAGGGCCTGATGGAGCTCTATGGACATACCAGAAAAAAGCATATATGATGAAATTGGCGCGCAATGGTTCTGCGAAATCTTTTTGAAAAACTGTGGGGATATCAGACCACAAATTTTGATCATGGATAATCACCACTCGCACGAGTCCCTCAGTCTATTAGAAGCTGCTTCAGACAATAATATCAAGGTCCTGTCATTCCCACCGAATACGACCCATTATCTTTGCCCCCTTGACCGAGCTGTCTTTGGTCCGTTCCAGCGAGCATATGACTCGGTTTGCTCTGAGTTTACTTCCAGCAGTGTCAATGCTATAGTAAATAAGTTAACATTTCCAAAGTTGTTGAATGAGGCATATGTTCAGTCTTTCACCCGCGTAAACATTGTTGCTGGGTTTCAGTCGACGGGGATCTGTGACTAGGTTCCACTGGCCATTCCAGTCAAAGGTTTCTCTGCATCGGTGCCCTTCGATAAGAAAAAGAACCAGGTAGTAGAGGAGCATCCACTTCAGTGGGTGATTAGGGAAACCACTGTGACTACTGTAAGTCCTAGTGGTGAGCCGTCAGTTCAACCACAGGCATCAACTTCCAGTGCAGACGACAGCCTGGTGTCACTTGAACCACAGGTCCCTATTTCCAGTGCCGACGACAGCCTGCTGAATATCTGCCCTGATGTTATTGATCAAGAGGGAAATGTTGTTGCCCATCTCATAATAGAAAATAATCTTAATCCAGTTTCGCCCAGCAATGACCCAGTGATGCCCAGCGTTATCTCCGATGAAGATTTTGAAGCCGCTAGCGTGCTGGTAGCATTAAATGACAGCAGCGATACTTTGTCCTGCAACTGGAACAGTGACATAGATGCCCTTTTCGACGTTGGTACGCCAGAGGTCAAGGTATCTGAAACTAAAAGTAATCCAAAACGAGTTACGTCACACAGATTGCTGACGAGTAAGGGAGTAATTCAAGAAAAAAGAGAAGAACAGTTGAAAAAAGAATTGAAAGCTAAACAAATGGATGACAGGAAAAGGAAACAAGAACAAAAATACAAACTCAAACTTGAAAAGGAATTTGCGAAAAAACAAAAGACTGAATAATGTTTGCGATGTCACCAATAGCACATGTACGCTTTTTGGTGTCTTCCCTGTTGTAATGTATGTGATCTGTTTATAGACTGTCAACTATTAAAGAAGGAAACATTATAAATTACGTCAAAATGCTTATGCAACTTAACAGTTTTGCATGTGTTTTTTTTCCTTCTTCTTCTTTCTGCCCAAAAAATAGACTGAAGCGGATTCTTACAACTGCAAACAATCAATTTAGTCAGATATAGCACGCGTCTGCACTCTGTGTTTTAGAGCAGAAATAAGAAAAAAAATGTTTACACGCCAATTTATCTCTGTCGGATGACATCGACTTAGTGCGAATTATGCTGATTAAAGCTTACGCTTTGTCTTCAAAAAACGAATCTTAAATGACATATCTTAATGCCTGCTGACTTCTCCCCTCACCGCTGCAGCGGTGTTCCTGTCTGATTTTTTTTTATCCTGCGAATTATCATCGGCTCTCCGTTCAATCTGTTTCTATCTGTTTATTTACCGTGATAACTGCATGAGCTTTCCATGCAACTTTCCCGGCACGGAAGAAAGATACGGTGTGTGCACATAAAGATTTGCCCATTTACATATATGAGCCATCAATACTTATTATACGGTTCATTCTGCTACAAGCGAGTCACAACGAAAACATTCCTTTTGAAACAGAATTGTAGAAAATGAGATGCTGATCCCAGACCCTACATCACGCCCTTTATGTTCAATGAACATGTCCTGTATGTGACTGCAACAAATGAGCATAGCGAGGAAATGTACATGCGCTTAAACAAACGGGTTATATATGTATCTCGGAGTCTTCCCCAAGCGAGATGACCAAATTCTTAACCCCACACGCAGTTTTGTTGTTTTTTTGGTTTTTTTTTTTTTTTTTTTTTGTTTTTTTTTCAATCAGAACGTACACGACAGCGTTCTGAATTGTATGAAGCCTGTGTAACATCATGAAGGGAGTTAGATAACCATAGGCCTTATGGAGTTTTAAGGTGTTATTGTGATGGGAACCTCTGGTAAGTCACTGTAAATTGGTGTCTAAACTGAGTTTTAATTTGATATGATATTAAAGGAATTCATTTCTCAAGCATACGGATGCTTTGTGTCAGAGAAGAAGTCCTTATAAAACACGGAAATAATTGGTCTTTGCAGAGATGGCTATTGTCCGATCATACCATCATGGATGTCCGAACGTACCAGACTCTGTCCGAAGATACCATACACCTGACAAATCATTATTTTTGGTCTGTATTTCTATAAATAATTCTATTCTGGATCCCCGCTTAGTGCAAACTATTAAACGAGACATTGGTCTACTCAGCCCAGTAGTTTCTATCTGCCCTATCTATAGCTTCAGATAAACCGAGCAGCCGTTACAAGCCGGAAACCTGTAAGATGTCCGACGTTACCGGTAACGACCCTACTCAAAAGAATTGTCAATTTCCAAAAAGATATGAATGAACTTATGTGTCCAGATATAATGTATTTGCCCTACTCATGTCTGTATTACTTTGCATCATTTAATTGGTTTAGAAGTAAGAATGAACAGGTCTACAGTAAAATTTTTTTCCTTCTTTGTTAATTCCCAAGACAATGCAGTAAAGTGAGTCGAGAGTCCTAAATTGTCGAGCTTTCAGTAAGGCGATAGGTGAACCGAGTCTTGACTTCTCCCTCAGCCTATAAAACTTCTCCCTTTTTGTCTGGAGGGAGAAGTCACTTCTCCCTAAATTTCTGAGCCAGCTTGATCCCTGTTAATAAATAAAAACAATTATGTATTTAAAAAAAAAAATAATAAAAAAAATAGTACAAAGTCATTTCAGAATTATTCAGAGAGAACTTCTGGATCCCAGCTGGTCTTTGGTCGTAAGTTTTCCTCTTCAATACCAATGTTTGTTTTTATGTTACACTTCAAATGTCAAATAAAAAATACATAATTTGAGTGGTAGAGTCATCTGCCTTGCACATAGTAATGGTGCAGCCAATCTAGAGATCCCTTTAGTACCACTTTGTTTGAATTCTATTGGTATAGTATAGTATACAGATCACAACATCAGCGGGATACAGGTACAGATATAGCTATGGATATGAATACGGTACCTGAAAATAAGTATCATGTCCTAGAAATCTCAATATTAAACATTACATGATACTGCCATATTAATTTTTCCAACACATATACAGAGTGTGTATGCCAAGTGTTGTACTTTTACAAGTCTATTGCAATTGATTATTATACAGCAAAATCACATCCAAAAAAAAACACAGGGACGTTGTTAATGACATATAATATTGTACATACACTAAACACAGGCAGAAACACAGTCAGGACATAACTGACTAACACATCAGATATGATGGATCTGATCGTAGGAATGCCATCTACTCTTCGATAACCCCTTCTTACAGTAAGAACCCATGCGTCTTCCACTGTAGGAACTCTGTAGTAATCTAAAAGCTACAATAAAATATAACTGCCATTACACCACAATGATTACACGATACATGTAATCATCGGTTACAATAGTTAATGCCACCGTCACGGCCTTCAAACATGACTCCTTGCTCCTTGAGCCATTTCACATCATAGCATTCAAGAAAACACACTTGTATATAATTATATGAAAAGAAACTGTAAATGTCTCTAAAGTATTTGTCACGCATATAAGTGAAAAGTAATAAATATAATCTAAAGTCTCACAAAAAAAAAAGTGTGTTACTGTGTACTGAATTCATGAGGGTTTAACATAAATGCCCAACTGCATTTTACATTCAAGCACATAATGTTTGGTAATAATATACTGATAACCGTTCAAATTATAAACACAACTAGAGCAAGTCGATGGCGCGCCATCACATTTCCCCGCCCCAGCGCCATTGCATATCTCCATGCACATCAAAATTCCAAATGCGTTCTTTCAGTCCTCATCCATAGGGCTATTACCTGTGACAGTTTCAAGGTCTAGATCAAAAATCCTAAGAGGAGTTGTCAACTTGTGTAACAATAAAAAAAAAAGGACCCAAAATCCTACTTTTTGACCTCTAGTGACCCCCAGACATGCCCCTGGGGCAAAATTTTTGCACCACTGTATTCTAGTTTTCATTACCTTTGATTTGATATGCAACATGACTATGATTGTCGAAAATGGATTTTGGACCTTTCGAGGCCACACCCCTCTGGCCCTGCCCCAGGGGTTACATAAAAAATTCCGAATGTGTTCTCCAGTCCTCATCCATAGGGCTATTACCTGTGACAGTTTCAAGGTCCTAGCTCAAAAGCCTAAGAGGAGTTGTGTAACAATAAAAAAAAAAAAAAGGACCCCAAATCCTACTTTTTGACCTCTAGTGACCCCCAGACAAGCCCCCAGGGCAAAATTTTTGCACCACTGTATTCTACTCTTCATTACCTTTGATATGATATGCAACAGGACTATGTTTGCACAAAATGGATTTGGACCCTTTGGGGCCACACCCCCCTGGCCCTGCCCCAGGAGTTACATCAAAATTCCGAATGTGTTCTTCCAGTCACATCCATAGGGCTATTGCCTGTGAAAGTTTCGAGATTCTAAATGGTCTAGGAGCAATATCACCGCTTTTTCTTCGAAAAGTGCGGGGATAAAAATCAAATACACTCTAGTCACCAGCATGACGCTTGATTACCGTAAAACCGTAACTTAAAAGCTGAAGTGTACCTACTCTCATAAAAAGTAAAACAGTCATCAAAATCAGCGCTTCAGTTATAACTGCAAATAATCTAACCTTGTAATAAAAATCAAAACAAGCATCTTTTCATGTTAAGTACATATAAAAGTATATTCAAGATAAAAGGACGTGACAAAATGGATATGAGTGTAAAGGTCGGTTTTCAGTTTGGTCTAGAGTTTTCTTTTCTGTACAAATTCACACGACAATAGTGTATTTTTGAAACCAAGCCTTGCCAACTAAAGAGTGGCCTTGTGTCTGATACATTCCAGGTGGCCCTGCTGTTTGTTTTCATGGAAAAACCAGTTTAATGTGATACCGCAATGCAAAATACATGAAAGGAGTATACCTGATACCCCCCTTATCGGGAGCTCTTATATATATCCTCTAGAAAGTAAAAGCTAAAATACATTAAGGGAGAATACCTGATACCCACTCTTAACTGGAGCTGTGGTATATATCCTCTAGAAGGTTAATGCAAAAATACATGAAGGGAATATACCTGATACCCACTCATAACTGGAGCTGTGGTATGTATCCTTTAGAAGGATAATGCAGAAATACATGGAGTATACATGAAGGGAGTATACCTTATAACCACTCTTAGGTATGTATCCTCTAGAAGGTTAATGCAAAAATACATGAAAGGAATATAATCCTGATACCCACTCTTATCTGGAGCTATGTCATGTGTTCTCTAAAAGGTTAATGCAAAAATACACAATGGGTCTCGCGCTGTTGTATGTATCCTCTAGAATGTTAATGCAAAAATGCTTGGAGTATACATGAAGGGAGTATACCTGATACCCACTCTTATCTGGAGCTATGTCATGTATCCTCTAGCAGGTTTATGCAAAAATACACAATGGGAGTATACTTGATACCCATTCTTATCTTGCGCTGTGGTATATATCCTCTAGAAGGTTAATACAAGAATACATGAAGAGAGTATACCTAATACCCACTCTTATCTGCTGATATAATATGTATCCGCTAGAAGGTTAATACAAAAATACACAAAGGGAGTATACCTGATACCCACTCTTATCTAGAGCTATGGTATGTATCCTTTAGAAGGTTAATGCATGAATACATGAAGAGAGTATACCTGTAATACCCACTCTTATCTGCTGATATAGTATGTATCCGCTAGAAGGTTAATACAAAAATACACAAAGGGAGTATACCTGATACCCACTCTTATCTAGAGTTATGGTATGTATCCTTTAGAAGGTTAATGCAAAAATAAATGGAGTATACCTGATACCCACTCTTATTAGCTCACCTGAGCACGAAGTGCTCATGGTGAGCTATTGTGGTCAGTCAATGTCAGTCATGTGTCGTGCAGCGTCAACAATTGCTTAAAAAGCCTACTCCTCCTACACCCCTGGGCCAATTGACTCCATACTTGGTAGGAAGCATCGGGGTGACTTGTTGATCAAAATAGCTAAAATCGTTCCGATCGGAAATCCAAGATGGCCGCCATCTTGAAAATTTATGTTTTGCTTCTTCTCCTGAACCAAAAGGCCAATTAACTCCAAACTTGCTAGGTAGCGTTGGGGTGACTTGTAGATTAAAAATAGCTAAAATCGCGCCAGTCTGAAATCCAAGAAAATCTTTTTTTTGCTTCTTCTCCTGAACCGAAAGGCCAATTGACTTGGAACTTGCTAGGAAGCATCAGGGTGACTTGTAGATCAAAAATAGCTAAAATAGTGCTGATCGGAAATCCAAGATGGCTGCCATTCATCTTGATAATCTATTTTTCGCTTATTCTCCTAAACCCAAAAGCCAATTGAATCCAAACTTGGTAGGAGGTATTGGGGTGACATATAGATCAAAAATAGCTATAATCAATCTGATCGGAAATCCAAGATGGCCGCCATGGCAACCATCTTGAAAATCTATTTTTCACTTCTTCTCCTGAACCGAAAGGCCAATTGACTCTAAACTTGCTAGGAAGCATCAGGGTGACTTGTAGATCAAAAATAGATAAAATCGTGCCGATCGGAAATCCAAGATGGCAGCCATCTTGAAAATCTATTTTTCGCTTCTCCTCCTAAACCCAAAAGCCAAGTGACTCCAAACTTGGTAGGAAGCATTGGGGTGACTTATAGATCAAAAATAGCTAAAATCGTTTTGATCGGAAATCCAAGATGGCCACCATGGCAGTCATCTTGAAAATCTATTTTTCGCTTCTTCTCCTGAACCGAAAGGCTTATTGACTTTAAACTAGGTAGGAAGCATCGGGGTGACTTTTAGATCAAAAATAGATAAAATCATACCAATCGGAAATCCAAGATGGCTGCCATGGCAGCCATCTTGAAAATCTATTTTTCGCTTCTCCTCCTAAACCCAAAAGCCAAGTGACTCCAAACTTGGTAGGAAGCATTGGGGTGACTTATAGATCAAAAATAGCTAAAATCGTTTTGAGCAGAAATCAAAGATGGCCGCCATGGCAGCCATCTTGAAAATCTATTTTTCTCTTCTTCTCCTGAACCGAAAGGCTTATTGACTTTAAACTAGGTAGGGAAACATTGGGGTGACTTGTAGATCAAAAAATAGCTAAAATCGTGCCGATAGGAAATCCAATATGGCCGCCATGGCAGCCATCTTGAAAACTTTTTTCGCTTCTTCTCCTCAACCCAAAAGCCAATTGACTTCAAATTTGGTAGGAAGCATTGCAGTGACTTATAGATCAAAAATATCTAAAATCGTTCCGATCAGAAATCCAAGATGGCCGCCATGGTGGCCATCTTGAAAATCTATTTTTCGCTTCTTCTCCTGAACCGAAAGGCTTATTGACTTTAAACTAGGTAGGAAGCATCGGGGTGACTTGTAGATCAAAAGTAGGTAAAATCGTGCAGATTGGAAATCCAAGATGGCCGCCATGGCGGACAATCTTGAAAATCTATTTTTCGCTTCTTCTCCTAAACCCAAAAGCCAGTTGACTCCAAACTTGGTAGGAAGCATTGGGGTGACTTATAGATCAAAAATAGCAAAAATCGTCCCTATCGGAAATCCAAGATGGCCCCCTTGGTAGTCATCTTGGAAATCTATTTTTCACTTCTTCTTCTGAACTGAAAGGCCAATTGACTCGAAACTTGGTAGGAAGCATTGTGATGATTTATAGATCAAAAACAGCTAAACTCTTCCCAATCGGAAATCCAAGATGACTGCAATGGTGGCCATCTTGAAAATCTATTTTTCGCTTCTTCTCCTAAACTGAAAAAGCCAATTGACTCGAAACTTGGTAGGAAGCATCAGGTTGACTTATAGGTCAAAAATAGCTAAAATCTTCCTGATCAGAAATCCAGATGTCTGCCATGGCGGCCATCTTGAAAATCTTTTTTTTTCTTCTCCAGAATCGAAAGGCTTTTTGACTTTAAACTTGGTAGGAAGCATCGGGGTGACTTGTAGATCAAAAATAGCTAAAGTCGTCCCTATTAGAAATCCAAGATGGCCGCCATGGCTGCCATCTTGTTTTATATATACTTATATAGGGAAACCTTTAAAAATCTTTTTGTCTGAAACCAGTAGGCCGTGGCCTTTGATATTTGGTTACACAGCTTCATCTAGTTCACATGCCTATTCAACAATAAGGCACCATGCGATACATGCTTCTGTCCAGCACCCCCCAGCCTGTCATCTGAAAAACACTCTTTCCAACATATTTTAAACATACATAATCCTATGAAGAGAAATCGTAGTCTTTTAGAATATACTAGAGAATACTAGAGACAATGACACTCAGGTGAGTGAATTAGGGCCCTTTGGGCCCTCTTGTCTAGAGCTATGGTATGTATCCTCTAGAAGGTTAATGCAAACATACATGAAGAGAGTATAAATGATACCCTTCTTATCTTGCACTGTGGTGTATATCCTCTAGAAGGTTAATGCAAAAATACACGGGGGGAATATACCTGATACCCACTCTTATCTGGTGCTAAGGTATTTATCCTCTAGAATGTTTGTGCAAAAATACACAAAGGGAGTATACCTGATACCCACTCTTATCTTGAGCTATGTCATGTATCCTCTAGAAGGTTCATGCAAGAATACGTGAAGGGAGTAAACCTCATACCCACTCTTATCTCGTGCTGTGCTACGTATCCTCTAGAAGGTCAAAGCAAAAATATAAGAAGGGAGTATACCTGATACCCACTCTTATCTGGCGCTATGTCATGTGTCCTCTAGAAGGTTAATGCAAGAATACATGGAGTATACCTGATACCCATTCTTATCTGGCGCTGTGGTATGAAACCTCTAGAAGGTTAATGCAAAAATACACGAAGGGAGTATGCCTGATACCACTCTTATCTGGTGCTTTTTTGTGTGTATCCTCTAGAAGGTTAATGCAAAAGTACATGAAGGGAGTATACCTGATACCCACTCTCATCTGGCACTGTGGTATATATCCTCTAGAAGGTTAATGCAAAAATACACAAAGGGAGTATACCTGAGTGATACCTATGCTTGTGCTTTGTAGTGTGTACCCTCTAGAAGGTTAATGCAAAATTACACCAAGGGTGTATACCTGAGTGATACCTACTCTTATCTTGTGCTTTGTAGTGTGTATCTGCTCGAAGGTTAATGCAAAAATACACCAAGGGTGTCTACCTGATACCCACTCTTATCTGGCGCTGTGGTATGTATCCGCTAGAAGGTTAATACAAAAATACACCAAGGGTGTCTACCTGATACCCACTCTTATCTGGCGCTGTGGTATGTATCTGCTAGAAGGTTAATGCAAAAATACACCAAGGGTGTCTACCTGATACCCACTCTTATCTGGCGCTGTGGTATGTATCCGCTAGAAGGTTAATGCAAAAATACACCAAGGGTGTCTACCTGATACCTACTCTTATCTGGCGCTCTGTTATGTATCCTTTAGAAGGTTAATGCAAAAATACACGAAGGGAGTATACCTGATACCCACAACGAAAACAAAAAAACTGCAAGCCTCACGGGATGAAAGATCATAATACCTGAGGGAACGCATAATGGTGTCAGTTGCATGCTTTAATTTCTTAACTCTGAGCAGTTAGGTAAATGTCCTAAAATATCATACACCGAGTTTCTGACAAAATGGCGTGTGCAAACAGTGCTGACCCAGATCAGACTTTGGGCAGTCTGATCAGGGTCTACACTGCTTGCCGTTCTAAGTATTTGAAGAAACAACTTCTTAAAAAGCAAAATATAGGGCAGAAAAGGATGGAATAAAGTATTCAAAATTTTAGGACATTTACCATACACCATTTTGATATTACCCTAAGCAAAGTTGATTGATTTGAAGTAGCATGACCCTTATGCTGATTTGGCCACACTTTTCATACATATGGTAATGGAGCTCACTGTTCACATTAATCTTAATGGAGAATAATGTAAATTGCTGTGACCTGGCTTTTGGTCTCCAACTGATACTTCACTGGAACTTTAAGTTTGACAACCAGGAGTTTGTCCATCTGTCTCTCCTGTGAAACTTTCTTCTTGCAATAGCTTTGTTTAAACAGTATTTATTATAACATTAATTATGTATAGTTTTTGTTTTTTCTGTAACAATGTTTGTCCCGTTGTGTGTCTGTGTGTAAATTTTTTTTCTGTCAAAAATTTCTCAGGAACTACTGGACCTAGGATTTTGAAATTTGGTACAAACATTGGGTTTGACTTGCTGTATTGTGTAAGAAAGATTGGATTGGTGCCAGCAGTGGGTATATGTATATGTGACCCACTGGTTACTTTGTCTAGTTCATAAATATTTGCTGTAGTGTAAAAAGTCCTTAAGATTGTTTCAGGAAACTGGTAAATTCAAAGGAGTTGTTAGGAGGATTATTTGTTGACAATTCTGGGATAGTTTTTCTTATTTCTCTATGAAAAGATATGTTGTCGGTGCTCATTAGAAGCACCTCACCGAGGTGCTTTTAATGAGCACCCACGTTTATGGGAAGCTCAAGAAAATCATCCCAGTATTATCATCAGATATTCTTAACAATTCCTCTGGCTTTGCCTTTCACATGAAGTGCTGTATTGAAACTCCTGGGTCAGTTCATATAACTGCCCTTTAATCTGTCACAATATGCTGACACTAGCCACAGGATGGTAGACAGTATACAGTCAAATTGTTAAGCAAACTCCTAAGGGATAGCAATAAAGTCGTTGCTTAAGACAGATGCTTGCTGAATACAGGTAGGTTTACACCTATTTGACTTTTAAGGAATTTGAAATATGGCCTCTTAATAGAGGTGATTGCTTGGTACATGTGGTCTTTAAGATATCTGTTAAAAAGTGTTGTTGGTACTTGCTAGGATTGCCTCACTGAGAAAAGTATTTCAGTTGGATGCGCCGTCCGACTGGAGACCAGGAGGTCGCGGGTTCAAACCCCCCCCCCCCCCCCCCCCCCCCCCCCCCCCCCCCCGCCGAGGTCGGCAACATTCTTTCGTGGAGATTGATCATGAAATATTTTCTACGGTCATTCTCTCCCTTCCGCTGATTCAAGAAGGGCAGTTGTCAGTTTCTGGCGAAAGAATGTGCACAATACTGGTTAACTGCTTAGAGGACTAAGCCTGCCCAGTAAATGTGTGGTTAGGTAAACTGACCGCGCTCGACATGACCCCATTGGGTTGACTGGGCCGTAAAACCTCAACACAAACAAAATTATTTTTTATTTCAGATATGTGATGAAACCATCTGGAAACATTGGTATATATGATCCCACAGAAATCCATAACAGACAACAGCTAAAATCTCACATGAAGGAAAATTTAATCAAGATGGGCTTTCATCTTGTCTTCTTTTTCGTATATCTATATCTGTAAGTACATATGCATTATAAGTTACTTGCTGGAGACATAAATGACCTCTGCCGTGTCATATGCTATGGGAGTCTTTGTGTCACAGAATTGAAATAAGATTCAAGCTGGATATAAATTCAGCTTGCCTTACTGCTTGTTAGCTTGCCCTCAAACCCAAAAATTAAAAAAATGCGAAAAACCACTTTTACCGCTAGCTCATTAGTTCTTGATGATTCTATGAAACTAAAGAGAAAAGTGCAAAGGTTCTTTTAATTCAGATTGAGGGAGCAACTAGAAATCTTAATAAAAACATTTTTTTTGTTTTCTTAGCTCACCTGAGCTATTGTGATCACTCCCCATCCGCCGTATTTCTGTCTGTCCGTTCACACTTTGAATGACTTCTGCTCAGAAACCCCTGGGCCAAATTTCTTCAAACTTTATGTGGAACCTTGTTTTAAAGGGGATTGAAAATTTGTACAAATGGTCATGGTCCATAAATCAAGATGGCCACCATGCCCATATATAGCTCCCACAGACTTATAATGGGAAAAATTTAAAAAATCTTCTCTGAAACCATGAGGCCAACAGCTTACATGAAGCAATGTTTAGTGGTCCCGTACATAAATACTGCGAATCAAGCCACTGGGGTACAAACTGGCCATGCCCCGGGGGTCATTAGCTCCCATAGACTAATAATGGGAAAAAACTTAAAAAATCTTCTCTGAATCAAGCCTCTGGGGTCCAAACTGACCACACCCCAGGGCTCATATGTTTATATAGAGTTATATAGCTAAAGAACCTTTAAAAACCTTCTTCTCTGAAACCATGAGGCCCAGAGCTAACAGATTAAGTATGTAGCAATGTTTTGTGGTCTCCTATATAAATCCTGCCAACCATGCCCTTTGGGTCCAAATTGGCCATGCCCCGGGGGTCATTAGCTCCCATAGACTTATAATTAGGGGTGTAACGATACACCTACCTCACGATACGATACGTATCGTGATACTTACCTCACGATACGATACATATCGTGATACTTTTAATCTGTTAATACTGTTAATAAACTAATATAGAACCATGTTATGGAAGATATAATCTTTAAAACAATATTTCTTTCACGAAAATTGAGATATTTTTATGGGCCGAACAGTCTATTGTTGCGAGTGCTTTTTAGCCGAACGGAATACGATAGTCGTTGTTAGGCGAAAGAAGACACTTACATCGATAATTACTGCATCAAAAAAGCAAAATTAAGTAGGATTCAACATAAAAACAACATTTAAGCAGTTTCTCTGCTATTTTTAGCTCATCTGAGCATGAAGTGCTCATGGTGAGCTATTGTGGTCAGTCAATGTCCGTCGTCAGTCGTGCGTCATCCGTCGTGCGGCGTCAACAATTGCTTTAAAAACCTACTCCTCCTACACCCCTGGGCCAATTGACTCGATACTTGGTAGGAAGCATCAGGGTGACCTGTAGATCAAAAATAGCTATAATCGTGCCGATCTGAAATCCAAGATGGCCACCATGGCCGTCATCTTGAAAATCTATTTTTCGCTTCTTCTCCTGAACCGAAAGGCCAATTGACTCCAAATTTGCTAGGAAGCATCGGGGTGACTTGTAGATCAAAAATAGCTAAAATCGTGCCGATTGGAAATCCAAGATGGCCACCATGGCCACCATCTTGAAAATCTATTTTTCACTTCTTCTCCCGAACCGAAAGGCCAATTGACTCCAAACTTGCTAGGAAGCATCGGGGTAACTTGTAGATAAAAAATAGCTAAAATCATGCCGATCTGAAACCCAAGATGGCCGCCATGGCCGCCATCTTGAAAATATATTTTTCGCTCCTTCTCCTGAACCGAAAGGCCAATTGACTCCAAACCTGCTAGGAAGCATGGGGGTGACTTGTAGATCAAAAGTAGCGAAAATCGTGCCGATTGGAATTCCAAGATGGCCGCCATGGCAGCCATCTTGAAAATCTATTTTTTGCTTCTTTTCTTGAACCGTAAGCCCAGTTGACTCCAAACTTGCTAGTAAGCATTTGGGTGACTTGTAGATCAAAAGTAGCTAAAATCATGCCTATCGGAAATCCAAGATGGCCGCCATGGCAGCCATCTTGAAAATCTATTTTTCGCTTCTTCTCCTGAACCCAAAAGCCAATTGACTCCAAACATGGTAGGAAGTCTTGGGGTGACTTGTAGATCAAAAATAGCTAAAATTGTTCCGATCGGAAATCCAAGATGGCTGCCATAGCAGCCATCTTCAAAATCTATTTTTTGCTTCTTCTCCTGAACTGAAAGGCCAATTGACTCCAAACTTGCTAGGAAGCATAGGTGTGACATGTATCACATCAAAAATAGCTAAAATTGTGCTGATCATAAATCCAAAATGGCCGCCATGGCGGCCATCTTGAAAATCTATTTTTCGCTTCTTCTCCTAACCCCAAATGCCAATTGACTTGAAACTTGGTAGGAGGCATCGGGGTGACTTGTAGATCAAAAGTAGCTAAAATCGTTCTAATCGGAAATCCAAGATGGCTACCATGGTCGCCATCTTGAAAATCTATTTTTCTCTTCTTCTCCTGAGCCGAAAGGCCTATAGACTCCAAACTTTGTAGGACGCATCAGGGTAACGTGTAGATCAAAAGTAGCTAAAATCATGCTGATTGGAAATCCAAGATGGCCGCCATGGTGGCCCTCTTGAAAATCTTTTTTTTCGCTTCTCCTAAACCCAAATGCCAGTTGACTTGAAACTTGGTAGGAAGCATCGGGGTGACTTATAGATTGAAATTGGCTAAAATCGTTCCGATTGGAAATCCAAGATGGCCGCCATGGCAGCCATCTTGAAAATCTGTTTTTCACTTCTTCTCCTGTACCAAAAGGCTTATTGACTTTAAACTAGGTAGGAAGCATCAGGGTGACCTGTTGATCAAAAATAGCTAAAATCATTCCTTTCAGAAATCCAAGATGGCCACCATGACAGCCATCCTGAAAATCTATTTTTTGCTTCTTCTCCTGAACTGAAAGGCCATTTGAATCGAAACTTGGTAGGAAGCATTTGGGTGACTTGTAGATCTAAAATAGCTTAAATTGTCTGATCGGAAATCCAAGATAGCCAAGTTCACTGAAAGTATCAAGGTGACTTGTAGATCAACAGCAGCTAAAATCATTCTGATTGGAAATTATATTTCCCTGCTACTGTGCTGTTTACATGTATATAATCATAATTCTTCAGAAACCAATTAGCCAATTGCCTCCAAATTTCACATTGATCCTACTGTTGAAATGTGATTGAGAGTTTGTTCAAATGATCATGCTCCATTGACTGTCATGCCATATATAATATTCCTCTTCAAAATTAAGAACTGCTTGAAGGTTGATCTGCGATGACAGGACTGGAAAAATGTTGCATAACATCTGCATATCTGCAGTGGCTATGTCACTCAGGTGAGCGGCCCGTGGGCCTCTTGTTTTTTAGCTCACCTGAGCTCTGCTCAGGATGAGCTATTGTGATCACTTTTCGTCCGTCGTCCGTCCATGCGTGCGTCCGTCCGTCTGTGCGTGCATCCGTCCGTTAACATTTTCAAACGACTTCTCCTCTGAAACCGCTGAGCCAATGTCAAATTTCATATGGAGCCTCCTTAGGATGGGGGAACGAAAAATTGCTAAAATGGTCGCGGTCCGTTGACCAAGATGGCCGCCACGCCCATATATGGTAAAAACCTTTAAAAATCTTCTTCTTCAGAAACGAGAATGCCTTGGGGCTGAACCTTTGCAGGAATCATCGGGGACGGGAGGTCTACCAAAATTGCTAAAAGGATTGTCGTATGTTGACGTTTGACCTTTTTACGGCAAGGTGAAGTTTGCTTCCCTGTGCATTTGTATGGGAAAAACCTTTAAAAATCTTCTTCTCCAAAACCGAGCATGCCTTATGGCTGAATCTTTGCATATATCTTTGGGAACAGGAGAGCTTCCAAAATTGCTAAAATAATGGTCGTACATTGACATTTGACCTTTTTACAGTAAGGTCAATTTTGTTTCCTTTTGCATTTGTATGGGAAAAATGTTCAGAATTTCAAACAACTTCTCCTCTGGAGCCTCTGGGCCAATTTTGCTCAAATTTCATATGGAGCCTCCTAAGGTGGGGGGAACGAAAAATTGCTAAAATGGTCGCGGTCCGTTGACCAAGATGGCCGCCACGCCCATATATGGTAAAAACCTTTAAAAATCTTCTCCTTCAGAACCGAGGATGCCTTTGGGCTGAACCCTTTTGCAGGAATCATCGGGGACGGGAGGTCTACCAACATTGCTAAAAGAATTGTCGTACGTTGACGTTTGACCTTTTTACGGCAAGGTCAAGTTTGCTTCCCTGTGCATTTGTATGGGAAAAACATTTAAAAATCTTCTTCTCCAAAACCGAGCATGCCTTATGGCTGAATCTTTGCATATATCTTTGGGAACAGGAGAGCTTCCAAAATTGCTTAAATAATGGTCGTACATTGACATTTGACCTTTTTACAGTAAGGTCAATTTTGTTTCCTTTTGCATTTGTATGGGAAAAATGTTCAGAATTTCAAACAACTTCTCCTCTGGAGCCTCTGGGCCAATTTTGCTCAAATTTCATATGGAGCCTCCTTAGGGTGGGGGAACGAAAAATTGCTAAAATGGTCGCGGTCCGTTGACCAAGATGGCCGCCACGCCCATATATGGTAAAAACCTTTAAAAATCTTCTCCTTCAGAACCGAGGATGCCTTTGGGCTGAACCCTTTGCAGGAATCATCGGGGACGGGAGGTCTACCAACATTGCTAAAAGAATTGTCGTACGTTGACGTTTGACCTTTTTACGGCAAGGTCAAGTTTGCTTCCCTGTGCATTTGTATGGGAAAAAACCTTTAAAAATCTTCTTCTCCAAAACCGAGCATGCCTTATGGCTGAATCTTTGCATATATCTTTGGGAACAGGAGGGCTACCAAAATTGCTAAAATAATGGTCATACATTTACATTTGACCTTTTTATGTTAAGGTCAATTTTGCTTCCTTATACATTTGTATGGGAAAAATGTTCAGAATTTCAAACAACTTCTCCTCTGGGCCAATTTTGCTCAAATTTCATATGGAGCCTCCTTAGGTAGGGGGAACAAAAGATTGCTAAAATGGTCACGGTTTGTTGACCAAGATGGGCGCCATGCCCATATATGGTAAAAACCTTTATAAATCTTCTTCTCTAGAACCGAGGATGCTTTGGGGCTGAATGTTTGCATAAATCATCGGGGACAGGGGGTCTACCAAAGTTGCTAAAATAATGGTCATACATTGACATTTGACCTTTTTACGGCAAGGTCAAGTTGCTTCCTTATGCATTTGCATGGGAAAAAACATTTAAAAATCTTATTCTCCAAAACCGAGGATGGCTTGTGGCTGAATCTTTGCATATATCATCTGGAACGGGCGGTCTACCAAAGTTGCTTAAATAATTGTCATACATTGACATTTAACCTTTTTACGGCGTGGTCGAGTTTGCTTCTGTATGCATTTGTATGGGCCCCATACATTTGTATGGAAAAAATGTTGATAATTTCAAATGGCTTTTCCTCTGAAGCCTCCGGGCCAGTGTTGCTCAAATTTCATGCGGGGCCTCCGTGGGCAGGAGAATGAAAGATTGCTAAAATGGGTATGGTCCATTGATCAAAATGGCTGCCATGCCCATATATGGTAAAAACCTTTAAAAAAAAAAAACATAAACGGATGAAATCATGATACCTGAGCGTGTATTTTCGATGACTCAGTCGGTGGTGCAGGCAATACACAGTGAGGGAAGGGGTCGCATACCGATGTCAGTCGCATGCTTTAATTACTCGATCGCTGAAGTGTGAACTGCCAACACCTGTTTAACTACCGCTTGCTTTGCAAATAACGGTACTGTCGCAGGTGTGAAAAGCACACGGCGGATTATTACTGGTCCGGCGATACGAATAACACGCGGCGGACTTTATACTTCAGTCAGATAATCCGACCATAATTAGTAGTAGTCCCACGGGAAAAATACATGCGTCCGGCGGACTCGGCTTTGGGAATTTTTAGGAGTCCAGACCCTGATTTATGCGTCCCGGGACGCAGGATTCTGCGTCCCCCAAAACATATTTGCCCAGGGGGCCATTAGTTCCCATAGACATATAATGGGAAAAATTTAAAAAATCTTCTCTGAAACCATGAGACCCACAGCTTATTAACTCTGAGCACAAAGTGCTTAAGGTGAGCTATTGTGATTGGTCAGTATCCGTTGTGCGAAGTGCTTTGTGCAGCGTCAACAATTTGCTTTAAAAGCCTGCTCTTCTCACAGCCCTAGGCCACTTGACTTGAAATTAGAAAAGAAGCTTCGGGGTGACTTGTAGATCAAAAATAGCTAAAATCTTTTAGATCAGAAATCCAAGATTGTGGCCATCTTGAAAATGTATTTTTGCTTCTCCTGAACCAAAAGGCCAGTTGACTTGAAACTTGGTGGGAAGCATCGGGGAGACTTGAAGATCAAAAATAACTAAAATTGTTTCGATTATAAATCCAAGATGGCTGTTGTGGTCGCAATCTTGAAAATCTATTTTTCACTTCTTCTCCTGAACCAAAAGGCCAGTTGACTTGAAATTTAGCAGGACGCATCAGAGAGACTTGGAGATCAAAAATAGCAAAATTTGTTCAGATCGGAAATCCATTTCATTTCTTCTCCTGAACTGAAAGGCCAGTTGACTTAAAACTTGGTAGGAAAAAGGCCAATTGGTAATTGTGGTGACTTATAAAGAGCAAAAATTGTTACATTTGGCAATTCAAGAAGGCCGCCATCTTGAAAATCTCATTTTTGCTTCTTCTCCTGAACCCAAGGGCCAATTGACTTGAAATTTGATAGGAAGCACCGGGTTGGCTTGTAGATCAAAAATAGTGAGAATTGTTCCGATCAGAAATCAAAGATGGCTGCCATGGCCACCATCTTGAAAGTCTTATTTTTCACTTCTTCTCCTGAACTGAAAGGCCAATTGACTTGAAACTTGGAAGGAAGCATAGCAATTACTAGTAGATCAAAAATAGCTAAAATCATTCTGATTGGAAATCCAAGATGGCTGCCATTGCCGCCATCTTGAAAGTCTATTTTTCTCTTCTTCTCCTGAACTGAAAGGTCAAGTGACTTGAAACTTGGTAGGAAGCATAAAGGTGATTTGTAGATAAAAACTAGCTAAAAGCCGTCCGATCTGAAATCCAAGATGGCCTCCATTGCTGCTATCTTGGAATTCTAATTGGAGCTTCTTCTTCAGAACCAAAAGGCCAACTGACTTGAAACTTGGTAGAAAGCATCAGGGTGACTTGTAGATTAAAAATAGCTAAAATCGTTCCAGTCAGAAATCCAACATAGCTGCCATGACTGCTATCATGGAAATATGTTTTGCGCTTTTTTCTCCTGAACTGGAAGGCCAATTTACTTAAAAAGTTGTCTGCTCTGAAACCATGAGGCCCAGAGCTAACATATTTAGTATGTAGCAATGTTTAGTGGTCCCCTACATAAATCCTGCCAATCAAGCCCCTGAGGTCCAAACTGGCCATGCCCCAGGGGGTCATTTGTTTATATAGATCTATATAGCTAAAGAACTTTCATATTTGAAATCATGAGGTTCAGAGCTAACATATTTAGTATGTAGCAATGTTTAGTGGTCTCCTATATAAATCCTGCCAACCATGTCCCTGGGGTCCAAATTGGCCACGCCCCGGAGGTATTAGCTCCCATAGACTATAATGGGAAAAATTAAAAAAATCTTCTTCTCTGAAACCATGAGACCCACAGCTTATTAGCTCAAGGTGAGGTATTGTGATTGGTCAATGTCTATAGTGTGTCGTCTGTCATGGGGCGTAAACAATTTGCTTTCAAAGCCTACTCCTGCTACATCCCACAGCCAGTTGACTTAAAACTTGGTAAGAAGCACCAGGGTGACTTGTAGATCAAAAATAGCTAAAATCGCTTTGATCGGAAATTCAAGATTGCCGCTATGGCAGCCATCTTGAAAATCAATTTATCGCTTCATTTCCTGAACTGAAAGACCAATTGACTTGAAACTTGGTAGGAAGCATTGGGGTGACTTGTAAATCATAAAGAGCAAAAATTGTTCCAATCAGAAATCCAAGATGGCCACCATGGCTGTCATCTTGAAAATCTAGTTTGGCTTCTTCTCCTGAACTGAAAGGCCAATTGACTTGAAACTTGGTAGGAAGCATCAGGGTTGCTTGTAGATCAAAAATAGTTAAAATTGTTCTGATCAGAAATCCAAGATACAGTCCCCACTTTATCCGTCTGTCTGATCATCCGTCCGTCACACTTTTGTCTGGAGCATATCTCTAAAAGTATTGAAGGTAATTTAATGAAATTTGATACACTGATAGAGGGCCACCAGGGGAATTGCAGAATGCAAGAACCATAACCCTGTCACCAGTATTTATAGAGTTACTTCGCTTCTTAATTTTTGCAATACAATGCTTGTCCAGAGCATATCTCTGAAAGTAAAGAAAGGAATTAAATGAAACTTGATATATTGATAGACGGCCATCAGTTGAAGTGCAGAGTGCAAGAACCATAACTCTATCACAAAATAATTACAGAGCTATTTCCCTTTCTAATATTTGCAATAGAAAGCTTGTCCGGAGCATATCTCTAAAAGTATTGAAGATAAATGAATGAAACTTGATACACTGATAGAGGACCATGAGAGGAGTTGCAGAATGCAAGAACCATAACCCTGTCACCAGTATTTAGGGAGTTACTGCCCTTCTTATTTTTTGCAATAAAAAGCTTGTCCGGAGCTTGTCTATACTGAAAGTATAGAAGGCAATTAAATGAAACTTGATACATTGATAGATGGCCATCAGAAGAAGTGCAGAACCATAACTCTATCAAAAGTAATCGAGTGAAGGAGGGAAGCAACAGAACTAACAACCAACAATGGTACCTTTGACTTTTTATTATCAAAAGTAATTACAGAGTTATTTCCCTTCCTAATTTTTGCAATAGTAAGCTTGTCCGGAGCATATCTCTAGAAGTATTGAGGATAAATAAATGAAACTTGATACAGTGATAGAGGGCTATGAGGGGAAGTGCAGAATGCAAGAACCATAACTATATCATCAGTATTTGTGGAGTTATTTCCCGTCTTATTTTTTGCAATATTAAATTTGTCCAGTGCATAGCTCTGAAAGTATAAAAAGAATCAAATGAAACTTGATACATTGAGAAACAGCCATCAGAGATACTGCAGAGTGCAAGAACTGTCACTCTGTTACAAGTAATTACTGAGTTACTTCCTGTCTTAATTTTTTGCATTAATAAGCTTGTCCGTAGCATATCTGTTGAAGTATTTTACTCTTTCACTAGCATAAACCTCCCACTACAGCACATCTTCAGGGAGCATTCTTCGGTTTCACCAATTCTCTTGTTCACTTCTTCTCCTGAACCGAAAGGCCAGTTGACTTGAAACTTGGTAGGAAGCATCGGGGCATCTAGTAGATAAAAAATAGCTGAAATCGCTCCGATCGGAAATGCAAGATGGCTGCTATCGCTGCCATCTTGAAACTCTATTCTTCGCTTCTTCTCCTGAACCAAAAGGCCAATTGGCTCAAAACTTGGTAGGAAGCATAAGGGTGACTAGTAGATAAAAACAAGCTAAAATCGTTATGATCAGAAATCCTAGATGGCCGCTATGGCCACTATCTTGGAAATCTATTTTGTGCTGTTTCTCCTGAACCGAAAGGCCAATTTACTTGAAACTTGGTAGGAAGTATCTGGGTGCTTTGTAGATTAAAAATAGATAAATTTGTTATGATTAATCCAATATGGCTGCCAAAGTCGCCATCTCTAAAATCTATTTTGAACTTCTTCTGAACAGAAAGGCCAGTTAGCTCGAAACTTGGTAGGAAGTATCGGGGTGACTTGTAGATGAAAAATAGCTAAAATCATTCTGATCAGAAGTCCAAAATGGTCACACTAGCAGTCATGTTGAAAATGTATTTTGAACTTTTTTTTATTCTGAACCAAAAAAGCCAATTGACTCGAAACTTCATTGGAAGTATCAAGGTGACTTATAGATCAAAAGATATTAAAATCGTTCTGATTGGAAATCCAAGGTGGCCTCCATCTTGAAAATCTATATTGAACTTCTTCTCTTGAACAGAAAGGCCAATTGATTTGAAACTTGTCTGGTAATCAGGTGAGCCATACAGGGCCATCTTGGCACTCTTGTTTTATATGTGCATTTTTAGAGGTGAGGGAAGGGTGGTAGTGGTGAGGATCGATACAACTTTGTTAAGTTAATATTGGAAAGGAAATGCTTTTATCAGGTTATTCAGAAGGGCATGCTGATCCAGGACTTTAGTGAACCCTTATGTGTTAAGACCATTTGTATGCGCGATGGTGTCCTTTATTTGCCCAACAAGGCTCATATTTCTTCTATTTTCAGGATGCTTTATTCATTATTAAAGAACCCTGGAGGCTGAAACAAGGTGCTGCTAGGTTATCAAATTTAATGACAGTTTAAATGCTTCTTATATTAGTGGCCTACTTACATAATGTGCTTATCATTCTATCCATGGCTCAGGATAAGTTGCTTTTTTAGACAGAAACTTTTATGTTCCCTACCCAAGGGGAGGGGGACGTATTGTGCAGATCTTGTTGGTGTTGGCATTGGCATGAGCGTTGGCGTTGCACTTTCTTGTCTGCACAATATGTTGTGAACCAGTGCTTGGATTCTTACTAAATTTTTATAGATATAAAATTGTGACATAACAAAGAACTGATTAGATTTTGATGACCTTGACCTAATTTTCAGTGTCAAGTAGAAAAACTGAAAATTCTGTAACACTTTCTTGTCTGCAAAATAACTTTTCAGCCAGTGGTCTGATTCTTACTAAATTTACATGATTATATCATTTGGTTTGGGGACATCTGTTTTCTCTGAAAACACTGTTCTTGTTTTTTTTATTCTTGACAAAACACTGTTCTTGTTTTTTTTATTCTTGACAAAAGCGTATGTTATGGGTACTCATTGAAGTACATAGGTTTTCATCGAGAAATAAGAAAACTATTATATGGATACCCATCTTATCTGTAGCTATGAAGTCTCTGTCAAAGCATATTTACAGTCTATTGCCTTCTAACCCTAAACTTATCTTTTAAACTAACCCTAACCTAGTATTAGATATATGCCTTAACCTAACCTAACCTCTGTCTGTCTCCAAATCTAATTCTAAACAAAATCTATCACTTTTCAAACCGTAATTGCTTTGACACCTTTTTACCAGCAATATACAGGCGTGGACAGATTGGATATTCTTGCCCACACTGTCTCAAATGTATCTGACAATTTAATGTAATTTTAATACTTTTTATATAGTGTTGCTATGGTGACATATAAAATGGATTGTCAAGCAAACAAGACGTGGGTAATTTTTCTGATTTCTCCATAATATGTCATTGTCATAGCTGTTAGGAGTATCCAAGAAATATTTTTATGCCCCCACCTATTCGAAGAATAGCGGAAGGGCATTAAGTGTCACCCCTGTCCGTCTGTCCCATACGTACGTCCCAATTCGTGTCCGGGTCATAACTCTTAAACCGTATGGAATATATTTATGAAACTTTACAGGTGCATGCATGACATTGAGACTATGTGTCATGAAATAGCAAGACAACACTTGCTTGTTTGGTTTTTTAATTATCTGCCCTTGACTTAGTTCCATATAGTAAACCGGGTCCTGGTCATAACTCCTAAACCATATGGAATATATTTATGAAACTTTACAGGTGCATGCATGACACAGAGATGTGTCATGAAAAAGGAAGACAACTCTTGCTTTTTTGGTTTTTGAATTATCTGCCCTTGACTTAGTTCCATATAGTAAACCGTGCCCGGGCCATAACTCCTTAACCGTATGGAATATATTTATGAAACTTTACAGGTGCATGCATGACATTGAGATGATGTGTCAAGAAAAAGGAAGACAACTCTTGCTTGTTCGATTTTTGAATTATCTGCCCTTGACTTAGTTCCATATAGTAAACCGTGTGTGGGCCATAACTCCTAAACCATATGGAATATATTTATGAAAATTTACAGATGCATGCATGACATTGAGGCAATGTGTAATGAACATGGAAGACAACTCTAACTTCATGCTGTACCTGTCACAATTACATATGTAACGTTTTTCTGAATGGCATTTTGGCAGGGGCATCCGTGTCCTATGGACACTTTTTCTAGTTCTTATATACAAAAACATGTTGTGGGTACTCATTAGGAGCCCCTTGGTGACACGCTGTTAATGAGTACCACAACATATACTTAGTGTGTAGAATTAGGAAAAATATGAATACTTTTCGGTTGAAAAAAAGATCTTATCTGGAGCTATACATTGTGGGTAAGGTACTCATTTGAAGTATCCTTGAGGCATTTCTGACAAGAACCTACATTTTTATGAAGAAATGGAGAAAATTATCTCAGAATTATCATAAAATAATCATCTCTAACAAGTCCTGAAATATTTGTGAACAAAAGGTCCAGATAAGCCTACATATCATTGCCAGATTTTTAGCTCACCTGAGCTATGCCCAGGATGAGCTATATAATGATCACTTTCTCTCTGTGCATCTGTCTGTGCGTTAACACTTTCAAATGACAATTCCAAAGCCACTGAAGCGATTTGTCCCTAATTAGGTAAGAATGTTGCTTAGGTAGGGGGATTTAAAAATAGCTAAAATTATGGTGATCTGCCACTTGGTTTTGTTGCCATGGCAACAGAAAGCTCCCATAGAATAATAATAGGAAAATGGTTAAAATGCTTTTTCTCCATAACCAATAAAGTGATGTGAACCATATTTGGTCTTTTGATGATTTTCTACTCAATGTGTGTGTTTTATGACCAGTGGTCATTTTGTTTGGTTGCCATGGCATTTAAATACAAAAAAGGAATTTTGTTTTTTAATGGCGACTCCTTCAAAACCACTAAAGCAGTATGACTCTTATTTGGTACAAATGTTGATTGGTAAGGGCAATTCAAAATAGCTAAAACTATGGTGATCTGCCTCTTGATTTGCTTGCCAAGGCAACAGAAACTCCTGTAGACTTATAATGGGAAAATGGTTAAAATGCATTTTCTGTATAACCAGTGAAGTGATGTGGACCATATTTGGCAGTTATGATCATTTAATGATTGTCTACCCAGTGTAGGTGTTCTATGAACAGTGGCCATTTTGTTTGGTTTCCATGGCAGCCTTAAATAAAAAAAAAGGGAACTTTTCAAATGACAACTCCTTCAAAACCACTGAAGCAGTATGACTCTAATTTGGTACAAATGTTTCTTTGTTTAAGGGTATATCAAAAATAGCTAAAACTATGGTTATCTACCTCTTGGTTTGCTTGCCATGGCATCAGAAAGCTACCATAGACTTATAATGGGAAAATGGTTAAATTGCATTTTCTCTACAACCAGAGAAGTGATGTGAACCATATTTGGCTATTATGATCATTTCATGATTGTCTACCCAGTGTATATGTTTTATGACCAATGGCCATTTTGTTTGGTTGCCATGGCTGGCAAGTAGTAAATTGTAAAGCACCGACAGGGACAGAAGACCCAGTTAAGCACCAGCAGGCCCCAACCTAGGCCTAACAAGTAGGGAGAAGTGACTTCTCCCTCCAGCCCAAATAGGGAGAAGTGGAGGACCAGAGGGAGAAGTGACTATGACCGTTCATGCAAAATGGTGGATGATGCAATATTATGAAGGAAAAAAAATCAAAAACTGATTTATTGCTTTATTAAAACCTTAAACATTTTAAAACTATCTGTCTAGATATAAGTAAAGAACATGTACATGTATTTTTTCATTATTTGATTCAGCTCTTTGGCGAATGGTTATTTTTTTTCTCACACAGCTCCAGAAAAGTGGAGATAATTCAGTAATAATTTTCAGTGATTCTCTTTAAAAATATACATTGTGGGTACTCATAATTAGAACTGACTTGAACTGATTCTAACAGGTACTCACAACATATTTTTATAAAGAAATAATGAAAACTATCCCTAAATTGTCACCATTTCCCCTTGTTTAACCCTTGTCCTGCTGAACCTGGATATACCCTGCCTTTGCAAACAGTGTAGATCCAGATCAGGAAGCCAACTGATCTGGAACTGCACTATTTGCCATTAAGTATGTAAATTTATAGCAACATTCATGATCAAGTAATCTGATTGGTTGAAAATTGTAAGTGGGAGTGGCATCTTAATTTATTCAGCAGGACAAGGGTTAAGAGTAAAATGCTGCAGTTTCTTTGCTTCTAAACCATATACACATCATTCCAGAAAAAATCCAGAAAAATGGATATAATTCAGTAATAATTTTCTGTGATTTTCTTTAAAAATATACATTGTGGGTACTCATAAATAGAACTGACTTGAAATGATTCTAACAGGTACTCACAACATGTTTTTATAGAGAAGTAATAAAAATTATCCCTAAATTGTCACCATTTCCCCTTGTTATTAAGAGTTAAAATGCTGCTGTTTCTTTGTTTCTAAACCAACACAACATTCCCCAACATCTAAATGAATTTTTCATGATCGCCCCTACCCAGCCAGGCTCCCCTACAACGAGAAACGGTACATGCCTCATGTAAAAATCAATTAAATATGGATGAATATTTATCATCTGCTCATGATCAACACCTATCTCTGATATTTTTTATGAACTGACATACAAAGAAGAGAAAAAAAATGATTAAATTGATTAAACACTCATTTGCAAAACAAACAAACAGTTTTCAATTAAAATCAAAGAAAAGACAAACTATTCAATTACCATCTAATAATCGGTATGTTAATCACCACAATCTGACATTACAATTTGCATCCGAAGAGTCCCTGCCGAAAGAGATCAAAGAGTTTTTAGTTGCTTGTACTGTTGTTTGAGCACAGAAGCGTGTCATCCAGGCAATCTTTTTGACGGTTATTGACACATTGGCCCTGCCCACTAAACGGTAAAATTGTCACTCTTACATTGTCCACGTGGTGCTTTCGGCCAATCGTTTTGGTCAGTTATCATCACGGGTGATTGCATGGTATTCATTGTGGGTCACCGATGACATCAACACTAGTGATTACTGGATTAATCAAAGGAATATGGACGGTTATGGATAATTACCAATCAGGGTAATTATATCATGTTTTTGTAAACAACTAGTTATTGTAGGTGTATCGCCGTTAGCGATCATTAAGCAACAGTGTTTTTCAATGTCTGCTGTAAACAAGCAAAAATCGACTCACCGGCGCAAGCAAAACCGAAAGTACGTTTCGAAAATCGCCAAAAAACAGGGCGAAGTCGTCTTCTCCTTCCCGGACCGATAGGGCGAAGTCATAAGAATTTCGGCGACTTCTTCGCCCGAATCGCCCCCTCGGTGGAGGCCTGACCAGCAGGAAAAGAAGACCCTTTTGCACACCAGCTGGGAAAGAAGACCCTGTTGCACACCAGCAGGCAAAGAAGACCTTGTTGGTTTTTATCAGTTGGAAGGGCTATAGCATGACAACGATGGAATAAAAGTGCATGTAGATTCTTTCAAAGAGTTAAAAACAATAAATGATATGATAATTTAAAGTACCTGGAACTATCTACTTCCTGGAAGCATCAAATAGGCAAGAGAATGATAGAAAATGAAATACCAATTACTAAGCTGGCAATCCTCATCAGGAACAAGAATCCAGGACGAACTATTCACTGTTTTGCGTGCCAAAAACATTAATAAAAAAACCAGTGTCACATCATAGAAGGAGTTGTATGTTTCTTGACTATTTCATCATACCATCATGCACACTAACAAAACAAAAAAAAAACAAAAAAACAAAAAAAAACAAAACAAAAATAAAACATGCATGTCTTCTTTCAACACGAGCAAAAAAAATGCAGCAGCGTGAGATGTGTCCCTACGCCACATGAGAACAGCAAATACCCATACCAGTGTGCAGCAGGATCTGGAGGTCACTGTCTGCTGAAAAAAAAAAATGTGCCGCAATGTGAGAGATGTTCCTACACCCTACGCCATATGAGAACAGCGAATAACTATATGACCCTGCACATCCGCGCAGCCAGATTTGAATAGCTGTTTGCTTAAAAAATGTGTCACAGTGTGAGAAATGTCCCAATGCCATATGAGAACAGCGAATAACTGCATGCGTGCAGCTTGATCTGGACTTTGCTATCTGCTGAAAAAAAAAAAAAATGCATTGCAATGTGAGCAAAGCTTATTTAATTAATATAAAATTTGATTGAACATTTGTAGCCTTTGATATGATAATCTATGCCCTAACTATAATCTAACACCTTTTCTCGAAACACACAATCTGGGCCCAGTTGATCAAAGCTAACGATGTCGTTAGTTAATGAATCGTTAAAATTTAAATCAAGTGATATGCAAATATGCCGAAATATTTTGCTGAAAAAATGTGAGTAGCTTTTGCAGTGCAAAAGCTACTCACATTTTTTCAGCAAAAAATTTCTGAATATTGTATATTGAATCCGCTAAAACAGTTAACGAAATGACCCTTAACGAGCTCGTTAAGCTAACAACACTTTGAACAACTGGGCCCTGGTAATTAATTTTATTCAACAGGTAAAACTATCCAGTATGTTCACTGGAGTGTGAAGCTATCATTAACAAAGAGCCCTTATGAAGCAAACAACAACAAAAAAGAAATAAAAAAATAAAGCATCTAATACATGTATAAACTTTGTGATGGAAAAATGATGACTCTTTTACATTAAACAATGGTTCTAAGGACCCTCTTGCGAGTTTGAGAATTCGAGAGATCATTGTTCAAGCCATGCATGGTTGTTTAAATTAAATTATATAGGGAAGTGGCTGGGACCGACAAAGGACCTGGTATGATAATCAATATATTGGCTCCTAGAAAATCTATTTTGTAAAAGTTCTTTTGTGATAGCAAAATTATGCATATGGCAAAGCTCCAACATCAAAAGAAACAAAAATCATAAGAATAGCCTGGTTATTCACAAATAAATTGTGCTTTTTACCTTGACTCTAGCCCTATCCCCAGCTAAAATGGCGAATTTCATCATCTTTGAGGCTTTCAAAATATATCGGCCCAGGCGCCAGCATATTTTATATTTTGTATTGTGGTGAAAAAAACATGTGCTGCAATAGGGGCTCTATCTTAATTTTTGTGTCGTTGGGCAGACACATTGGGATCATGTTGTCAGTCCGCATTGTTGTAGGTGGGTGTGTCACTTTTCGTTTCCGCTCAATAGCTTTTGAAGTGATGCATTGATTGCATGCGACGTCTGTAGCAGTTTATGTCTCTGTAAAATACAGGTCAGGCTCAATATCAGTAATCATCTGCCAAATTTTGGCTTAGTTATGGCCCTTTTTAGCTCACCTGGAGCTTTGCTCCAGGTCAGCTTATGCTGTGGTGTGTTGTCCGTCGTCCGTCCGTCTGTCCATCATTAATCTTTAACGTTTTTGACATCTCCTCCTGAACGGTAAGTGGGATTGAGGTGAAACTAAGTGGAAGGCATTGTGGCAACATGGAGATTCAGAATTGCTAAAATCGTCCTGCTTCAATATCCAAGATGGCCGCCATGGCAGCCATCTTGAAATTCAACAAACAACATCTCCTCCCAAACCGTAAGTCCGATTGAGCTGAAACTTGATGGGAGGCATCACAGTGACACAGAGATTCAGAATTGCTAAAATCGTTCGGTTCCGATATCCAAGATGGCGACCATGGTGGCCATCTTGAAATTGACTCCTCCGTCAAGTCACTTGACTATTTGACTGACAACCGCAACTGACCATTCAAAATAGCTAATAAGGTAATTGTCAATGTTTTTAGTTAGACAAACAAATCAACACGTGCTTTTTTACAGGTAAGCACAGGTATATCAGTACAAAGTTTGTCTAAGGAAATTCACGTGGGCGTGGCTATAACTGCCTGACGGAGGAGTCAATTCTTCAAAAGATCCAAGATGGCGACCATGGCAGCCAGCTTGAAATTCTTCAGAAGACATCTCCTCCCAAACTGTAAGTCAAATTGAGCCAAAACTTGATGGGAGGCATCAGTGACACAGAGATTCAGAATTGCTAAAATCGTTCCGTTCAGATATCCAAGATGGCCGCCATGGCAGCTATCTTGAAATTCTTCAAACAACATCTCCTCCCAAACCTTAAGTCGGATTGAGCTGAAACTTGATGGGAATCACAGAGAGACAGATTCAAAATTGCTAAAATCATTCCGTTCTGATATCCAAGATGGCTGCCATCTTGAAATTCTTCAAACGACATCCCCTCCCAAACTGTAAGTCAGATTGAGCCAAAACTTGATAGGAGGCATCACAGTGACACAAAGATCCAGAATTGCTAAAATCATTCCGTTCTGATATCCAAGATGGCTGCCATCTTGAAATTCTTCAAACGACATCTCCTCCCAAACTGTAAGTCAGATTGAGCCAAAACTGAATGGGAAGCATCACAGTGACACAGAGATTCAGAATTGCTAAAATCATTCCGTTCCAATATCCAAGATGGCCACCATCTCCTCCCAAACCGTAGGTCCTATTGAGCCAAAACTTGATGGGAGGCATCACAGTGACACAGAGATTCAGAATTGATAAAATCATTCCGTTCTGATATCCAAGATGGCTGCCACAGCAGTTGAAATTCTTCAAACAACATCTCCTCCCAAACCGTGTCCGATTGAGCTGAAACTTGATGGGAGGCATCACAGTGACACAGAGATTCAAAATTACTAAAATTGTTCCATTCTGATATCCAAGATGGCTGCCATGGTGGCCATTTTGAAATTCTTGGTGGCCATCTTGGAATTCTTCAAACGACAACTCCCAAACAGTAAGTCGGATTGAGCCAAAACTTGATGGGAGGCATCACAGTGACACATCATCATCATCATAATCGGATTTTTGATTAACGTGCAGGTACAGGGGCAACATCCACACCAGTGGGCCCCCTTCCAGATAGCTGGCTTGCTGCACGCATGGCAGATCTCACATCAGATCTCCAGGTACGTCTATCATGAGGGTTGATAGCCGAGAGCTTCCACTCTCTGCATCTCCTCCCAAACCGTAGGTCCTATTGAGCCAAAACTTGATGGGAGGCATCACAGTGACACAGAGATTCAGAATTGCTAAAATCGGTCCGTTCCGATATCCAAGATGGCCAGGCCATCTTGAAATTCTTCAAACGACATCTCCTCCCAAACCGTAAGTTTGATTGAGCCAAAACTTGATGGGAGACTTCACAGTGACACAGAGATTCAGAATTGCTAAAATCATTCCGTTCTGATAGCCAAGATGGCCGCTACAATGGCCATCTTGAAATTCATCAAAAGACATCTCCTCCCAAACCATAAATCAGATTGACCTGAAACTTGATGGGAGGCATT
Organism: Anodontia alba; assembly: GCA_964016985.1. Lineage (NCBI taxonomy): Eukaryota > Metazoa > Mollusca > Bivalvia > Lucinida > Lucinidae > Anodontia > Anodontia alba. Next base: position 61,264,011 of record OZ024823.1, on the reverse strand, counting down.
GGAGTGTTAATAGAGATTCAGAATTGCTAAAATTGTTCCGTTCCGATGTCCAAGATGGTTGCCATGGTGGCTATCTTGGAATTCTTCAAATGCCATCTCCTCCCGTACCTTAAATTGGATTGAGCCAAACCTTGATGGGAAACATCACAGTGACACAAAGATTCAGAATTGCTAAAATCGTTCCATTCCAATAGCCAAGATAGCCGCCAAGGGGCCATCTTGAAATTCTTTAACTGACATCTCCGCCCAAACCATAAGTCAGATTGAGCCAAAACTTGATGGGAGGCACTGGAGCATTATAGAGATTCAGAATTGCTAAAATAGTTCCGTTCAAATATCCAAGATGGCCCAGCGGCCATCTTGAAATTCTTCAAACGACATCTCGTCCCAAACCGTAGGTCCGAACGTGCCAAAACTTGATGGGAGGCATCTGAGCAGCATAGAGATTCAGAATTGCTAAAATTGTTCCGTTCTGATATCCAAGATGGCCACCATGGTAGCCGTATTGGAAGTCTTCAAACGACATCTCCTCCCAAACCGTAAGTTGGATTGAGCGGAATCTTGATGGGAAGCACTGGAGCGACATAGAGATTCAGAATTGCTTAAATTGTTCCGTTTGGCTAACCAAGCTTGAAACCACATCTGCTCCCGAACCCGAAGTCAGATTGAGCCCAAACTTGGTTGGAGGCATTGGGGCCACATGGAGATTAAGAATTGCTAAAATCATTCCGTTCCAATATCCAAGATGGCCACCATGTCAGCTGTCTTAAAAATTTTCAAACAACATCTCCTCCGGCCATCTGGAAAGTCTTCATTTGTTATCTGCTCCCGAACAGTAACTCTGATTGAGTGGAAATGGTGGAAGGCATCAGGGCATCATGGAGATCTAGAATTGCTAAAATGGTTCAGTTCTGATATTCAAGATGGCCACCATAGCAGCCATCTTGAAAATCTTCAAATCACATCTGCTACCGAACTGTAAGTCTGATTGAGCTTAAACATGATGGGAGGCATTGGGGTGTTTTGGAAATTCAGAATTGCTAAAGTCCATCTGTTCCAATGTCCAAGATGGCCGCCAACTTGAAATTCTTCAAACCACATCTCCTCCCAAACACTAAGTCAGGTTGAGGCGAAACTTGATGGGAGGCATCTGGGTGACATGGAGATTCAGAATTGCTGCATCGTTCAGTTCCAGTATCCAAGATGGCGGCCATGGTGGCAATCTTGAAACTCTTCAAACAACATCAGATCCTGAATTGCTAAAGGCAATCGGATCTGATAGCCAAGATTGCCACCATGGCACACTGTAACATATTATGATCAGGCTAATCCAGGTGAGCGATTTCTGGCCCACTTGGGCCTCTAGTTCAACTTAGATTTTATTGTTTTGTTGATATTATTTTCTGCTCAATAACTTCTGCAGGGATGCATTGATTTCATTGAAAGTTTGCAGAAGGATATTTCATTGCAAAATACAGGTCAGGTTTGATATTGGTAATCATCCACTGGTCGAGTTATGGCCCTTTTCTTACTTAATTTTTGTTGTTGATATTACTTTACGCTCTATATACAACTTTTACAGGGATGCATTGATTACACTGGAAGTTTGCAAAAGTATATATCATTATAAAATACAGACAAGTTTGATATTTGTAATCATTCATTAAATTTTGGCAGAGTTATGGCCCTTTTTTGACATAGTTTTTATATCCGGCCACACAATAGTGGCGGGATATTAAGGTATCACAGTGGCTGTCTGTCCGGGCACACAAATGGGCATATATTGGGTAGGCATCTAGTGGGTACTTTACACAGAGTTTGCTTTAGTCCGTCAATGATACCCAATAAAAAAGAGGGTCTTGTTGGGTATTTTTAACTACTGTTGGGTACTTTTACATTTTTGTCTATGGAAATCTAACATTGAGTACCCAATAAGTGTCCATCTGTTGGAATGTCAGTCTGTCCATCCATATTTTCGTTTCAGGACGATAACTTTAGTAAATGTCAATGGATTTTCACCAAACTTGGTGTGTGCATTGATATTGTTAAGATCTGGTTTGGGATTGCTAATGGGCAAACCGTCAATTTTTGACAGAGTTATCTGCTGAAGATATGTCAGTATTTTCATTTCAGGATGATAACTTATGTAAATGTCAATGGATTTTCACTAAGCTTGGTGTGCATTGATATTGTGGAGACCTGGTTTGGGATTGCTGATGGGAAAATTTAGTCAATTTTTGACAGAGTTATCTACCCGCAACACATCCGTATTTTCATTTCTGGACGAAAACCTCAATGGATTTTCACAAAACTTGGTATGTGCATTGATATTGTGGAGATCTGCTTTGGGATTACTAATGGGCAAATTTTGTTTATTTTTGACAGTTATCTGCCTGCAATACATCCATATTTTACGTTAAGGACAACAACTTGAGTAAATTTAAATGGATTTACACCAAATTTGATACATGCATTTATATTGTGGAGATCTGCCTTGGGATTGATCATTGGCAAATTTGTCCATTTTTGACAAGATAATGGCAGGGTATTATCGTTTCACGTTTTTTTGTTGTTGTGTTCATATTGGTTTTCCTCAATAACTTCTGCAGAGATGCATTGATTTCATTGAAAGTTTCAGAAGGATATATCATTGTAAAATACAGGTCAAGTTCAATATTGGTAATCATCTGTAAAATTTTGGCCGAGTTAGGATCCTTTTTCCACTTAGGTATTGTTGTTTTGTTGATATTGCTTTCTGCTCTTTATATAACTTTTGCAGGGATGCATTGATCACACTGGAAGTTTGCAGAAGTATATATCATTGTAAAATAGAGTCAAGTTTGATATTTGTAATCATTCACAAAATTTTGGTTGAGTTATGGCCCTTTTTCGACTTAGTTTTTGTTGTTGTGTTGATATTGGTTTCAGCTTTGTTGTTGTGTTGATATTGGTTTCTGCTCTATAACTTTTGCAGGGATGCGTTGATTTTATTGGTAGTTTGCAGAAAGATGTATGATTGTAAATTACAGGTCATTAGATATAGCTAATCATCCACAAAATTTTGGCAAAGTTTTAGCCCTTTTTCGACTTAGTTTTTGTTTTTGGGGTAAAATACAAGATAAAGATATTTTTTTCCCTCAATAAGTTTTGAAGGGATGCATTCATTTCATTCGAAGTTTGCAGAATGGTATATCATTATAGCATAGGGGTCAAGTTTGATTTTGGTAATCATCCGAAAAATTACGTTCAAATTATAGCCCTTTATTTACTTAATTAAAAAAATCTAAATAAAGTAGTGAGGGGTCATATCAAATGGTTGTCGCTTTAAGCAGGTGACACATCCGATTCTCGGAATTCTAGTTAATTTTTCATTTCCAAACTTGAAGAGTTTGTGCCATTTTGCCAGGGGTTTCAACATAAAAATGGTCATATCTCCGCTCATAGTAAAAATAAATATACCTTGTGGAAACTCATTTTTTTAGTTAGGACCCAAGGAATAATTTGGTTTGTGTTTCATTTTGATCCGGTGAAATTTTCATTTTTCTTATCTTGCTTTTGACAACTTTAGTCGGTCGGGTAACTTGATATGCCTTGATTAGTGTACAGCTAGTTAACAGTGCTGACATATGAGTGCACCAAAGGAAAACTATAATCAAATGCTCTCAAAAGATCTGATTTTCTTACCATTGTTTGTTAAATTTATTGACAATATACAGGTGTGTCAGAAATCATGTTATTCTGAAAATGCACAAAGATGAAACAATTTATTTTAGTATGTTTCCATTAACTAAGCCTGTTAACAAGCAAAATAATGCACACTGAAGAAAATTTGAATGGGAGCCAAAAGGCCCATATCATACTAGGTCAACCATAGTGTTCGAGCCAAGCGAATTTGACCCAGTGAGGTTCGACTGTATATGATTGAAGTAGCAAGGGCTTTAAGTTACAACCAAAATTTTATTCTGTGAGGATTATCTTCCCCTGCCCTTGTGATGTATACATGTATAAAATCATGATATTGTTAAACAACTTCTCTTCTGAAACCACTTGGCCAATTTTCACCAAATTTCATGTTAATCTTATTGTTGAAATGGGATTTAAAGTTTGTTCTCATGGTCACCCTCCATTAACTGTCATATCCATATATGGTAAAAAAAATAATAATAAACACATTCTTCTTTAAAACCACAAAGTGCTCAGAATGATGATCCTTTTTATTAGTTGTAATGACAAGATTGGAAAAATGTTGCATATGATTTGCATATGTGCAGTGTTTATGTTTCACTCATGTGAGTGAGCTGTGGCCCATGGGCCATTTTTTGGAATTGCAAGCTGAGCTTGACCTTTCAGTTTGAATATATTAGGTCCTTTTAACCCTTGCCATACTGAATAAATTCAGATGCCATGCTCACTCCTAATTTTCAGCCAATCAGATTACTTGATCCAGGTTGTTGATACAAATTCACTTATGACAAACAGTGCAGAACCCGTTCAGTTGGCTTTTGAAGAAGCCAACTGATCTGGATCTATACTGTTTGCAAAGGCAGGGCATATCCTGGTATAGCAGGACCAGGGTTATTTTTTTTTACCAAGGCCCATATTTCTTCTATTTTCAGGATGATTTATTCTCTAATAAAGAGTGATGGTAGCTGAAACAAGGTGCTTATAGATTCAACAAGCTTAACAATAGTTTAAGGGGACAGGATACACTTTCATCTAAGGCAACTCTGTCTAAATGATTTTAATTCCCTTCTGAAAAGGGGTCTACTCTAAAAGGAAAGAATTTGCTCCCAAGACCCCTCTTCAAAAGGGATTTGTGTGCGGAAAAGGAAACAGGAAGTCACAAAAATTGTTTCCCTTGTACAAAGTGGAAGAAAATCTGCCAAGTGTGTTTGGCCCCCTTAAGCGCTTCTAATACTCGTGTCATACTTACATGATGTATGTTCATCACTCCATAATATGTGTGTATCACTCCATAATATGTGTTTATCACTCCATCTCACTTTTACATGTATCTAAAAATATGATGTAGTTTTAAAACAATTCTTTATTTATCTGATGTTGTTGTGGCCACATATCATACAGTGGACAAAACCAAGTGAAACAGGGTGTTCAAGTGACAGTTAATCCTTAAAGTGCCAATCACAACTGCAGCAGACGACGTTTTGAAATATTTTTATTTAATTTTTAAAAAAAAAACAAGTCTTGATATTTCATGTGAATCGTCTGCTTGGCAGAAGATTCACATGAAATATCAAGACTTGTTTTCTTTGAAAAATTAAGAAAATAAAAATAAATGTCGTCTGCTACAAACTTTGCTTGGTGCTTTAAGAGTTAAGAGCCAAGTCAGCATTTACATTGAGGCTTCTGATCAGGACCTCTATTTGCTACTAACAGAACCCGCAGAAGAACAGCAGAAGTCTTGAACAAATAAGTTAGATGCAAACACTGTTGTGGACCTTCATTGTTTATATACCGTATTTACCCAACATATTCAGACAAACAGTCCTGAGCAAACAGTGTAGACCCAGATCATATGCTGCAGAATGCAGCATCTGACCAGGGTCTATGCTGATTGCCACCTGTCCAGCAATTTTTAGAAATATCAGCAGTTTGTGTAACTGGACTTGTTCATATTTTAGGACAAGAATCTCACAGAATAAGGATGTGAAAATATTTAGGATAACTAGTGTAGGTTTGTGTCACCTAGGTCAGTTCCATTGTGGAAAAATTACCTCATACGTGATGAGATAATTTCTTATTCTAATCTTTGAGTAAGGTCTTCATTGGTTACCTTTACAATATCAGGAGCTTGCAGAAAAAATAAAGTGAATAGTTGTAGCTCTAGGTTTCTTATCAGCCAAAAATCTTGATATTTTTCTTAAGGAAATGGCCTTTTAAGACAGGTTTGACTGTATGTTTCTATTAAGCAAAAACTTGTCTTAAAAGGCCACAAATGCCATATTTCAAAGAAAACAGTATAAATCATTGTATTAGCAAGAACCTGTCTTCAGCAATCAGTTTTAGATCTTAGGTGATTGTTTAACACTTTCCATGCTATGGGCAGATTCAGCAGACGATAAAATGATGATATTTTTCTTATTTTTTCTAGAAAATAGGATCTGACACTTGATGCAAATTGTCTCCTAATGACACTTGATGCAAATTGTCTCCTTAGGAGACAATTTGCATGAAGTATCTAATCCTATTTTCTAGGAAAAATAAGAAAAATATTTCAAAATGTTGTCTGCTGAAATTTTTATCCAGCGTGCAAAGCGTTAAAACAGATAGGTGAGGATGTATGATTGTACATTGTAAGTTGTGGTACTTAATAAAATGCCACACAGGTTGATGTAAATTTGCATATGTGCTGATAGGTTTCAGGGCTTCAGTTACAGTGTAACCGTATTTACTCTGTTTGGATAGACAGGTCTGAGCAAACAGTGTAGACCCAGATCAGAAGGATATTAATTCACCTAAACTGGAGTTGTGTGATCTGGACCTTTACTGTTCAGGTATTGGATAATAGTTTCCCTGCAGCATTCCTTGTTTATAAATACACTTATACAGTGTACAGGGCATTATTGTAATTGACAAAAATAAATGTGTGTTTTTTTTTTGTTTGTTTTTTTACCATGAGCACTTTCTGGACAAAATCATCTGAGTTCTGATTTTTTAAGTCGAACTCTTTAACTCTCAAAGTGTCAATCACAAATGAAGCAGACAACATTTGTTAAATTTGTATTTGGTTTTCAGAGAAAGTTAGGCTTGATAGTTCATGTGAATCATTGTCTAGCAGATGCTTCATGTGTAATATCATGCCATATTTTCTCTGAAAAGACACACACACACACACACACACACACACACACACACACACACACACACACACACACACACACACACCAAAAAACAAAAAAAAAATACATAGAATGTTGTCTGCTTTAATTTGAATGGCGCTTTAAGGGCAAAGGAACTTTATGAAAGTGTTGTTGAATGAGAATATGTGACTTGTATAGTTTCACAGTTCAAACAAAAATAAACTCTCAACATTTTACTGATAAAATGCAGGTATTCATACCATATTTTACCAATAAACAAGCTGGCATGGGTGGCTCAGTTGAATGTGCGTCTGACTGGTGATCAGGAGGTTGTGGGTTCCAACTTCCACCCCTGCCAAGTCGGCAACATTCTTTCGTGGAGATTGATCATGAAATATTTTCTACTATCACTCTCTCTCTTCTGCTGATTCAAGAAGGGCAGTGGTCAGTTTCTGATGAAAGAATGTGCACAAAACTGGTTAACTGCTTAGAGGACTAAACCTGCTCATTAAAAGTGTGGTTAGGTAAATTGACATGGCTTGACATGACCCCACTATGTTGACTGGGCTGTAAAACCGCAAACAAACAAAACCAATACACATCAGCTAAAATATAGTTATGAGTTTATAGATCCATATAAAGGCAGTATTCAGATTTTTTTTTGTGCACAAAAATGTATCTTGTGGGTACTCATTAGAATAGCCTTGGGGAGGACATTCTAATGAGAACCCACAGGTACATTTCAGTGCACATTAGATAGCATGCCCGTTCGACTGGTGATCAGGATAGGAGGATAGCAATTCACAATATCCATCGCAAAAGCATGAGGATAAAAATGTTAGATCCATATAAAGGCAGTATTCAGGGGTATATAGTTTTTGTCTATTCTGTTAGTCCATTCGTCTGTCAGTCCGTCTGTCCTGGTGTGATTCCGTCCATTAACCTTTTCTATAACCAAGTTTTACTTCAAAGTTTTTTGATTACTTTTAACTCCCCAGCCACTGATCAAAAACTTTTCATATTTGGTATGGGGGTACCTGGGAGAGTTTTCTTCCATTCTACATCTATGGAACCGTGGGTCTTGCCCCAGAGCGGGGCTAGTGGTCAAAGTCGAGGACACCCCAATAAAGTAGTTTTTTGCAGTTTGTTTATACAAACAACCTCTTATTAAAGAAGGATGGGCATCAGACATGTTTATCACATCAACATTCAGTGTAATAAGGTCAAGGTCATTGTGACCTTATTTTCATGCTTCAGTGATTTTGACATATTTTGAAGCATATTTCATGGATTAATGCCTCAATAAAGTAGTATGTTGCAGTTTGTTTATACAAACAACTTCTCAAAGAAGGATGGGCATCAGACATGCTTATCACATCAACATTCAGTGTAATAAGGTCAAGGTCATTGTGATCATATTTTAACTTTGTAATACATTAACCTATAGATAATGTGCTATTTTCTGTTTTCACACCTTCCACAGAAAAACGATCTTTCAGTCGTCAATTAAAGTCTTAAACCAGAAGGTCCCTTAGGTAGTTACCTGTGTGACGTAACTCTTCCCGCTCAATTGATCACGTGTCAGTTTCTTTTCTGTCGACAAAGAAATTCAACAAGGATTTTTTACCTGTGAAAGAAATTCGGATTATTTCTTTTCCTCACGGGTAAATTTCTGTATCCTTGTGTTTCTTTTGTTTCTTTATCACTCCTTTCACTAACCTTGTTATTATTTAAAATTTTCGATTGTCGATTTCTTGCATTTATTGACTGGCTATTACGACATGCGTTTTCGCAACTCTCACTATAATCGGCACAACGCTCATGTGCGGTCGGTTTGGAAGTCGTGTTTCTTTTTGTTCCAGGTTATTCAGCGATGCGACATGCTATACCTGGACTATTACTGGATCTTGTGAGTTGGCGAAGATTTCTATGTTGGAGAAGCTGATTGGTAAAGAACTTGTCAACCCTTATGGGTTATATAACAATTCTTTACTGATGGGAGCCCCACCCCATATGGCTATACTGCTGGGGTAAGACCCATCAAGGTGGCATCTTATGGATGCTTAAGTATCCAAAATAAGTCTACCAGTCACCTGTCACCGGTCACTAGTCACCGGTCATTCATTGTCAGCTTCACCAGGCACCAGTCACCAGTCACCGGGCATCCAGGCATGGATAAAATCACTGGGCATTCCTTGCCAGTCACCGGTCATCCAGTCACCGGGCATCCAGGCAAGGATAAAATCACCGGGTATTTATCATCCAGTCAATTATTCACGGGTACTAGTGTCCGGTCATTGTGACGGATTACTAGTTACTCCTACCGGGCAACAGTTACCAGTACTAGTGTCTGGTCATTGTGTCTCATTATTAGTGACTCCTACCGGGCAACAGTTGTGTCCGGTCATTGTGTCGCATTATTAGTGACTCCTACCGGGCAACATTTACGAGTACTAGTGTCCGGTCATTGTGTCGAATTATTAGTGACTTCACTGGGCAACAGTTACAAGTACTAGTGTCCAGTCATTGTGTCGAATTATTAGTGACTTCGCCAGGCAAACAGTTACGAGTACTAGTGTCCGGTCATATGTCCAGCTATTAGTGTATACCACTGGCAAATAGTTATGATTACTAGTATCCAGTCATTGTATTGGATTACTAGTGACGTCTATTGGGCAATAGTTACGAGTTCTAGTGTCCAGTCATTGTGTCAGATTACTAGTGATTGGGTAACAGTCACTAGTCCTCGAACAATCTATTATTGTTCATAGAGCTTTATAGATAAGTCAAGTCAATGGATATAGGTTATAAAATGAAATACATAGTAACCTTTTATATAATAAATTTCTGTACAGTCTTTCCCGAATCAGACTAGAATTCTAAATATTCCATTGACTTATTATAGGAGTGTAATTCTATTAATATTTTAAATTAACTTATGCAATTTATCTCTTTCATTCGCTAGAAAGAGGTTAACTTCCGATTCTAACGAAATTTCACCGGGCAGTAGTTTCATAGACTAGTGCCAGGTCATTCTAACGAAATTCCACTGGGCAGTAGTTTCGTAGACTAGTGCCAGAGCATTGTGTCGGATTACTAGTGACCGAATAGTAGTCACTAGTCTTCGCTCAATCTATGTTTATTCATTGAGCACTATAGACATGTCTAGTCTTGGGTTATAGGTTATAGGTTATAGAATGACAGCGATGGGTTCTAATACCTAGTAGCCCCTTATATTGTTGAATTCTGTCAAGTCATTTTTGAACTAGACTTAAAATTCTATGTATATATTTCTAAGAAGAAAAATATACACATAATCTAAAATTTTTCTTCTTTCCTCCCCTATTTTTCTACATGCTCCCGATATGTAATCAGCATGTAATCTAAGGAGTAAATTGACAAGAAAGTAGCAATAGATCCTTTCTACTTTCTATTAATATTTCATTCATAAGGTATCGGAAATCTACACGAATCAGATAAATAAATTAAGAGTTTATTTATTTATCTGCTACCTCTCTAGATTACTACGATTTAAAATTCTAGTTGAGGTACATATTTCCTTTTGCCTTTGTACATGGAAAATAGTTGATCTGTTAAGCTATTATTCTATTTTATACTATCTTTTGATTGATTATATAAGAGTCTAGGTCAGTCATGCTCTGTCTAAACTCTGCTATAGAATAATAAATAAGAAGAAAATCTTATATTTAGGCATATATATAATTCGATACGTTCTTTACTTTGCCTCTTTTATTTTTTCTTCTGGATCATTTAAGACTACGATAGCAATATACCAGATAATTTTGTCTCTGACAGTTAGAATCTATTACGCTGAAGATTCTTCATCTGGGAATAATAATTTTATTATGATTACTATTAGAAATTATTTAGAAAGGTTTAAAACTTATACTCACTAGACCCAATTAATCCACGTATATTATAGGTCTACTTTTATCCTTATTGAGGAATAGTTTTGCTTCGATTAGCTCTATACCTCTAATATTTTACTTATAACTAGAGTCCATGTCAATCAAAATTTTCTCGCACCTTTGGTATTGACAATGGATACATATTTAGTAAAGGCATTAATTATTCAGTATGTGACAGATTAGTATTGCCTAAATTAAATATTATATACAATACTTTCCTTTTGCTTTTTTTATTGACTTTGTAACCATTCAGAAACTGCCTAAGTCAATCATTTCCTTCCTCTAAACTTACCGAAGCCTTAGATTATGTTTATACATATTTTTAATATATGCTTAGAGGTTAATTAACGATAGTTTACCTCATAATAGCAGATATTATCATATTCATATTAATCATCCCTTTGTTCTACTATGTACGTTCTAGGCTTAGACAAGAGGGAAAACATCCTTAATTATGAGTCGGTAAAGAATTAAGATACACTTCATTATCTCTTTACCCCTTTTTTATGTTTACATTCGTTAAAGGGATCATAGTTCTTCTCGCTAAGAGTTCAAGTTCAGTTTGCGAGTAATGCAAAGATTAATATCTTGATTTCCAGTACGCATCAAAAATGGTCTATATATATAGATAAATATCTTTTCCGAAACTGGATATTTATTCTTTCCACACAATAAGTCATTTCAAGACGTTTTGATGATTTTGAAATGCACTGCCTCAATTCATAATATAGAATTTGTTTATATAAACTTCACAACGTAGTAAGTGCCGCACCTACGTTCCTGGTCAGATCTTACTTTTTGTGATACGTTTTCGAACATACTGAAAGTTTTTTCCGATTATACATTCGGTAAATAAACTTTTGAGTAGCATTTACGCTTTTAAACATTCAGATTATTTGATAATAGTTGGAGATAATATATTATACCGATATTTATATATCTATCTTCATTATTTATCTTTCTCAACTTATTTTTAAGTTAGATTGACCTTCTCGCTATATTCCAGGTCTAAATCTGGCTAACATTATGGACCAGTCACTTTTTTGTTACAGATAAAATATTACCTAAACAATATTTTAACAGTTTTTCTCAGTATTCAGAACGTAACGCCTTCATGAATACTTGGAAATAATTCAATTCTACGCTTGTTAAACTAAGCCTAAAACAAGCCCTAGTTTTTTGAATGGATATTATCCTTCGATTCAGTTCATGGAGATACATCCATTTAGATCCCATTATCTCTATTTCAATCATACAAAATTCTTATGACTAAGTACTCATTTTCTACGTACGAATACAGAATAACGAGTCACCGTTGCTGCATATTGGTTAAAGATTAAACGAATTTTACCTTAAACCTGTGTGACGTTAAATTAATAATTACCTATATTATTTCATATTTATACATGTTTTTACCCTTGCGTCAGGGATCGTGGTAATAATATTATTTTATTACTCTCTCTGGTTTATGCATAGATCTCGAGAGTATATATATATATATATATATATATATATATATATATATATATATATATATATTCTTCCTGAATTCATTTGGGAGTACATAATTTGATATTTCAGGAATAACCAGTTATGCAGAAATAGATTTTATTCTATTAATATTCTAAAAGTTTAATTGAATATTTATCTGTAAAATTCCGGCCAGTAATTTGATAACAAGTTATGTTTAATAATTCCTTGCTTAATAAATAGTTACGCTTAACCCTTTATTTATAGCAGGAATTTGTCCCGTAGTATAATTTTACTTTAGTATTCATATATTTCTTACTATTCTTAAATATGCGTATAGAATAGTAATACTATCTCTTAACTTATAAATTAAGTGTTTTAGAGATTATTAATCAGTACTATTGTATAATCTTTCTTCAGAGATTATCACACTATTACATTTTTCTCTGAGTCCTTCTCTTTTTCTGAACATTTTGATTCGTCATTACAAAGTGAACTTTTTAACATTTCTTGATTTCCATGATTATTTAGTAATATTTACTCAGGAGTACTTTTCATGGCAGTCTTCTGGCATAGAAAGATTCTATCCAGTTTATTTGTTATTGCTTAATCTTAGCAATACGGTAAGATTTAGCCAAAATATGACCGTCTTACAGTTAGCTGCCATCAGCCTTATTCTTATCTCTCTTATTGTCTGTCAAACTCTAAGTTATGATGTTGACAGTCTCTTCTTTATTATTTTGTCAGGACATCAAACACTTTTATATGTCCATGACAAAACTAATTATCAATGATTTAGGTTGCTTTCTCTTCCCAGCAGTCTTACGCAACCTCTGTATTATCTTATTGCTTGACTAAAAATTTGTAATACAATTAGTCTAGCAATAGTTTTAACCATTATGTTTGTGTATACCTTTTCTTCTGATGGATAATTGAGTTACAGTTAAGTTAACTCCATCTACCTTTATTATCTCCCCTTCTTTAATTTGATCAAAGGGGAATAATTATACAACATTATGGTTATTTTAAGTCTATGTCTGTTCATCGGAAACGGTCCTATCGCTTCAATTAACAGAATCTAATTAGTTTATAATTCTAATAGCTTAGACTATTACAATTAGATAGCTTCACATATCTAGAATTTTATCCAAAATATCTACATATGTCAGTTATCTATAGGAAACTCCACCGAGTAGACATTTCCTTATTTAAATCAAGACCCTAGATAGACTACTTATGGTCTTGGCTTTTGTTTTACAAACTTTGTTTCGAAAATATTATCTCTATATTCCTAGCTTACATTGCAATGGAATATTTAGGTTATGTCTCAATGACTCCTTTTTCTTTTTGGAGCCAATTGTTGTTTCCCAAAAAGAAAAAAAGGTTGGGGGGGGGGGGGGGGAGGGGGGAGGTGGCCAATGTTAGGTCTGAGACTTAAGAACCGGCTTCCTCTAGAGTCTACTATTATATATAAGGTTGTTAGATCATAACACCTTAAAAATATGCTATATTGTGAATCTAGATCATTCTTTCTATTAAATATAGAATTAGAATGTATCTGATTCCTTAGAGTTTCCTGAGTCTTTAACCATAAGTGGTGAGATATTATTTATTGGTGTTAGAATTATGGGAAACACCTCCCTCCTATTCTTCAAATTCTAGCACATTATCTATAGGTTAATGTATTACGAAGTTAAAATGAAGTTTTTTAAAAGTAAAACGTATTTTAACGAGTAATACTTAACCTATAGATAATCAGTTATCTCCCTCCTTCCACCCTTGCTTATCTCTCCTAATTGTGTCTGTTGTAAGAAACTGACACGTGATCAACTGAGCGGGAAGAGTTACGTCACACAGGTAACTACCTAAGGGACCTTCTGGTTTAAGACTTTAATTGACGACTGAAAGGTCGTTCTTCTGTGGAAGGTGTGAAAACAGAAGAGAATAGCACATTATCTATAGGTTAAGTATTACTCGTTAAAAATATGTTTTACTTTTAAAAAACTTCATTTTCATGCTCCAGCAATTTTGCCTTATATCTTGAAGACTATTTCATGGATTAATGTGATACTTGGAATATTGGTTCTGTGTGACACCATGATTTACAGCATAACAAATGTAGGTCATCTTGACCTATATTTCATGGTCCAGTAATTTTGCCGCATATCTTGAATGTTAATTGGTGTATGAACATCATTTTTTGGGATTATGAATTCGTATGGTCCAACAGTTGACCTAAATGTAGGTCACTGTGACCTATATTTCATAGTCCAGTGATTTTATGTTACATCTTGAAGACAATTTGATGTATTGCTATCATATTTTGGGATTATGTGACCTATATTTCATACCCCTGTGATTTTGTCTTATATCTCCCACTGTTTGATACCTAAATGTCATATTTACATATAACAACACAGTGTGACCCAAACTTTCACCTCAAAGTAAATATAAATCAGTATGACCAATATTTCATGGTCTAGTGATTTTGCTGAATATCTTCTAGATTATTTAATGGATTAACATCATAGTTGGTATAATGCATCAGTGTGACCATCAGATTAATTTCTCAAGTATATGTAGGTCAGTGACCTATATTTTATGACCCAGCAAATTTGCTTCATGTCTTGAAGACTATTTATTCCAGGAAAATTGTACTTGGTATTATAGATCAGTGTCACTCAGAGACTGATATTGTAAACTATGTCTTGCCTTATATCATTGTCATTAACTTTAAAATATTTTATAATTAAGAAATGGCGCCGGCCGGGGGTATTCGTGACCTCTGGGCACTTACTCTAGTTTTTTTTTTTTTTGTGCACAAAAATGTATCTTGTGGGTACTCATTAGAATAGCCTTGGGGAGGACATTCTAATGAGAAACCACAGGTACATTTCGGTGCACTAATTAAAATTAGATAGCATGTCCGTTCGACTGTTGATCAGGATAGGAGGATAGCATGATGGACGGATGGAGGAATTCACAATATCCATCGCAATAGCATCAATTCACAATATCCATCGCAATAGCATCATCGCCTTGACTATTACTTTAACTGGGACTGTGGAATACATAGTGTATGCAGTAGAATAATAAAATTCATGGATGCAGGTATAGGGAGTATTCAGAGGTTTTTGTTATTATTATTTGTTATTTATGGACGAAAATGTATCTTTTGAGTTCTGATCAGAATGGCTTCAAGGAGGCTATAACAGTGAGTCCTCACAGGATACATTGAGGCCATTCTAGTTACTGCCCTTAAGATACATTTTCATGCACAAAAACATTTTGCTACACTGCCATCAGTGCCATGTTATTATTATTTTGTGGCTGTGGAGTATTGACTTTATAAATACAGTGTACAGAGGAGTGATTGGGATGCTGGCATTAGATCCATAGTACTTACATGTGTAGTTGCAGTTTTTATATGTCATTGCTTTTCTCATAGAAACCATATGTAAAATACATTATGATCAGATAGGTTTATACAACTTTTTTTAGCAAAATGTATAATCAAACCACCAGTATTGCCTTTTTTAACCCTTAAAGCACACGAAACTTAAATATTTGTGAAAGTTATTTTGTAGTAATATGGTAAATGTCCTAAAAATTCGAACACCAAAGTTTCTGATAAAATGACATATGCAAACAGTGCAGACCCAGATCAGACTGCTCCTGATCAGGGTCTACACTGTTTGCCATTCCACTAAGTATTTTAAGAAACAAGTGCATAAGAAGCATAATTTAGGCCAGAATAGTAGAGAATAAAGTGTTCGAAATTTTAGGACATTTACCGTATTCATATTTTTGCAAGAAAAAGGAGCTGGACACAGTTCATATAAAATAACACCTTGTTGAAAAAATAAATGTATCTTAAATTGGTTGTCTACTAGTTTCTTGTTATAAGCAAACTATAATGTCTGTCGTATTTGGACAGACAGGCATGAGCAAACTGTATAGACCCAGATCAGATGCAGCAGAATGCAGTATCTGATCAGGGTCTTCAGCATTTGCCTCTAATCAGCAGTTTTTAGATACATCAACAAGTATTAAAATGGACTTGTTCAAATTCTAGGATAAGTATGATATGTGGCTGAAGTGTCCAAACATTTAGGATAACTAAGTATTTAAGGGCACTCTGCGGGCCCCCATAGCTTAGTGGATAGGAGAGTTGACTCTTAATCCATTAGGTTTCTCACCGCTGTGGTTCGAGCCTTGCTCGGGTCACATGTGGGAAAGCCAAGTTCTGCTTATGGATGGTCAGGTGGTTTTTCCCCAGGTTCTCCGGTTATCACACACCTTTGATGAATGATTGGCTCAATATAAGTGAAATATTCTTGAAAGGGCTGTAACACCAAAAAAAGAAAAGAAAAAAAAAAAAAAAACAGCACCTGGTAGACTTTCTGTCATTTTTTAAAAGGAAAAAAATATGACTTTCTGTTTGCTTTTCTGCACACCAATCCCCTTCTGAAAAGGGTCTACTCTGTAAGGAAAGAATTTGCTCCCACAGGGAGCAAATTCTTTCCTTATAGAGTGGACCCCTTTCAGAAGGGGACAAAAACAACTTTGATAGAGTTGCCTCCCATGAAGGTGTATCCATTCCCCTTAAATGTTGAATATGTTGTAGTAGACTGGGGATAAATACTTGGTCAGAGATAAATGAATCAATCTATTGCTGATGCTTTCCCACTTAGAACTTCTTTGTAGCCTTTGTAGTAAACTGAAAGTATTGAAAGTATAACATTGAGAAATTGGTTTCTTTTTTTTTTTTATACCAAATAAATTATGTAGTTGACAATTCATAACCATATACATGTACATTTACATAAAATGAAAAGAAATGTTGATAAAGAATTTATCTGAAATTAAAGAGCTTGACAAATCATGCAGTTTGATCAAAACTGGATAAAAAATAATGCCAGTGGAAGATTTAAAAAAGTGCTTTCATATGTATGTTGAATGTTTAATGAGCCTTCTGACATCACAAAGCTTCCATTAAGTACGTGTATGCAAAATATAAACAACAAATAACTTTCAGCAGTGTGTTCCTATTTCTGTGTGTATGTAGCTTCTGCATTAATCATCTTTTATGCTCGAAAAGTTCTTTTTTTGTCTGACAGAAAGTTTATATTTTATTTTGAAACTTCATCATAAAATATACTTCATCACAAAATATTCAAGAGGCACAATTTGATAATATTTTTGAATACTATATTTACTATATATGTTTGGACACTTTAACTCCTTACAGTTCTTTTCCCTAAACCCTAACTTTGATTTGTGGCAAATCAGAGGCTACATTATGTTGTGTCTGGTCTGATGTTGGCAGTTTCCTTATTTCCTATCCAGTTTTGATAGGATTTGAATCCAAATGGGTGGATTTTTGATATCTTAATTACAGCTTTTTTATCAACATTTTCTCTCTCTTTGAGAGTAGCAAAGAACAAAAATAGTTCACAAGCAGTTGATGTGATATTTATGACAAAACTTTTTTATGTCATCACCATAACTTGCTGCGAGTTATACTTTGTCCCTATCCATCCATCAGTTTTGCATTTTGCATTTTACTAAATTTGTAAGGCGGGGACATCCATGTTTCTAGTTTTATTCTGTAATATCATACTTTTAGAACAAAGGTTAGAATATTTTCATTTGAATCATATCTTGACAAAACATGAACATTTGTACACTGTAATGCCCTAACCAGATTGACCCATATTAGCCAGGAAACCCACAAAAGAGTAATTGGCAAACAGTGCTGACCGAAATCAGAGATCACAGAATGGGGCATCTGAGCTGGGTCTACACTGTTTGCATTAAATACAGGAATTTCTATAAAACTTAATAAAAACCAGACAGCCTGCTATCGGAAATAGAATGGCCCAATGAGTTGTGATAGAAGAGTCCATTCAATGTAAATGGGTCAAGTGGTAGGTCTATTTAGAGTATTTTAGAGTTGCTTATAGACAGAGTTTTTCTTCAAGACATTAATCATTTAGTTCATAGTAACAGGATAAGCTTGGTTATCAAATGGGTAATAACTGAACTTTCTGTGTTTTATGTATATCTGCTTTATTTTCAAGCTAAGCATACTGTTATAGGTTTGAATAGATCTCATTTGAGGAGTGACAAGAAAATTTGTGTTAACAATGACAATCTAGACTAGCTTGCACAACTCTTAATATTTAAACACCACACAATTGGATTGGACATTGCTCTAGTTAAAGTGATTTTTTCAGCTAAGAAATATTGATTTTTGTTTTATTTCTCCATAAAAACATATGTTTTGGGTATTCATGTTTTCAAGGAGAAATGAGAAAACTGTTAACTGGATATTCCTATTTATAATTGTCAGATCAGCAATGGCTCTTGCAACGACAAGCTGTACAGCAGGTTTTTATATGACATGGTTCATAATAGGTGTCTTTAAGCATATAGGAAATGCACTGCTTCTAACCAGCTTGTGTAAATTTGCATTCTTTTATATCACCTTTGCCTTCCATTGATACAGCTACAGTATCCAGCAGGTCTTGGTGGTTCAGTTGGATGTGCCTCCGATGGTAACCAGGAGGTCACGGGTTTGATCCTCCCCGGGGTCAGTCTTTCTTGGAGATTGATCACAAAATATTTTCTTTGGTCATTCTCTTCCTTCTGCTGATTCAAGAAGGGCAGCTGTCAGTTACTTGTGAAAGAATGTACACAAATACTGGTTAACCACTTAGAGGACTAAGCCTGTCCAGGAAAAATGTGGTTAAGTAAACTGATCGGCTCGACATGACCTTAATAGTGTTGACTGGGCCGTTTAACTTCAAACCAACCCAAACCTACAGTATCAAGTGATTCTGTAGTAATAAAAGTGAAAGCTAGTAGCTCCTTAAGATGAGTATCCATGTAAATATTTCTCCATGAAAACAAATGTTGTAGGTATTCATTAATAGCCCTCATGTGGCACTTTTATTTGGTACAGATAGTTTCGTAGAGAAATAAGAAAATTGTCTTAATTTTTGGCTGAAAAAGTGCCTTACCAGGAGCTATGTTTGTGATCAGACTATGTGAAGGTACAGGCTGATCTTGGCCTTTGCAGTCTATATGCAATGACACTGTTTCACTTGTATTGTTTGATTTATTATTTGC
The DNA here is from genome assembly GCA_964016985.1 of Anodontia alba. Taxonomy (NCBI): domain Eukaryota; kingdom Metazoa; phylum Mollusca; class Bivalvia; order Lucinida; family Lucinidae; genus Anodontia; species Anodontia alba. Next base: position 61,244,657 of record OZ024823.1, on the reverse strand, counting down.
TCATCTGCAGTTGACTTGTGCAAGTTCTTCATTTCATATATCTGGATACCGGTACTTCTAGGCTGAAAACAAAAACACACCTTATTTGGGCTATGTAAAAGTCACCAAATGAAGAACTTGGGCAATTTTTTTAACAAAAATATACATTGTGGGTACTCAGTAGAGGTGACTCAGACAATTCCAGTGAGTACCCACGTCTTATGGAGAAATGAAAAATATATATATGTATCTGCAGACCCCTCTTATATAGAGCTATGATGACTGTAATTTTATCTCACTGATAATTTTTAGTGAGCCATTTTCCAGATAAGATTTGAGCCAGGATGCTAGAAACAACCTTAAAGGGCAAATATAAAGGTTTTTAAAATATTCCTGGTTTTCAGGGTGTTGATAGAATGCTTTAAGAGAATTTTTTTGTTGAAAACCCCATCAAAAAATTCCAATCCAATCAAAAGTTATGGTGATTAATTTACGATACCTACCTTTTTTCCTGTTAGAGTAACATCCCTTGGATTGTGTATTGATTAAGGCCCACAATGCAATATTCTGTGATGTCATAGTGGAACTTAAATTTTAAATTGAAATTTTAAACAGGAGTATTCTGCATTTCCTTATATGCTACACAGTTTTTCTCCTTAACCATTATTGAAATTGGTCTCTGTCCACAAATAAGCCCATGAATAGAGAATTTAACTCAAAATTTAATCTGTTATTTAAATTTAAAGCTAAATTTTAAAATGTTTAAAACTTGACTGATATTATTTTTTTCGTAAGTTTTTTTTAATAATAGTGAATTTTGGGTGTATATCATATAAATGAATGCCAAAAAAGTCAATTTTGGCTAATTATTAAGCATTGTAACTGGATTTTAAATTATTTAAATGAAATTTTTCAATTTGAAATGTAACACTTTAAACGGAAAATAAGAGCTAAATTCCTATGTATATTAGTTTAAAGGAGCTGAATAAATTAAACAATATGAAAACTGAATTGATGCAGATTAAAGAGCAAAAAATATTGGCAATTTAAAAAAGTTTAAAATTTTACTGTTCCCTTATGATGTCATAAAAAGGCTCATGAATATTAATGAGGCAGCCTGAATTCAATCCTCTTGGATGTTAAATATCAAATTTCAAATCGCAATATTTCAGAAACCGTTTAAGATAATTTGATGCGGTTTTCGGCAGTCACCTCCTTACTGAAGTGCCCTTAAATATTTAGTAGAATTAAAACCTTTATATTTGCCCTTTAAATGTGTCAGCAAGATTGTCACAGACATCTCATTTTTAGCTCACCTGAGCACGAAGTGCTCAAGGTGAGCTATTGTGGTCAGTCAATGTCCCTCGTGTGGCGTCAACAACTGCTTTAATAGTCTACTCCTTCTACACCCCTGGGCCAATTGACTTGAAACTTGGTAGGAAGCATCAGGGTGACTTGTAGATCAAAAATAGCTAAAATCATTCCGATCAGAAATCCAAGATGGCCACCAAGAAAATCCATTTTTCGCTTCTTCTCCTGAACCGAAAGGCCAATTGACTTGAATCTTGGTAAGGAATATCGGGGTGACTTGAAGATCAAAAATAGCTAATATCGTACCGATCGGAAATCCAAGATGGCCTCATGGCGGCTGTCTTGAAAATCTACTTTTCGCTTCTCCTGAACCGAAAGGCCAATTGACTCCAAACTTGGTAGGAAGCATCAGGATGACTTGTAGATCAAAAATAGCTAACATTGTTCTGATCAGAAATCCAAGATGGCCACCATGGAGGCCATCTTGAAAATATGTTTTTTGCTTCTTCTCCTGAACCAAAAGGCCAATTGACTCCAAATTTGGTAGGAAGCATAGGGGTGACTTGTAGATCAACAATAACTCTAATCGTTAGGATCGGAAAACCATCTTGAAAATCTATTTTTCGCTTCTTCTCCTGAACCGAAAAGCCAACTGACTTGGAACTTGATAGGAAGCATCAGGGTGACTTGTAGATCAAAAATAGCTAAAATCATTCCGATCAGAAATCCAAGATGGTCACCATCTTGAAAATCTAGTTTTCCTTCTCCTGAACAGTAAGGCCAGTTTACTCGAAATTTGGTAGGAAGCATCTGGGTGACTTGTAGATCAAAAATAGCCAAAATTGTTCCGATCAGAAATCCAAGCTGGTGACAGTGGCGGCCGTCTTGAAAATCTATTTTTCGCTTCTTCTCCTGAACTGAAAGGCTAATGGGCTTGAAACTTGGTAGGAAGTATCAGGGTAACTTGTAGGTCAAAAATAACTAAAATAGTTCCTAGCGGAAATCCAAGATTGCTGCAATGGCTGCAATGTTGAAAATCTATTTTTCACTTCTCCTCCTAAACCGAAAGGCCAATTGACTCGAAACTTGGTAGGAAGCATCAGGCTGACTTGTAGATCAAAAAAAAAAAAAAAATAAATAAATAAAAATAAATGAATAAAATTGCCCCATTGGAAATGGCGGCAATCTTGAAAACCTATTTTTCGCTTCTTCTCCTACCGAAAGGCCAGTTGACTCAAACCTGGGAAGGAAGCTTTGGAGTGACTTGTAGATCAAAATAGTCAAAATTGTTTGGATCAGAAATCCAAGATGACTACCATGGTGGTCATCTTGAAAATCTATTTTTCCCTTCTTCTCCTGAACCGAAAGGCCAAATGACTCGAAACGTATTAGGAAGCATAGGGATGACTAGTAGATCAAAAATAGCTAAAATCATTCCGATCGGAAATCCAAGATGGCCACCATATCGGCCATCTTGAAAGTCTAGTTTTCACTTCTTCTGAACCTAAAAGCCAGTTGACTTGAAACTTAGTAAGAGTTGTCGAGGTAACTTTTAGATAAAAAATAGCTAAAATGGTTCCGCCACAGTTGCCATCTTGAAAATCTATTTTGAACTTCTTCTCTTGAATAGAAAGACCCATTGACTTGAAATCCGACTGGAGACCAGGAGGTCACGGGTTCAACCCCCGCCGAGGTCGGCAACATTCTTTAGTGGAGATTGATCATGAAATATTTTCTACGGTCATTCTCTTCTTTCCGCTGATTCAAGAAAGGCAGTTGTCAGTTCCTGGCGAAAGAATGTGCACAATACTGGTTAACCGCTTAGAGGACTAAGCCTGCCCAGTAAACGTGTGGTTAGATAAACTGACTTCGCTCGACATGATCCCATTGGGTTGACTGGGCCATAAACCTCAACATAAAAAAGACTTGAAATTTGATAAGAAGTATCAGGGTGACTTGTAGATAAAAAATAGCTAAAGTCATTCTGAGTGGAAATCCAAGATGGTCGCCCTAGCAGCCATGTTGAAAATCTATTTTGAACTTTTTCTCCTGAACCAAAAGGGCAATTGACTCAAATTTCATTGGAAGTATCAAGGTAACTTGTAGATCAAAGTAGCTAAAATCATTCTGATTTGAAATCCAAGATGGCCGCCATCATGAAAATCAATATTGAACTTTTTCTAGAGAATGAAAAGGCCAATTGACTCAAACTTATCTGGTAATCAGGTGAGTGATAAAGGGCCATCTTGGCTTTTAGGGTTAATATGAGGCTTTTCTTGTAGAAGTGTCTGAGTACAAATCTGAATACTTAATCCTTGTCATGCTGATTAGATTAAGATGCCACACACACTTCTCATTGTCAGCCAATAAGTTTACTTGATTGGCCTCGGTGGCTCAGTTGGATGCGCCGTCCGATTGGAGACCAGGAGGTCGCGGGTTCAACCCCTGCCGAGGTCGCCAACATTCTGGCGTGGAGATTGATCACGAAATATTTTCTACGGTCATTCTCTCCTTTCTGCTGATTCAAGAAGGGCAGTTGTCAGTTTCTGGCGAAAGAATGTGCACAATACTGGTTAACCGTTTAGAGGATTAAGCCTGCCCAGTAAACGTGTGGTTAGGTAAACTGACCGCGTTCAACATGACCCCATTGGGTTGACTGGGCCGTAAAAGCCCAGTACAAACAAAAGTTTACTTGATCCAAGTGGTTGACACAAATTTACATACTGCAAGACCAAACAGTGCATATCCAGTGCTTCTAAAGAAGCTTCTAAAGAAGCCAATTGATCAGGATCTACACTGTTTGCAATGGCAGGGCATATTCAGGAAGAAGTCAACTGATCTAGATCTACTGGTACATTGTTTGCTAAAGCAGGGTAAATCTAGGTTCAGCAAGACCAGGTTAAGGTCAATATCAGATATCAGGAATGTTAGTTTTGATCAGGAATGTCTAGTTTTTTTTGTTTTTTTTATTTGCTGTTTTCTTTGTTAGTTATTCCCATCTTCTCTGCATTGCTGAAGCCACCAATCACACTGTGCAGCTGTGATAGCTGATCTGGGATTTTTTTGTCCATATATGCACTAAGGCCTCAGTCCTTGGCTCACATTTTTACCTATTTCAGACTGAATAAACTCCCTGCACTATATATTGGGTCAAATTTCAATTTTAGGTTTGTCAGGCTATGTGATTTAGATATTCCTAGAAAAAAAAAACTAAACAATTTGCAAACAGTGGAGACCCAGATCAGACACAATGCTCTGCAGCATCTGATCTTTGTCTGCATTGTTTGCCATTTACCCTCTGCGGGGTTTCCAGATTAACATGGGTTAGTATTGATGTATGCTTATAGTAAGACGTTAGACCAACCTACGCATCCATGCCATCTGGTCATGGCATCTCCATTCTCATTCAGTATAAGAGTTTTGCTGATTTTGAATAGAACATAATGAAGATTGTGATTATGAACAGGCTGGCCTCGTATCATCATAATCGGATTTTTGATTACCGTGCAGGTACAGGGGCTTCATTACTCAATGTATGAGCAGTGCCACATGAAAAGGGCTCTTAGGAGCATACGCTGATAGAAAAGGCCCTATTGCAATCTGCTTACAGAATCGTACAGTGCTTCATTTCACAGAGCCTTTCATTATCACCCCCTTGTATGTTTCAATAGGAATTATGTGATGTTGAAAAAGACATAAAATGCCAGCTTACCTTCACCATTGTGAATAAATGAGCATAAGGAAGGTCCTGATCAAACTAAGCGGGTTAGCTTGTTTGTCCAGACACTTTTTTGCTCATCTTGTATGTGAATTTCAGTGAGAAGGGTCCATATGCCTGAGCCGGGCAGTAAAAGCCCTTGTTAGACTGTGTACAGTATGTGCAGGTTAATCTGGAAACTCATTGTCCAATTATGAGCTATAGCTCTAAACAAGAGGGAAGTATGGGTGGCTGAGTGGTTAATGCTCCTGATTTCATGAGGTCCAGGGTTTGAATCCTGCTGGAGGTGGAATTCAACTCACTACAGCATTAGTTGCACAGAGCTTTTCTTTATCACCCTTCCATCATCTCAAAATAACGTAAATAATGTTGAAAGGGTAATAAAACACTAAATCATCATCTAAATAAGAGGCGTATCTAGACACAAAAAACATATGTTGTGGGTACTCATTATACATGCCTGAGGCACTTCTAATGAGTACTCACAACACATGTTTTTGTGGAAAAATAAGTAAATTATAAACTATGTTTGGTTAAAAGAAACAACTCCTATTGGGGGCCATCATGTAAATGTTCTGTGCTCTGACCTGTATGAAAATATAAACAGCAGTGATTGGCATCTTCATACGAAGTGTATGGTGCTTCATTACAACCAGCCTTTCATTATCACCCCTTCATTGTCTTGATGCAACTTAATGTTGAGAGGGACATTAAACACCTAACCATCATCATCAAAGTGTTGTGTGGAATTTTTTTTTTTCAGCAAGCTTATAGCTTTAATCATGCTCATGTGTTAATGTTTCCATTGTTTTTAAAACGTTGTACCATCCCTAGGCATATTTTTGTTTGCAACTGCATTATGTTTTAAATCCAAGTTTTATAATAAATGTAAAAAAAAAAAAAAAAAAAAAATATATATATTATCATTCTTTTTTGTTATATCCCCAGTAAACAAAGTATGCCATGGAGGTATACAGTTTCTGTCATACTGATTGTCTATCTCCTCAACCCTTGAATAGATTCAATTCATACTCGCACTGATATTACATACTGATCCAAGATTTCATAGATGCGTGTTCCGGTCCCCTTAGTGACCTTGAGGTGGAAATTTTGGGTTAGGGCTAAGATTTAGGACCATGCATTATTGTATTAGCTTTGTGGGTGCCGCTGGCTGGGAATACTTGCACAAACCTTGGTATGTGCATTGATATTGCAGAGAATAATAAATTCTGCTTTGGGATTGCTAATGGGCAAATTTCGTCAAATTTTGTCAGTTGTCTGCCTGCCACACGTCCATATTTTCATTTCTGGACCATAACAAATAAATATCGATGGATTTTCACCAAACTTGGTACTGTGTGGATATCTGGTTTGGGATTGCTAATGGCCAAACTTCGACAATTTTTTACATAGTTATCTGCCTGTTACACAATAGTGGCATTTCTATTCCTGGGCAGGCTTAGCCCTCTAAGCGGTTAACCAGTACTTATGCACACATTGGCTAGTAACTGGCAACTGTCCTGCTTGAACCAGCAAAACTGGGTGGGAGAATGTTTGTTTGTTTGTGTTGAGGTTTTACGGCCCAGTCAACCCAATGGGGTCATGTTGAGCACGGTCAGTTTACCTAACCACACGTTTACTGGGCAGGCTTAGTCCTCTAAGCAGTTAACCAGTATTGTGCACATTCTTTTGCCAGAAACTGACAACTGCCCTTCTTGAATCATAATCAATCTCCACGAAAGAATGTTGCCGACCTCGGCGGGAGTTGAATCCGTGACCTCCTGGTCTCCAGTCGGACAGCGCATCCAAATGAGCCACCGAGGCCAGTGAGTGACCGTAGAAATTATTTCATGACTGATCTCCATGACAATTATGTGGCTGAGTTAGGATCAAACTTGTGACACTTGGATGTGAAGTCCTGACACACTACAGACTGCCCTACGGAGCATGGCTGCTATATATCTATTTCACAGACACTGAAAAGGGTCAAGAACTTGTCAAAAATTAACCCTTGTAATGCTGAATAAATTAAGATGCCACGCCAACGTCTGATTTTCAGTGGATCAGATAACTTGATCCAAGTTGTTCATACAAATTCAAATACATTGTACTTAATGACAAACAGTGTAGATATGTAGATCCAGATTAGCTGGCTTCTTCAGAAGCCAACTGATCTGGCTCCACAGTTTGCAAAGGCAGGATGTATCTGGGTTCAGCAGGACAAGGGTTAATGGGTTTTGCTCATTAATAAACCCAAACCTATCCCCAAAACTAATATGTATGCAAATATTTAAATGAAATTTGAATAAATACTCAAAGTATTGATCCAAAACCAATTGCAGACAGGATGACAGGTGTCATTATCCAGTCAGACAGATGCTGAAGGGTACAATATGATAATACCCTACCACTATGATGTACAAGGGCAAGTCAATAAGTAACCAGCCTATCCCATTTCCAATTAACCGAGACACCCAAGATTTTCATGCCATGTTTCAATACAGGTTTTAGGCCTGAGGGCAAAATTGCACCCTTATCGTGTCATTCACTCATAAGACATTGAATGTCAAACATGGCTAGCGATGCAAAAGAAAGTTTTTCGTCAAAAGTTGAGTACCGTGCTGTAATTCGGTACTTGTATTTGAAAGAGAAAACAGGTCAGGAAATACATTGCGAGCTGACCAATGTTTATGGGTCTTCTGCACCATCGTATGCACAAGTTAAATTCTGGGTTGGGGAATTCAACAAAGGTAGAACGTCTTTAGAAGACAAAACCAGGTCTGGACGCCCATCAGTTGCCACCGATGAAGAAATGTGTAACAAAGTACGGGATCTGGTGTACTCTGATAGGCGAATTAAGGTGGAAGAAATAGCGAATGCATTACACATTTCACATGGTAGCGTTTCAACAACTTTACATGATTGCTTGGGTATGCACAAGCTAACAGCCCGTTGGGTCCCAAAATCCCTTAGCGCCGAGCAAATGGCAACCAGAGCATCAGTTTACAGCGCATTGTTGAAGCGGTGTAGGTCAAGGGAAGATGGTTTCCTTTCATGTCTAGTGACTGTAGATGAGACCTGGGTCCATTATTATGAGCCAGAGAATAAAGCTCAAAGTCGCCAAAGTGTAGGGCCGGGGTCTCCGAGGCCAAAGAAGTTCAAAACGCAACCCTCTGCTGGCAAGGTAATAGCAACTGTATTTTGGGATGCACAAGGCGTTATTATGTTGGACTTTCTAGCAAAAAAAAGTACAATAACAGTTGCGTATTATGCAAAGTTGCTCAACCAACTGAGAACTGTGATCCGTGAAAAACGCCGAGGTAAACTCTCCAAAGGGATTCTGCTCCAACAGGACAATGCGAGAGTCCACACTTGCAAAATTGCAATGGATGCTGTTGAGCGGAATGGGTACGAGCTAATACTGCACCCCGCTTATTCTCCGGACTTAGCTTCTAGTGACTATTTCCTATTCCCAAACTTGAAAAAGGATATCTGTGGACGTCATTTCCGGTCCAACGAAGAAGTCGTGGCGGCAGTTGAGGAGTGGGTCAGAGACAAGGACCCGGGCTTCTTCAGTTCTGGGCTGATGGCACTGGAACACCGTTGGTCCAAGAGCATCATTCTACAGGGCAATTACATCGAAAAAGAAGAGATCGACCACTCAGAAATAAGGCTGGTTTTTTATTGACTCGCCCTCGTAGCTGGGTATAAGATGATGTATAAGAAAGAAAGTTTATAATACAAAGCAAGCTAAAAATGATTAGTTTCCCCTAGTGAAAGTTTACTAAAAAATGTTTGCCCATTGAATTTAAATGGAATGGATACAAGTAGATTTTTTGCAATTTCTGCCAAAGATGACTTTGGTGATTTCCTTTTTGCTTTACTGCATGTCAGTTGCTCTTTCAAAAGCGGGCTACTATCAGGAAAGAATCTGCTCCCTTTGTGAGCAAATTCTTTCATTACTGAGTAGACCCCTTTGAAAAGGGGAGCAAAGTCTTTCATTATAGAGTAGAGCCCTTTTCAGAAGGGGAAACAATGATTTTGACATATCTCCCTTGAAAGTGTATCACTTCCCCTTAATTTCAAGGCTTCCTTCTGAAATGGCAATCAGTCTAGACCAGTGAATTTCAGACCAGAGACCTATAAACTGAAATTTTCTCGGGGCTCTGCCAACCAACTGTATCCAACTGTATCAACAATCCAAAACATGTAACATGCCTCAATGAAATACACATGCTATAAATACCCCTTGTCATACAGAATTAATGAAAATTGCTAATAAGCAGCGCTTATTCGATACACCCTCCCCCCCCCCCCCCCCCCACATAAAGTATAAAACCTTTTTCTAACAAAATTTAAGTTTCAAAGTGCCAGCATGACCTTGAAAATAAAGTCAAGGTCACCAAAATCTAATAAAACAAGCAAATTCCATAGGGAATTTATGTCCCCCGCCTTATTTTTATTTGAGGTGTTAAAATTGGGTGAGTTAACCAGAGGACCATTGGTCCTGTATCACTTACCTAAGTATTGAAGCAGGAAACCAGTGATGAAAAATAATTTCAGGATTCTGAAAAAACCACATGCATATCTTCAGACCATCCTTAAAGCACCTGTAAAGTTTAAAAAAAATCGACTTAAAACTGTGGTAGGAGTTACGGGGACAAGGTACCTACTCCCTATACGCTTCTGTAGTATTAGAACTCAAAAAATGTCTAAGTTAAAAATGCGGAAAAAGTAATAAAAAATTATTTCAGGATTCTGAAAAAACATTATGTATATCTTCAGGCCATCATAAAAGCCCATGTAAAGTTTCAATAGGATAGGCCAAAAACTGTGGGAGGAGTTAAGGGGACAAGGTACCTACTCCCTATACATTTCTGTAATATTAGATCTCAAAAAATGTCTAAGTTAAAAATGTGTAAAAAGTGATAAAAAAATAATTACAGGATTCTGAAAAAACTACATATATATCTTCAGGCCATCCTAAAAGCCCATGTAAAGTTTCAAAAGGGTCGGCAAAAAACTGTGGGAGGAGTTAAGGGGACAAGGTACCTACTCCCTATACACTTCTGCAATATTAGAACTAAAAAAATGTCTAAGTTCAAAATGTGTAAAGTGATAAAAAATAATTTCAGGATTCTGAAAAAACCACGTGCATATCTTCAGACCATCCTTAAAGCACCTGTAAAGTTTCAAAAGGATCGGCTTAAAACTGTGGTAGGAGTTATGGGGACAAGGTAACTATTCCCTATACGCTTCTGTAGTATTAGAATTCAAAAAATGTCTAAGTTAAAAATGCGGAAAAAGTGATAAAAAGTTATTTCACGATTCTGAAAAAACCACATGCATATCTTCAGGCCATACTAAAAGCCCATGTAAAGTTTCAAAAGGATCGGCCAAAAACTGTGGAAGTTAAGGGGACAAGGTACCTACTTCCAATAGACCTCTGTAATATTAGAACTCAAAAGTTCAAAATGTGTAAAATGTGATAAAAAATAATTTCAGGATTCTGGAAAAACCACATGCATATCTTCAGACCATCCTTAAAGCACCTGTAACGTTTCAAAAGGATCAGACAAAAACTGTGGGAGGAGTTAAGGGGACAAGATACCTACTAAAAATTCGGCACCACACACCACGCGCCACGGAAAGCCAAAAACAGTATCCCTCCACTTTTCTTCGAAAAGGCGGGGGACAATTATTAAGCAAGATAGAAAGGAAAAATCCTAATAATATTAATCAAGATATGCAGGAAAAAAGATAGAGTGCACACAAGGCTCATTTTTGAGTATTTATAATAAGGTCAAGGCCACCAAAATCTAATCACTTCTTTCGCCCATCCTGATGATGTATCTATGCTAGTTTGGTCAAATTCCAGCCATTGGTTGAAGAGATAGTGTGCACACAAAATTTTTACTGCATTAAGAAATTTTACAAAGGGCAATAACTCCAAGAGAATGGGCCCCTAGCCCATACTTTCTCTTATGTAGGTACACCTTAATGATATAAATGTGTCACATAAGCTTTTTTCTATCAAAATTTGTGACAAAGTTTGCGGGGGGTATAATTATGATGCCACACAAACTTGTAACTCAACCAATTAAGACTGCTTGATCCAGCATACATGCCATATCTCACACTGTGAAATAAAATCTCACAGAATTTGGCCCATCTAGAAGGCAATTCCCATAAAAAAACTTCACAGAATTTTCAGACTATTTTACAACAGATTTTATGAAGAAATAAACATATGGTTTCCACAAGCTTCTTTCATGAAAGAAAAAAAAAAAGACTATATTGGGGGAGCTCCAAAGTGATATCTAAGAAAATCTCACAGAATTTTGTCAAATCTCCTTTATCTCACAGATTTTAGTCCACAGCTAATGGCATGTATGATCCAGGTTGTTGATACAAAATGACATACTGAATGACAAACCCTGCAGATGAAGATAAGCTTGCTTCTGCACCATTACAAAAACACGCCTATTCAAATATATGAAAATTTTACAACCAAAAACAGAAAATTTTCAAATAAAAAAAATCTGATATTTTTCATATTTTTGGTCAAAACATAGATTGTGGGTATTCGTTAGAACCGCCTCACCGAGGCGGTTCTAACGAGTACCCACAATCTATGTTTTTTAGCAAAATAAGAAAAACAGTGTATACCCCTATAAACCCCAGTTTTACCATATAAAATTGGGGTTTAAGGGGGTCAAAATTATAAAGGTGTGTTTTCGTGATGCAAGCCAACTGATTTGGATCTACATAGTTTGCAAAGGTAGGGCATATCCGGGTTCAGCATATCAGGGTTAAAACAGACTTGTTCTCAATTATAATTTTGTATTTCATTCTTCTGTTCAGGTGTAGATGAGGTAAGCAATAGGGGGAATTTACTATTTTTTTTTTCTTCAGAAAAGACAAGCTAATAGTAATTAGTATTATGATTTTTTGTTGTTGCAAATTTAGACATTATTATTTGACACACTACCAGACATGATTAAAATGGAAACTAACACACTACATATGTGAAAATGTAAAACAATCATCTCTAACGTGTATACAATAACAGTTTTACATGAACATTGCCAAATATGATAAATGTTCTAAAATTTCAAACAGAAAAAATATAAGAACATGTCCTATACACAGTTGACCTTCAATGACTCGAACACCGATGGCTCATTTACCATGAATGATTCAAACTCGTTTTTTATTCCCTAGGAAATTTTTTACCAATAACTCAAGAAAACAAACATTTAGGGATATTTTAGGGAAATTGCTTATTTTATCATGATAATGTATGTTGTGTGAACTCAGAATTTGTGCCTCAACAAGGCAGTGCTAATGAGTACACTCAACATACTATTCTTTTATAGAAGATCAAAAAGACATCCCTAAATTATCCTCATTTGCCTCTTGGCCTGGCGCTATGATAAACCCTCAGTGGCTCGAACTACCCATGTCTAGAACAAATTTCCATGGTCCAAAAGATGTTCACGCCATTGAAGTTTGACTGTATATTCTCATCTATGTAGCAAAGAGAAGTAACCAGTTTTGTAAAGGCAGGCAATTTAATTACACCTATTTGCAAAATATGTGATTTCCCTCAAAGATTTCTTAAGGTCTACCTTCTTGAAATTCAGATTTTACCGTTTGAATTTTTAGAGCCAAAACCTTAAAAGGGGGCATAACTCTGCATGACAAAGATCCATTCAGCATATGACAAATGAATGTTTTTTCTTATTTCCCATTAAATTAAGCTTGAAATGTCAAGTTCTATTTTCTGGAGAGAGAAAAAAAAAGGATAATGAAATGTTGTCTGCAAAAATAAATGCATCTGCTCTACAATATCCAATAGAGGCAGTGAAAATCCTGATCACCTGGCACAGACAGGTAGGCTGACATACGCCTCCACTGTTTGTATATGTATTAAGCCCCCCCCCCCCCCTTTTTTTTTGGACATGTATTGTATTAGCCTAGAAAACTTCGTGAATGAACAGGGATAAACTGAATCAAAACATTTGACTAAGGATTGGAGCAGGACAACCTAACTCATTGCATATTAGATTAGTTAAAGCTTAGCACTCTGCTGAAATTTTTAGCAGACAACACTTTGAAACATTTTTCCTATTTTTCCTGGAAAACAGGATTTAGCATCTCATGCAAATTGTATCCACTGGAGACCATTTGCATGAAATGTCAAATCCTGTTTTCTGGGAAAAACAAAGAAAAAGCATTGTCATCTGCTGAGTAAGCCCAGAGAGTGATAATGGTAAAATACCACTTATTTAACCATTCAAATCCAGCAGACAACAAACTGATATTTTGTCTCATTTTTTTCCAGAAAATAGGATTTGACATTTCCTGCAAATTGCTTCCTTCATTTTAGAGTAGATCCCTTTCAGGAAGGAGTTTGGTGTGTAGCAAAACAAACAGGAGTGTATCCAGTTCCCTTAATTCACTAACACTACAAATGTAGGGAAGTGACCACTTCTGCAAAGGGAGGCAATTTAATGGTATGTCACCAGTTTTGCAAAGGGAGGCAATTACTTCTCTGCCACTGGCAAAGTTAGGTCATAGATTCATAAATAGTACTTCACAAACACCAAAGGTTAGAAAAGATATGCAGAAAATAACACAGTCTAACAAAGCTTCATGGATACTTAGATATGCAGACCAATCTGTTTTTGGGTCTTCCATTATTAATACATACAATCAGATTCCTTATTCATATCCTCCATAGCTCCAAATAGGGGGAGCATCTAAAATTTGTTTTCCTATTTCTCCATGAAAACATATTTTGTGGGTACTCATCAGAAGTGCCTCACAATGGAAAAATAAAAACAAATATCCATACTTTCGAGTTGAAAATAAAAATTATCTTATCTTGTGCTACAATCCTCTATATGCACATTGTTTCAATTAGCACAGTACGAGTACGCATTATTCTGAGGACAATTAATTTTTAGGTTTCTCTGTGGAAAACAAATATCATCCTTACATGAGTACCCAGACTTGTCTGCATGGCTGAAACTGGGACAAGATTTTCACTTTGCCTGCAAGCTACAAGATATTCTGAAATGTAGTTTTGGAAATACAGAACAAATAAAAAACAAATAGCAGACATGGTTTGGTCAAGTCCTATTGTAAAGAATAACAAAACAGGACAAAATCCTTCACAACCCCTATAAGCAAAACTCTTATTTCCTCATATAATGTATAAGCCCAAAAGTCACGAAGAACCAGAAAATTTAATAACATCAGCTCTATATTGAAGTATGGGGAAATATTTTATAGCCTCCAAACAAGCGCTTAACAACAGCTGCTGGAATCACAAAATATTCTGACTTTTTTCTTAGCAATACATGTACAAAATGCATCAAAAACAGAAAATAGCAGATTCGGTTTGACTGAGTTTGTGTATGAACTTGAGAGAAAGTACATGGCAAAAAGTGAACTTTTTTCTATCAGATTGTATAAGATGATCTGTACCTTCAGTTAACAAATAAAAAAAAAATGTTTTACGATAGCACATCTTTTTTTTTAAATGTATATATTCTTCAAAATGCCTTAGTAAACACAGAAGAAAAATGAGACACTGTATTTACCCTGAATACTGGGAAGGCAAGCCTGAGCAATCAGGATAGTCCCTGACCAGACATCACAGAATGTGGTATCTGATCAGTCTACACTGTTTACCACTTATCCACCAGTTTTAAATGACATTAATTGGACTTGTCCAAATTTAGCACATGTTCAAATGTCCCAATATTTCAGGTCAACACTGTACTGTACTCTATATCACAAATTTGTAGAATCAGTATAACAAAGGGATATGCAACACTCTGAGGCAGCATAATCCTGCACATGCACAAAGAATCATCTGGGCCTTTCTCTCCAGTCATACATTCTATAGTATCCAATGATACTATTACTGGACAGTGGAGGTCCTAATCAATAATATTCTAATATCCAAGTATTTATGGGCACAGCAATGATTTAAGTTTAGGTTTTGCAATAAATTGTACTATCGAGTTATCAATAAAATCTTTATTGCTCAAACATATGATTCATACCAGTCTTCAGTGGAGTCTTTTAGCTATATACTTAGATGTTGTTTTCTACATCGAAATCAACACTGAAAAGGTTAAAAAAAATTGTGGTAATCTCTACAGCAAAATGGCTATGTAATAATTTTGGCAATAATAACATATTTTTTTACATTTTAGCAAGTAAAAGAGATGAACAAATTACTCCAATAGGAAATACAGTGCTTTATGTTGTAAGTTTAGTAAATAAATGAGGCATCATTTAAAGATGAACATATGAATTGCCGGACGACATTGTCACAACATCAGAAAATGTACCTTGTGTGACAAGCAAAGACTTAGATAAGCCTGCATATTTGTGCAGTCTGATCAGAATCTTCACTGGGTGCAGTCTGGATAGCCAAGGATGCACAATTTCTTCATGTGGACAATGAAGACTGATCAGACTGCATGGATGCGTAAAAGATGATTTGAGTTAATTGGATGCACGTCAGAGTAAGAGGGTATGTTTTCTCAGGTTCTGGCTCACATTGCATATGCAGACAATAAAAGGTTGAGACCAGAGCTAATTTATGTGATACAGTGATATAACTTTTTTTTTTTGTCTGAAAATACTATTTCCAAATGAAATTAAGCTGCCCCTAGTTTGCTATAAAATGCTTCTGAGGACTGTGCAATAAAGTATTATAGGAGAAAATATTGTCTAAATACGTTGTTTTCTAACAAATTAGGTCAAGGGAGGCCCAGATCAGTCTTCATACAACTCAAACAGAGGCTTTACTGTACGCTTATATTATTGTCGGATTCTGCATAATGTACTTATGAATAAAGAAGATCCTGATCAGACTGTATTCATGCACAGCCATGTCTCATCTGGGCCTTCGCTGTAAGCGTATGATGCACGGACCCTCTTCTCTTGTGTCAGCTCCCATGAAAAACAGCAGAGGCTAAGACCAGCCTATCCTTACTGTGACACTTATGTCTCTACATACATACTCACTGGAATTGCCTCTCTGAGGTGACAGACTATACAGCATGTTAAATTTAAATATTTGCAGACAATCTGATAATTTTTTCCTATCTTTCCTGAAAAAGTGGATTTAACATTTCCTTCAAATATGGTCTAAAATGAAAATTCAAGTCCAGTTTTCTGGGAAAAAAATGAAAATATATACACTTATCATCTGCTCATTTGACCTAGAGTGTGCTGATATTGTTAAATAATTTCTCAAACCTACACAAAAGCCTACTTTTATGTACATAGACACTCTCTAAATAAACCACACACCAAATTAGCACTTAGCACTCTGGGTAAAAATGTCAGCAGATGACATATTGAAATATTTTTTTTGCAGAAAACATGATTTGGCATTTAATGCAAATTGTCTCCAATAGAGACAATTGCATGAAATGTCAAAACCTGTTTTCTGGAAAATATAAGAAAAATCTTTTAAAATGTCATTTGCTGAAAATGTTTACCTCGAGTGCTAAGCTTTAAATAAGTTAAACCTGCAAAGACAAATGTTATTTCATATACAAGCAGCAATGACCCAGATGAAGAGAAAAAACCCTGGAAAGTCACGTCACGTTTGCTGCACATTGCATTAATACTTAGCTTTGTGGGTAAAAGTTTCAGCAGATCAAATTTTAAAATATTTTTCTTATTTTTCCCAGAAAATAGATATTGACATTTCATATCAAATGTCTTCTGAGGAAAAATGTCAAACCCCATTTTCTTGGAAAAATACTTCCAAATGTCATCTGCTAAAATGTTACCCAGCAAGCTAAGTGTTACTTCCACATGGCCCAGATTTTGTTCGGGCAAACACCTCCAACCACGTCACAGCTCTAGGTAAGAGGGGTTTTCAAACAATATTTTTCTTTCTTCTCACTCTCATTGCCTATAAAAGGCATTTAGTGTATTTCTAATGAGTATCTGCAATGTATAAATTTGTGCAGAAATCAGATAATTATTATTTTTTTTTTTTTTTAGATATGGCTACTTTGTGTTGGAAAACCCCTTTTAGTTGGAGATATAATGTGCAAATGCAGTCAGGTTTTCACCAACAGCATATAGAATAAGACTGGCATCTGCACTGGATGCCTAATTAAACCTTTAGCCTATTGGTAGCAAAATTAGCAGATAACATTTCAGAAATATTTCTCCCTCAAAACAGGAACAAATTTTCTGTTCATCAGGAATAGTACAAATCACCTGAAAAAAGCAAATGAAAAGATGCCCATTTTTTAGCTAAAAAATAGATGAAAATTTAACCTAATAATCCGCAGCATAATTCCAGGTGTGGTGTTTTTTCAATCAAGCAATATGGATATTTTTCTTATTCCTCTACA
Source organism: Anodontia alba (assembly GCA_964016985.1). Taxonomy (NCBI): domain Eukaryota; kingdom Metazoa; phylum Mollusca; class Bivalvia; order Lucinida; family Lucinidae; genus Anodontia; species Anodontia alba. Next base: position 61,227,245 of record OZ024823.1, on the reverse strand, counting down.
AAAACATATGTTGTGGGTACTCATTAGAAGCACCTCAATGAGGCACTTCTAATGAGTATCCACAACATATGTTTTTGTGGTGAAATAAGAAAGATACTGTCCTAATACTCCCTCTCATTTGGAGCAGACGAGAAATTAATTATTTTTAAGGTCTTCTACATCTGATTACAGGTTAAATGTCATCTGCTAATATTTGAATATAACAGGCTAAAGGTTAGTATGATCATAAAATATAAACCATTAACAATAAAATCTCTTACTGTACAATTAAGAAAACAAGCACACAGGTTGCATGGCAATCGGAACAAGACAACATGCATACTCAACTCAACAAAGGTGTGACTGAAAATGTACAGCAATAGATAATCCCTGATAAGTGAATTCTCCAGTCACCAACCGTATTTACCCTTTGTATTCAGATGCTTTCACTTCATCATAAATGTCCTTAAACCTGCACAAATCTATTTAACTATCCATTCATGTGTCTAAAAACTGCTGTGATGTTTCATCAGCATACACGGTTTAATAAGGCCTGTCTGTCTGAATACTAAGCACTTTGTATACTGGGTAAAGATTTCAGATGACATTTTGAATTTTTTTCCAGAAAACAGATTTTGACATTTAATGCAAATTGTCTCTTAAGGAGACAATTTGCATGAAATGTCAAAACCTGTTTTCTTGGAAAATATCATCAGTTTGTCATCCACTGAATTAGCCCAGAGACTGGTACAGTTTAAGCTGACAATGGGATTCCACCGACCCAGAACAGATTTACAATAATATCAAGGTCACAATACAGAGAAAACAGTGTCCAAAACAATATCCTCACCAGACTGTGGATGCAAAGGCTTAGCTGAACCTCTGAAAGAACAAACTGGTCAAAATGGTGCTATGAGAAAGGAAGAGGAGAAAGGAAAAACTGGTCAAATATCATCAGTTACAGCATCATATCCCCTGGTTTTGTATATTCACAATGTAAACTGAAAGCAGTCACAAGACCCACTTTTGCATCTACCAAATGCAACCTCCCTTCTTTTAGCAGAAGAAGAAATCTATGTACAACTTACAAAGTACAGTGAACCCTCGTTACAACGACGGCATTTCTTCCCAAAGATGTTGCCATTAAACTGAATTTGCTGTTGTAAAGAATCCTTAATTAGCAAAATGATATGTAAGAAAGATCTTGTTTTATTCTTGTTTCCTCATAGAACATATGTTTTGGATATTTGTTAGAATAGCCTCAGTGAGGCGATTCTAACAAATATCCAAAACAGATGTTCCTTTAACTTTAATGCAATATTCTTGCATAATTTTCTCATCAGTTGTCACTTCTTGAGCGAATTGTCATTGTAACGAATTTTGTCGTTGTATTGAGTGTCGGTTGACTGATTGATTGTGTTGGGGTTTAACGACACGTCAACCCTTGTGGGTCATTTTGTGTTGTCTCCCAGAGAAAGGGAGAAAGGAGATAGAAGAGATAGTAGAAGAGATGAAAGAGAGAGACAGGGAAGAAAGAGAAACAGAAATGAAAGTGAAGAAATAGAAGAAATAAAAAGATTGAGTGTCGTTATAAAGAGGGTTGACTGTATACTGGCACCTCTTTATTAGGTGGCCTTCATAAGATGCTTTCAGATATAAAACAGTTTAAACGTAGGTGAAAAAAATAATAAGTTGCTGACTAATCCTATGAGTTGCCTCTGTGTTCCCAAAGCTCTAGATAAGAGGTACATCCAGATAAATGAGACACAACATGAGAAGACGTACCTTCTGACATGTGTGCCCTACAAAGACTCAAACAACCTGCCCTTATGTGCGGTCTTATCAGAGTCTTTAATGCTGGCATGAAGAAACTGCATCCTTGGCTATCCAAAAAATGTGCACAGTGCAGATTCTGATCAGACTGTGTGAATATGCAGGCTGATTTGAATCTGCTGGGTGAATATGTCCAAAAGTGTTTTCTGATGTTGTGGCTCAAAATTTTTCTTTTATCTAAAATGACACAAACATTGTGGGAACTCAATGAGGCATTTCTAATAGATTTTCTAATACAATAAACTTTCATGGAAAATAAGTGAAAGTGTTATTCTGTTCTGACTGAAAAAGCACCTTATCTGGGTCTAGGACTCACTCAATCTGAACTCTTTGTGAAACTTATTTTTGACAAAAGACACTGGCCCTTGGATTGACATTTTAAACAATAATTATAGGAGACAGAGGACAAATACAAAAATCACAGTTGTGTATTTACTACTAGACAAAGTGCCCAGTGGGGCACGTATACCCCCGACCAGCGCTACCGCCAATTTTTAAAGAGCACAAAATATGTAGCTTTGACTCTGGAGATGGCAGTTATATGCTTTATGTTATAACACTGAAAAACTTCAATCACACATAATATGAAGCCCTTGACCTTAAAGATCAGGCACAGGTGAAGGGATTGAGCTTAATAAAACTTTAGCCCTATAACTATCACCATATACTAGTGAAATCAATCAGTCTTTATAATATAAGCAAAAATGACATTTGTATGAAAAGTCTGTGACCTTGACTTAAAAGCCATGCCCCAGCTTGGGGATGGTGCCGAGAAAAACTTTAGACCTATATATACCATCATGCTTAATATTAATGAAACCAACAAAAGGGTCTTCATAATATAGCTATACAAATTTTAATGAAAATTTTAAGGTCACCTGCCTACTCAATGCCCTCTACATATCGGTAAAGTATCACAAAAATATCTTAAAGAATTTTTAGAGTTATTGCCCACACAAGATTTAGATAACCAAGGGAGAAAACTGCAGAATGGAGTCAGAAAGTCATTCTTGAATGTGATATGCCTACTCAATGTCCTATACATACTGGTGAAGTATCATGAAAATATCTTAACATTTTAAAGTTATGGTTTGCACAAATTTTTTACAATTCTGGAGACAAGGGGAGATAACTCATGGACCAAGTCAGTTAGAGTTGTACCTGACACCCTACCAAATGCCCTCTACAACCTGACAGTTTCCTGAAAATAGCTCAAAGGGTAGTCAGGAGTTATGGGGTGCACAATAATGCATTTATGGACAGACAGATGGATGGATGGATGAATGGATGAATTCCATGCTGATAGCTATATCCCCTAAACCTCTCGGTAAGAGGATAACGAAATTCAACAAAAGGTCTTGATGGTATAGCTATATAAACTTAGATGCAATTTTTTTTACTTTTATATGAAATTTCTGTGACCTTGACCTCAAGGTCATACCGTGGGATGGGGATGATGCTGAGTAAAACTCTAGACCTATATCTACATGTACCAACATGTCAAATATAGATGAAATTCCTCAAAGGGTCTTGATGGTATAGCTATATAAACTTAAACACAAAAAATTCTGACTTTTTTTATAAAAATTCTAAGTCTGTGACCTTGACCCCAAGGGTCACCCCCGGGGTGGGGATGGTGCTGATAAAAACTTTAGACCTATATCTACCATCATGCCAAATATGAATGAAATCCATCAAAGGGTCTTCAAAATATGAGGTCTTATAAACTTTAACACAAAAACTTTGACCCAAAGACAAAAATAAAAGTATGAACAAAAAAATGCTTCAAAGGACGGACGGACAGACGAACAGATTTCTTGCTGATAGCTATATCTGCTCAACCGTTCAGTTAGGGGATAATGAAATTTAATAAAAGGTCTTGATGATATGGCTATCTAAACTTAAATGCAAAAATTTTTACTTTTATATGAAAATTCTAATTTGTGACCTTGACCTCGGTCACACCCGTGTGGGGATCATGCGGAGTATGACACTAGGCCAATATCTACCAACATGTCAAATATGAATGAAATTCCTAAAGGGTCTTGATGATATGGCTATATAAACTTAAACACAAAAAACTTTGACTTTTTTATGAAAATTCTAAGTCCGTGACCTTGACCCCAAGGTCACCCCCGGGGTGGGGATGGTGCTGATAAAAACTTAAGACCTATATCTACCATCATGCCAAATATGAATGAAATCCATCAAAGGGTCTTCAATGGGTTCTTATAAACTTTAACGCAAAAACTTCGACCCTAAGACAGAAATAAAGTATAAACGAATAATACTTCAACGGACTGATGGACAGACAAACAGATTCCTTGCTGATAGCTACATCAGCTTATCCTTTCAGTTAGGGGATAATGAAATTTAATAAAAGGTCTTGATAATATAGCTATATAAACTTAAACGCAAAATTTTTTACTTTTATTTGAAAATTCTAAGTTTGTGACCTTGACCTCGGTCACATCCAGGGTGGGGATCATGCTGAGTAAGAAGCTAGGCCGATATCTAGCAACATGTCAAATATAAATGAAATTCCTCAAGGGTCTTGATGATATAGCTATATAAACTTAAACACAAAAAACTTTGACTTTTTTCACGAAAATTCTAAGTCCGTGACCTTGACCCCAAGGTCACCCCCCGAGTGGGGATGGTGCCGATAAAAACTTTAGACCTATATCTACCATCATGCCATATATGAACGAAATCCATCAAAGGGTCTTCAAAATATGAGGTCTTATAAACTTTAACACAAAAACTTTGACCCTGTGACTTTTTTATGAAAATTTTAAGTCCGTGACCTTGACCCCAAGGTCACCCCCTGGGTGGGAATGGTGCTGATAAAAACTTTAGACCTATATCTACCATCATGCCATATATGAATGAAATCCATCAAAGGGTGGGGGGGGTCTTCAAAATATGAGGTCTTATGAACTTTAACACAAAAACTTTGACCCTGTGACTTTATGAAAATTCTAAGTCAGTGACCTCGACCCCAAGGTCACCCTCGGGGTGGGGATGGTGCTGATAAAAACTTTAGACCTATATCTACCATCATGCCAAATATAAACGAAATCCATCAAAGGGTCTTCAAAATATGAGGTCTTATAAACTTTAACACAAAAACTTTGACCCTGTGATGGAAAGACGAACGAACGAACGTACGAATGGAAAAGCGAAAACTATATACCCCCACATACTTCTTATGTCGGGGGTATAATTAAAAAAAAACAATAAAAAAAAATCAAAGAAATTTCAACCAAAATATAATACTTTATACCATACCAAATACCACTCTGAACCATAAAGTAACTTGTAAATGAGCATATCACGGAAAAGACCTTGATGACTATCCATTTCACGATCAGCTTTTATCTTGCTGCTTGAGAATTTTTCCTTTAACCTGCTGAATTTAAGGTTAATGGATATATCCAAAAGATTTTGTAGAGGGAGACAAGTTTTGCAGATAGGATGTTGTCTCTAGTATTTGAAACCTCTCAAAATAGTGGCAACTCTTATTAAATAAAAGGAATGCAACCAGAGCATGTAATTTTTTTAAGGGTAGCCCACAATCAGAATGTAGACAGATATTTCAAAGTCAGAATCATTTCCAAAAAGAATGCCAGCAGATGAAATTTTAAAATATTTTACATATCCCAGAAAATAGGGCCTGCAGTTTCATTAAACATGTCCTTCTGGGATGAATAAAATGAAATGTCAAGTCCTTTCTTCTTGGACAGTAAGAAACAATCAGTAATGTGTCATATGCTGATTGAGAGGAATGAATACTCTTTCAAGGGAAGTAACTGTAAAAACTGCTTTTGCCTCCTTCTACAAAGGGGTCTACTCTAAAAGGAAAGAATTTGCTCCCCTTTGGGAGAAAATTCTTTCCTTTTAGACCCTAAGGGATCAAGTTCTTTCCTTTTAGAGTAGACCCTTTTTCAGAAGGGCTTAGCGCAAAGGAAGGCAAGTCACAAAAGTTACCTCCCTTATAACAAGAGGCCCACGGGCCACGGGTTGCTCACCTGAATGACATAGCCACTGCAGATATGCAGATGTTATGCAACATTCTTCCAATCCTGTCATCGCAACTAATGAAACAAGAGCTGTCGTAGGACAGCGTAGCTCGCCTGCTGGGTACATTTTATATTGTAACATTTTTATCATTAAGAAAATCAAAATGAAATAATCTATGAAATAATTTTCAAGTTATATGGCGAAATCATTCAACCATATAATATAGGTCACACTGACCTAGATGTATTTGTATGTAAATCATTTTGTCACATAGATATAATAATCCAGGTATGACAATTCTCCATGAAATAGTAATAAAAATAAAAGGCAAAATTACTGAAGCATGAAATATAGGTCATAATGACCTAGATATAGTAAGTGGTCATTCATTGGGTCACATGGAACTAATATCCCAGGTGTGACATTTATACAACAAATAGTATTCAAGATATAAGGCAAAATCACTGAACCATGAAATATAGGTCACACCAACAGAGATATATTTTGACGTCAATAATCGGGTCACAAGGAACTAATATCCCAGGCATGACATTTATCCAACAAAAAGTATTCAAGATATAAGGCAAAATCACTAAACCATGCAATATAGGTCACAATGACCTAGATATAGTAAGTGGTCATTCATTGGGTCACATGGAAGTAATATCCCAGGTGTGACATTTATCCAACAAATAGTATTCAAGATATAAGGCAAAATCACTGAACCATGAAATATAGGTCACAATGACCTAGATATAGTAAGTGGTCATTCATTGGGTCACATGGAACTAATATCCCAGGTGTGACATTTATCCAACAAATAGTATTCAAGATATGGCAAAATCACTGAACCATGAAATATAGGTCACAATGACCTAGATATAGTAAGTGGTCATTCATTGGGTCACATGGAAGAAATATCCCAGGTGTGATATTTAACCAACAAATAGTATTCAAGATATAAGGCAAAATCACTGAACCATGAAATATAGGTCACAATGACCTAGATATAGTAAGTGGTCATTCATTGGGTCACATGGAAGTAATATCCCAGGTGTGACATTTAACCAACAAATAGTATTCAAGATATAAGGCAAAATCACTGAAGCATGAAATATAGGTCACAATGACCTAGATATAGTAAGTGGTCATTCATTGGGTCACATGGAACTAATATCCCAGGTGTGACATTTATCCAACAAATAGTATTCAAGATATAAAGCAAAATCACTGGACCGTGAAATCTAGGTCACAATGACCTAGATATAGTAAGTGGTCATTCATTGGGTCACATGGAAGTAATATCCCAGGTGTGACATTTATCCAACAAATAGTATTCAAGATATAAGGCAAAATCACTGAACCATGAAATATAGGTCACAATGACCTAGATATAGTAAGTGGTCATTCATTGGGTCACATGGAACTAATATCCCAGGTGTGACATTTATCCAACAAAAAGTATTCAAGATATGGCAAAATCACTGAACCATGAAATATAGGTCACAATGACCTAGATATAGTAAATGGTCATTCATTGGGTCACATGGAAGTAATATCCCAGGTGTGACATTTAACCAACAAATAGTATTCAAGATATAAGGCAAAATCACTGAACCATGAAATATAGGTCACAATGACCTAGATATAGTAAGTGGTCATTCATTGGGTCACATGGAAGTAATATACCAGGTGTGACATTTAACCAACAAATAGTATTCAAGATATAAGGCAAAATCACTGAAGCATGAAATATAGGTCACAATGACCTAGATATAGTAAGTGATCATTCATTGGGTCACATGGAACTAATATCCCAGGTGTGACATTTATCCAACAAATAGTATTCAAGATATAAGGCAAAATCACTGGACCGTGAAATCTAGGTGACCTGGACCGTAAAATGTAGGTCACCATGACCTTCACTCTCTTACACTTAAACCGATGTCACATAGTTAGCTGATGTATAACCAGTTGTGTCTATAACCTGTTGGCATATAAGATTTTACAAATGTGTCCTAGATTTTGACCCCTAGCCCCACCCCAAGGCCCACCCTGAGGTATGAACCCAGGGGTATGTTCTTTTGGAATCTCAGAAGACTCGTCCAGGTACCCAAATTCTAAATATGAATGCTCTATGAGGAGTGAAAGTCAAGATATAAGAATTTGAAAAACTTTAACACAGTATTACAAAGGTGTCCTAGATTCTGACCCCTAGCCCCACCCAGGGGCATGAACCCAGGGGTTTATTCTCTTGGAATCTCAGAAGACCCTCCAAGGTACCTAAGTTCCAAATTTGATGCCTCTGTGAGGAGTGACTGTTGAGATATAAGCATTTGAAAAACTTTAACGCAGTGTGACCGGAACGGGAACGGGAACGCAAACGCAAACGTGGACGACCGGGGTGACTACAATAGCTCTCCTTGTACTTCGTACAGGCGAGCTAAAAAATCATCCTTCTTAATTTTGAAGAAGAATATTATATATGGCATGACAGTCAATGGAGCATGATCATTTGAACAAACTCTCAACCACATTTCAACAGTAGGATCAATGTGAAATTTGGAGGTAATTGGCTAAGTGCTTTCTGAAGAATCATGATTTTATACATGTAAACAGCACAGTGGCAGGGAAATATAATAAACATAAACAAGATGGCAGCCATCTTGGATTTCCAATCAGAATGATTTTAGCTACTGTTGATCTACAAGTCACCTCGATACTTCTAATGAACTTTGAGTCAATTACCCTTTAGGTTCAGGAGAAAAAGTTCAAAACAAGACTTTCAAGATGGCTGCCATAGCTGCAATTTGGGATTTCCTATCACAACGATTTAAGCTATTTTTGATCTACGTCACCCCGATGCTTCCTACCAAGTTTCAAGTCAACTGGCCTTTCAGTTCAGAAGAAGAAGGAAAAAACAGATTTTCAAGATGGCCGCCATCTTGGGTTTCTGATCGGAATGATTTTAGCTATTTTTATATCTACAAGTCATCCCGATCCTTCCTACCAATTTTCAAATCAACTGGCCCTTTGGTTCAGGAAAATAAGCAAAAAAAAGAGTTTCAAGATGGCCGTGATGGCCGTGGCGGCCATCTTGGATTTCCGATCCAAACAATTTAAACTATTTTAGATCTTCAAGCCTTTCAGTTCAAAAGAAGAAGCGAAAAATAGATTTTCAAGATGGCCGCCATCTTGGATTTCCGATTGGAACGATTTTAGCTACTTTTGATCTACAGGTCACCCTGATGCTTCATACTTAGTTTCGAGTCAATTGGCATTTGGGGTTAGGAGAAGAAGCGAAAAATAGATTTTCAAGATGGCCATGGCAGCCATCTTGGATTTACAATCGGCACGATATTAGCTATTTTTGATCTGCAAGTCACACCGATGCTTCCTAGTAAGTTTGGAGTCAATTGGCTTTCGGTTCAAGAGAAGCAAAAAAAAGATTTTCAAGATGGCCTGCCTTTGTGGCCATCTTGGATTTCAGATCGGCACGATTTTAGCTATTTTTGATCTACAAGTCACCCCAATGCTTCCTAGCAAGTTTGGAGTCAATTGGCCTTTCAGTTCAGGAGAAAAAGCCAAAAATAGATTTTCAAGATGGCCGCCATGGCAGCCATCTTGGATTTCCGATCGGCACAATTTTAGCTATTGTTGATCAACAAGTCACCCCGATGCTTCCAACCAAGTTTGGAGTCTATTGGCCTTTCAGTTCAGGAGAAGAAGCGAAAAATAGATTTTCAAGATGGTGGCCATGGCGGCCATCTTGGATTTCTGATCGGAACGATTTTAGCTATTTTTGATCTACAAGTCACCCGATGCTTCCTACCAAGTATACAGTCAATTGGCCCAGGGGTGTAGGAGTAGGCGGCTTTTAAAGTAATTGTTGATGCCGCACGACGGACGACGGACATTGACTGACCATAATAGATCACCATGAGCACTTCATGCTCAGGTGAGCTAAAAATGGTGAAACATTTACCAAGTGTATCCAGCTTCCTTAATCCTACAGAGTGCTAATGGTTAACAGATGTACTCCTCCCACTAAATACGATCTGGCAGACCTCATAAATTATTCTTTGTCTGAGTTGAGTTTTATGGCCCAGTCAACACTGTCAAGGTCATGTCAAGCCGGTCAGTTGAACTACATGTACTCATACTTTTCTTGGTCAGGCTTAATCCTCTATGTGGTTAACCAATATTTGTGCAAATAATTTCACTAATAACTGAAAACTGCCTTTCTTGAATCGTGGAAAGGGGACAATGGCCGTAGAAATGATTTCATGATCAATCTCCACTAAAGTTATTAAGCCAAGACAGGATATAGTTGGTATTTTTACCAATTTCATCAACTGTTGTGACTTCTTGTTTACTTCCCTAAGAAAATACTACAAGCCATTTCTGAAAACGTGTCTACTCTAGAAGGGAAGAGTTTTCCTCCAGGGGGTGGGAGGGAGCAAATTCTTTTCTTTTAGAGATGACATTTCAGGAGGCAAAATCAATTCTGACAGAGAGTAACATCCCTGACAGTGTATCTATTCCACTTAAATAATGATAATTATTGTGTGCAGAAGGACAAAACAGGTTAACTGAATCAAACAAAACAAAAACATGAAAGAAGCACTTACAAAACAATCTATATCTTATTTACCACAAATATTCGGACACCTGCATAGCTACAGATAAGAGGGGGTATCCACATAGTATTTTTCTTATTTCTCCACGTGGGCCTCTTGTTCTTATTTCTCGATGAAAACATATGTTGTGGGTACTCATTAGAAGCGCCTCGGCAAGGCGCTTCTAATGAGTACCCACAACATATGTTTTCCTGGAGAAAGAAGAAAGATATCAGCATTTTTCAGATGAAAAAAGCTCCATATCTGTTGCTATGCACCTGTACTCCTTACTACAACCATGCTACAAGAGCTCCGCCAAGCGGGGCATTATACGCCCGTGGCAAGTAAAAAGATGTAGCACAAAAACTGGCTCCTGTATAATCCTGTGCTCCGGATATAAACTGTAAGTGGAATTACAAAAAAAAAAAAAATTAAAAGAATTTCATTGGGGCATATCTCTGCTGATATTTGGTGAACTGTAACCTAAGCGACCAAGCTGGCCCAGGAATTAAGGAAGAAGTGACTTCTCCCTCCTGGGAAAATAGGGAGAAGTTTGCTGCTTCTAGGGAGAAGTGCTTTCTGACAGAGGACACACCACAGAAGCATGACTATATTATAAGCTCATATGAGCCTTTGGCTGATTTGGTTTTCCTATACTTCAATATCGGACCAACCAATAACAAAACAAAAATAAACAACCAAAAAAAAAAAAAAAAAAAAAAAAAAAAAAAAATGCTGCAAGAAATTTTTTTGTAAACCTTTAACTTGTTTAATACTGATTTTATTTTTGTTCTTCAAGAGAGCCAAATCAGAAGAGTATTAAAAAAAAAAAAAAAAAAAAATCCAAAAAGAATTATGTATTCATAAAAATTTAATAATGGCAACCTTTCCTTGCAAATCTAATAAAAGAAAAAAAAAAAAAAAAAAAAAAAAAAATAATCAATATCTTGCCCATATGACCAAAACTTTAGTTATTTGCAAAAAATATACCTATTATAAAATAAAATTTAAAATAAATAATACGCTGCAAAAAATTTACAAAACTTTTCAAAGGGGCATAAATCTACAAATATTTGGTGCACTGTAACCTCAAAATCATATGTGTCGCTCCACATCATTGTGTAACTATTTATGACGTTTCAGCTTGATCGGATGTAAACTATAGAAGGATTTAGCCAGAAACAAAAAATTAATAGCAATTAATAGAAATTTTCAACGGGGTTTAACTCTGCTAATATTTGGTGGACTGTAACCTTGAAACAATATGCGCTGAAAAGAAAAGTTTACTGAAATTTTCAAAGGGGCATAACTCTGCTAATGTTTGGTGGACTATAACCGCGAAATAATATGCGCTGCACCACATCAAGGTCTAACTGTACATGACGTTTCAGCTTGATTGGCTGTAAACTGTAGGAGGATTTAGCCAGAAACGAAAATTAATAGAAATCTTCAAAGGGGTATAACTCTGCTAATATTTGGTGGACTGTAACCTTGAAATAATATGCGCTGCTCCACATCATGGTCTAACTACAACTCAGCTTGATCGGATGTAAACTGTATGAGGAGTTAGCCGGAAACGAAAAGTCAACTGAAATTTTCAAAAGGGCATAACTCTGCTAATATTTGGTGGACTGTAACCTCGAAACAATATGCGCTGCTCCACATCATGGTCTAACTATACATGAAGTTTCAGCTTGATTGGATGTAAAATGTAGGAGAAGTTAACCGGAAATGAAAAGTTTACAGAAATTTTCTAAGGGGCATAACTCACATCATGCGCCACATCATGGTCTAACTATAAACCAAGTTTCAGCTTGATCGGATGTAAACTGTAGGAGGAGTTAGCCAGAAATGAAAAAGTTTACTGACGGACAGATGCCATACCCCGTAACCTAATACGTCCCGTTTTTCAAATGGGCGTATAAAAATTTGAACCAGACCATTTTATGTGTCTAAAAACTGCTGGATGAGCTGGAAACAGTGTAGATCCTGATCAGATGCCACAGAATGTGTTATCTGGTCTGTGTCTACATTGTTTGCCAACTCCTCTCTACACCAATACTTCGGGTAAATACAGTACATGTATATAGCAAACATATTTTATTGAGGCATTTTAATCAGTATAAAAACTTGCACAATGATTTTAAAGGAAGCAAAATACACAATGATAATATTGACATCATGAACCAAGCACACAGGCATGGAATATTTTGAAGCAGTATTTAAATAATATACATAGCAACAGATTAGGTACTTTTTTCATCCAAAAACTGCTGATATCTTTCTTATTTCTCAATGAAAACATATGTTGTGGGTACTCATTAGAAGCGCCTCGCCGAGGCGCTTCTAATGAGTACCCACAACATATGTTTTCGTCGAGAAATAAGAAAAATATTATGTGGATACCCCCTCTTATCTGTAGCTATGAATTATTATTATGGTATATTTGTCAGTACAGTATCTGAGCTTACAAATCAGAACCTCAAATTTTTAGACTTAAACCTTAAAGTGCTAAGCAAATTGTAGCCGACAACAATCGTAACCTTTTTTTTTATTATTTTCACAGAAAATAGGACTTGGTATTACATTAGAATCATCTGCCAGGCTAGGCAGATGATTCACATGAAATGTTGAGCTTTATTTTCTCTGATAAAGAAAAAGAAATGTCATCTGCTGCAATTGTGATTAGCACTTGGAGAGTTAAGTTTCAGTTCTATGAAAATGGTGTATTATGAATGAAATTGCTTTAACCGAACACACCGTATAAATACATGTACATCAATGAATAATACTTATCATGCTAAAGAAATATTGGGCAATCTTCTCCATAATCTATCTTTTAACATTTAAAGAGTCAGTTACAATGACATTCTGATTCTTTTTATTTTTCAGACAAAGTCTTGATATTTCGTGTGAATCATCTGCCTAGCAGACTATTCACATGAAATATCAAGCCTTAATCTCTCTGAAAAATGAAAACAGAATTACTTGAGAAAGCTGACTACTACTGCTTTAACTTTTACACTCTCTGGGCTAATTCAGCAGACAAAAAATTGGTGATATTTTTCTTGTTTTTTTTTCCCATAAGACAGGATTTGACATCATGCTAATTGTCTGCATTGTCTCCCATTTGCATGAAATGTAAAATCCCATTTCTGGGGAAAATAAGAAAAAATATTTCAGGATGTCATCTAAAAAATTTACCTGGCTTTCCCACTTCCAAATTATTTTCTATAATAGTAACACACCCCCACCCCCCACAAACCCCCACCCCCGACAAGTGAAAAACAAGGTAAATATTTCCATGTCAAGAGTAACTAACCTTGAAGGTACATTTATTCCCCTTAATCAAAACACATTTATCCTTAATTGTATATCCTCAAGCTTTGTTCATGATCACTCAGTCCATACCCAAGAACAGACATCACAGTCAATATTTTCATATCACTAACTATATCCAGGGTTTTATCATAAAAACAGAAGACCTGCCACACACCCACACACAAACACTGTCATCCCTAAGTGCAAGCTTATACCAAGTATCATCATTGGAGCCTTTGTAGTTCTTGTGAAATGAACTTGATTGAACATTAGGGTCGAAGTTAGGTGTTGACGCAAATGTTGACAGATTGACGTATGTATGGATGAATGAGTAGATGGATGGAAAACCGGATCGCTAAATCACGCCATGCTAAAAGCAGGCATGACAAAAATGCAAAAGAGTAATCAAAACCAAATAATTGCAAGCTTTATGTTTTCACTCTTCTGAGATACATACATCAATTAATCCATTCAGAGACAAGCGGCAAATATTACTGCTCTGACCTGTACAGTCATATTGTCTTCTTTACTGGAAGTATGTGAATTAATTTTTCCTCAATCATATACTATGCATAAGTGCAGGGCATGGGGAAGGTACACTGGAAATTTGACATTAGTGTAGACAAGATCATGTCACAGACAGATGGACAGAGATAATATCCCCACTTTTTCTAAAAAAAAATGAGGGGATAATAATCTTAACTTATCACTTCATAACTACCTTAATATGTGGAGCTATGGTCTATCAGGTTTATTATAATCAACTTAAGTGATTTGAATACTTTGGATGAAACTTTATAGAATAATTCTCCAAATTTTGTAGTTTGCAACACATAGTCTTGTTTCTTATCAATTGATTATCACAGATCAATTAGAATTATTTAGTTCTCTTAAGACTAGCAATAGGTTTCATCAGGTCAACAAATGGAACACTTTGTGGGTGGAGGAACCAAACATTATACCATGTTCTGTATTTACATAGCTACTGATAATGGGACGTAGCTCCAGTTTAGAGGGGTATCCTGATAAATTGTGTTCTAATTTCTCCACGAAAACATACGTTTGTAGAAGTGCCCCTGCCAGGTGCTTCTAACATGCTGCCATAGAGTAATAATTAAAAAAAATATAAATACTTTTTATAGAAAACAGTGCCTTATCTGGAGTAATGAGGGAGTAATAATTTTTTTTTTATTATTATTTTTGCACCAAAACATATGTTGGGTACTCACTGGAATCACCTCAGGGAAAACCACAATAAATCTTCTGGCGTAATTATAATAAAAAATTATCCTAAATTATCACCTCAATTAGAGCTATAATTTACCTAGGATCTGGGCATCCAAGTTGTCGCAACTTGCCCATACAATAATGGACCCCTGCATAAATTGTACAAACATACACTATAATAAACAGACATGGTAAATTTCCTAAAATTTAAAACACTTGATTCCATGCATTTTTTGCCCTAAATTTTGTTTTTTATGCTGTTTCTTAAAATACTTGGTGGAATGACAGAGTATTCCCTGATCAGACTCAGAAGCAGTCAGATCTGGGTCTGCACTGTTTGCTTATGCCATCTTATTGCAATAAATTTTAGGACATTTACCATAAAGGCTCTAACTACATCATCCACTCATACAGGAACATCCCCAGTCTTCACCATGCAAAGAATGAGATAATATTAGTTCTATCTCATTAACATTTAGAACTCTCTATATATTAATCACTCTTCAATAAAAAAAACAAAAACATGTAGGTTCTAGCAATTCATGGATTCCAAACTACGCTAACGAAATCTTAACCGGGCCACGCCATGCGAAAACGTGTCTTCCGGCACATGCAGACAGCAAAGGCCTAGATCAGCCTGTGCATATATGGTCTGATCAGGGTCTTCCTGTCCACTAACAGAATCATTGGATGAATGGAGAGTAAAGGTCCGGATGATACTTTGCACATGTGAAGGATAATCTGAATCTGTACATGTTCAAAGGCACGTTTTTGCTTGACACAACCCAACTATCAACACATATACAAAGAAAAAATTGCATTACAGAGTGCAACATACTGACATAGCAGTCAACATACAAAAACAATACAGATGAAGCACACTATGAAATAACCAGTCTCTAACCCTTATAATGCCAGTCACAAGAGCAGATGACATTCTTTAACCTTTACCACTCTATGGACAAAGTCAGCAGACAACAAACTGATAATAGTTTACCTATTTTTCCCAGGAAACAGAAGTTGAAATTTTATGCAAAATGTCTCCTATTGGAGACACCCTTGCATTAAATGTCAAAACCTGTTTTCTGGGAAAAATAAGAAAAATATTTCAATATGTCTTCTGCTGAAAGTTTTACCCAGAGTGCTAAGCGTTAAATATTTGGGTTTTTCTTTTCCTAGCAAATAAAGCTTTACATTTCAAATGAATTGTTTGCCAAGCAGAAAATATGTCAGAAAAAAGTTTGCCAGAATTTGGAATTGTGCTTGTGTAACAAAGATGCTAGGAAGACCACACACGTTGTGGCACAGTGGATTAATCAATGTGATCAAGTCTGGACTAAAATATGCCTAAACTGCACAGGACAAAACCACGTGTCCACACTGGTCGGCATTTCATCGTTCATATACTTAGAGAATGTACCGTATTTACCCAATACAGACAGCCCCAGCTGTTTGCAGAGACATGCTTAGAAAGAAGAAGTCTGATCAGGGTCTGTACTGTTTGCCGCTCACCTGGGACTTTTTGGATACATAACTAGGTAGTCAAGTGAACATTTAAATTTTGGTAGAAGCACAGTAATGAGTTAAAGTGTCTGAAATTTTAACCTTTATCATTCTTTGGACTAGTTCAGAAGATGACAAACTGGACAGACAACAAATGTTTTCTTATTTTTCCCAGAAATTAAACTTTCTGCAGAAATTTTTACCCAGCATTCTAAGCGTTAAGGTAATTATGCAGGTTTTCTCATAGCATGTCTCAAATGACTTTCTCACAACAAAATTACTGTGCATATTAAGGAAAATGGATACACTTCAAGGGAAGCAACTCTGTCAATTTGTTTTTGCCTTCCTTTTGAAAAGTGGTCTAATCTAAAAGCAAAGAATTTGCTCTTTTTCCCTCTGGGTGCAAATTCCTTCGCTCCTTTCTCCCTTTGAGAGAAAATTCCTTCCTTTTTATAGTAGACCCCTTTTCATAAGGGGTTTGATGTGCAGGACAGGAAAAAGAAATTCACAAAAGTTGTCTCCCATGTAAAAAGGGCAGAAAATCTGCCAAGTGTATCAAGTCCCCTTACTGTCTATATTAATCTGAATCATGATAACATTGAGAAAACAATCTTTCAAATCACTCATCATTGATCTGAGGTATTTAGAAACAATCAAATCTGTCAACCCTTAATGCACTAATCACAATGGAATAGTTGGTGTTTGGGATTATTTTTCTTGTTTCTCCATAAAAATATATGTTGTGTGTACTCATTAGAAGCATATGTTTTAATGGAGAACTAGAGAAAAATATCCAAGAATTATCATCACTCCTCCTTAACACTTCCTCTGTGTATAATGTATCTACACAAGTAGCTCATAATTTGTGACAGATGAAAACTGTGATAGATCTAATTTTCATCTTTCCCCTAAAATCATTTTTTTAACATTTTAACTGGAACATTCTGTTTTAATCTAATAATAGCAATTTCTAAAATATAAGACTCTAACCCTTTTTCATTAAATTTATGAAAATGTTAAGAATAATTTTTCATTCCTGATAAATCACTATCTATATGCAAAAAAAAAAAAAAAAAAAAAAAAAATGAACATTCTTAATACTAAATAGGTAATTTGATTTGCCAAAGAAATGACACTCAAATACATCTCTATGCAAAGCATTTCAAAAAACAGGCATGTTGTTATTTGTCTACCTGCCAAATTGTAAATTTTCATTTTTAGCAAAAATTATATTCAAAAAGTATTCAAAGGCTTATATATAAAATTTGTATAATGATTTTAACTTAACTACTCATAGCTACAGACAGGCACTTTTTTCAACCAAAATGTACTGATATTTTTCTTTCTTTTTTTTTCGGCAAAAACATACATTGCTGGTACTCATTACTGATACTTGCCAAAGCACTTCTAATGAACACCCACATTTTTTTCAGTGGAGAAATAAGAAAAATATGTGGATACCCTCTCTTAACTGGAGCTATGCTACTTCAAATTCAAAATATGGTGGCAACTTCAAAGCACAAGGAAATAATTTTCAAGCACATCTCTATATATGTTGTGTCCCATCATAGTCTAAGCAAACTCCCACATTTCTCATCAACTAGGTAATATCATTCCAAAGCATACACATTGTATGTCAGAAGGTTTTAACCATCTCCAGTTGAATGCATCACCCCAATAGCTTGTGACAGACTTCCTTTTTACATACAAAAAAAAAACGGACTGGTTCCAAATTGGCACACTGGTCTGCTGTGTGAAGTGCACATAATTCTAGACCAGTCACTGTGTGCAGAATCTTGCCAGGTATAGTATACCAAATTCTTAATTGGTATTACAGACTTAATTGGAATACAGACTCCAAGATCTTTGTACACTAATCACTTGTCTGGTTAGTGTGCACAGACTCCTTGACTAGTTACATATACTGTCTACAGAATCCTTGAAGGGTAACCTGTAATAATTTCTTGACTATACTGTATACAAATTCCTTGACCAGTAGTATGAATTCCAAACAGTTCCTTAAACTGGTAACCATATACAGATTCCAAGACTGGTTACTATACAAAATCCTTGACTGGTAGCTGTATGCAGAAGTTTTGACTTGTTATTACTGAACTAAGGTTCTAATTCAACGTTATACTGGTGTACTGCGTCCAGATTCTAAACAACTACCATTGCTGCTACCTACAAGTAGAAAATGCAAGAAAATTATAGGAAAAAAAAAGATTAATTATTTTGAATATTTTCTTATTTTTTTGCAGGAAAACAATAGTTCAATTCTTTATGACAACAGTCCAGATGGCTATTTTAAATAAAGCAATGCAATAGAAAGGACATCAATAAAACATTAAAAGCAAAACCAATGCAAATATTTTGAAGTACTTACCTTTCACTCAAAGGTCATAGGTGGGTTGTTCATAAATGAAAAGACCTGTTGCTTCAAATCACAAACACAAATATCAAAGCTGCAGCTGGGCATAAAGAAAAATGTTCTATGGATTTGTAATGTTTCTTGCATTTGAGCAAGTATCTTTCTATTCAATCCCTGCACTGACTTTTTGCTCTCTCATATCTCTTCATAATTAAGGCTGCCAGACAGCATTTCTGATCATATCTAACACATTCCACCCCATCTCTCTCACAGCACTCCCTGTGTGGTAAATGCATCTAAATGAATGAAAGTGTCTTACCTAATTTGGATTTATCTGTTGGAAGAGGTCCCCATATTCTCACAGTGCCATCATCTGAAGCACTGGCCAGCATGTTTGGCAACTTTGGGTTCCAATGAACACAGTTAACAGTTCTTGTATGGCCCTCCAACACAGCTATAGGAAACTCACGTCTGATATGCCAGATATATACTTTGTGATCTACAATACATGTATATACAAAAACAAAATTGAGGCTTATTGAACCAATGTGATCTGGATAGGAGCTTCTGCTGTTAACTATTCTGATACCCAGCATAGGTCTTTGACCTCAAGGTCACTCAGCATTCAGCAGTAAAATCTTATCAAGAAAACTGCAAGCCCATGACTTTAAACTCTAGATCACAAGCAGGGGTGGGGTGGTACTGTATATAACTTTGGACCAATATCTATTATCACGCCAAATATTAACAAGAATGCCAAGAAGCATGGCTTAATAGATACCCCCACAAGCAAAATGTCATGGACAGACGGACAATGTGAAAACAGTATATGCTCCCCTTGGACAAACACAGTTTGCAGGGGTATAACTAAATCTTCAAAAAGATTAGGAAAATATGATTTTTTAAAAACTTTACTGTAAAACGTTTAACATTTGTGGATGCCAACCCAGCAGGTAGAGGAATAGCTCTTTCTGTACTTCCATACAAGTGAGCTAAAAATTAATCTTTGCTCTCTCAACTCAGTACAAAAGTGTACAATTTAAAGTACCATCACATTTCAGACAAACAGGCCTTAACAGTGCAGACCAGATCGGACACTGCAGAATGTGCCATCTAAACTGTTTGTCATTCAGCAACTACTTTTTCGGTACATCACCAGACTCTATAGCAGCCTACTCTCTACAACAGCTGATAAGGGTGGCTGGCCGATGATTGACTGAGTTGAGGTTTTATGGCCGAGTCAAGCCGTTAAGGTCATGTCGAGCCAGTCAATGTACCTAATCACACTTTTACTGGGCAGGCTTAGTCCTCTAAGCGGTTAATCAGTACTTATGCACATTCTTTTACCAAAAAATGATAACTGCCTTTCATCAGGTTAGAATGACCATATAATATTTCATGATCAATCTCCACGAAAGAATGTTGCCGAACCTGACCGGGATCAAACCTGCGACCTCCTGATCATCAGTCGTATGCACATCCGACTGAGCCATTGAGGCCGGCTGGCTTGCAGTTGAAGAGAAGTTCCACTACAGGTGACTTTGAATGTGGCAATGTGGCTTCTTATGCCACAGATCTAAATGTTTACATGGAGATATATGGAAAATATTATATGGATACCCGCTAAAGCTATGTTTTACAGTATCCAAGGATTCTGTAAGCAGAAAATCAGGCCCTTTTCACATGCCGTGGATTATATATATTCCAGATAACTGATGATGATGATTTGGTGTTTTATATCCCATCCAACCTTATTTAACTCATATTGTGATGATGGAAGGGTGATAATGAAAAGCTCTATGCACCCAACTGCCAAACAGTCTTGAGGTGAAGTCCACCTCCAGCGGGATTCAAACCCAGAACCTCATGATATATATGTGATAACAAAAGGCCCATGACGTCTGACAAATGCAGTCACTTGAAGTTTTGCCTCGAAAATAGGTGTATGTCCCCATTTCTGAAGCATAACACTTCTTACAAGTTGTCTCACAGACTTTCCAAAGTCAAGAAAATTCTGAAAATACCTCTGCATTGTCTTTGAAGAATGCCCAACACAAGAAGCAAGTACATTACTGGTGAGAATTGTGACCGCGCATTTCATCCAGAAAGCATTGAACCAGGTTCAAAAATCACGACTAAAGGTACTTTCATTTGTCCATTTTGCCAGACCAAATAAATCATTGCATGAATTCACATATTTGAGTTTTATTAAATTGAATATTTCAGATAAAACTAATAATTGTAGCTTTTGTTGTTTTCCTTTCCATTTACAGTATAGAATGAGATCCAATCAGTGACGGAAAAAAATCTACTAAAAGACAGAACAGAATAATAAACTAAAGTATGGAACAAAAGCTACTGAGAGATGGAACGGTATAACATGCCGAAAAATGGAACAAAATGTACTAAAACACGGAACAAAAATATTTATTTTTGTTCTGTTCCATGTTCTTTTCCGTTCTGTGTTTTAGTAATGGGCCTAAAAGGGTTTGCTACTTTGATCAGACACTGTAAATTTCAGCCATTAGTCTTTAATACATTTTGAGAAACAGAATTTTCAATATTTCCCCATATAAATGCATAGGGACGCAAATTTGACCTTGCCGTAAGAAGGTCAAGTGTCAACCTAGGGTCATCATTTGACCAAATTTGGTAGACCTTGAGTTCCCAATGCTATATATAAGGATTCAGCCTTGAAGCTTTCTTGGTTCTGGAGAAGATTTTTAAGCTTTATTTTACCTTATATGGGCAGAGTGGTCATCTTATTTACTGATGCAGAACCGTTTGAACAAATTGATAATATCCCTTCAACAGAAGGCCCAATGTGAATCTGGTAAAAATTAATCCAGCTGTTTTAGAGAAGAAGATATTTAACTAGACCACGAAGTGAGCATATGCTCACTAATACCCCCGGCCATGGCCATCAGTATAGACTGAACAACAAAGGGAAACAACTCTAAGGGATCTGGCCCCATAGCCCTTATTTTCTTTCCCACAATACAACTAGTCATACTTGTCATGTGTATAAAATTTCAAGTTTCTAGGTAAAGTAGTTCCTGAGATATCTTTGACACAAATAAATGCCATGGCCATCAGTATATACAGAACAACAAAGGGAAATAACTCTAAGGGACCTGGCCCCATGGCCCTTATTTTCTTTCCCACAATACAACTAGTCATACTTGTCATGTGTACAAAATTTCAAGTTTCTAGGTAAAGTAGTTCCTGAGATATCTTTGACACAAATAAATACCATGGCCATCAGTATAGCCAGAACAACAAAGGGAAATAACTCTAAGGGACCTGGTCCCATGGCCCTTATTTTCTTTCCCACAATACAACTAGTCATACTTGTCATGTGTACAAAATTTCAAGTTTCTAGGTAAAGTAGTTCCTGAGATATCTTTGACACAAAATAAATGTCTTCGTACGCCGGGGGTATAAAGATTACAAGATTTTACACATGTATGCAGCCCGGGGGCAAAGGCAGACAACCCTGGGGGACAAAATTTTGATTGTAACTAAATGGGTTGACTACTTTGAACATACAATGTAAGTTTCAGTCATTAGTCTTTAAAATATTTTGAGAAACTGAAATTTCAATATTTTCCCCATACAAAAGGGATGTAAATTTGACGTTGCTGTAAGGTCAAATGTCAAACTAGGGTCATCATTTGTTTTTGTTTTTTTGTTTTTTTGATTTGGGTTTTGCGGCACTTTCAAGAATATTTCACTTATATCCAGCCGATCGTTCATCGAAGGTGGGCGAAAACCGGAGAACCTGGAGAAAAACCACCTGACCATCCGTAAGCAGAACTTGGCTTTCCCACATATGACCCGAGCGAGGCTCGAACCACAGCGGTGAGAAACCTAATGGATTAAGAGTCAACTCTCTTATCCACTAGGCTACGGGGGCCCGTCATCATCTGAACAAACTTGGTAGACCCTTGAGTATTGGATCCTTTATACCAAGATTCAGCCAGCCTTGAAGCTTTCTCAGTTCTGGAGAAGATTTTTAAGTGTTTTTTACCATATAAAAGCACGGCTCCATCTTGTTTAATGATGCAGAACCATCTGAACAAATTGATAATACCTTTTTGACAGCAGGCTCAATGTGAAGCCGTTTCAGAGTAGAAGACGTTTTAAAATTACAAGATTTTATACATGTTTGTAGCTTAGGGGCAAGGGCAGATAACCCGGGGGACAAAGTTTTTATTGTAACTAAAAGGGTTTGCTACTTTGATCATACATGTAAGTTTCAGCCATTAGTCTTTAATACATTTTGAGAAGCTAAATTTTCAACATTTTCCCCACACAAATGTATAGGGATGTAAATTTGACCTGGTCATAAGAAAGTCAAATGTCAACCTAGGGTCATCATTTGAACAAACTTGGTAGACTTTGAGTCCCAAATGCTTATACCAAGATTCAGCCTTGATGCTTTCTTGGTTCTGGAGAAGAAGATTTTAAATTTTTTTTTACCATATATGGGCATGGTGGCCATCTTGTTTAATGACGCAGAAACGTTTGAACAAATCGATAATACCCCTTTGACAGAAGGCTCAATGTGAAATCTGGTGAAAATTGGTCAAGCGGTTTCAAAGAAGATTTGTTTGTGTTGAGGTTTTACGGCCCAGTCAACCCAATGGGGTCATGTCGAGCGCGATCAGTTTACCTAACCACACGTTTACTGGGCAGGCTTAGTCCTCTAAGCGGTTAACCGGTATTGTGCACATTCTTTCGCCAGAAACTGACAACTGCCCTTCTTGAATCAGCGGAAGGGAGAGAATGACCATAGAAAATATTTCAGATCAATCTCCATGAAAGAATGTTGCCGACCTCGGCGGGGGTTGAACCCGCAACCTCCTGGTCTCCAGTCGGACGGCGCATCCAACTGAGCCACCGAGGCCGGCTTCAAAGTAGAAGACATTTTAAAATTACAAGATTTTATATAATGTATGTAGCCAAGGGGCAAGGGCAGATAACCACAGGGGACAAAATTTTTATTGTAACTAAAAGGGTTTGCTACTTTACTCACACATTTTAAGTTTCAGCCATTAGTCTTTAATACATTTTGGGAAACTGAATTTTCAATATTTTCACCATACAAATGCATAGGGATGAAAATTTGACCTTACTGTAAAAAGGTCAAAGGTCAGCCTAGGATCACCATTTGAACAAACTCGGTAGACCTTGAGTCCCTGATGCTATATCCCAAGATTTAGCCTCAAAGCTTTCATGGTTCTGGAGAAGATTATTAAGTGTTTTTAAGCCATTTGGGTATGGCGGCCATCTTGATTAATGGACCGTGACAATTTGTAAAATTTTCAATCCCCCTTCAACAGAAGGCTCCACATGAAGTTTGAAGCAAATTGGCCCGGGGGTTTCAGAGGAGAAATCGTTCAAATGTGTGGACAGACAGACAGATGGAGACAGACAGACGGCAAGTGATCACAATAGCCTTTGGCTCAGGTGAGCTAAAAAAGTCAGGTATACCTTCACTACCACTAGCTATGAAGTCCTGATTCAAACCTCCAAAACATGAGTGTATTGCATACATTCCCTGTGTAACTCCCTGGAACCTTCTTACCAAACAGCGATCCTTCAGGTCCCATAAAATTACACCCTGAAATTCAAGGAAATTTGTTACGCAGACAAGCTACTTTATGGGGAAAAGGGACAGTATTGTATTTTTGTTATTTCTTGGCAAGATGATTCCATTACATAATTTTATGGAGATCTAGATACTGGATGGTCTGCTTATTTAGAATGCTAGAAAAAGTTAATTTTACAATTAGGGACTAAGTTTTTAATTCACATTTTGGATATATATATAGCTCAAGATAAGACTTTTTTGTTGCCTTTTTTTCTGTTCAAAAGTACCAGTATTTTTCTTATTTCTCTACACTAGAAATGTGTTTCTAAAACACTATGCCCCCAACTGTACGCTTGTCTATACAAAATGTAAAAGTTGGAGAGGACATAACTCTGAAAAAATAATCAGATGATTTTCTCATATTCCTAATAAGCTTATCAAGTTTCATGGCCCTAGCTCAAACAGTTTTCGAGATGTCTTGCTCACAAGATTTCATTATGTCCCATAGGCTTACAAGGCATGAGTCGAAAAAGGTGCATAACTCTGGAACTACATGTCCCACAAAAAAAAAGAAAAAATATGGGTCTGTTTATTTTCAATCCTTATTTCATACATAAAATATTTCATCATTCCCCCAAATAAGCTTATCAAATTTCATGGCCCTAGCTCAAATAGTTTTCGAGATGTCTTGCTCACAAGATTTCATTATGTCCCATAGGCTTAAAAGGCATGAGTCGAAAAAGGTGCATAACTCTGGAACTACATGTCCAACAAAAAAAAGAAAGAATATGGGTCTGCTTATTTTCGATCCTAATTTCATATGTAAAATATCTCATCATTCCCCCAATAAGCTTATCAAATTTCATGGCCCTAGCTCAAATAGTTTTCGAGATGTCTTGTTCATAAGATTTCATTATGTCCCAAAAAAGAAAAAAGAATATGGGTCTGCTTATTTTCGCTCCTAATTTCATATGTAAAATATCAAGATGCTATCCTTATCATTCTTAACTATGCTAAGCTTGACAAACAGATGAGCATCCCAAAAGCAACATAACTCCCAACTACTTCGAAGTTGGGGGCATAAAAAACATTTTGGGCATAAAAAACATTTTGGGTACTCATTAGGAGCGCCTTGATGAGGAATTTCTAATGAGTACTCACAATGTATGTTTTTGTGGAGAAACTAGAAAAATGAAGTTTTTGTAAGTAAAACATATTTTAACCAGTAATACTTTTCCTATAGATAATTTGCTATTCTATTCTGTATTTCAAACCTTCCACAGAAAAAACGACAGTCTTAGGAGTCTTAATCCAGAATGTCCCTTAGGCAGTTACCTGTGTGACGTCATTCTTCCAGCTATTTTGATCATGTGTCAGTTCCTTTGAAGTTTAAAACAATATAACTGAGCTACGCGAGGAGGAAGGAGGGATTCTCTTATCTATAGGTTAAGTATTACTAGTTAAAATATGTTTTACTTATAAAGTAAGTATTCAAAGTAAGAAAACTAGAAAAAATATACCACCCAACTAACAATCCCAGTCTGAGCACCCCACATCGTAGACAGCGTGAGGAATTCTGAATCAGAGAATTAGGCACTGCAGCACCATACCGCTGCAATGACAAAATAGATTCTGTAGGGAATCTTACCAGCCCAAGATGCAGCTTGGTCAATGTGATGAGGCTCTAATTGATTGCTTGATAACTCCCGTGAAGTGTCAGAAATGGGAGATTTTGATGTTGGAATTTTCCTTTTGCTTGTGTTAGTAGCTTTGGAAGGAATGGCAGAAGAATCAAGGCTGATACTAGTAGTTGTAACACCTTTTAGAACCAAGGACGTTGAGGCAAAACAGGAGCAATATGAACTATTCAGCACCGAGATTGACGTTTGTTTGTTTGTGTTGAGGTTTTACGGCCCAGTCAACCCACCGAGATTGACGTATCTTGGCTAGAATAGATGGTATCAGAGTGTTGATGGAAATGCATATGCATGTAGAAAGTTCCAGTTCATTGATAATGCATCTATTGTGAAGGCTTGATTGTCTAGAACTGGAGATACATAAATGGGAGTTTGTGATCCAAACGAGTCTCAAACAAATCCACATTGGGAAAATTGAGCATTTGAAAAATGGAATTCGCCACCGATTGATCCAAAGACCATTTTGTCCAATCTCGAGAGACGGTCTGCCAGTATATTGAATTTGCCTGGAATATGACAAATTCTGAGTACAATATCATGTTTCAGGCACCAATGGAGAATGTCCCATACCTCCATGCATCAGTCGGGGGAATGTGTTCCTCCTTGTTTGTTGATATAGGAGACCACTGTTGTACTGTTGGAAGAAATCATGACACAAGAGTGGTGTATGTATTGTATGGCTTTCTTCAGTGCAAAACGAATGGCCATTATTTTCCGAATATTGATATGAAGCTGGGATTGGCCTTCTGTCCAGCGATCATGAAAGGATAGTCCCATCGGTTTGAGATGAGCTCCCCATCCATAATGACTGGCATCCATAAAAAGGAATGCATTGGGATCTAGAGGCTGAATAGACATTCCCAGAACAAAGCGATTGGTGTCCATCCACCATTTCAAATGAAATCCAATCATACTGTTGATCGGAACCTGATGATTGAGAGGAAAAATATGAGGTCTCCAGACAGATAAGAGACACATTTGAAGCGGTCGTAAATGAAGTCTGCCTAGGAGAACAAAGTCTGCTGCTGCACTGAGTTTGCCCAAAAGAGAAAGGAAAGTTCCTGCTCAAACTTGAGTCTGTTAGAAAAAATTTGATAGTCAGAAGTAGGGATTCAATGCAATCTGCTGGTACCCTGACTACGTTGTGTCGTGTCATAAATTCCATTCCTATGAAGATGAATTGCTGAGCTGGTATCAAATCTGACTTCTTTAGATTTGGAATGAACCCTAGACTTTGAACTGTTTGAAGGCAATATATTGTGTGAGATACAAGTCTGCTGCAAATTAGATCTCTTATAAGCCAATTGTCTAGGTACGGAAATAGTGAGATGGCACATTGACGCAAATGAGCCGCTATTACGTCAATCAGTTTGGTGAAAATCCACGGACTTGGGGACATTCTTAAAGGTACTGTAAGGCTGTGAAATGGAAGACCTGATTTTCGAACATGAAACAAAGGTACTTCCTGGATTGAGGATGAATCAGTACGTGTAGACAAGCATCTGTCAGATCTATGAGACAGCCCAATCCTTGACTAGTATCGATTGTTGTACTTGACTTGACTATCTCCATCTTGAATGATTGTTTCTTTATGTACTGATTCGACAGAGAAAGATCTATTACAAGACATAACTTTCCGTTCTTTTTCGGGACAAGAAATAGCCGGGAATAAAAACTGGGATTTCCCGGATCTTGTATCCTTTTCACTGCCCATTTCTGAAGAAGGTTCTTTATCTCTTCTCGTAATAACGGGGAGGAAGACTGACTCAGACTTATCGGAACTGACGAAAGAGGGGGAGTTGAATTGGATGGTATCCTGAAACCGTCTCGTACGATAGAGAGGACCCATTTGCTTTGTGTTAATTCTCCCCATTGTTCCACAAAGTGGGCCAATCTTCCTCCCACTGGAATATCTGGGCGTGGTAAGATAGGCAGTGGAAAGGGTTGGCTTTCAGAACTTTCTGGAAGATGAGGCATGTTTAGAGAAGGGGAAATGCTTTATGTTACTACTCCTCTTCGAAAAGTCCTTCCTTGTACTGGAGGTAAAGGACTGAGATTGAGTTTTAGAACTGTAGCCGAGTAAGATGACTTTTGTTGTTATTGAATATTAACATTAGTAGAGGAAGAAGCTAAAAATCTCTGCTGTTGCACTTCGTAATTAGACTTTGCTACTTCCTTAATTTTATTGTCAAACAACTGTCTAGAACATTTCTAAGTTCATGACTGGATTTGTCCAACAATAGTTTCGATGTGGCTATAGCTGCATCACGTCTAGCCTGAAACAATTCTGTGGCAAATATAGTTGACATGGCTGTAGCATGTTTAATTGATTTAGCCACTGCTTCCAAGAGTCTGGACAAGGCTTTGATTGACATGGACTCTTGTTGGAGACAGAGATAAGCTGCTGAAGAGAATAAATTAGCATGTGAATTAATCGCCACTAATTTACGTACTCTCTTCTCCCAGTATTCTAAATTTCTAACGGGAACGCAATACCTTCCTTTACTAGACATAGCATCAGTAGCAAAGCATCAGATTCTAGTTGAGAAAAATTTTCCATTGGAAAATACTGATTTTGGTTTTTGCAATATTTTGATAGGCGCCAAAGACGCACTTGAATTTTGAGGACATAACCAGTGTTTACCAAAGTTTTCCGAATTTAATCTATCCTGGATAAACTTAGTATTTTTGACAAGTTTTGACTGAGAAAGAACTAATAACGGAGTTGCATGTGACTCCATAAATTGTTCGATTCCTGATAATGGTTAAGCA
This sequence comes from Anodontia alba, assembly GCA_964016985.1. Lineage (NCBI taxonomy): Eukaryota > Metazoa > Mollusca > Bivalvia > Lucinida > Lucinidae > Anodontia > Anodontia alba. The sequence continues at coordinate 61,198,304 of OZ024823.1, read as the reverse complement.
GGTGTGTTCTTTCAAGGGTTTCGAACACAACTCCTGTGGTAACAGTCTAAAGACTTCATTAATTGCCTTGTCAAAGAATCAGGCTTCTGTTTCAGATTCAGAGCCTGAATCCTTTGACATTTGTTGCACCACATTATTGGAATGTATAACTGGTGTCTCGTCAATGGTCCTAACAGGTTGTACTGTAGACTGTACATCTACAACTTGAGGAGACTGTCTTCACCTTTTGTATCTACCATAATCTTTCATGGAGTGAAGTGAAGAGGAAGAAGATAATGACGTAGAATGTCTTCTTCTCTTTTTATGGGAGTGTCTGGACCTCTTTGATTTCTTACTTCTCTTATGAGAAGACAAAGAGGAAGAATTAGAAGAGGAAGAAGATCTATCTCTTCTCCTCTTCTTAGACTTAAGTTTTGGCTTAGGCTGATCTTTCCTACTGTGTCTAGTCAGAGATGTTTGCCTATTAGGGGATTCCTAAGTGTTAGTAGGCGGATCGATGACTATATTTGGGTCCGACATGGCACTAAAGTCTGGTTCCAACGGTAGCAATATTCTTTGGGAACTTCTTGAGTTCTGAGGCTCATTCGCTAATGAATACTCAGAACTCATGTCTATGACTGGACACCTGGTATTCAGTGCCAAGCGTTTGTTGCCTGATGACCAGTGCCTGGTAAATTGACTTATGCCTGGTTCCCGGTGACTGGTTACCCGGTGACTGGTGCCTGGTGATTGAATTACTGGTGCCCGGTGCTGGTAATCACCGCTTAATGCCCGGGATCTGGATGAGCGTGATTGGTATCAGATGACCGATGACTGGTTGCCTGTGCCTAGTTGACCCATGATGATTGCCTGGTGCCTGGTAGCCCGGTGCTTGGTTGATCGGTGCCTAGTAAAGCTGACTGGTGCCTGGTGCCTGGTGACCAGTGCCTGGTGGACATACTTTGCACCCATATAGTTGCCACCCAGATGGGTCTTACCCCTGGCAGTAAAGCCCTGTGGGGTGGTGCTCCCATCAAGAAAACAGCTGTTGTCAGACGCATCTGATTGGACAACTTTCTTTTCTTTGTCAGCTTCTTCTTCATGGTAGATCTTCTCACAGAATAAAGTCTTCTTTTGTCTGCAAGATCCCAAATCTTCTTAGACCAGAGATTACAAATTGAACAAGTAGACAGCCTGGAACAAAAACAACAAGATAAACATTTTGGATGATTATCCCACCACGCTTTAATATGTCCACAAACGCCATGATTGATCGGCATGAAAAGTCCCGAAAACGTATGACATAGAAAAACGATCAATAATAATAAGAAATTGAAAATCGATTTAAAGAAAGAAATAAGATCTTTGGTGGAAGGAATGATAAAGGAACATAAGAAAGACAAGAATTAAGAAAATAAACCAGAGAAAAGAAAGAAAATATAGATTTTTTTCACCCTATAAAAATCCTTGTTTACTTAGTTCCACAGAAAAGAAACTGACATGTGATCAAAAGAGCGGGAAGAACAATGTCACACAGGCAACTGCCTAAGGGACCTTCTGGATTAAGACTCTTAAGACTCATTTTTTTTCTGTGGGAGGTTTGAAATACAGAACAGAATAGCACATTATCTATAGGTTAATGTATTATGCAGTTAAAATATTTTTATGGATACATATCTTATCTAGAACTAAAAGGCCATATCCTGAACATTATCAATGTTGATTTTTTCTTTTATTACAATTGGAAAAAAATACATGTTAATCCATTAAAGACTGAATAAACTCTCCCTAACTATATATTGGAAGAGTCCATCTTCGATTTTAAGTATGTCAGCTATATGACATTGATATTCCTAAAGAAAAATGGTTGAAATATTTGCAAAAAGTGACAGTGGGAACTGATGCTCTTTTATAGTGAAAACAAACAGATACAGTTACTGAAGTTATCAAATGCATTGATGACCAGCTAAGATTATTGGGATATACAGGCTACTGTTTGCACATCTGTAGAAGTCCAATGTGTCCAGAAGACCCCTTCTGCCACGAGACAGTGCAACATCAAACAATAAAGGAGTCAGACATACTATAAAACATGAACTACAAAACATACTTGCCTGAGTGGCAACATTAAGTAAACAAAGTCGACCTGTTTCATTGATTGTGAAAGACATTACTGGGTGAGACTCTTGTATTCTGAAAATGAAACAGAAAACACTACCATATTAACCCTAAATATTAAGACACCCTAAATCCTTACCGTACTTACCCTAAAGTTCTAAATAACACTTCTGGACTACCTACTGGTGTGTATAAAATTGCTGGATGAGTGGCAAACAGTGTAGACCCCAATCAGATACCACATCTAAGCTGGGTCTACACTGTTTGTTCAGGCCTCTCTGTCCAAATACTTATGGTTATTACAGTTGTTCATAACTCCTGATGACTTCATCTGTTACGCCTCCTATTGGTTGTTTATATTAGTTTCATTTCAGGCATCAAACTACCGAGTGCTGAAGAAAAAAAAAGGATAAAAACCTAGGAAACTGATGCGTAAAATTATATTTATATTAAAGTTGTGTAGAACTTACTTTCGTGCATTTTTTGTATACCCCCTGTCCTTAAAAGTGAATATAATAGGTCATCTTTTTTTTATTTTTCTGTACTGGGGAACAGATGACAGTGTCTGAGAGATGTCACTCTTACTGAAAGTCATGTTACTACCATATCTGGAAAGTCCATCCCAGCATCCCAAAATGAGGGAAGCAAGCAACCAACACTACTGCAATATGTATAGAGGAGGACCCAAGCTTAGATTCTCAATTTGTATGGTCGTCTTACTCAGTGTGACGTTGTGTTTCAGTAATTTTTCTCAAACCGGCTAAGTGCGATGTTTGTTCCCACTGAACACATCTTCAGTTTTGTTCGAAAGTTAAAGTTATAAGGAAGTGTGATGGATTTAGGTGTCCACACTGCATAGGAAATTCACAGCAAATCTCTTTCTGCGAAGTATCTTGTAGACAGCAACTTGTTGCTTTTGTGTTATGATAACCAAAGTTTTAAAGTTGTGACTGAAATTCCTTAGTCGGTATTTAGTGGCACAATGGTTTCTGAATATTTATGAAGAGTTTTTAATCAACTGGCTGCCTATTACTAAAATTAACTTCAATTTAAGTGAACTCTGCAATACCCGGTGACGTAACTACAACTCACATGGCTGACAAAAACAATGTGTCTGGAAAATCTGACAGGCCGATTTGGAATATGTTTTATGCAGGATTGTTTAGAAAGGATTGAACTACATAAATAAATGATTTGATAAAAGGTACAGTGTTTCCTTCTTCATTTATCTTTTTATGAGTCGTAAGGGAAGCGATAAAGTAGGATGCGGGGCTACCCCTCTTATCTTGAGCTTTCCATGGATTCTGAAAGAACACTATTGGGTGACTCTTGTACTCTGAAAATAAAACAGAAAGCACTGGTTCATAGCTCCCGATGTCTTTTTTTAAAACCAAAAAGCATGGATATTTTTCTGATTTTCAAGATCCGAATGATTTTAGCTATTTTTGATCTACAAGTCATCCCAATGCTTCGTACCAAGTTTCAAGTCAATTGGCCTTTCCGTTCTGGTCAGGAGAAAAAGCGAAAAACGATTTTCAAGATGGCGGCCATGCCCATCTTCTTGGATTTCTAGTCAGAACAATTTTAGCTTTTTTTTTTTTATCTTCGTCACCGGATGTTTCCTACCACATTTCAAGTGAAATGGCCTTTGGGTTCAGGACAAGAAGCAAAAATTACATTTTCAAGATGGCAGCCGTGGCGGCCATCTTGAATTTCTGATCAGAACAATTTTAGCTATTTTTGATCAACAAGTCATCCCCATGCTTCCTACCATGTTTCGAGTCAATTGGCCTTTCGGTTAAGGAGAAGCAGCAAAAAATAGATTTTCAAGATGACCGCCATGGTGGCCATCTTGGATTTCCAATCAGAATAATTTTAGCTATTTTTGATCTACACATCACCCTGATGCTTCAAACCAAGGTTCAAGTCAATTGGCCTTTTGGTGTGGGAGAAGTACGAAAAATAGATTTTCGAGATGGCAGCCATCTTGAATTTCCGATCGGAATGATTATAGCTATTTTTTATCTACAAGTTACCCCAATGCTTCCTACAAAATTTCAAGTCAGTTGGCCTTTTGGTACAGGAGAAGAAGCTACAAACAGATTTTCAAGATGGTGGCCATAGGGACCATCTTGGGACTTACAATCTGAATGATTTTAGCTATTTTTGATCTACAAGTAACCCCGATGCTTCCCACCAAGTTTCAAGTCGATTGGCCTTTCGGTTTAGGAGAAGCAAAAAATGGCGGCCATCTTGGATTTCTGATTGGAAGGATTTTATCTATTTTTGATCTACCATTCACCCCCATGCTTCCTACCAAGTTTTGAGTCAAGTGACTTTTCAGTTCAGGAGAAGAAGCAAAAACTAGATTTTCAAGATGGCCATGACGGCCATCTTGGATTTCCAATCGGCACAACTTGAGCTATTTTTAATCTATAAGTCACCGTGATGCTTCTTACCAAGTTTCAAGTCGATTGGCCTCTCAGTTCAGGAGAAGAAGCAAAAACCGTTTTCAAGATTGCCACCCATGACGGCCATCTTGGATTTCTGATCAGAATAATTTTAGCTATTTTATATCTATAAATCACCCCGATACTTCCTACCAAGTTTCAAGTCAACTGGCCTTTTGGTTCAGGAGAAGAAGGGAAAATAGATTTTCAAGATGGCGCCCACCTTGGATTTCTGATCAGAAGAATTTTAGCTATTTTTTATCTACAAGTCACCCCACTGCATTCTACCAAGTTTCGAGTCAATTGGCCCAGGGGTGTAGTAGGAGTAGGCTTTTCAAGCAATTGTTGCGCCGCACGCAGCATGACAGATATTGACTGACTACAATAGCTCACCATGAGCACTTCTTGCTCAGGTGAGCTTAAAATTTGATCAAGATTGGCCATTTGGCTTCAGAGATATTCAAGTTCAAATGTGTGAAATTTTTGTCACTCAAGGGCAAATAACTCCAAAGTGAGTAGTCTGATCTGGCCCGAAATCAAACTCATCCTAGCTTTTATGCCTGTCCTGGTTACCAGCAACTTTGATGATGATGATGGGATCACAAATGAATGGGCTAGCATGGAGACATCACTTTCCCATTATAAGTTTATGGGATAATTTTTAGACCAAGTGCAACTAACTCCATAATCAGTGGTCCGATCTAGCTGAAATTCGAAATCATCTGAGATTTTGTGCATAACCTCATTACTTGCATGTATAAAAAGGATCGGATCAAAACCAACCCAGAGAAGGTGGAGACATCATTTTCCCTATTATAAGTCAATGGGGGCTCTCTTTTGCCATGGAAACCAGCATTTTGATCTAATCTGCCCAAAATCCTTACCCTGCCTTTCCCCCACCCCAATGATGCTACACATATAATTTGATAAAGATTGGCCAACAAGCTTCAGAGATATTCAAGTTCAAAAGTGTGAAATTTTCAAGAGAAAATAACTCCAAAATGATTGATCTGATTCGGCCCAAACCGAACTCAACTTAGCTTTTATGCCTGTCCTGGTTACCAACAACTTTTATGACGATTTGATCAAAAATGAAAGAGCTAACATGCAAACTGTCTCCTTAGTCTATGGGAAAATATTTAGACGCTCAAGGGCAGCCAAGTCCATAGTCAGTGGTCCGATCTGGCTGAAATTCAAACAAGATTTTATGCATGTCCTTGTTACCAGCAAGTATAAAAAGGATTGGTGGTGATACCATTTTACCCGTTATAAGTCAATGGGGGCTTTCTCTTGCCATGGACACCAGTTTTGATCCAGTCTGCCTCAAAACATTATGCATCCTTTTCCCCCCTCCAGTGATGCTACACATAAAATAGATCAAGACTGGCCAACTGGCCTCAGAGATATTCAAGCTCAAAAGTGTAAAATATTCGTCATTCAAGGGCAAATAACTTCAAATGAGAAGTCGGATCTGGCCGGAAATCAGTCCTTCGAGCTTTTATGCCTATCCTGGTGACAAGCAACTGTGATAATGATTCAATCAAAAATGAACGAGCTAGCATGGAGACACCATTTTCCCTTTATAAGTCTATGGGAAGTTTTTCAGACGCTCAAGAGCAGGTAAGTCTGCAGTTAGTGCTCCGATCTGACCGAAATTTTATGCATGTTCTTGTTACCTGCAAGTATAAAAAGAATCACATAAAAACTATCAAGAAAAGGTGGCGATAGCATTTTCCCCATTATAAGTCAATGGGGGCTTTATGTTGCCATGGAAACCAAAGTTTTGATCCGTTCTGCCCCAAAACCTGCAGCCTTTCCCCCGCCTAAAAGACGCTACCGATAAATTTTGACTAAAATCGGCCAACTGGTCTTGGAGATATATTTGTTCAAAAGTGTGTACTACAATAAACCATGGACGCCAGAGCCTTGCTATATTATAAGCTCACCTTATGAGCCACCAGCACCCGCGAGTTATAAAAAAGGTTTGTCCATTACAACTTCCTACAACATTTTGATTATCTCTGAATTCTGATTTCTGTTATCACCCAATCAGAAGCAGTTTCTAATGAGTATCCACAATGTAGGTTTTCGTCCGCAAATAAGAATCAAATGTCAAAGGCACTGAAATGACAGATTTCGAGACCTTGCAAGAGTTTTGGCAGAAGCCAACGCTGATGAGAGAAATTTCACCAGTAGCAAAAAATGATGGCATATTGATATATGATATGATAATTAATTCTGTATGTTTACATTTCACTCATGCATATATATTCATCACTTAGATTAGGTAGTTTTCATATCTGATTTTCTTTTTTTTTTTCATATTTATCCAACACTATATTCAAAATTCAAGATATAATGCTCTTAAACATCAAATAAATATGATTCTGACCAAGTCCATTTGTAAATGCCGCAAAATTTGTGTAAAGGTTGCACTACTTTTTGTGTGGAAGCATGTTCAGGGATGGTGAAAGCCACTAACACTGGAAAATTTGATGGTAATGCAAAATACAGATGAAATCTGTCATTAAAAATAATTTTCTAGATACTCCTCTTTTCTGAAGCCATGTATAAAACAGAATCTTTATGGAAAACAGGAAACATACTTATCTATAGTCCCACATACTTACAAATGAACATCTGTTAGATCATCAAAGTTGTAACCTCGTATTCTAAAATGTGTATCAGCTGCATATACTAGTTTGCCGTCCACCTGACAGCCAAGGCATTGAACACGAACACCTTCCCAGGAGTCAAGAACATTGCCATCTAAATCCTGCAAAAACATGCAAAAATTTATTACAACCTCCCTGCTATGCTGAATTGGATCAGTGTCATCTCATTACAATTAGTCTTAGCCTTTACTGATCTCCGGGTAAATTCAGCAGATGACTGATATTTTTCTTGCTTTTCACAGAAAACAGGAATCTGACATTTTATGCAAACTGTCTCCTTAGGAGACAATTTGCATGAAATGTCAAAACCTGTTTTCAGGATAAAATAAGAAAAAAACTAGAGCTGTCAGAGGATCTGACTATAGCCCCGCTACAATGCCATCAGAGGAGAAAGACACAAGTGTGTTGATTTTGTGTTTGTTTGTTTTATTCGGGCTTTACGTGGCTTTCAACAATATTTCAATCATATCGCGACGGTATCTGGATGTGGCAGGGAGCTCAATGCTCACTTTTAAAGTGCTGCCTCACAGAAATATCACGCCCCAGACACTTGACATGATATTCCACCCAGTCACATTATACTGACACTGAGTTGACCAGTTCTGATTCCTAGCTCTACTTTCTTAATGCTGAGCACTAAGGGAAAGAGCAGCTAGCAGCATTTTTAAAGTTTTTGGTATGACTTGGCCTGGGATAGAACCCGCAACCTCCCGGTCACAAAGCAGGCGCTTTACCAACTGAGCCACTTGCCGGTACATGTGTGTTGAAAATGAAAACCTACCAAGGGACATTCCAAGATTTATGGACCCTTTGCCCCTATTCTGGTATACTTGATACATCCAGTTATTGTCCCTGTTTATATGAACTTTCAGCTTATTAGCTTTCTTAGGTTCTGAGAAATCTGTTACAAAAATTTTTAAGAATGGCAAAATTTGAAACCTTCTATGGGACATAACTGAATTAAGAGCCCTTGGCCACCATTCTGCAACTACATCTTCCTAATCTTAAAGAACAAGTGTAGTATATGTTTCATCAAAGTAGGACCACAAACATAAAAGTTATTGAGCAAAATGCATTTTAATTTTTTGAGAAACTACCAAGGGACATAAAATCTAAAAGTTATGAACCCCTGGCCACTATTCCAGTACACATGATACATCCAGTCATTGTACATGTTTATACCAACTTTCAGCTTTCTAGCTTTCATAGAACCTGAGAAATCTGTTACGAAAATTTTCAAGAATGGCAAAATTTGAAAACCTATCAAGGGATATAACTCCCAAGAGTTATGGGCCCTTGGCCACCATTCTGCCACTACACCTTCCTTACCTTAGAGATCAAGTGTGGTATAAGGTTCATTGAAGTAGGACCACCAACATAAAAGTTATTAAGGAAAATGCATTTTAAATTTTGAAAACCTATCAAGGGACATAACTCCAAGAGTTATGGGCCCCTGACCACAATTCTGCGACTACACCTTACTTAGCTTAGAGACCAAGTGTAGTATGTTTCATTGAAGAAGGACCACAAAAATAAAATTTATTAAGCAAAATGCATTTTAATTTTGCAGTCATGGAATGACGGAGTCACAGAAGGACATGGCAAATCCAGTATAGCCCCTTTTTCATAGAGGGGCTATAAATATTTCAATATGTTGTTTGCTGACATTTTTTTCTAGCATGCTAAGTGTTTACAAGAATTTAATTTATCCCATCCCTCTGCTTTAAAAATCCAAGTATACTAGATCCTCATTACAGTGCTACTTTGGACACAACATTGTATTCCTCCCAGACTTCACACTTCAATAATAATAGGCTTCATACTTCAATAATAATTCAAACTCAATTTTTTTTTTTTTTTTTGTGTTAATTGAATGGCAAGGTGCAAATTTAAAGTTGGATATATATTTCAATAAATCCACTGAACAAGAAGAATCTTAGTACTATCTTCTTTGTGTAGAATTCGAAAATAAACTATTAAACATTTTTAACATAAAGTTAGAATAATATAAAATGAATTTTATTTTTGTAGCTTTTATGGATGTGTAAACACTGACAAATCTCTCAAACTTAAAGTAGAGCCCTTCAGACATTATTCAGTTTGTGATTTTCCAGTGTTTACACATCGATATAGTCCACAAAAATGAATTTCCTACACTAATGTAAAGCTGGGTTAAAATTTCAGATGACATTTTGGAATATTTTTCTTATTTTTCACACAAAGTAAAGTTTGACATGTCTGATACGTAACCTGTCTCCAAATGAGCTTTTTTCCTTAGGAGACCATCTGCATGAAATCTCAAAGCCTATTTCTGGGAATAATAAGAAACTATTTCAAAATATTGTCTGCTGAAATTTTTACCCAGCATGCAAAGCAGTATTTGACAACTATGCTAAGCCCTGTTCAGTTAAAAATAAAGATACTACCATGCATTTGTCAGTCACAGATTTTTACTTCAGCATTTATAATACTCTGCTTTTTTCCACCACCAACAACTGTGTAAATGGTAAATGAATAATTTTACTTACACATTGGTAGAACTGTCCTCTAATTCCACCGGTAACAAACCTTTTCCCATCATGATGCCAGGATGCACTCGTAAGACTGTCTTCAGGTGACTGACTCATTTTAACCTTCAGGTCACCAGTCTACAATAACAAACATACAGCTTCATGTGACTGACTCATTTTTCAGGTCACCAGTCTACAACAACAAATATACATCTATAGCTACAGATGGTAGGAGGTATTGATTTTCTTATTTCTCCATGAAAGCTCATGTTGTGGGTATTCATTCAGGGTGGCCACACATTTTTAGCAATCAAATTCCCTGATTTTTCCCTGATTTGATTTGATTTTCCCTGATTAAAAACCTTGGCCCCTACTTTTAGAAGTCATATACTGGTTCAAATGCTGTCAAGTGACATGTTTATACACAATGCTGTCACAATATTCTTAATTAATTTAATGACAGACATTGGGTTTGCAATAAAATGTCCACTTCGGAATGAGAAAAAGAAACAAGAGGCCCACGGGCCACAACTCGCTCACCTGAGTGAAACCGCCACTGCAGATATGCAGATGGCATACAACATTTTTCCAATACTCTTATGGCAAGGCAATGGCTTAAACAATTTTTTAAATATTTTGCTTACAAGGTTAAAATGCTGAAATTTTCAAAACGTCACAAGTAAAACAAGTCACCCCCAATGCCTCCTACAAACTTTTGAGCCAACTGGCATTTCGGTGCAGTAGAAGAAGCAAAAAATAGATTTTCAAGATGGCTGCCAACTTGGATTTCCGATCGGAATGATTATAGCTATTTTTTGATCTACAAGTCACCCTGATGCTTCCTACTAAGTTTCAAGTCAATTGACTTTTAGGTTTAGGAGAAGAAGCGAAAAATAGATTTTCAAGATGGCTGTCATGGAGGCCATCTTGGATTTCCAATTGGCACGATTTTAGCTATTTTTGATGTACAAGTCATCTCGATGCTTCCTAGCAAGTTTGGAGTCAATTGGCCTTTCAGTTCAGGAGAAGAAGCGAAAAATAGCTTTTCAAGATGGCTGCCATGGTGGCCATCTTGGATTTCTAATCAGCACAATTTTAGCTATTTTTGATTTATAAGTCACCCAATGCTTCCTAACCAGTTTGGAGTCAATTGGCTTTTGGGTTTAGGAGTAGAAGTGAAAAATAGATTTTCAAGATGGCTGCCATGGCGGCCATCTTGGAATTTGGACCGACACGATTTTAGCTATATTTGATCTACAAGTCACCTTGATGCTTCCTAGCAAGTTTGGAGTCAATTGGCCTTTCGGTTCAGGAGAAGAAGCGAAAAAGATTTTCAAGATGGCGGCCATGGTGGCCATCTTGGATTTCCGATCGGAACGATTTTAGCTATTTTTTTATCTACATTTCACCCTAATGCTTCCTACCAAGTATTGAGTCAATTGGCCCTGGGGTGTAGGAAGAGTAGGCTTTTAAAGCAATTGTTCACGCCGCATGACGCACGCCGCATGAACCATGATGGACGATGGACATTGACTGACCACAATAGCTCACCATGCGCACTTCATGCTCAGGTGAGCTAAAAATCTGAGCAAATTTGGCTCAGTGGCTTCAGAGAAGTCGTCAAATTCTCAACAATTTCCCCATATAAATGTTATGGGGCTCATACAAATGCATAGGGAAGCAAACTTGACCTTGCCGTAAAAAGGTCAAATGTCAACGTATGATAATCTTTTTAGCAATTTTGGTAGATCTCCTGTACCTGATGATTTGTGCACAGATTTAGCCCCAAGGCATCCTCAGTTCTGAAGAAGAAGATTTTTAAAGGGTCTTACCATATATGGGCATGGTGGCCATCTTGGTCGACCTACCGCGACCATTTTAGCAATCTTTCGTTCCCCTGACTTAAGAAGGCACAATATGAAATTTGAGCAAATTTGGCTCAGTGGCTTCAGAGAAGAAGAAATTTAAAATTCTCAACAATTTTCCTATTCAAATGTATGGGGCTCATACAAATGCATAGGGAAGCAAACTTGACCCTGCCGTAAAAAGGTCAAATGTCAACGTACGACAATTCTTTTAGCAACTTTGGTAGACCTCTCGTTCCCGATGATTTGTGCAAAGATTCAGCCCCAAGGCATTCTCGGTTCTGGAGAAGAAGATTTTTAAAGGTTTTTACCATATATGGGCATGGCGGCCATCTTGGTCACAGACCGCGACAATTTTAGCAATCTTTTGTTTCCCCACACTAAGGTGGCTCCATATGAAATTTGAACAAAATTATCTCAGAGGCTTCAGAGGAGAAGTCGTTTGAAACTCTTAACAATTTTCCCATTCAAATGTATAGAGCTCATTCAAATGCATAGGGAAGCGAACTTGACCTTGCCGTAAAAAGGTCAAACGTCAACGTACGACAATTCTTTTAGCAACTTTGGTTGACCTCTCGTCCCCGATGATTCGTGCAAAGATTCAGCCCCAAGGCATCCTCGGTTATGGAGAAGAAGATTTTTAAAGGTTTTTACCATATATGGGCATTGCAGCCATCTTGGTCAACGGACCACGACAATTTTAGCAATCTTTTGTTTCCCCACCCTAAGGTGGCTCCATATGAAATTTGAACAAAATTAGCTCAGAGGCTTCAGAGGAGAAGTCGTTTGAAACTCTTAACAATTTTCCCATTCAAATGTATAGAGCTCATACAAATGCATAGGGAAACGAACTTGACCCTGCCGTAAAAAGGTCAAACGTCAACATACGACAATTCTTTTAGCAACTTTGGTTGACCTCTTGTCCCCAATGATTCGTGCAAAGATTCAGCCCCAAGGCATCCTCGGTTATGGAGAAGAAGATTTTTAAAGGTTTTTACCATATATGGGCATGGCAGCCATCTTGGTCAACGGACCGCGACAATTTTAGCAATCTTTTGTTTCCCCACCCTAAGGTGGCTCCATATGAAATTTGAACAAAATTAGCTCAGAGGCTTCAGAGGAGAAGTCGTTTGAAACTCTTAACAATTTTCCCATTCAAATGTATAGAGCTCATACAAATGCATAGGGAAGCGAACTTGACCTTGCCGTAAAAAGGTCAAACGTCAACTTACGACAATTCTTTTAGCAACTTTGGTTGACCTCCCGTCCCCGTAGATTCGTGCAAAGATTCAGCCCCAAGGCATCCTCGGTTATGGAGAAGAAGATTTTTAAAGGTTTTTACCATATATGGGCATGGCGGCCATCTTGGTTGACGGACCGCGACCATTTTAGCAATCTTTCGTTCCCCCACCCTAAGGAGGCTCCATATGAAATTTGAGCAAAATTGGCTCAGCGGCTTCAGAGAAGAAGTCGTTTGAAAATGTTAGCGGACGGACGGACGGACGGACGGACGCACGGACGGACGGACGGACGGACGGACGACGGACGAAAAGTGATCACAATAGCTCATCCTGAGCAGAGCTCAGGTGAGCTAAAAACAGAATATACAGCAAACAAGTACTCCACCTAACAAGTACTCCTCCTTTAAGTAAGATTAGATCTGCAGGTATTTTAAGCATATGGCAGAAAGAAACCACCAGTAGCCACATCTGAACAGCTATAAAATTTGAATATTTTGACCTTACAAAGATAAGCTTTTTTGAAATTCCCTGATTTTTCCCTGATTTTCAGCAAAATTTCAAATTCCCTGATTTTTCCCTGCAGGCATTTTTTTTTTCACCATTTTCCCTGTTTTCCAGAGTGCGTGGCCACCCTGTCATTGGAAGCAACTCACCAAGGCCATTCTAATGAATACCTGCAACATTTGTTTCTGTGGGGAAATAAAAACAAGAGGCCCATGGGCCACAATGCTCACCTGAGTTAACTGCTGTAGGCTAATCAGGTCATTAACTCATCATCCCCTATCAGCCTGTCAAGTTTCAAGGCAATGGCTTAAACAGTTTTCAAGATTTGCTTACAAGGTTAAAATGCTGAAATTTTTAAAGGGCCATAAGTAAAAAAAAAAAAAAAAAAAAAAATCAGATTTTTTTCAAAAGTTGGTTGGGTCATCTACTTATCATCCTCTATCAGCACATTAAGTTTAAATACCACAGCTCAAATAGTTTTTGAGATATCTTGCTTACAAGATTTCATTGCAATTTTTTGCAAAGGGGCACAACTAAAAAAAATAGCTTGAGGAAGTGATGGTGTCATGGCCTGAGATATGTCGATTAAAGGCGACCAATTTGTTTGGTTCTTATGGCAAAACTTAAAAGTAGGAAATTTGTGAGGGGTTTAAAACACTTTTATAGCTAGCCAACTTCACCCTGGGTCCCGATGCTACTCTTAATAAAGAAATACATAAAAATTTGGTTCGCATGAAGGCTCCCAACTCAGTCAATACATCAAAGCGAAAACATAAAAATCAATTAATTACTATAATAAATAAAGACGAGTACTCATGGCTAATTCTACTGTATGCCAGAGTAAATGAAAACCAATAGTTGAACCACGGTGGGCCAAGCCAACGATATATCGTCAAGCTGGTTAAAGTTTTACGAAGAGGCCGTCATTGAGTCTGAGGCCTGAAGCCAAACCACCGTCGTGCAATTAAAGAGTGAAGCATAGCCATCAACAATGATTGGGTTGACAACTAGGCATTCAGTCTGCCACATAATATCCAGGCTATAGCCAATTCGTTTATAATGGGGTTTTCTGAATTGCTCTGAAAAGTTAGATTTTCCTACAATTTTTCTAAATCTGTACACTAAGTCACCGTAAAATTCTGGTTCCGATATACCTTGTTGCAGAACTGACGCTATATTTTTCTACCAAGGCACTGTATCTGCAGTTTTTAGCTCTGGAGGCCATTTTGTTTAGCCTAGTGGAACCATTTTAGCAATTCTGGCAAAAAGACATATAAGGAACATATCCGTGAAATTATTTTGAAATCAGGTCACTGGCTGTGGCGGAGATGTCCTTTAAAAGTTTTTTTTCTATTTTTAGCTTTGGCAACCATTTTGTTCAGCAGAGCAAAACCATTTTTAATAGCAATTTTGGTAAAAAGACATATAAGGAACATTTCTGTGAAATTATTTTGAAATCGGGCCACTGGCATTTGGGAGATGTCCTTTAAAGTTTTTTTTTTTTCTATTTATAGCTTTGGCAACCATTTCAGCAGATTAGAACCATTTTAGCAATTTTGGTCAAGGGGCATTAGAGGGACATTTCTGTGAACAGTACTTGCACTAACTGTTAAAATCAGGAAGTCCCAGGACTTTGTAGCTCCAATATCTGGAAGTCCTGGTGATCAAATTTTTTCACTCACTTTAAGAAATTCAACCTCAATATTCTTAAACTCTCATTTAAGGAGTAAAACCACCATTCTTAAGCTAAATAACACATAAATTCATTCTAAATTTTTGTTATAAATGACTAAATATCTTTAAAAGTTGGGAGTCCCAGACTTCCTGGCATTGATTTTTGGAAGTCCCAGGGCAATGTTTGGGAGTCTCTGACTCCCAGACTTCCCTTAATGCAAGCACTGTGTGAAATTATTTTGAAATCCAGCCACTGGCCATGGAGATGTTGTTTATGGTAAAGGTTTTTCTATTTTAAGCTCTAGCGACCATTTTGTTCAACAGAGCTGAACCATTTTAGCATTTTGGTAAAGGGGGATATGAGGAATATTTCTGTAAAATCATTTTGAAATTGGGCCACTGGCCAAAGAGGAGCTGTCCTTTAAAGTGTTTTTTTTCTTTCTATTTTTAGCTCAGGCGGCCATTTTGTTCAGCCTAGCGGAACTATTTCAGCAATTTTGATAAAGGGCCATAAGAGGAACACTTCAGTGAATTTACTTTGAAATCAAGCCACTGGCCATGGAGGAGATGCCTGTTAAAGATTTTTCTATTTTCAGCTCTGGCCGCCATTTTGTTAAGCCAAGCAGAACCATTTTAGCAATTTTAGTAGAGGGCCATTGGAGGAACACTTCTATGCAAATATTTTGAAATCGGGCCAGTGGCCAAGGATGATTTTTTTTCTATTTTTAGCTCTGGTGGCCATCCTGTTCAATGGAGCGGAACCATTGCTGCCATCTTGGATTTCAGCTTACACGATTTTAGCTCGTTTTGATCCAGAAGTCATCCTGTTGCTACAGAGCAAGTTTTAGCTCAAAGCGACCAAAGGTTTGGAAAGAGATGTCGAAAACTGATTTTCAAGATGGCGGCTGTGGTGGCCATCCTGGATATTCGATCAGCTTGGTTAAGCTATTTTAAGTCTACTAGGTGCCCTAATGCTCTTCATAAATTTCAATTCAATTGGATTATATTGGAGATGTCCAAAATTCTCAACATTTTTCCCATATAAATGTATAGGGCCCATACAAATGCAGGGGGAAGCAAAATAGACCTTGCCATATAAAGGTTAACGTAGGACCATCATTTTAGCAATTTTGGCAGACCACCTGTCCTCGATGATTTGTGCAAAGATTATGCCCCAGGGCTTATTTGACTTCGGAGAAGAAGATTTTTAAAGTTTTTTACCATATATGGGCATGGCGGCTATCTTGGACAATGGTTTGCAACCATTTTAGCAATCTTTAGTTCCACTGCCCCAAGGAGGCTCCACATGAAATTTGAGCAACATTAGTCCAGGGAGAAGTCATTCAGAGGAGAAGTCATTTGAAATTCTCAACATTTTTCCCATACAAATGTATGGGGCCCATACAAATGACCAGGGAAGCAAACGACCTCGCCGTAAAAAGGTCAAACGTCAATGTACGACCATCATTTTAGCAACTTTGGTAGACCTCCCATCCCCAATGATTAGTGCAAAGATTCAGCCCCAATGCATCCTTGGTTCTTGAGAAGAAGATTTTTAAAGGTTTTTACCATATATGGGCATGGCAGCCATCTTCATAAATGGACAGTGACCATTTTAACAATCTTTCGTTCCCCCAAACTAAAGAGGCGCCATATGAAATTTGAGCAAAATTGGCTCAGCGGCTTCAGAGGAGAGGTAGTTTGAAAATGTTAATGGATGGACGTGCGGATGGACAAGTTGACTGACGTATACTCTGTGTCTCCTGTGGCTTTGTGTGTCGAAAATTACGTACAAAGTACCCTTGCGTGTCCAGAAATAGACACACAAGCGTACTTTGTATGTAATGTTCGACACACAAGTCAGTCAACTTGTGTGTCTGTGGAATAAATCCTAATTTTAAAACACACAAGTATACATTTGTCAGAGTGGACGTACGGACAGACAGACGACAGACAAAAAGTGATCACTATAGCTCATCCTGAGCATAGCTCAGGTGAGCTAAAAAAGAACAACACAATTTTTGGTCTTTAAAAACAGCCTGTTAAATCTAACATGACGTTATATGAAACCAGTCTGTTAAATCCCCTATCATAGCTGGTTACATTAAACCAGTATTTTAAACCAGCAATAAAGAATGGTTATACTGGTCAAAAGGACTAGCTCATTTCAGCAACTTAAGAGTCTCAAATGAGCATTTACAGAGGATTTGTTCAGCAGGAGTATTTGATGATATTTCTGTGATAATTTTCTCCAGCTCTCCATAAAACATGTATTGTGGGCACTCATTCGACATGCCATGCCAAGGTGCTTCTAATGAGTACCTACAATGTATATTTTTATGGAGAGTTAAGAAAAACAATGCCAGAATTATCACCAAGTATTCCTCCTTAAAGGTTCTCTATAAATGAGTGAATCAAAAACTCACTAGTCCAGCTGTAGTTATTATCCAACTCTGTTCTGATTACACAGCTGGCTCAACAAAATTACTAGCCTCTAATTTTCTCATATTAATGAAAATTATTTCATGAAACCCATACCCATAGAATTGGTACTGTAATAAAAACTTTGGTATTAAAAAAATATCTACAGTAACAGTATTTGGAACAACAGATCTGGATTTATCTTCATTATAATCCGACTTGCAGCAAACATAGCCCAGGTATTAAAGGTGAAAAGATTTAAACAGGAAGTATTGATATTTTTCTTATTTCTCCATAAAAAATATATGCTGTGGGCATTCATTAGAGGTGTCTTTCCATTTTCATTAAGAAATAGAAAAAAATGTTTGGATATCAGCTGGTACATCTTGAAATAAATATCTCAAATCATTAGTTTGGAAAAATTGATGCCACACATGCAAGCCAATGCAGTCAACCAGAAAGTGTTTTACTGTAAATAGTTCATTAAAAATAAGAAAAATAGTACGCAGACATCCCACCTTATCTGGAGCTATTGGGCCTTGAAATAGTTACCTGTACATTCCAAAGCCAGAGTTCCGAGCAGTCGTCTGGCCCACACGCTATAATATACTGACAATCTGGACTCCATGCTATGTAATAGACACCATAGGAATGATTATCAAATGTTCTCTTGTGTTTCACTGTACCAGTCTCCTGCAAACAAAATTTGTTTGAACCTTTATTCAAAATGAGCTGATGACAAATGGATGGTATTTTTTTTTTCCAGGAAATACAGTTATTTCCTGTGAAAAAAATCAGAAAATTAGATTGTTGTCTGCTAATACCCAAATTCAGCAGGATTTTTATATGATAGTGAAACTCAACATTTCCTTCAAATCAGGACTAACAAGAGACACTGTTATTGAGTTGAGATTTAACATTCCACTGAGTCAACAATCTTTCAACGATGTGAATCACACCTGATCCTACCTTTAATAATAACTATAGTAAATATCCTAAAATTTCGAAAACTTTATTCCATACTTTTTTTGCCTAAAGTTTGCTATTTATGCAGTTGTTTTTTAATACTTTTAAAAATAATTAGTGGAATGGCAAACAGTGCAGACCCTGATCAAATTGCTCCTTCAGGAGCAGTCTGATATGAGTCCGACTCGTTTGCATATGCCATTTTGTCAGACATTTCGCCTACAAAATTTCAGGACATTTACCGTAGACACTCTGCTTCAGAGCAACCAGGCAGCCCATCTATTTTGTGAGCCCCTGATTGGCAGGGGCCTCTAATGAGAGAGATTTTGAATGAAAATATCAGATTTTATTTTCTATGAAAAATAACTTAACTGTCTTAAACTTCTATTTTAACCATGGTCTTACTGAACCCAGATATGCCCTGTCTTTGCAAACAGTGTACATCCAGATCAGTTGTCTTCTAAAGAAGCCAACTGATCTGGATCTGCACTCTTTGTCATTTAAATGTGTGAATTTGTAACAACAATTTGGATATAGTAATCTGATTGGCTGAAAATTAGAAGTGGGCATGGCATTTTAATTTATTCAACATAGCAAGAGTTAAACCACCTGAATACAGCAGATCAGGTTAAATATAACATGTAACATTAAGTGGTTACATTCTAGAATGTAAAACAACCTCATGTAAAATCTACAGGTTAATAGTGAAGGCTATAATCAGAATGCATAGACAGACTGAGCTGGACCATTCGTCTTCACATATGATGGGCAACAGAAGAAAAGGGCCCTTTATGTATATCTTAGCAAAAAGCAAAGGTACAGATCAGTCTGCTGAGTCACAGTCTAACCAGGATCTTCTATGAACAGACATACCATATCAACATCCCATATAATGAGTGTACAGTCTTTAGAACCTGTGGCAAGCATCGTTCCATCGGGAGAGAACCTCGTGAACAACACATCATCACAGTGATCATTTATAATTTGGATTGTCGTGCTAGGAAACTGATCTCTGAAATATATATGTACAGTATTATATCATGAGAAAACTGTCTTATACTAACTGTAAAAGACCAGCCTGCACATCTCTGCAGTCTAGTTTAGCCATTCACTGTTCATACATATACTTTTTCTTTGCTGGCAGAAATAATGGAAGATCAACTACTATTCAGTTAAAGCCACAAAAGAGGGTTTGATATTTCATTCAAACTTTGTATTCAGAATACAAATTAAATGAAATGTCATGCCCCATTTTAAAATGCTACCTGCCGATACTCCAATTCACACAGTGGGTTGTTCTTGATTTGGAGTTTTATGGCCCAGTCAACACTGTTAAGGTCATATCAAGCTGGTCAGCTAACCTACTTGCACTTTTCCTGGACAGGCTTAGTCCACCAAGCGGTTAACCAGTACTTTGTGCACATAGTTTTGCCAGTGACTGATTGTTTGTGTTGAGCTTTTATGGCCCAGTCAACCCAATGGGGTCATGTTGAGCATGGTCAGTTTACCTAACCACACTTTTACTGGGCAGGCTTAGTCCTCTAAGCGGTTAACCAGTATTGTGCACATTCTTTTGCCAGAAACTGACAACTGCCCATCTTGAAACAAGGGAAGGGAGAGAATGACTGTAGAAAATATTTCATGATTAAATCTCCACAAAAGAATGATACTGACCCGGCGGGGGTGGAACCCGCATCCTCCTGATCACCAGTCAGATGTGCATCCAACTCACTGAGCCACCGAAGCTGGCTTGCCTGTAACTGACAACTGCCTTTCTTGAATCAATGGAAGGGAGAGAATGACCGTTGAAAATATTTTATGATCAAATCACCACGAGAGAATGTTGCCGGCGCATCAGGGTTGAACCCACCACCTCCTGATCACCAGCCAGATTTGCATCCACCTGAGCCACCGAAGCTGGCTTGCCTGTAACTGACAACTGCCTTTCTTGAATCAGTGGAAGGGGGAAGCATAACACAGAAATTATTCCACGATCAATCTCCATGAAAGTTATGTCACCAAGCTGGAATTTGAACTAGCAGCACCTGGATTGCAGATGCACTACCAACTGTGCTATGGAGCCTGGCTCACATAGTGGGTAAACGTGTGATTTAGGTAACAGGATTTCACACCATATTTGTGCACAATTTCAGACAAAACAGGTAAGCATAAATTACTCATTTTTATACAGAACTGAATGGATTTGGAAGCAGTAAAGAGCAGATACCCAGCAAAAACAGAAAATAGTTGGTAAAACTATCCATTTGAATGACATCTAGATAGTTATCTCAAGCAAAATCTAAATTTAAAGCCTAACATGTAATAATTATGGCAATAAGGCAAACACAATCAAATTGCACAGGAGTATAATCAAAATGGTTAAACTGCCATACAAAAGGCTAGCATAACAAATTTTCTTGATTTTATGTTGTGGAACTATAATTTACTCCTGTAAATCTGTTTGAAAATCAAGCTATGAGTAGATATGAAAAAACTGTCTTACAGTAACATTATTGCATATTAAGAACAACCATATGAAACATGATTATCCACAAGGAATTCAAACTGAAAACACCTGGTAGACTGCTTTTGTGACTAACTCATTGCTTTTCTGCACACCCCGGACCTTCTGTAAAATGGGATGTACTCTAAAAGAGTAGATCCCCTTTTTAGAGTACCCTTTTCAGAAGCGAGACAAAGTAAGTTTGACAGAGTTGTCTCCCCTAAAAGAATATTTGTTCCCCTTCATATTAAGGAAGTCATGACAATGCTGTTTGCAGAAATTTTTACATAGCATGCAGTGTTAAAGCATAGCTCTTGATATGATACCCTTTTTCAATCCAAATTTTTTTATATTTTTCTTATTTCTCCACAAAAACATATGTTGTGGGTACTAGGCGAGGCACTTCTAAAGAGAAAAAGTTCCTTCAAACATGTGCAAAATGTGCTGATTCAGATCACCATACATATGCACAAGTCTCATCCAAGCCTTTGTTCTCCAGCATAGGTTTAGACTAATAAGAGTGGGTATCAGGTAAATAATTTTCTTATTTCTCAACAAAAACATATGTTGTGGGTACTCATTAGAAGTGCCTCACCGAGGCACTTCTAATGAGTACCCACAACATATGTTTTCGTTGAGAAATAAGAAAAATATAGATACATTTGGTTGAAAAAAATGCCTTATCAAGAGCTATGTCTCCAGTCTATAATATCAAATGATGTGCAGGCTGATCTAGGCCTTCACTGTCCACATATGCCTGAAGACAAGTTTTGGCATCACGAGGCCTATATGCTCGTCCAACTTACTTGCTACAAACATGGTCCATGAGTAATGACACAGCCTCCAGATTGTTATCAAACTTGGTGTTATGGAAGGGACATTTATCTTTCTGGAGCTCTACAGCCTGGTTGAGCAGGGTTACAAGTCTTCTGGGTGGTAACATCACTGACGGTGGCAGGAATGCTAGAAGATTTCATCCAAATAATTAAACATTCAATGCAGTGCAGCAATTTTTTTCTGTCAGTCTGAAAATCTGATACTTAGGTCTTAGAAAGCATGGACAGTATCACTTTTTTTTTTTTTTTTTAAATTTCTCTGATCTCTACTGAAAATATTGTTTACTTTACAACAGTATATTAATTAGATTTCATACAGTACAGGTCACAGGAAAGTTAAATGGTTTTTACACTCATAAAATGCGTGATGAGCCGATAATGTGTACAGGAGATTAATTCTGCTTTCAAAACAGCTGCAAGACACTCACAAATCCCTCGTACCTGTTTCGCATTAATGAATGAGATAGCGCAACCACTAGTGAGGCAGTCAAATTTTGCGAGAGAAGAATTAAATATCTATGCGCAACTCAGGAGCTATCTGTTTTGTTTACAAGTAGCAATAATAAGCCATTTTAAAACTTTAGAATTTCATAAATCCAACAACACAGGCTTAAACTTTAATCCAAGACAAAGAGTAATGCCGTTTAAATAATCAAACTCTATCAAGAAATAAAAGTTATGCAGGGTTAAAAAAAAAGGAGGTTGACAAATTTTCTCTGTCAAAAATCAATGAGCTGTTCTAACCTGGATAGTGCACTGGACCCAATACAAATCTTCTATAGTCAGCCATTGTCCCATTACTCACCATATATTTGATTTGGAACAGGGGCCTAACAAATAGCTGTCACAAAATAGAGCATGCATATTTTGCTTCATTTTGTTGGGGATGCCCTTGAGAATAGCTAGAAATAGGTCCTATGAGGTCCTCTACGTAAATAACAGAGACATTTGACTTCAAAGTTGACCAACCTTCAAACAGGATTCTGACCTTGTTGACAGCCTAATATATCTGAATATTTATAATGACATCAATTCCATATAAAATTTCATCAACAGCAGCTACATTTGAAGATATAAGCCCTAACATGATTGAATGATTTTTAATTAATATTTAAATTCAGCTATCATCACAGGGTCCCAGCAGCCAAGCTCACGGGTGGACGGGCAATTTTCAACTAGAACAGTGTTTTGGGAGAAAAACTTATGTCCCCCTACCAGTTTGAACAGACATATTGTTAAAATAGTTTGTATCTATAATAAACTCAAGGTCACAATATACCTATATGTAAGTTTGGTCAAAGTTCATCCATTCCTCAATGAGATAGGGTGCTGACAAGCCATATTCTAAAATCATAGCCCTTGTGTAACCTTGAAAATGGGATCAAGGTCACAAAAAATCTAATCAGTTCTTGTCTCTGTCTCAACAATATGGCTGTGCAAGTCTGGTCAAAATCCATCCATTCATTCAGCAGATAGTGTGCAGACAAGCCATTATCCAACAATCTGAGCCCTCCTCCGACCTTGAAAATGGGGTCAAGGTCACCAAAATAAAATAAGTTATTAACCATGCCACAACAATTTGGTTGTGCAAGTCTAGTTAAAATCCATCCATTCCTTCAAGAGATACAGTGCAGACAAGCCATTTTCCAACAATCTAAGCCCTAGTGTGACTTTGAAAATGGGGTCAAGGTCACCGAAATCTAATCAGTTCTTTTCCATGTCACAACAATATAGATGTACAAGTTAGGTCAAAATCAATCCATTCCTTTAGGAGACAGGGTGCAGACTTGTTATTTACCAACAATCTAAGCCCTAGTCTGACCTTGAAAATGGGGTGAAGGTAACCAAAATATAATCAGTTCCGATGCATGTCCCAATAATATAGCTGTGCAAGTCTGGTCGAAATCTACTCATTCCTTCAGGAGACAAGGTGCTGACAAGCCATTTTCCAGCAATCTAAGCCTTAGTGTGACCTTGAAAATGGGGTCAAGGTCATCAAAATCTAATCTGTTCTTTTCCATGTCTCAACAATTAAGATGTAGAAGTTTGGTCAAAATCTATTCATTTATTTAGGAGATAGGGTGCAGACAAGCATTTTTCCAACAATTTAAGCCTTACTGTGACCTTGAAAATGAGGTCAAGGTCACCAAAATCTAATCAGTTCTTTTCCATGTCTCAACAATAAAGCTGTACAAGTTTGGTCAAAATCCATTTATTCATTCAGGAGATAGGGTGCATACAAACCATTTTCCAACAAATCTAAGCCCTCCAGTGACCTTGAAAATAGGGTCAAGGTCACCAAAATCTAATCAGTTCTTTTACATGTCCCAGCATCATACAAGTAGATGTGCATGTTTGGTCAAAATCTATTCATTCCTACAAGAGATAGGGTGCGGACAAGCCATTTTCCAACAATCAAAGCCCTCCTGTGACCTTGAAAATGGAGTCAAGGTCACCAAAATCTAATCAGATCTTTTACATGTCCCGGCAATATAGATGTGCAAGTTTGGTTAAAATCTATTCATTCCTTCAAGAGATAGGCTGCAGACAAGCCATTTTCAAACAATCTAAGCCCTCCTGTGACCTTGAAAATGGGGTCAAGGTCACCAAAATCTAATCAGCATTTTTCCCCCTCCCAATGATAGATTTGTGTAAGTTTGGCTAAAAAATATGTCCATTCAATAAGGAGATAGAGTGCAGACAAGAGGCAATGCCCCATTTTCCAACAATCTAAGCCTTCATGTGACCTTGAAAATGGGGTCAAGGTCACCAAAATCTAATCAGCAATGATATATTTGTGTAAGTTTGACTAAAATCTGTCCATTCAAAAAGGATAGAGTGCGGACAAGAGGCTATGCCCAGTTTTCCAACAATCTAAGCCTCCTGTGACCTTGAAAATAGGGTCAAGGTCACCAAAATCTAATCAGCATTTTTCCCCCTCCCAATGATACATTTGTGTAAGTCTGGCCAAAATCTGTCCATTCAATAAGGAGATAGAGTGCAGACAAGTGGCTACGCCGACACGATCTGCACTAAAAACAATATGCGCCCCCACCCCCCTCGCCCATGGTAGGGGGACATAAATACACACTCACTTTGTGAACCTCATTATTTCTTTTTGCAATAAAAACTTGAACAATCCATCTTTCAAAATATAATAACATGTAACAATAGAATCTATCAACACCCATGGAAATGATGATTAAAGGGTCTTTGATTGAGGACAATTAACTAATTAAAGAACATTGTACGAAAAGGTTTGGACTCTCAACTCGTGGGGAAAAGAAACAAATATTATCAAATGTCAATATCACAAGTGAAATTTCAAAGTGTCACTTGCAAAATCTTACATAACTCATAAGACTGTCATGCTGGACACTTGCAAGTTCCGTGCAAATGACTCACATAATTAATAGGAAAAGGATTAATTTTCTCACAACATGCAAGATTTATTGAACCTTCCTATGACCTGTACTGTAGCTCCAGATAAGAGAGCTAACCATATTTATAACAATTTTCTTATTTTTGCACGGAAAAGTATGTTATGGGTATTTATTAGAAATGCCTTGGTGAGGCACTTCAAATGAGTAACGACAATATGTTTTCAAGTAGAAATAAGAAACATATCCATTCTTTTCTCTTGAAGAAAGTGGCTTATCTGGAGCTACAATTTGTTATCAGAATTTCACCACTATCAATGGATTAAAAATTCAATCTGGGTTCTGAGCTATTCAGTATTTTCTGTGACTAGACAGCCAACAGGCATACCAGGCTTTAAAACTTCAAGAATCTGATGACCAGAACTCAGGACATTGTCTTCATAAAACTTATGCTATCTTAGGACATTCAGTCAATTAAAGCTTAATTAGTCAAATTAAATAGTTTGCTGCATTAAACAAATTAGATAACTATACTATAGCACACAGGAAATTTACAATGCAAAGTAACCACTGTGGAATAAATTGTGCAAGGTAAAATCAAAAGTCTTCTTGTTCGGATGGCCATTTCATTACACTGACTCCCAAATACTACTCATTTCAGAATTGGTTAGACTTTCAACATCTTGCAACATTTTAAAATTTGACAGCCTGTTGTCAAAACCAACCCCTCATGTCATTTCATAAGATGTAAAAAATTATTCCAGGTGTGACATAATCTCATCAGAAACAGTTTCATAATTCAAAAATTAACATGAATATGGCTCAGTTATTTGATAAACTTATCATTCAAACTCAAAGATCAGTTTTCTTGACAAAAACAATGCTAAAAAAGATAAGCTGTGTGTTATTTAACACAAATAAATCATCACCTGTCTGTACAAGCGGCTTTCTTTCAGATATAGTGTAATAAGGAAAGTCTAATGGATTCTGAAATAAGTAGTAATAATAGCCAGAAATTTGCTATTTCCGATCATGGGGTGCTTAGAAGATATTTTTTGTTATTTTTGCACCAGTGCCTTAACAAGGTGATTCCAATGAGAACCACGGGATAGTGTTTGGTGCAAAAATTATCTTGAATTATACTGAAAGGAAAAAGAAACGCAGGGTAAATTTTATTCCTAAATTTCATTCAAGTTTGAAAAAGTTTGTTAAATATTTCACTATGATTACAAAACGGTACATGTATGGAACAAAAGTTCCAAATTTCATTGGTTTGTGATCAACAAGTCTCGAGTTATTGAAGTTCATTGGTAGCTGGCAAGAGGCGTTGCTGCCCTAATTCTCCTTTGGATAGAGTTAACCAAAGCATTGACAGTTCGCATCGGGATGTTATTCCATTCATCGATCAACGCATTCCTTAGTTGTGCGAGAGTTGCCGGGGGATTTCAGCGCTTCCTAACCCTTCTGTCCAGCTCATCCCACATGTGCTCTATTGGGGTCAAATCTGGACTGTACGGTGGCCATGCTAGTGGTGCGATGTTATTGTTTGCCAGGAAATCCTGACAAACTCGGGCAACATGTGGTCAGGCATTGTCCTGCTGCAGAATCAGATTACGTTGTTGCACAAGCGGGACTGCAACAGGACGCAAGATCTCATCCCTATACCTTACTGTGGTCATATTGCCCGCAACAATAATCAACTGTGATTTTTATCCCATGAGCAATGCCTCCCCAGACCATAAAGGAGCCACCCCCAAAACCGATCCCGTTCGACAACACAGGCGTCGGCAAAGCGTTCTCCGCGACATCGGTACACACGACGTCGACCATCTGCGCGATAGAGAGTGAACCTAGACTCGTCTGTAAAAAGAACTCGTCTCCACTACCTCATTGGAAATAGCCTGGGCGAATGCGCCGTCAACCACGCCATACGACGCAATCTACGTGCCTGGGTCAGAGGCAGACCAACGTATGGGCGACTAGCTTGCAGACCAATCTCACGCAATCGACTTCCAACAGTCTTCGGAGAAATTTGTCGATTATGCGTACCTACTGTATTAAGGGCAGTATCGGTAGCAGTGAGATGACGATTCCGCAAATGTGCCAGACGGATTGTCCTGTCTTGACGTCGCGACATCACGCTTGGACGCCGAGACCGTGGTCGGTCTGCTAAATGCCCTGTCTCCCTAAAACGTCTAACAAGACGTTCAATTGTTGAGACGTTAACCCTAAAATAATTGGCAACTTGCTGTTGCCTTTGACCCTGCATCAGCAACGCAATTGCCCTACCCCTCTGAACATCGATTGAAAAAAAAGTTCAAAGTAGCGTAAAAATGAAAAGAAAAATTGGTAAAAGAATCGAAGAGCGTTGTGTATCGTTGAAGTGTACCAAATGGTGTGAGGAAATCTTGTGCAGAAGGTTTAAACATGCTTGTTTTGCACGAAATTTTGGCTTTCCGTATTGTCCATGCAATGCACTGTGTAGTGCACGGTTGAATGATTTCACACACTGGGTAGATAGCACATCTACCAAAGACTCGTATACCCGCGGTTTACATTCACAGGACAATCTGTAAAAGTGTATGGCTATAGTAAACACCATAAAAAATGGTTAAAATAAGAAGGAAAAAACTCTACCCTGCGTTTCTTTTTCCTTTCAGTATATTACCATAATTACTGCCTTATCTGGAGACAAACTACCCACTTTTCACATACAGTGCAAGCACAGCTATTCACCTCAGTCTGCACATGCAAGAAAACACCCACCCTGTAATTTTTCTATAAGTTTCTGTCTGGACTCAGCACCTTTGCCAGCCCAGTTTGCCATCTCATACAGATCTTCTGCATTACTGCACATCATGTACCTAAAACAGACAGCAGAGTTAGCACATCTATGGCCAAAAAGATGGGTGAAAAGATAATAAAACAAGAAAAATGCCTAACGGCATTATGGACGGGTTTTTCAAAAGGTCAATGAAAAGGTAAACCTCGGAAGACCCACTGCCGGCCAGCCATGACATCGCTATTTTAAAGGACAGATTTATGAAAAATCTGTCCAAAATTCAATTCTGGCAGCACAAGCCTTCGGCTTCAGGTACCTAACAAAGAAAGTCAGCATTGTCTCTCTTATACAGGGCATGCCTACTGGTCCTTATCTATGCCTCTACCAAATATTATCAAAATATTTCAAACCATTTAGAAGTTATGAAGTGCACAAGAATTTGGCTTAGAAATTCATTCAGGGAGTTAACTTGAAAAAATAGCCATCAGAAGAGATGGCAAATCCCCCAACCGCACCGCAAATGGCCATCTTTTTTCAATCTAGGGCATCAGAGATGTAATTTTATCAAGGGATATACTTGTTTAACCCTGCAGTGGGTGGTAACTCCACAACTGTGAATCAGACACAGAACTCTAAAACCATAAGTTGTGGATTTTATGTTTTTCAACAAAGAAACTGAAAATACAATGTAATGAGAAAAATAAGGCCAGTTGCCCGCAATGTCTGATTATAACTCTCAAACTGTAAGTCATGGAAACTGGACTTTTTGTTTGCTAGTTTCAACAAAGAATCCGAAAATAATGAGGAAAATGAGGCCTGTTGCCAGCAAAGATTATAACTCTCAAACTGTAAGTTCAAACTGTAAGTCATAGAAACTGGATTTTGTGTTAGTAGTAAGTGATTTTCAACAAAGAATCCAAAAATAATGAGAAATATAAGGCCCTTAGCCTGCAAGGCCTGTAACTCTTCAAACGTTAGTCTGAGACAGTCATTTTCAACAAAGAATCCAAAAATAATGAGAAAAACAAGAGGCCCACGGGCCACGGGTGGCTCACCTGAGTGACATAGCCAATGCAAATATGCAGATGTGTTGCAACATTTCTCCAATCCTGTCATCACAACTAATGAAAAGATCATCATTTAAGCAGTTCTTTATTTTGAAGAAGAAGATATATGGCATGCCAGTCAATTAAGCGTTATCAAACTCTAAATGGCAGCCAACTTGGATTTACGATCGGCACGATTCTAGCTGTTTTTGATCTACAAGTCACCCCAATGCTTCCTACTAAGTTTCGAATCAACTGGCCTTTCAGTTCAGGAGAAGAGGCGAAAAATAGATTTTCAAGATGGCTGCCATGGCGGCCATCTTGGATATCTGATTGCACGATTTTAGCTATTTTTGATCTACAAGTCACCCCAATGTCTCCTACGAAGTTTGGAGTCAATTGGCCTTTCGGTGCAGGAGAAATAGCTAAATAGATTTTCAAGATGGCGGCCATGGTGGCCATCTGGGATTTCTGATCAGAACGATTTTAGCTATATTTGATCTACAAGTCACCCTGATGCTTCCTACTTAGTTTCAAGTCAAGTGACTTTTGGGTTTAGGAGAAGAAGCGAAAAATAGCCGTCATGGTGGCCATCTTGGATTTACGATCGGCATGAATTTAGCTATTTTTGATCTACAAGTCACCCAAATGCTTCCTACCAAGTTTCAAGTCAACTGGCCTTTCGGTTCAGGAGAAGAAGCAAAAAATAGATTTTCAAGATGGCTGCCATAGTGCCCATCCATGTTTTACGATCGGCATGATTTTAGCTATTTTTGATCTACAAGTCACCCCGATGCTTCCTACCAAGTTTGGAGTCAACTGGCCTTTCGGTTCAGGAGAAGAAGTTATTTCGATAGGCACAATTTTAGCTATTTTTGATCTATAAGTCACCCCAATGCCTCCTACCAAGTTTGGAGTCAATTGGCTTTTCGGTTTAGGAGTTGAAGCGAAAAATAGATTTTCAAGATGGCGGCCATGGCAGCCATCTTGGGTTTCCGATCAGCACGATATTAGCTATTTTTGATCTACAAGTCACCCCGATGCTTCCTAGCAAGTTTGGCGTCAATTGGCCTTTCGGTTCAGGAGATGAAGCGAAAAATAGATTTTCAAGATGGCGGCCATCTTGGAGTTCCGATGGGCACAATTTTAGCTATTTTTTTATCTAAAAGTCACCCTGATGGTTCCTAGAAAGTTGGGAGTCAACAGGCCTTTCGGTTCAGGAGAAGAAGCGAAAAATAGATTGTCAAGATGGCGGCCATCTTGGATTTCCGATCGGAACGATTTTCGCTATTTTTGATCTACAAGTCACCCCGATGCTTCCTACCAAGTATCAAGTCAATTGGCCCAGGGGTGTAGGAGGAGTAGGCTTTTAAAGCAATTGTTGACGCCGCACGACACACAACGGACATTGACTGACCCCAATAGCTCACCATGAGCACTTCGTGCTCAGGTGAGCTAATAAAGCCTCCTGCATGCACTGCCGATAAATCTGCATCCACAGTATAAGTAAGGGAGATAACTCCAACACTCCGTAGGTCAGAGTTGTCCTTACATATTGTGACACACCTAGTTTATGTTCTTAGCATTTCTACTAACTATCATTAAAATGTCTCCACTGGTTAAAGAGTTATGGCCTGCACAAGATTTTACATCTAGGGGAGATTACTGAAAATAAATGGAGTAATGAGTAACCCATAATTTTTAAATGCAACTCTCCTTCTTAATGTTCTAAGCATCCCTATTAATTATCAACAAATAAACGCCCCGCAAGCATAATACCCCGCCATAGCAATTATTTGTTTATGTGTTAAAGTTATCGTTGCGAAAATGTCTGGAAAGAAAATGACGGAGGGACAGATAACAATCCTAAACCAGATCTTGATAATATCAATGGACAGATACAATCCTAAAGCAGATCTTGATAATATCAATGCATAAAGCAAGTTTGGTTAAAAGGCCTTGTTATTTACTCAAGTTATCATCAAACAAGAGGGCCATGATGGCCCTGTAACGCTCACCTGAGCAACATAGCACTTTGAGAGCCTGATCTAGAACTGATCAAGGCAAACATTCTGATCAAAGTTCAAAATGATTATATTAACAAGTAAGACAATATAGCATGTCTTATGGACTGTGAAATAAAGGTCAAGGTCAAATATGGATGACTGCACTCAAGAGGCCATGCTAAGATGTATGCATGTACTAAGTATCACTGGCTGTAGGAGCAATAGTTACTGAGAAACTGACCTAAACACAAACTCTTCACAAGTACCAAATATCACTCTGTAGGACCAAAAATTACTGAGAAACTGACCTAAATGGAAAAACTTAAGAGAGTCACTGGACAGAAAACTATACATCACCTTGAAATCATCAAGACAAACATATTGAGCAAGATTCATGATGATCACTTCAAAAATGTGACCTCTAGAGCATCAACAAGGTTTTCCTTTGATTTGGCAAGGTGAACTAGTTTTTTATATCAAGTGACCCAGTTTTAAACTAGACTTAGAAACTATCAAGACAAACATTTTGAGCAATATTTATGATGATTATTTAAAAAATGTGACCTCTGGAGTGTTAACAGTTTTCTGCTGATTTGGCCAGGTCACCTAGTTTTTGACCCAATGTGACCCAGTTTCAAACTTGACCTAGAAATCATCAAGACAAACATGTTGAGCAAGATTCATGATGATTGCTTGAAAAATGTGACCACTAGAGTGTTAACAATGTTTTCTGCTGATCTGGCCAGGTGACCTAGTTTTTGATCCCAGGTGACCCAGTTTCAAACCTGACCTAAAAATCATCAAGACAAACATTTTGAGCAAGATTTATGATGATTGCTTAAAAATGTGACCGCTAGAGTGTTAACAAAGTTTTCTGCTGATTTGGCCCAGTGACCTAGTTTTTGACTCCAAGTGACCCAGTTTCGAACTTGACCTAGAACTCATCAAGACAAACATTTTGAGCAAGATTCATGATGATTGCTTGAAAATTGTGACCGCTAGAGTGATAACAAGACTTTACGCCGATCTGGCCAGGTGACCTAGTTTTTTACCCCAGGTGTTCCAGTTTCAAACTTGACCTAGAAATCATCAAGACAAACATTTTGAGCCAGATTCATGATGATTGCTTCAAAAATGTGACCGCTAGAGTGTTAACTAGGTTTTCTGCTGATTTGGCCCAGTGACCTAGTTTTTGACCCCACTTGACCCAGTTTCAAACATATCCTAGAACTCATTAAGACAAACATTTTGAGCAAGATTCATGATAATTGCTTCAAAAATGTGACCGCTAGAGTATTAACAAGGTTTTCTGCTGGTTTGGCCTGGTCACCTAGTTTTTGATACCACGTGACCCAGTTTCAAAACATGCCTAGAAATCATCAAGACAAACATTTTGAGCAAGATTCATGATGATTGCTTCAAAAATGTGACCGCTAGAGTGTAAACAAGGTTTTCTGCTGGTTTGGCCTGGTGACCTAGTTTTTGATACCACGTGACCCAGTTTCAAACATGCCTAGAAATCATCAAGACTAACATTTTGAGTAAGATTCATGATGATTGCTTCAAAAATGTGACCGCTAGAGTGTTAACAAGGTTTTCTTCTGATTTGGCCTGGTGACCTAGTTTTTGACTCCAAGTGACCCAGTTTCGAACTTGACCTAGAAATCATCAAGACAAACATTTTGAGCAAGATTCATGATGATTGCTTGAAAAATGTCACCGCTAGAGTGTTAACAAGGTTTTCTGCTGATTTGGCCCGGTGACCTAGTTTTTGACTCCAAGTGACCCAGTTTCGAACTTGACCTAGAAATCATCAAGACAAACATTTTGAGCAAGATTCATGATGATTGCTTCAAAAATGTGACCGCTAGAGTGTTAAGGTTTTCTGCTAATTTGACCCGGTGACCTAGTTTTTGACCCCAAGTGACCCAGTTTTCGAACCTGATCTAGAAATCATCAAGACAAACATACTGAGCAAGATTCATGATAATTGCTTCAAAAATGTGACCGCTAGAGTGTTAACAAGGTTTTCTGCTGATCTGGCCCGGTGACCTAGTTTTTGACCCCAAGTGACCCAGTTTCAAACTTGACCTAGATTTAATAGAGGCAAACATTTTGAGCAAGTTTTATCAAGATTGGGTCAAAACTATACTGAAAGGAAAAAGAAACGCAGGATAAATTTTATTCCTAAATTTCATTCAAGTTTGAAAAAGTTTGTTAAATATTTTACTACTGATTACAAAACGGTACATGTATGGAACAAAAGTTCCAAATTTTATTGGTTTGTGATCAACAAGTCTCAAGTTATTGAAGCTCATTGGTAGCTACCCCCCAAATCTTGAAATCAAAATCAAACTGAAAATCAATATCGGGTGTGCCCCCCTCTTGCTGCCCTAATTCTCCTTTGGATAGAGTTAACCAAAGCATTGACAGTTCGCATCGGGATGTTGTT
Organism: Anodontia alba; assembly: GCA_964016985.1. Classification (NCBI taxonomy): domain Eukaryota; kingdom Metazoa; phylum Mollusca; class Bivalvia; order Lucinida; family Lucinidae; genus Anodontia; species Anodontia alba. The sequence goes on along the minus strand of OZ024823.1, from coordinate 61,164,896 downwards.
CCATTCATCGATCAACGCATTCCTTAGTTGTGTGAGAGTTGCGGGGGGGATTTCGGCGCTTCCTTACCCTTCTGTCCAGCTCATCCCACATGTGCTCTATTGGGGTCAAATCTGGACTGTACGGTGGCCATGCTAGTGGTGCGATGTTATTGTTTGCCAGGAAATCCTGACAAACTCGGGCAACATGTGGTCGGGCATTGTCCTGCTGCAGAATCAGATTACGTTGTTGCACAAGCAGGACTGTAACAGGACACAAGATCTCATCCCTATACCTTACTGCAGTCATATTGCCCGCAACAAAAATCAACTGTGATTTTATCCCATGAGCAATGCCTCCCCAGACCATAACGGAGCCACCCCAAACTGATCCCATTCGACAACACAGGCGTCGGCAAAGCGTTCTCGGCGACGTCGGTACACACGACGTTGACAATCTGCGCGACAGAGAGTGAACCTAGACTCGTCCGTAAAAAGAACTCGTCTCCACTGCCTCATCGGAAATAGCCTGGGCGCATGCACCGTCAACCACGCCATACGACGCAACCTACGTGCCTGGGTCAGAGGCAGACCAACGTATGGACGACGAGCTCGAAGACCAATCTCACGCAATCGACTTCCAACAGTCTTCGGAGAAATTTGTCGATTATGCGTACCTACTGTATTAAGGGCAGTTTCCGTAGCAGTGAGATGACGATTCCGCAAATGTGCCAGACGGATTGTCCTGTCTTAACGTCACGACGTCACGCGTGGACGCCCAGACCGCGGTCGGTCTGCTAAATGCCCTGTCTCCCTTAAACGTCTAACAAGACCTTCAATTGTTGAGACGTTAACCTCAAAATGATTGGCAACTTGCTGTTGCCTCTGACCCTGCATCAGCAACGCAATTGCCCTACCCCTCTGAACATCAGTCAATCGTACCATGATTGAAAAAAAGTTCAAAGTAGTGTAAAAATGAAAAGAAATATCGGTAAAAGAATCGAAGAGCGTTGTGTATTGTTGAAGTGTACCAAATGGTGTGAGGAAATCTTGTGCAGAAGGTTTAAACATGCTTGTTTTGCACGAAATTTTGGCTTTCCGTATTGTCCATGCAATGCACTGTGTAGTGCACGGTTGAATGATTTCACACACTGGGTAGATAGCACATCGACCAAAGATTCGTATACCCGCGGTTCACATTCACAGGACAATCTGTAAAAGTGTATGGCTATAGTAAACACCGTAAAAAATGGTTAAAATAAGAAGGAAAAAACTTTACCCTGCGTTTCTTTTTCCTTTCAGTATATGACCTCTAGAGTGTTAACAACTTTTTCCTTTGATTTGACCTGGTGACCTAGTTTTTGAACCCAAGTAACCCAGTATCAAACTTGACCTAGATTTCATAGAGGCAAACATTCTGACCAAGTTTCATCAAGATTGGGTCAAAACTGTGACCTCTAGAGTGTTAACAAACTAATTGTTGACGACGAACGACGGACATAGGGTGATGACAATAGCTCACCCTGAGCTTTTACTCAGGTGAGCTAAAAATGAAAATATGGATGTTTCGGGCAAATAACACGGTAAAAAATTGACGAAATTTGCCCAGTAGCAATTCCAAACCTGATCTCCTTACTGTCAATACATATAGCAAGTTTGGTTAAAATCCTTTGTTATTTACCAAAGTTATCATCCGGAAACGAAAATATGGGCATATCTCGGGCAGATAACTCCATCAAAAATTGACGAAATTTGCCCATTAGCAATCCTAAACCAGATCTCCACAATATCAATGCACATACCAAGTTTGGTGAAAATCCATTGATGTTTACTCAAATTATCATCCGGAAACAAAAAACGGATGGACGGATGGACGTACAACGGATCAAGGGATGGATGGACTCACGGACGACCAACATGAAACCATAATACCCCGCCACTATTGTGTGGCGGGGTATAAAAATCTCAACTGGTAGAGAAGTTATGACCGTCAGTAAATTTAACAAGTAGGGAGATAACTCAAAAATGGTGTCAGATTTGTCTTTTTTGTTCATGACATGCCTACTCAATGTCCTCTACAACTTGATGAAGTATAAAAATATCTCAAAAGGCTGAAGAGTTATGGCCTGCACAAGATTTAACAACTATGGGAGATAACTCCAGAACTGAGTCAGAGTTGTTGTTCTTGTTATGTGACACACCTACTCAATGTCCTCTACAACTTGATCAAGTATCATGACAATATCTCAAAGGGCTATTGAGTTATGGCCTGCACAAGATTTCATAACTATTGGGGATAACTCCAGAACGCAGTCAGAGTTGTCATTCTTGTACGTGACACCCCTTCTCAATGTCCTCTACCTATTGGTGAAGTATCATGGAAATAACTTATAGGGTTTTAAAAGTTACGGGCCGCACAAGATTTAACAACTATGGGAGATAACTCCCAAAACGCAGTCAGCTAGAGTTGTTGTTCTTGTATGTGACACACCAATTCAATGTCCTCTACAACTTGATCAAGTATCATGAAAATATCTCAAAGGGTTATAGAGTTATGGCCTGCAAAAGATTTTATAACTAACTCAAGAATGCAGTAAGTTAGTGTTGTCTTTCTTGTATGTGACACGCCTACTCAATGTCCTCTACCTAATGGTGAAGTATCATGAAAATACCTTCAAGGGTTTTAGAGTTATGGGCCGCACAAGATTTAACAATTATGGGAGGTAACTCTAAAACGGGAGTCAGCTAGACTTGTCTCTCTTGCATGTGACACACCTACTGGTCGTCCTCTTCATCCCTACCAAATATGAAAGCAATCGGCTAAAGAATAAAGGTAACAAACAACTTTGAAAAAAGGTTATACAACTTTGAAAAAAGGTTAACCAAAAGGTAAACCTGGGGTGTCCAGACGTCAGGGGAGATAAGTACATAATGAACAAAGTGAGAGTTGTCTCTCTTGCATGTGACACACCTACTGGTCCTCCTCTTTATCCCTACCAAATATGAAAGCAATCCACTGAAGAATAAAGGTAAAATACAACTTTGAAAAAAGGTTAACCAAAAGGTTAACCTGGGACGACGCCCGACCAGACATCGCTATTTTAAAGGATGGATTTTTAAAAAAAAAAAAACCCGTCCAAAAATTAATAAAAAAGAAAACAAAATAACAGTAAATAAACAAAAGAAGTGTGACAGAGTTGAGTTGTCATTCTTGTATGTGACACAGCTTCACAACCTCAACCTATTCTACTCTCCCACTTAAAGTAGTGTCAAAATATTCTAAAAGGTATTCAAGTTGCAACCTAGACTCAAAAGTTGTCACTAATTAAAGGAAGATAACTGAAAAAGTAAGACACTTGTGATTCTCATGTGTGACATAGCATCTTGACTTATCCTATAATCCTACCAAGTGGCATCACTATATTCCAAGAAGGAGTCACAGTCCAAAAAAAAAAAAAAAAAAAGTTATCATCCCCAGGCTGATGGTAGCCAGTCTAAACTAGGGTTTTCCACTGGAAAATAGGTTTAAATATTTATATTTAATAACCAAAGAATATATTAAAATTAATGCTGCACAGGTAGTTATGACAAAAGGTCTTGCATGGATTCTTGCCAGAAATTTGCTATAATTCAGCCAAACAAATTTTACTACAGCTTTTATTAAATATCTCGAAAACAAGTTGTTCTTTCTGCTAATTCCCAGTACAGGAAGCTTATATAATTACACGCCTGGTAAACTATCAAAGGTACCTCCGCGGGGGTACTGATTAAATAGTTGTGACAGATATCCAGAGCTGCCTGTGATGGTCAAAAACTAGACATAAAAAGGTAGGTGTTCGTCTTTTTTGATAAAATACACAATAACCAGAGAGTTTACTGAAAATCAAAGAGTGCTATTCGACCCTTATAGGCATAAAGTTTTGTCACACGACATATTCCTCAGAACTTTCAACATTTACAAAAGTTATGAATGCTGACGTGGCGTTAAGATCAACTGAAAGTACTCAAATCAGAAAAAAATCGGTTGTTTCAGGTCTTAAATGCAGTTTTCTTGCTTAAGAATCTGTTTATTTCTGCTCACTGGTGTAAAGTAAACTTCCTTGCCCAAATACAAACTTTGATAAACTCCAAATTAGGCTGGGTTCTCTAAAAAGCAACTGGAGTTGCCTGTGACAGCATGGAGGTGCCTGTGATGTAAGAAAATATAGTGAAAATCTGAGGAGTTATTGCAGCTACACATATTGATATGCTTTTTTGTAGACCACTGCATCGAAAGATTTGTTCATTCAACGTCGCACTAATCTATCAGAATGCGAATATCATAAATATTTTTGTTAGACAATGACCAAGAACTAATAAAATTAGATCTCACATCCCGCCCTCAAAACCAAAATGGAAATACATAAGTATAAAAATACATTGGCAATAGTTCAAAAAATGCACGCATGCAAAAGTGGTGCAATGGAAAAGACAGGTTCCATACCCAGATTTGAAATTATTGGTCGGTTCAACCTGACTAATGTGCCGCATGCTATATCACTGTGGACAACCTACGTCACGATGGTAAAATGTACAGTTTTAGAAACAAAAAATAAATCTCGATGCCAGAAAAAAAATGAGGTTTTACAAGGCCGATTTAATATTTTTTTTTAATCTTATAAAGTGCACGAACCCCGTAGCAATATCCTTTGTCTTCAGCAAATGCCATCGTTGTATCAGAACACTTCAAAAACAGCGATTCCTATGAAGTATTCGGGTAACGGACATATTTTCATTTAACTTTGACATTCGCTGAAAACAGAAGTCACTTCAGGGTACATCCATTTTACAAAATTAAAATCGGCCTTGTAAGACTTGAGATATAACTCATTTTCTTACAGGTATCGAGATTATTTTATTTTTAGAATCACGTGATCGAGATGTAGGTTGTTCCCCATGTATGAGTCAACTTTCTGGCCCAGGACTACAATCATTGCTTAAAGTTTAGCTCACCTTAACTTTAAGAGGTAATTTTGTATATGTAATAATCATTTTCGCTCTGCTTTTTTAGTTTAATCGATTAAGTACGTCCACAACTGATTCAATTACTTAAGTTTTAATTTATCACAATAATTTATGGTGACAGATATCGGCATTTTTTATACTTTTAGTACACCATATGTGTAGCTGGCATGACAATTTTCTTCGAGTTGGAATGACTAACAGGCAGCACCTCCCGATTACAGTCATCACCATTCAAGAAAAAAAAAGTCAGGCTTCAGTGAGCATTCTATGACAATCTAACTCAAAAGCACCAATAATTCTTTGAGATTATGTTTTATAACTTTAACATGGAAATTCATGACATACACATTATGATAGCATATTGCGACGCTGAATGAATGATTCTTTCCAGGCAGTAATCTAGAGAAGAATTATATCAATATTTGCAGCTGCAATAGCTCTTCAGATTTTTACTATATTTCTTTACATCACAGGCACCTCCACGACGTCACAGGCACCTCCAGCTGTTTCTTGAAGAATCTAGCCTTATTTGGAGTTTATTGATATTTGTATTCAGGCAAGCAGGTTTACTTTACATCAGTGTACCAAGATAAACAGATTCGTACGCAAGATACCTGCATTTAGAACCAAAAACGATCGATCTTTTTCTGTTTCGAGTACTTCGGGCTGACTTCGAAGCCACTTCAAAGGTCATATTTTTGGTAAATAAGGAAAGTTCTGGGGGATATGAGGTGTGACAAAACTTTATGTCTTTAAGGGTCGAATAGCACTTTTCAATTTTTAATCAATTCCCTGGTTATTTTGTATTTTGTCAAAAATGATGAACACCTACCTTTTTTGCCTATATTTTGACAATCACAGGCAGCTCCGGACGCCTTTCACAACCGATATTCAGTACCTCCACCGGAGGTACATGTGATAGTTTACCAGGCGTGAATTATGGTTCCCTAGTTATTAAAAAACAAGAGGGCCATGATGGCCCTGTAACGCTCACTTGAGTATCATACATGTAGCACTTAGAGAACCTGACCTAGAACTGATCAAGGCAAACATTCTGACTAAAATTGATAATAATTAACAAGTAAGACAATGTAGCATGTCTAATGGACTTTCAAAAAAAGGTCAAATATGGACAACTGTACTCAAGAGGCCATGCTAAGATGTATGCATGTGCGAAGTATCACTGGCTGTAGGAGCAATAGTTACTGAGAAACTTACCTAAACACAAACACTTAACAAGTGCCAAATATCACTCTGTAGGACCAATTGTTACTGAGAAACTGACCTAAACGGAAAAACTATAGAAAGTCACTGTACCGTGAAATATACGTCATAAGTGACCCAGTTCCAAACTTCACCTACAAACAATCAAGACAAACATTTTGAGCAAGATTCATGATGATCAAAAAGTGACCTCTAGAGTGTTAACAAGGTTTTCATCTGATATGGCCTAGTTTCTGATTCCAAGTAACCCAGTTTTGCCCTAGACCTAGAAATCACCAAGCCGAACATTTTGAGCAATATTCATGATGTTTATTTAACAGATGTGACCTATGGAGTGTTAACAAGGTTTACCTTTGATTTGGCCTGGTGACCTAGTTTTTGACCCAAAGTGACAGAGTTTCGAATTTGACCTAAAAAATCATCAAGAAAAACATTTTGAGCATGATTCATGATTGATTGATTCAAAAATGTGACCTCTAGAGTGTTAACAAAGCTTTCCTTTGATTTGGCCTGGTGACCTAGTTTTTGACCTCAAGAGACACAGTTTCGAACTTGACCTAGAACTCATCAAGACAAACATTTTGAGCAAGATTCATGATGATTGATTTAAAAATGTGACCGCTAATGTTAACAAGGTTTTCCTTTGATTTGGCCAAGTGACCAAGTTTTTGACCCAAAGTGACCCAGTTTCAAACTTGACCTAGAAATCATCAAGACAAACATTTTTAGCAAGATTCATGATGACTGATTTATGTGACCTCTAGAGTGATTATAAGGTTTTCCTTTGATTTGGCCTGGTGACCTAGTTTTTACTCCAAGTGACCCAGTTTCGAAACTGACCTTGAAATCATCAAGACAAACATTTTAGGCGATTCATGATGACTGATTAAAAAATGTGACTGCTAGGTGTTAACAAGGTTTTTCTTTGATTTGGCCTGGTAACCTAGTTTTATATCTCAACTGACCCAGTTTTGAACTTGACCTAGAACTCATCAAGACAAACAGTTCGAGCATGATTCATGATGACTGATTCAAAAATGTGACCGCTAGAGTTTTAACAAGGTTTTCCTTTGATTTGGCCTGGTGACCTAGTTTTTAACCCCAAGTGACATAGTTTCAAACTTGACCTAGAAATCATCAAGGCAAACATTCTGAGCAAGATTCCTGATGATTGCTTCAAAAATGTGACTGCTAGGTGTTAACAAGGTTTTCCTTTGATTTGGCCTGGTGACCTAGTTTTTGATCTCAAGTGATCCAGTTTCGAACTTGACCAAGAAATCTTCAAGAAAAAACATTTTGAGCAAGATTCATGATGACTGATTCAAAAATGTGACCTCTAGAGTGCTAACAATATATTCCTTTGATTTAACCTGGTGACCTAGTTTTTGACCCCAAGTGAACCAGTTTCAAACATAACGTAGATTTCATGGGGGCATACATTCTGAGCAAGTTTCATCAAGGTTGAGTAAAAACTGCGACATCCAGAGTGTTAACAAATTAATTGTTGATGACGGACGACTGACGATGGACGACGAGGGTGATCACAATGGCTCACTCTGAGCTAAAAATGCCTTGATTAATCTAACACTTTGCACACTGCTAAAAATTTCAGCAGACAATGTTGTAATTTTTCTTACTTTTCATAGAGAACAAGATTTGACATTTCATGAAACGAGACAATTTGCACAAAGTGTCAGATCCTGTTTTCTAGGAAAAATAGGAAAAAATTATCAGTTTGTCATCCGCAGAATTTACCCATAGCATGTTAAGTGTTAATATATAGATGTAAGTCTTACGAGCTAAGTTCATGGACCCTCTCTGTATTGAACTTGAGTGGTGTGAGTTCATGTCGTAAGCAGTGCAAAGCATCTAACACTTGACCAGTTTCCAGGAACTCTAGGTACTTTTGTTCCAGCAGCAAAAAACGCATTCGCTGAAAACAAAATTAAACATATAGTTTCTTGTATTGTAAGTTTTAAAGCAAACAAGTCATGTCTATCACACACAGAGTCCTCACTGATAATCTGGGCCCTGTTGTTCAAAACTAACGACGTAGTTAGTTAACGTATCGTTAAAACTTTGATCATTAAACATATGACATATATGCTAATACTTTTGCTGAAAAAATGCAAGTAGCTTTTGCGCGAGAAGCTTTTGCATTTGCAAAACAGGGCTTCCGTTAAGCGGACGTACGGCGTATATTACGCCCTGAGATTGCCACCGGACGTCCAAATTGAACTTCAAAGACGTACCGCGGACTTCCAAAATTTCTTTTGTCCGTCCAAAATCGATACCCGAGACGTCCAAAACTGTCAAAAACCCCGCCCACTTTTAACGAGTTGTATGATGTTTGCCCCACCTACTTATCGGAAATTCACTACCTGTGTTCACTGAGCTTCTAAGGACGTCCCACTCTCCGCTTGCGGGAGTTTTATTGACAGCCGTCTCATGTGTCGCGGCACCCTTTTGATAGCTGTGTGATCACTGCCTGTATTTGTCAAGCGTGTTGAGTTGATTAAGTGATGTTTGTATAATTTAACTTTCTCCTGCGATACCCGAAATATTCGTTCACGTGCGTTCAAAACGTTGACTAATGAACCCGAAAATTTTCTGTCGGGAGGAATTTTCCAGGTTGCGCTTTATATTCTAAAACTTCCTGGCAACCTTATCAGTTCCAAAACCTAACAAATACACAAAGAATGCAGGAGAAATAAATAAATCTTTCCAGCGCACCAGTTTAGCAGGAAGATGCATTCAACAGATTATGCAAGTTAAACAAAGACAAGAAGCACTAATAAATTGAATTTAGAACAGCGGATTTTCCTTGTCTGGAAATAGATAAATTCAGAACCAGAAATAAGCATCAAAAACGCGTTGACACAAATGATCTTTGGAAGAAAATAATGAAATAAAATGGTCATTAACTGTTTTAATATTCAGGTCTTAAAATCTTAAATTATTATTTTGCTAAAAAGGTGTGTCGTCTGAAAACACCTCAAACACTTCCGGGAGTTACCGAGTGAAATTCTATAAATAAATAATTATGCGCAAAACGCAATTTGAAATCTATTCAAATTTAGAAGCTTATGCTTGTCTTTCCTACAATGCTATGACAATAAAAGCAATTTTTCAAATGAAAATCAAACATATTTTTCGTCAACGTTTTCGGAAAACCGGTTTCTAAATGCGTAGCCTCGTTCCGGTTGCGCTGTTTATCAGCGCGGAAAAGACGCAAAGTAAGTCTAAATTTAGGAGATTTGTGATGGTTTTGCTTGCTTTTCTCCGCGAACGAACGTCATTGCTGTTGGTATTTCATCAAGAGCTGCATTTTATTTGTTTGTTGTTACACACGAGTCGGCGCCGTTTTCCCACAAATTTGTGAAGGATGCAACTCGTTCGCTGGTGTTGATCAGCTTCAGTCTGAACAAATATTTCATTATAAACATGTCTGCGAAGTAATTTCAGCATACCGGGTAGTTTATTCTTAAGAAAACATGTTTTGGGGCTTTTCTCTCACGTATTTTATTTTATTTTTCCCTTCTCTGGGCTTTGAAACAAATGCGAAGTTTTACCAATGTTGATGCTTTCTCTAAGGTCCGACATACAAGTTCAGGCTTTCCAAAAAGACGCGATCGAATTTTAAGCGATAAGGACGTTTTTAAAACACATCTGAAAGAATTATAGATCATGATGATTCTGTGTGACACTGAAATAAAAACCTATGTTTTGCGAAACAAAGGGCAGCCTGCAGCAGCACGGAAAAAGTGGGACTTCCTAGATTTTCCTGTGGGACTTCCAAATCTGAGGTGTAGGAAGTCTTGGACTTCCTGAGTCTGAAAGTTAATGGAAGCCCTGTGCAAAAGCTACTCACATTTTTCAGCAAAAATACCTGTATTGTACTTACTAGAACAGTTAATATTTTGACCACTAATGAGCTTGTTAAGCTAACGATGCTTTGAACAACTGGGCCCTGGTTTGTGCATCAGGCTTTGGATGTTAAAGTGTTAAGAATTTTAGAAGCTTACAACAATGAAAAGAGAGCTATCCAGATAAATATGGTTCTTACTCCTCCACAGAAACATTATGTTATGGGTACTTGTAAGAAGTGTTTCAGTGTCCTGAGGCACTTCTAATGGGTGCCTCAGCAAGGTCTTCTGATGGATATGCAAACCATGTTTTTGTAGAGAAATAAGAAAAATATCAATATTTTTAGCTTGAAAAAAGCCTAATCAGGTGCTATGGCTATGCCCTTACACCAGACTAAGTCAGCCTTACCAGTCACACTTTACCAGAGAACAACTTACATGTACTAATCAATACGGTCTAGACAAGGCCTTGGCTACTGTTTGACAAAACTTGAACTGAGTGACTCTAACATCTCTGACCAAATACGACAAATAGCACTGACTGTGTAAGAGGTGTTCTATATGACTTGGTATAAATCATGGCTTAGAATTCACACTATTTATATTACCTCTTTCCCCGCTAGTGGCAACTCTTGTTGCCTGCTGATAATCTTTACAAACAGTTTGGACCCAGATCAGGCCCGACAAACTGTTCGACACTCCTGAAAGATTTTTTTAAAAAAAAAGCTAATTCAAAAAAAAAAAAAAAAATCCACAGACCACCAAAAAGCATGCAGAATTAGTTTACCCAGCATGCAAAGAGTTGAGGACACTTACCAGCAAACCATCATGTCTTTCAACCAAAGACTGTAGTTCCTCCAGATCACTCTCTGCCTGTAAATTTACAAATTTATTGTACAACTACAACATAGCAGCACATTCTTTCGTGTGGATTTATCATGAAATATTTTCTACGGTCATTCTCTCCCTTCCGCTGATTCAAGAAGGGCAGTTGTCAGTTTCTGGCGAAAGAATGTGCACAATACTGGTTAACTGCTTAGAGGACTAAGCCTGCCCAGTAAACGTGTGGTTAGGTAAACTGACCGCGCTCGACATGACCCCACTGGGTTGACTGGGCCGTAAAACCTCAACACAAACAAACAAACAACATAGCAACAGATAAGGCGCTTTTTTCATCCGAAAAATGCTGGTATCTTTCTTATTTCTCAACTACAAAGCTCCAGAATAGAGGGGTCCCAGATAAAAAAAAATCTGACTTCTGCAAGAAAAAATGTTGTCGACGAGGTGCTTCTAATGGGTACCTACAACATACACTTTTCGGTTGGAAAAAGCGCTTTATCTAGAGCTATGTTCCTATCAATGATATCCTTCTCAAACAGTTGGCCATTAAAACTTACCACGCTATGGGCACGCAGATGACAAATTGGGGATACACGTACTTTTCTTATTTTACCTAGAAAATAGGCTAGGACATGTCAGGTAAACAGTCTCCTAAAGAGATAATTTGCATGAAGTGTCAGATCCTATTTTCTAGGAAAAATAAGAAAAATATTTCAAAATGTCATCTGCTGAAATTATTACTCAGCATGCAAAGTTTTCAACATTTACAATGAGTGGACTCCTACCATATCTCTTTTGGACCAGTCTATTTCCAATAGCAGGGTCTCAAGTTAACTTTTATTTTGTTTTTTACTCTGTTTTAAACAAATTCCTGGAGCTAATGCAAACAGTGTAGACCTTATTCAGATGCCACATTCTGGGTCTGCACTGTTTGCCAATTACCCTTTTGGGAACATTAGCCATTATCAGAATGTCCTGCATTTAAAAACATGCAGATTTTTTAAATAAATTGATTTAAGCCCCCCAGTGAAATACTTTTCACTGACCGTTCCAAGGCGGTTCTTCTGTCATGGTTAATTTTTGTTTTTGTTATAGTCAGTCTTTGAATGTGTGTGTCGCTTACATCTTTTTGTTTTGGATAGCCATTTGGCCACTTTGTGGGAAAGTAACTGTCCATTTGGCTTTCTGCTAGTGATGTTTCCATTAGGGTCCAGTTATTTCGTGTTTGTGTTTCTTTCCCTTTGATGTCTCTGATGGAGGGTGTGGGATAATTGTATCGATTCTTGATCATTGCCTTCCTTTCTATTTAGACCAAACCAGTTTCAAAATATTCCTTTTACATATAAACAATCAAACACCATGAAAGGTTTTGCAAATGAGACAGCATGGTTGTGTCATTTGCAACACCTTTCATGGTGTTTGATTGTTTATATATAAACAGACTATTTTTGAAACTGGTTTGTCTCAAATCTGCATGTTTTTAAATGCGGGGCATTCTGATAATGGCTAATGTTCCCATAAGGGATAATCAGGCCTTGTAATCAGACACCTGACAGTAGGCTTTCTTGTCCCCATAAAGGTTAATGACCCTGTAAAGGGTAATCGGCCTCGTACATTGTAAGTCATATTTGGCATAAACATTTCAGTCCCCAGAAGAAACACTTGGGAAATTTAGCATCTTATGTATTTTAACGTAGACGTAGGTTGCAGTATGTCTTATTTGATATGTTAAACAAGTATATCATAGCCCAGACAGCTGAAAATACCTTCATTTTGCACTGGAAAAAAGTCAAAACAGAAATATCAGACTACCATTCTCTGGGTGAAATTAAAATTAAAAAATTAGCCGCTTGTTTTTTCAAGCCCATACCTATCTTTTCCGAGGCAGAAATGAAAGTTGTTGGGAATAGCATTGTCTGATTTTTCAAAATATGTCACAGAAATTGACTAAAAATCAATAAATCAGGAGAACTTACCCATTTGTTATTTGGATGTCTCGCAAGTCATGGCCAGAAGTTCGCTTTAAGATTTTGAGTGCATAACCACCGGCTACCCCTTATGAGATTACTAGGTGTGTACTGGGACTCATAATTATTTTAGAAATTTAGTGAAATTAGTGAAAATACACAGTAGGACTAGAAAATAGCTTTGGGACTCCTATTTTGAAAATCCCAGTGAAAACCCTGTTTGGTGGCCTTTTTGTGGCCTTTTAAGACAGGTTCTGCTGTAAAGGGTTAAATATTCTAAAATGCTATCTGCTGATATTTAAATTTAGCATGCTTAAAGTTAAATTATATGTACCTTGGGGTTTTGAAATGAGGGTCCCAGGGACTCCCTTATGTGGAATTAAGGGGTCCCTTAAGTTTCTTAATATTTAGGGGTTTATTGTTTTAAAGAGGACCCTTTAAGCACTAATCACAACATGCAGACAATTCACATGAAATGTTGTCTTTTTTTCTCTGAAAAATAAAATCAATTTTAGAATATTGTCTGCTGCAATTTGCTTAGTGCTTTATGGGTTAATTTTTGTCCAAATATTGATAATTCCTGGTCTTTAGACTGCAAATAGATTAAAATACAAAGCCATAGATAAAAAATAAAAATTAATTTAGGATTTGATTATGTATGCATCACTCAGGACCATTTCCCCTAGCTGTGAAGAGTTCTGAACAAGGTTTTTGGGGTAAAAACTGCCAAAATGGGAGTCAGGGAAACCCTGTTACCTTTATCCACTCTCCATCCATTATATGAGTCCTGAATTTGGCTGCTGCTGGATGCTCTAACATACATCCTGATTCTGCTATTAGTTCATCGGCAGTTTGGCTGAAAAATAATTATCAATTTGTTTTCATTTGCCATATTCACTCTAAATACTGGAATACTTAACTCCTTAACATATCAGTTCTCAAATGTGTGCAGGTCCATTTGACTTAACCCACTGAAGACTGGAGACCCCTAAACGGGCAACTCCCAAGCAGTGCAGACCCAGATCAGACGCCGCAAAATGTGGCGTATCATCAGGGTCTCCACTGTTTGCAAATAGTTCAACCATTTTTCTTTAGGAATAGCTACATCATGGTGTGAGGGGCAGTGGATACAATTAAATGACTGGTGCACTACTAAGACCGAATTACTCCTTAGTTGTCCATCCTGCAAGAGCCGACTCCCTGTCGGTAACAATCAAATATCCCAGGATTAAAAGGCAAGAAAGACAGTTAGCTGTAAACTTTTATCGAAATTTGGAACTTTGAGAAGGGAAATTAAGACAGACACTAAACAACAGCATGATCGATTTATATGTAAATATCTTGGTAGGTGATGTAAAGGCAAATCCCAGAGACTTCTATAGGTACATTAATAGTCAGAAAAAAACAGGTAAGGTATTCCACCCCTTAAAAAAAGGGATGGCAGTTGTGTTGTGGAATCAGATCCTGAATAGGCAGAGGAACTGATTGGTCAATTCAATGATGTATTCAATAAAACTGAGTACAAGGAGGTTCCATTAACTGAGAGATTGGCGCCGTTCATAGATAATATAGTAGTTTCATCAGAGGGAGTTATAAAGTTACTTAAGGGCTTAAATCCTTCTAAAGTTTTGGGGCCTGATGAGCTTCATCCTAAAGTCCTTAACCCTAGTCCTGCTGAACCTGAATAGGTTCTGCTTTTGCAAACAGTGTAGATCCAGATCAGTTGGCTTCTGAAAAAGCCAACAGATCAGGATGTGCACTGTTTGCCATTAAGTACGGGTATGTGAATTTATGTAAAAAATCTGGATCAAGAAATTTGATTGGCTGAAAATTAGAAATGGGAGTGGCATCTTAATTTATTCAGCAGGACAAGGGTTAAGGAATTAGCGAACATACTGGGCCGAGTATTTTCACATTGTTTCAGCAATTTCTTAATACTGATGAAATCCCAAAAGCATGGCTTCTTGCAAACATTTGTCCCCTCTTTAAGAAAGGAGATAGAGCTCTTGCTCGCAACTATGCGCTGTGTCACTGACATGCGTACCGTGTACATGTAAGTTGCTTGAACATATTGTTTGCTCAAACTTCATGGCTCACTTGGATGAACACCAACTTTTGTCAGACAGGCAACATGCATTTAGGAAAAGGCACAGTTGAGAAACTCAGCTAACATGGTAATAAATGACTGGGTAAAAATCTTGGACAAAAGAGAACAGGTGGATACATTTATTCTAGATTTTGAAATGGCTTTTGACACATCCCCTCATGAACTACTTAAAAGCAAATTATTTCGTTATGGCATTGGCGGGAAGACTCTCAAATGGATAGATTCCTTGAATCTTTGCTACAGAAAACAAAGAGTTATTGTTAACAGTGAAACTTCAGTGTGGGCTCCAGTTTTGTCTGGTGTCCCACAAGGGATCGTTCTTGGGCCATTGTTGTTTTCTTTGTACATTAATGATATCTCCACCGATACTGACACTGAAATAAGACTGTTCGCAGATGACTGTGTGCTATCGTGAAATTAGAGAAGCAAATGACTCATTGAAAAATCAGAAGGATGTAGGTAGATTAGGGTTTTGGGCAAGAAAATGGGGTATGAGATTTCAGCCTGTTAAATGCAGTATTATGCAGATAACTAGGAAAATAACAAACAAAACTGAGACTTATTACATTTTAGAAGGAACGGTCCTGGAAAATGTGGATACCATTAAATACCTTGGCATGACGAGATGGAATACTCATATTAGCAACATGTGTACAAAGGCTAATAGAACGCTTGGCTTCTTGAGACAAAATCTTTTGCTTTTGCCAGTATACTGGTATGCCCTCAGCTTTGAGGATTATCACCAGTTGGCATTCAGTGCCCCCAGGATGTAAAAGAAGCAGCATCATATAAAGGACTTGTTCGCCCGACCTTGGAATATGGTAGTTGTGGCTGGGACCCCCAGGGAGTGGTCCTTCAGGAAGAAATTAAAAAAGTTCAGAATAGGGCAACTAGACTTGTAACGAGGAATACTGAAAAGCTTAGATGGGAGTCTCTCAAGAAAAGGAGGAAAGACAGTAGGCTTATACTCTTGTACAAAGGTCTAAAGAGTGCTGCCGGCATTCCAACAGATGACCTTATTCCCCAAATTGGGAGCTGCAGAAATCATCACTCTTTGATATTTCAGATCCCCACTGCAAGAACTGATATTTACAAGAGATCCTCCTTCCCTCAGACCATTAGAGATTGGAATGCCCTTCCAGATTCGGTAATTACATCCACTGAAGGTGCAAAGGATAAAGTAGCTAAGTTTATTTCTTTGGCGAGAGCTAGGGACTAACTTCTCGTTCACAGGTCCTGGTGAATGAATGTCATTTGAAGTGTCACCAGTAACAAATTCTGATTTTGATGACAGACTGCAGTAATGATAGAGGAACGAAAGATTCTCGTGGATCTAGACGCGCAGGAGGGCCTTGGCTGCTCAAATGACTTTTTACCGAGAAAATGAAAATAATCGCGAAGGAAATAGCCTTAACTAATATGACTGCACAAGATTCTTTTTTCTTCTTTTTTCCTGCTGTTTGATAAAACACACAATGGGTTGTGAATTGCTAAAAATAGATCAGTAACTAAGATGTATGTTAATTTTGAGATGGCCCCAAAAGGGAAATCCACAAAGGTGTCAAATGAGGTCGGAATGTAAACAAACGGGAAAACTAATGAAATTTAAAAAAAGATCAAATAATTTACCATCTTTTGCAATGAGCGAAAAACTTTGAAATGCAATTCACATCTTATGCAGAAAAGTCTGAATTTTAACAGATACGCAATTATTCAACAAGAACGGAGAGCCTCAATCTCGAAACACGGTAACAGATGATATCCACTTACTTCAGCCCCAATCCCCGCAAATGTTGACCAATTAATCGTATAATGTCTCTGTCGGAATTTGACATTGTCTTTCTAGGAGATGTTTTCTCCTCGATCTCGCCATTTAAAGATCCAGAACAGGTCCCATTTTGATATGATGTTGATGCTATCTCCGCACTTTCTCCATTGTATTGTGTACAGCCATTGGTCTGCATACTTGCACAAATCTTTTGCTTTTTGCGCGGTGGATGGGGTATACCACCGTCTTCTGAGTCTGACGACGATGCCAGTATGCTATTCGCTCTCTTCTATGGTTGGTATCTGTCTTGATACACAAACCATAAATAAAATATGCAGGAAAATTCGACATTCATCCGCACAACCTGTCACTTGTTCGGTCAATGTTTTCCTGGATGACGTCACGTGCACTTCACGAGAATTATGGGAAATTTTAATGTTTATTTATTTTTTCAAACACGTGTATAATATAAATTTATACTTAGACAGATGAATGAAAAATATACCTAAAATAATTTCTGTGGTCAAAAGAAGTTCAAGCAAGCCATAATTTAGCCCACTTAATACGAAATCCCCGTCTTTAATGAGGTCACAAAATATAATAAACGGTGACGTCACGACGAAAAGGCGGGGCCTATGGCAAAGTAGACCATCTATCTATCTATCTATCTATCTATCTATCTATCACCCAGCCCACTAGATATATGAGTCATAACACATCTATAATATCATTCACACCTTCCTGGGCGACACAAAATTAATAGCCCCGGGGTGCTGTGAACCACCTGATGAGTCCGAGACAAAAAGGTATGAAATAGTGGTACTACGCAACGTTGAGACAACGTCGCATCCACGGCGATGCAACCTCTGAGGATGCAACATTTTATAAACGCTGCGTCTTAGACAGATGAATGAAAGAAGTCCAGGCAAACGATAATTTAGCCCACTTAATACGAAATCCCCGTCTTTAAAGTCACAAAATATAATAAACGGTGACGTCAAAACGAAAAGGCGGGGCCTATGGCAAAGTAGAACATCTATCTCTCTATTGCCTAGCCTACTAGATATGTGACAGGCCTAAAACAACTATAATATTATTCACACCTTCCTGGGCGACACAAAATTATCAGCCCCGGGGTGCTGTGGACCACCTGATGAACTATCGCCCGAGGCCGAAAAAGGTATGAAATAGATGTATACTACGCAACATTGAGACAACGTCGCATCAACGGCGATGCAACCTCTGAGGATGCAACATTTTATAAACGCTGGGTCTATCTATGGGGTTTCGTAGAAATCAGGAACATGACATTAAGGAACAAGGGAACAATTGCAAGTATTTCAAAGAATGAGGGACTGTTCTCATGATTTAGAAGACAACAGAACATTTGCAAATTAAAATAAAGTGTGTGGGGGTGGGGTGGGGAGGGGGGAAGGGGGGGGGGGAGAGAAAATTGTTAATTATTTAGAGGAACAATGAATATATATATATATATATATATATATATATATATATATATATATATATATATATATATATATATATATATATATATATATATATATATATATATATATGAGGCTCCCACGCCCCACCAGCGGTTTTGGGGAACTGGGGTCAAGACCACTTATTTCAGGGTAAAAAATGGATCAAAAGTCTAAAAATGATGGGAATAGGGGAAAAACAGAAAAACAAGATTTTGATTGTGTGGAACAAGGGAAAATGCCATTTTTTCCTGGGGAAAAAGGTAACAGGTACCCCCCATACCCCAACCCCACCCCACCCCACCCCACCCCGCGCGCCTTGGGAGGGCCTCATCTATATATGAGTCGTCATTATACTATTTATTTCCTATTTCAGGGTATCACTATATTTTTTATGATATCATAGACTTCGTGAGTTTGTGATATCAAATACATTATGAGATCAGAAAATGGATTTTGTCATATCACAAATTCGAATTAATGATATCATCACAGTATGAAATACGTCGAATAATGATGGACCATGCTTACCAAACTGTCAAACAGTATGAACTACATTCTTCTATGATAAAAGGATTTGAAAAATACGAGTTTCTAATAATAATAATAATAATAATAATAAAAAAACCCCGTAAATTTCGGGTGTAACATGAAAATTTATAATAGGAAGGATCGCTGAAATTGAAGGGCGCAGATGATGGGGATGGTAATGAATAAAGCTTTGGACCAATACCTGCCGCCGTACAAACACGAACAAAGTCAACTTTTTTTTTTTTTTTTTTTGTTTACAATAGAAGATAATCCACTAGGACAGGAACTTGTCCTTGCAGTGCAGAGCTTCTATCGCGATTCTGCTCTGTGTGTTTGTGTGTGGATGCGTGCGTGCGTGCGCACGCGCGTGAGAAAGAGAGGAGACGTTGTTGGCACGAGGGTAGCCGTGCTTGCAATTACAAATGATTGGTGATGTGTTTGTACAGTTAATTTTGTGTTTCATACCTGATACTTTTAATTTTGAAACTACATGCCAAACACCACAAAATGTGTAACAATTGTCTGTTATTCTATGGTGCGAAAGCAAAAGGCAAAATCAAAAGAGTTTAATAAACATGAATCACCTTTTACATGGTCTGTTTTCCTCATTTCATACCTGGCGCCTTCATGTTTGGTACTAAAAGGGTCTTCTTTTCAATCTGATCTGTCCAAGCTCACTCTTTATGAGGAGACCCCAGTAAACACATAACATCGTACGAGTAATAACATCGTTTCGACGTTCGATGTCGACACGACGTTATTACGATGTTTTGTATTTGCTGATGTTGCTCGTCTGGTCGAACGTTGAGCAGTCAATGTTCCGGGGATTGACGGAGCTCAGTTAAAATCTGTTGTCATTTTCAAAACATATCATCTCATTCAAAATCACCTCTTGGAGTTTGTCAAACTGTCGATCGTTCTAAATAAGCATCAAAACATTTCCCGCCAGCATTTCATCACCAGACTCTCTGTGCCATTTTAGAAAAAGAGAAATCACTGGAATCTTGTACCTTTGTGTGTGTGTGTGTGTGTGTGTGTGTGTGTGTGTGTGTGTGATGTCGCAAAATCAAAATTATATCATCCCATCAGGTCTATTTTTTTTTTTTTTTTTTTTTTTTTTTTTGGAAATCGCGAAACCGTTTTTTTTTTTTGTTTTTTTTTTTTGAATAGGCTATCTCATATCTGAAAATCGAATTCACAATATTTCAAAATCAAGTTTATTTGTAATATCACAAAATCCATTTGTGATAGCAGAAAAATTGATTTTGTGATATCAAAACTAGACCTGATTTTGTGATAGCACAAAAACGATTTTGTGATATTACAAAATCGATTACACAGACCTGACTTTTTGCTATCACAAATTCAAATAAGTGTACGCCCGCTTGAAAAAAAAAAAAAAAAAAAAAAAAAAAAGACGGACGTGTTATGTTATGGCATTGTCCGGCTATCCGTAAGCAACTTTTGTGCGATCTATAACTGGGTAACCGTAAGGAATATTTTTATGAAACTTTATAGCAATGTGTATGAGGTCAAGGCGGCGTGTCGCGTACAAAAATGATCGCTCTTCCAGTCTTAGTTTCTGTGTTACTTCCCTTTTTTTTCCAGACTGTCCTTTTGCGCACCATAACTCGGTAACCGCATGGAATATCTTGATGAAACTTTATAACAATGCGTATAAGGTTAAGACGACGTGTCTCATGCAAAAATAATTGCTCTCCCTTTCTTACTTTCTGAGTTACTTCTGTTTGGTTAGATTTTTTTCATACTATACTTGTGCGAGCAATAGCTAGGTAATCATATGAATTATCTTGAAATTTTATAGCAATGTGTATGAAGTCAAGACGGTGTGTCGCGTAAAAATGCTCTCCCTTTCTCAATTTCTGAATTACTTCCCTTTATTAAATTTTCGACTGGTCTTGTGCGAACCATAACTAAGTAACCGTATGGAATATCGATAAAGCTTTATAGCAACGTGTATGAGATTAAGACGGTGTGTCACGTACCAAAAGTTTGCTCTCTCTTTCCTAGTTTTTTTGTTATTTCCCTTTGATTAGTTTTTTTTAACACAATCCTTATGCATGCCATAATTAGGTAACCATGTAGAATATCTTGATGAAACTTTATAGCAATGTGTTTGAGGTCAAAGACTTGTGTGTCGCGTACAAAAATGATTGCTCTCCCTTTCTTAGTTTCTGAGATACTTCCCTTTGATTATTATTATTTTTTTTTTTCAGACTATCCTTATGCGCACCATAACTCGGTAACCGTATGGAATATCTGGATGAAACACCTTAGCAATGTATATGAGGCCAAGACGGCGTGTCGCTTGCAAAAAATGATCGATCTCACTTTCTTTTTGAGTTACTTCCCTTTGATTTGATCCATGTGCGCGCCATAACTAGGTAACCATTTGCAATATCTTAATGAAAGTATAGCAACATGTATGAGCTAAAGAAGGTGTGTCGCGTGAAAAAAAAAGAAGAAAAAAGATTGCTCTCCGTTTCTCAATTTCTAAGGTACTTCCCTTTGACTAAATTTTTGACTGACCTTGTGCGTACCATGAGTAGGTAGGCCTAACTATGGAATATCTTGACGAAACTTTATAGCAATGTGTGTGGGGTTAAGACAGCGTGTCGCGTACAAAAAAGAATACTCTCCCTTTCTCAATTTCTGAGACACTTCTCTTTGATTAGATTTTTGACTGAACTTGTGCGTAGCATGAGCAGGTAAGCATATGGAATATCTTGATGAAACTTTATAGCAATGTGTACGGTGTGTCACGTACAAAAAAAGATTGCACCGTCTTTCTTAGTTTCCGAGTTACTTCCCGTTTATTACTTTTTACACTATCCTTATGCGTGTCATAACTGAGTAACCACATGTCTTGATAAAACTTTATAGCAATGTGTAACAGGTCAAGACAGTGTAAAAAAGACTGCCATTTCTTTCTCATTTTCTGAGTTACTTCCCTTTGATTAGTTTTTTCCAAACTATCCTTTAGCGTGCACTAGGTAACCTTATGGAATATCTTGATGAAACTTTATAGCAATGTGTGAGATTAAGACAGTGTGTTGCCTACAAAGATTGCTCTTTTTCTGAGTTACTTCCCTTTGGCAATTTTTTTCAGACTATCCTTCTTCACGCCATAACTAGGTAACCATATGACAACATAACGCGCGTACATTTGTAAAAGTCCACATAGTTTACGCCTTTGCCTGACTATATAGATGGGGTATCCTTGTAAAATGGTAAATGGGCGTATATTGCCCCGTTTTGCTGTGCTCTTGCTCTATAATGAAATACAGAATAAATAGTACAAGGGGCCCACGGCCCACGGCTCGCTTACCTGAGTGAATTAGCCACTGCAGATATGCAGATATTATGCAACATATTTCCAATCCTGTCATTGCAGCTAATGGACGGTTCATAATTTGTGTAGTTCTTGGTTTTGAAGAAGAATGTATTTTTTTTTTATCATTTTACCATATATGGGCATGACAGTCAATGGAGTGAGTACATTTGAACAAACTCTCAATCTCGTTCCAGCAGAAGGATCGACATGAAACTTGGTGGAAATTGGCCAACTAATTTCTGAAGAGAAAGTGTTTAACAATATCATGATTTTATACATGTATATACAGCATTAGGACAAGGAAAGATAAGTTCCCTCATGGAATAAAATTTTGATTGTAACTTAAAGGTTCCATATTCCTCAAAAATAGACATTTTCTTATCAAAGAAAGGTATAATTAATTGATTTATGGTGTTAATGCAATCATAAAATATGGCACATGACAGCTTATAAAATTTTTCCGTCTTCATCCTGAATGTGTCTACCTGACCATGAGCACGTTGTTCTTTCTGTCAGCCAGCCTGCAAAAAAAAAAAAAAAAAAAAAGGGACAAAAAAAAACAAAAAAAACCCCCAAAAAACAAGAGCTTCGCAAGTGGCACATTATACGCCCGTTTGCTAAGACAGAATGTATACTATGTGTATGGCAAAAAGATGGACAGGCAGACAAACAGGAACAGCAACTCTGTAATTAAGGATTGCACCTATATTAAAACAATTAACATATTAAATACTGTTAATATAAATTAAAAAAACAAAACAAAAAAAACTTCCAGGATGAAGTGACACAGATATTGAGAAATGCAGAAGTCAAACAAGGGAAATAATTTATAAACTAAGTATATTAGAGTTACCATTCTTGGTCTTAATGTATTTCCTTGGCAATATACACACCACCATTAAGTTTCGTTAAAATATTTAAAATGATTGAAGAATTAGAGAAGGAAAAGAAAATTTAGTTATAGGGCAAATAATTCAGGACATAAGTAAGTCAGAGTTGTGGTTCTTGCTCATGATATATTGCCCCATTATTATTTACATTCCTACAAAATTTCCTTAGAATATTTCAAAGGGTTATGGCATTACGGATTGAATGAGAATAGCCTAAACAATTAATTTGCATATGGGTAAGTTATGGAATAATAATTAACAGCTTCGACCACTGGTAACTAGAAAGGGGAGCAATCATTCTTGTATGCAACATGTCGTTCTGACCTAATACACATTCCTATAAATTTGCATGAAGATATCTCTAATGGTAACTGAGTTATGGCCAGTACAAGAATGTTTGAAAAAAAAAAATTAATCAAAGGGGCATAACTTGGAAACTAAGAAAGGAGGAACAATCATTCTTGTGCATGACACATCATCGTGACCTAATACATATTCTTATAAAACTGCATGAAGATATCTGAATGGTTACTGAGTTATGTCGTGTACAAGAATTCTGGAAAAATCAATCAAAGGGGCATAACTTAGTAAATAAGATTTGGAGAACAATCATTCTTGTGCACAACACATCGTCCTGACCTAAAACATATTCCTATAAAATTGCATATTCTGAATTGTTACTGAATTATGGAGCGTACGAGAATGTTTGGAAAAATTAATCAAAGGGGCATAACTTGGAAAATAAGAAAGGGGGAACAATCATTCTTGTGCATGACACATCATCGTGACCTAATACAAATTCCTATAAAGTTGCATGAAGATATCCCTAACAGTTACTGAGTTATGGCGCGTACTAAAATTCTGGAAAAATCAATCAAAGGGGCAAGCATAACTTGGAAACTAAGAAAGGGTGAAAATCATTCATGTGCGTGACACATCAACCTGACCTAATACATATTCATGTAAAATTGCATGAAGACATTCTGAACTGTTACTGAATTATGGAGCATACAAGAATGTTAGAAAAAAATAATCAAAGTGCATAACTTGTAAAATAAGAAAAGGGGAACAATCATTCTTGTGCAAGACACATCGCCATGACCTAATACATATTCCTATAAAGTTGCATGAAGATATCCCTAACGGTTACTGAGTTATGGCGCATACAAGAATTCTGGAAAAATTAATCAAAGGGACATAACTTGGAAACTAAGAAATGGGGAACAATCATTCTTGTGCACTACACGTCGTCCTGACCTAATACATATTCCTATAAAATTGCATGAGGATATCCTGAACGGTTCCTGAGTTATGGTGGGTTCAATAATGTTGACGGACAGATGGTTGGAAAAATTAATCAAAGGGGCATCACTTGGAAAATAAGAAAGGGGGAACATTCGTTCTTATGGACAACACATTGTCCTGACCTAATACATATTCCTATAAAAGTGCATGAAGATATCCTTAACGGTTACTGAGTTACGGCAGGTACAAGAATGTTTGGAAAAAATTAATCAAAGGGGCATAACCTGGAAATTAAGAAAGGGGGAACACTCATTCTTGTGTGCGACACATCGTCATGACCTAATACATATTCTTATAAAATTGCATGAAGATATCCTGAACTGTTACTGAGTTATGAAGCATACAAGAATGTTGACGGATGGACGGACAGTGCCATGAAATATTATGTCTGTTTTTTTCAAAATGAGCATACAAAAAAACCAGAATCCTGCAGAAGGCGGCGTTGCACCTGCTGGGGCAAAAGTCAAAGGAGCCACAATCAGGAGGTGGTTATTAAATAAGTTTATTTCATTCTTAGCTTAGTTGCAAAAGTGACAAAAATTAAGACAAGGATTATATGAGTGGAAAAAGTGACAAAAATAAATTTAAAAATCATATCCAAACCATGTGCACTGTCAATTTACCAAACACACTTTACCTGGGCAGTTTGTTTGTGTTGAGGTTTTACGGCCCAGTCAACCCAATGGGGTCATGTTGAGCATGGTCAGTTTACCTAACCACACTTTTACTGGGCAGCGTTAGTCCTCTAAGCGGTTAACCAGTATTGTGCACATTCTTTCACCAGAAACTGACCAATATCCCTTCTTGAATCAGCGGAAGGGAGAGATTGACTGTAGAAAATATTTTATGATCAATCTCCACGAAAGAATGTTGCCAACCTTGATGGGGGTTGAACCCGGGACCTCCTGATCTCCAGTCTGACGGCGCATCCAACCCACTGGAGACCATGAGGTTTCCTGGGTAGGCTTAGAATTACCAGTGTTACATAATTAACATGCTTTATTGATTAATGGTTATTACCTTTTTCATGCTTAACCCTTGTCCTGCTGAATAAATTAAGATGCCACGCCCTTTTCGAATTTTCAGCCAATCAGATTACTTGATCCAGATTGTTGATATAAATTCACATAATGAATGGCAAACAGTGCAGATCCAGATCAGTTGGCTTCTTAGAAGCCAACTGATCTGGATCTGCACTGTTTGCAAAGGCAGGGTATATTCGGTTTCAGCAGGACAAGGGTTAAGGGAATGGACACACTTCCAGGGAGGCAACCGTGAAAATTGTTTTACCTCCCTACTGAAAAGGGGTAAAAGGAATTTGCTCTCCATGGAAGACTTGATATTTTGCAATTCAAAATTTTAGACCTATGAATATTCTATTATTTGCATTGCACAGGTAAACTTGCTCTTCAAATATTTCTCAGCAGCTCTAAAGGTTACAATTTCAAATTTGCTATGACCGATTTGCTACAACAGTGTGTTCAGGGATGGTGGCCTTCTTGCTTTCATTTTTCCTTCATGTTTTCTTCAGTCTTATTATCAGAATATCAAAATGTGTAGATCCTGAAATGATGGATCTACACTGTTTAAAAAGGTTTTGGTCTGTACAGACAAAATGGTTAAGTTTTTTTTTTTCTTTTACTGGGGCAGGCTTAGTCCTCTAAGCGGTTAACCAGTAGGTTTGTTTTTTCGTCCACCTCCGGCATTGCTGCCTCCAGTGAAAGCGTGTTTATCCATCCACCTCCAGCATTGCTGCCTCCGGTGAACTATCGTTCGAGCTGCCTGGAAGGCCTCAAGTGTCTCGTGTTACGGTTTGGGGCCTGGATTTAAGAGAAAAATCAAATCAAAAATCATAATCTGTGTCATAGTTTAATTAATATATGTCCATTTATCTATTTAATTTTATAAATTTAATTTAATAATTATAATGAATTCATGTTTATATTATTTACAAACATATGACATAAAACATACAAATTCTGATGCTATCAAATATAAACTGCAAAATACAAGGAAAATTTCAAAACAACAATATATAACCAGAAGAACTCTTTTCTGCCAACTTTAGGTGACTGGGTACACATTACAGGGAGATCACTCTAAGCTGAGCATGTTTACCCGCCTTTTCGAAGGGAGAGCATCCTAACAGAAAAATCATTTGGTTATCTGCAATGAGTATCTTTTGTCAAAGGTGGGTACGCCTACAGTAAAGACTTCACTCCAATTGATGATATTTTCCCCTTGATCTTTCTAGCAAATTGTCTTCAAGAGACAATTTGCATGAAATATCAAAGCCTATTTTCAGGTAAAAATAAGAAAAATATTTCAAACTGTAGTGTGCTAAGGTTTTTACCCAGCATGTTAGGTGCCAAAATGTGATGGCATGGCAAACAGTGCAGATCCAGATCAAACTGCTTCTGTTTGCTTTAGCCCCTCTATCTGAATATTTAGGTAAGTTTCTTTGTTCACAATACACCTCAAAGATGTAATGATGGTTTGGTATTTTACATCCCTTTCAACATTATTTTAAGTCATACCGAGACTACAGAAAGGTGATAACGAAAGGTTCTATGCAATGAAGCTCCATACAGTCATATGAATTCCGCCTCCAGCAGGATTTGAAGCAGGGACCTCTAATCTGAAGTTGGGATCACTAACCACTCAGCTACATGGGCGGATGCTTCTATACCTCAAAGGTCCCTTTTCTTCTGGTGTGAACAAAATGAAAATATGACAAACATAAATTTGTAAACAATAAAATAAAAAATGCCAAATTATGTCAGGAGCCAACATATCATCAATACACAATACACTACTTTAACCCTTGTCCTGCTGAATAAATTAACATGCCACACCCACATCTAATTTTCAGCCAATCAGATTACTTGATCCTGGTTGTTGATACAAATTCACATCCTTAACGGCAAATAGTGCAGATCCAGATCAGTTGGCTTCTTCAGAAGCCAACTGATCTGGATCTACACTGTTTGCAAAGGCAGGGTATATCCGGGTTCAGCAGGACAAGGGTTAACCTGGTTACATGCTGAAGGGGTATTTAGCAAACAACAAACATTCACAAGAAATATTTTATCAATTTGTCCTGGAAAACAGGACTTGGCATTCATTGTGACTGTCTCCTTAGGAGACAAGCCACAGGAAATATCCAGCTGTATTTTTGGGGGTGGGAAAAAAAACATTTAAGAATATCATCTACTAATATTTTTGATGACTGGAATGCTGGGTAGCAACCAGACAACACATTAAATTTTTTTTTTTTAATTTTTTCTTATTTTTTCCAATAAAATAGGGGTTGACTTTTCATGTAAATTGTCTTAAAAATGTCAACCCTATTTTCTAGAAAAAAAAAAGAAATTAGGAGACAATCTGGATAAAATGTCAAACACTATTTTCTGGGAGAATTAGAAAAAAAAAAAGGATGAAAATTGCTTAGAGGGTGCTAATGGTTTCTTTGGTGTAACAAAGAGGAGTTAATGAGGTATAATCACAGGAGATCTGTCAAGTTTGTAACCCTTTAGCATGTAGATGACTGACAAATTTTAACATTTTTATGAAATTTGGCTGAAAACAACGAGCGTTTTCTCATTTCTCTACCAAAACATACACTTTGGGTAATCATTAAAAGCCCTCCGAAAAAATACTGCAGCATATAATTTTGATGAGAAGAAAAACTATTTATGTGACCACGCTTGTTATGAAGATCTATGAATTTAGATGAGAGAGCCAGTTAAAGCCAGTTACAGGCAGTCCCATCAGGATCTATACTGCTTGCCAAAATTCATGTCTAGATTTTAATGAAATTCATGTTTTGATCTGCTGAGCTATTAAATCAACAGGTGATAAATTGTAAGTATTTTTCTTATTTTACCTAGAAAATATGGCTTGACATTCTCATGTCGCCTCTGGAAAAATTATTAGAGAACTATTTTAATACTGTCTGCTGATATTTAAGGGGACGGGACTGCTAGATTTTCTGCCATTTCACATGGAAGACAAGATTTGTGACTTCCTGCTTGCTTTCCTGAACACCAAGCTCCTTCTGAAAAGGGCTCTACTCTAAAAGGCAAGAATTTGCTCCCACGGGGAGCAAATTCTTGCCTTTTAGAGTAGACCCCTTTTCAGAAGGGAGGTCTAAGTTCTGACAGCATTGCCTTCCCATGAAAGTCTATACATTTCCCTTAAATTTTGCAGGTTAAAGGTCATGCATGCTATCTAGATTCTTCTGTTACAAACATTTCTTCAAAATCAGCCACAACAAATGGAAGTTATCTCATAACTAACAGGGTCAGCCTGCACATAGTGCAATCTGATCAGGGTTTACACTACAAGTAGTTTTGTAGATTCTTTACAGCCATTGTGCGCATTAACCAAGATTTGAACTTCCTCATAATTTCTGATCCCTCCCCCACTCCCCCAAAATTCTCCCTTTTTACTATAAAAAGTCGAGAATTGGCATGGGATGCCTGAATTCTTAACCCTTGTCATGCTGAATAAATTAAGATGCCATGCCTACTTCTAATTTTCAGCCAGTCAGATTAATTGATCCAGGCTGTTGATACAAATTCACAAACAGTGCAGATCCTGATCAGTCAGAAGCCAACTGATCTGGCTCTACACTGTTTGCAAAGACAGGACATATCCTGGTTCAGCAGGACTAGGGTTAACAAATTGAAGCTTAGTTTTTTATGGATGTGTTTAAAAGCTCAGAAATAACTTAAGAAACCTTTTTGTTTATTTAACTGCCCAATGATAAGGGGGAGAGCCTAATTTTGTGCAGGAACATTAGAACTTCCAAAGTTGAAAGTTTAATCCCTGCTATCCCTTTCAACACATTCAAGTCCTGTCGAGATGATGGACGGATGATAATGAAAGGCTCCATGCAATGAAGTGCCGTACAATCATGAGCTGAATTCTGTCTCGAGCCGGATTCGAATCCGGGAATTTGTGATATGAAGTCAGGAGCACTAACCATTCTGCCACTGACTATAAATAAAAGCAGACATCACTGAAATTTGTTTTTCACTTTTTTGGGTGTGCAAATGTCACAAAAATAGCTTCTTATTTTCCACCTCTAGTCTGGAGTTTTGTACTTGGTACACAGATTCTATCAGTGCCTGATCTTGAATTCACAAAATGCATAGGACCTGTTCAGATTATGAAGGGTACTTTTCTTTGTCGTGGCTCAAACAGCTATCACAGATACACACAAATCAAACAATATCAAAGAAAAAAATATTGATAAAAAAGAAAAACATTGAGGATAAAGAAAAAATAAAGAAAAACAGTCATGAGGTCACTTCCTTTTTACGCAGAGACATGATATAGATAAATCTGCCATAAAGGGAATGGATTCACTTCAAAGGGAGGTCATTCTAACAAAAAAAGCTTTGGTTCCATGTTATATGAACCCTTCTCAAAGGGCTATCCCAATGAGTAGCTTCCTTTCATATATGTTTCTGAACTGCTTTCATGTCAGAGTCTGTTCCCTTGGAAATAAATCCCTTCAACTTAAACCATGCATTAACAGGGAAAATCCAGATTAACTTGCACAGCAAGCTGGAATTAGGCTAGGAGACAACTTTTCACAACATACCATATTCACCCTATATACTGGGACATCTTAAGCCCTCACTATAATTGTCCTAAAATTTTAACATCCATCTGACTGGTAGTCAACTTGAGTGGCTGGCAAACAAAGTAGATACTGGATCTACACAGCTTGCTCAGGCCTGTCTGTCCCAATATTTAGGTTTATTATGGTAAAAGAGGGGAAATGTGTTATGAGAATGATATACTGCTACTAATGTGATAAAAAAGCTAGATCAAGAACTGGCTGATATACAGTTATAGACTAATTTAAAAGATCACTTCTATGTTGAGCAATTATTATTTACCTGTAGTGAAATATTAGAAAAAAAAAAATCAAAAAAAAAAATCAACAAATATCAACACAAATCAACTTCAATAGCATAGCTCTAAATAAGGCGCTGCTTTTCAGCTGAAAAATACTTTTTTCTCCACAAAAACACACATGATGTTGTGGGTAGAAATGCCTCATCATACTGAGAGTTTTTTTTTTTATTTCTCCACAAAAATATAATGTGGGTACTCATTAGAAATGCCTCAGTGAGGCAATCATGAGTACACACAATATATGTTTTTGTGAAGAAATAAGATAAGTATAGTATAAGGTGTCTACTCGCTCTTATCTGGAGCAATGCTGAGTTTAACAATATCGAAAAAGGTCCAGATAAAGGGAATATTCATGGTAAGTTTTTATTTTTCTCACACCAAAATATACCTTGTGGGTACTCAATGGAATTGCCTCTGTAACATATTTTGTGGGTACTCACTGAAATTGCCTCTGTAACATAGCTTGGAGGAAATTCCACTGAGTACCGGTTGAGGCAAGTCCATTGAGTACCTAAGAGATATGTTTTGGTGTGAAAACACAAAAATTATCACCTTAGTTATCACTTTATCTGGCTCTATGAATAGGTATCAATCACTCACACTGCCTGCTATACATGTGAATTCTTTGCATTATTTTTCAGAGGAAATGTCTTGACATTTCATATGAATTGTCTACTATTCATGTGAATGAACTGTTTGCATTATTGTTCAGAAAACACATTTCATGTGAATTTCTGCATAGCAGACAATTCACATGAAATGTTAAGCCTTATTTATTTCTATGAGTCTCATTCAGATCTCCAAAATTAACCTTTACCACTTTCTGGGCAAATTCAGCAGACGGCAAATTGATATTTTTCCTTGAAAATAAGCTTTAACATTTCATGCAAATTGTCTTCCTAAGAGACCATTTGCATGAAATGCCAAAGCCTACATTCTGGGAAAAATATTTCAATTTTTTATCCAGCTGGCTATTAAGTATTAGAATATAAATAGCTGATATTTCTGTCAGTCTGAGTCAGATACCTAAAATAAACAAGAGTTGTCAGAAGACAACGCAGCTGATATTTCTGTCAGTCTGAGTCAGATACCTAAACTAAACAATTGTCAGAAGACAACGCAGCTCGCCGGACAGGGTTGATCGGATAAAAACACAATCTTTAAATATTAAAGATTAAATATGGAACTTAAACATAGCTATAAATGACAGAGTATGACCTGACTTTGATGTCTGAAGAATGTAAAACTGAGGGATGGGGTATATGCCATTGAAACATTTACTTTTGAAAACTGTAACACAGAACTCGAACATGGGTTGAAATGACAAAGTATGACCTGACCTTGACTTTGGCAGGTCAAGCTGAGGAAGAGGTATGTGCTATTGAAAGGTCTTACCCTAAGGTAGTTGTGGGCCAAATATTAAAGCAGTATCTTGAATACTTCAGCAGTTACAAACACTTTTCAAAACTTAAACCTAGAACTCCAACATGGGTGTAAATGACAGAGTATGACCTGACCTTGACCTAGGCAGAAGGTCAAACTGAGGAAGGGGTGTGTGCTATTGAAAGGTCTTACCCTAACATTGGTGTGGGCCAAATATTACAGCAGTATATTGAATACTTCAGCAGTTACAAACACTTTTCAAAACTTAAACGCAGAACTCCAACATGAGTTTAAATGACCAAGTATGACCTGACCTTGACCTAGGCAGAAGGTCAACCTGAGGAAGAGATGTGTGCTCTTGAAAGGTCTAACCCTAAGGCTGGTGTGGGCCAAATATTAAAGCTCTATCTTGAATACTTCTGCAGTTATGTACACTTTTCAAAACTTAAACACAAAACTTAAACATGGGTGTAAATGACAAAGTAAGAACTGACCTTGACCTATATAAAGGGTCTAACTTGGGGATGAGGGTGTATGCTATTGGAAGGTGTTACCCTAAGGTAGGTGTAGGCCAAATATGAAAGTAGTACCTTAAACAATTAAAAAACTATGCACACATTTGAAAACTTAAACATTGTGCTAACTCGGACGCCGACAGACACCGACGCAACAACTAGGTGACAACATAAGCTCTCCAGGGACAATAGTCCCGGCGAGCTAATAAAATGATGAACAGTTGCTATTTCTGTCTGTCTGATTCAGACATCCAATAAATAGAATAATGAACCATTGATATTTCTGTCAGTCTAATTCAGAGATCCAAGCATCCAAAATAAATAGAATAATGAACAATTGGTATTTCTGTCAGTCTGATTCAGACATCCAAAATAAACAGAATAATGAACAGTTGATATTTCTGTCAGTCCAACTCAGACATCGTTACACACACATACATCAGACAAATATTGCACAGATTGAAAGATATGTAATTAAGCTAAAAGTTCATTTGTACTATATATTCATCTACAAATCAACATGCTGTAAGTATGTTGTACATTTAAAATGTTCTTTCCTCATTTAACCCTTAAAGCGCCAAGAAAAACTGCATCTGAAAATGTCATCTGTTTATGTTGTCTGCTGAATATTCTTGCAAACTTTTAAAACCTATTTTTGCATACAGGCAAACAGTGTGGACCCAGATCAGACTGTTCCTAAAGAAGCAGTCTGATCTGGGTCCACACTGTTTGCAAAAATGACTTTTAAAATCACAGGCAGATGACAAAGCAGACGACAATTGTTGTGATTGGCGCTTTAAGGCTTAATGGGAAATGATGCACTTTCAAAGGGAGCAACTCTGTGTAACTGTTTTGCCTCCCTTCTGAAAAGGGGTCTACTTTAAAAGGAAATAATTTGCTTTCTTTGGGAGCAAATTCTTTCCTTATAGAGATCCCCTTTCCAATAGAGGACTAATGTGCTGGAAAGCAAACAGGAATTTACAAAAAGTTGTCTCCCTTGTAAAAATGGCAGACCATCTACCGAAAGTATTCATTCATAAGATTCAATTCTCCTTTTCTATATTTCAACATTTTAATGGCAAACAGAATGCAATTTTAATACATAGTGTTTGAGTGAAAGGTAATTTTTTGATTATGTATATTATATATGTTGAATAATATTCTGTATTGTGTAAATCCAGAAATTTAGGCCTGTATACTTTTGCAGATAAAAATTCTAGATGTTAAAAACACCACAACACTTATGAGGACAGGATACACATGGTACTTTTTCAGCTTTTTTTTTTATAATTTTACAAGGAAGACAACTTTTAAAACTTGTTCGCAATTCTGCACACTGAACCCCTTCTGAATGGGCTCTACTCTAAAAGGAAACTAGTAACAGTGTTTTCAAACAGGATTCCCCTACCGTGAATTTTCAGTTTTCTACTGCTGTGACCTTGAAATCTAGGTCAAAGTCACCGAAATCCAATCAATTCTTTGTTATGTCCCAATTATATATCCATGAAAATTTGGTAAGAATCCAACAAGATACTGTGCAGAAAAGAAAGTGTCATGCCAATGCCAATGCCAACACCAAAGGGATCTGCACCAAAATTAATATGTCCACCTTCACATTTTCAGACGGATTGTCTCCCCTGAGATTGTTGTCTCCCCTGAAAATGTATCCATGATACGTCTCTATGGGAAATATATCTGACTGTAATATTTGCCTTCCTTCTCATTGATGACTCCTCCTAAAGGAAAGAATTTGTGGGGCAATTCCATTCCTTTAAAAGTAGCTACCATTTTAAAAGAACTGTTGTATAACAGTAAAACTTCAATGACTCCAATACGGATGGCTTATTTATTGTGGCTGATTTGAACTTGTTTTTGAGTCCCTAAGAAATTGTTCCGATAGCTGAAGAAAGCAAATATTTAGGGATACTTTAGGGAAATTTTCTTATTTTATCATAATATGTATGTTGTGTGTGCTCATTAGAATTGTCCTTGATGTGGTGATTCTAATGAGTACACTCAATATACCATTATTGTAGAAGATTGAAGACATCTCTAAATTATCCCTATTTGCCTCCTGACCTGGCGTTATGATTAGCCCTCAATGGCTTGAACTACCCATGCCAAAACAAATTTCCATAGTCTCAAAGATGTTCGAGCATTGAAGTTTGACTCTATTAGGAAGGCCACTTTCTGTCTTATTTGGAGCTGTGTGTACTATATTAACCTTTAGCACTTTCTGTGCAAAATAAAATCAGCAGACAACTATCTGGGCCCAGTTGTTCAAAACTAATGATGTCATTAGTTAACGTATCGTTAAACCTTTGATCATTAAATATGGCATATATGCTAATATTTTTGCTGAAAAAAAATGTGAGTAGCTTTTGCAGCTACTCACATTTTTCAGCAAAAATACCTGTGAATTAAATATTGTACTTACTTGAACAGTTAACATTTTGCCACTAACGAGCTGGTTAAGCTAACGATGCTTTGAACAGGTGGCCCCAGATATTTGTCTTCTACCTTTTCCCAGAAATCAAAGTTTGACATTTCATGCAAATTTTGGTTTAAACAATATTTTATTTGTTCATTTACATGTATACAAACATATACAATATCAACGTCTAGGGATCTGATGATAAGCTATAAGCTTATACAGGTCATTTCCTGGTATGAAATTTTTCTCCTAAGGAGACAATATGCATGAGATTTCAAACCCTCTTTTCTGGCGAAAATAAGAAAAATATTCATTTTTTTTCTACTGATTTGTTTTACCCAGCATGCTAAGACTTAAGAAAAACTACTATAAGTAACTTTAGGTGAAATGCCAGAATGTAGCCATTTATTCAGTCATTTACAAAGTAAACAAGGAAATAAAGAACAAACATAAAATAAACTATTTTTATATACATGTAGAATACTGTAAGTCCTGTTGGTGTTTAATGCCAGACCTTGAGCTATGTACAATATTTACCCTAAGGAATCAGACAGACATGTCTGGACAAACCGTGCAAACCCACAGAATGTGGTGTCTGTTCAGGTTCTACATGTATATCATCTGCAAATCATTCAGTAATTTTAAGACACATCAAATAGTTTAAGATGGACAGGATCAAATTTTAAGTGAAGTATGAGATAAGGTGCCAGAATAATTTGGGTAAAGACAAAGATATGGTACAATGTTTCTATTTCATTCTGGGATGAGCTTCATCCTTTTATACCAAATGGAATCTTTTTTCCTAACTCTCTAGAAAGGTCCCTCTCCATGTTAAGTGGTGTCTGGTTTATCTTATCCATTACTATTTTTATACAGAAAATCTTGCATTTTATGCACATTCTGCAGCATCTGATCTGGGTCTACTGTTTGATAATGTTCCTTTTATGGAACACAAGGCATAAATGGGTTAACAGCCTAGCTATCTGACACACAAGACCACTGCATATCATACCTATACCAGCAACACACACTTTATACAGTACAAGTGTGCATGCATAAGGGCCCTATGCCAACTCTGCAAGTCAAGTGTACATGCATATATCATACCTTAAGGCAAAACCCCACCAAAAAACTGCCTTGTCTAATTAGCAAGCAGTGACAGTCTAGACCTACCTTTGCATCTGTGCATTCTGTTGCTTGCATACCACTAGATTCTGCTAAACCTGAGCAGTAAATACACATGCTAGGCAGGGCCTTTGAAGTTCACAAACAAAACAAGCACATTTTCTCAACTCTGATTTTTTCTAACACACACATATATATATATAAGCTCAATTTTATAAACTATAAAGCTGCATAATGTTGCAATAAGTAAGGCAGTTCAAAGGACCCTTTAGAAAGCATGGAATCATGCTCCATATACTGGTATATATCATGAGTCTTTCCAACATGGTGACAGTTTATGAAGGTCCATCTCATTTTTCCAAGTCAAAGCTAACATGATATAGAATCACTCGATCAATGATTTGGGTTGTTCTGTGTCTTCCAGAGGACTGATTAAGGAGGAGTATTTGGTGAAGATTATTGGATATTTTTCCTTATTTCTGCATAAAAGCATATGTTGTAGGTACTCATTAGAAGTGCCTCACTGAGGCACTTCTAATGAGTACCCACAACATATGTTTTTATGCAGAACTGGAGAAAATTAACCCAGAATTATCATCAAATACTCTCCTTAACAAATCCTCTGGTCTTCATTTTTCACATGAGACATAACATTTGCACAGTCTGATCAAGAACTTTGCAGCCGACTTCCAGAAGTATAAGATACTCCGGAATACAATGATGGACAGTGAATACCCTGATCAGATTGCATGGAAGTGCATTCTGATCTGCACATTTAATGTAAGTATATGCCTCACTTTTTCACTGGTACGAGATTCATGTATTTTAGAATGAGCACTGAGCAATTCTTGGACAGTCTGTTATGTCTATTCTGTTATTTTTACTAATTCTGGCAGAATCCATCAACCCTGATAAAATTTATTTTGTACTTCTTTTAAGATGTCCCCTTTCAAGATACATAATTTAAATGGGATTTAGCTGTGTTTATTTATTTATCTTTATTTTTGTTTACAGAATATTATTTGAAGAAATACAACATGGTCAATGAACAATATGTCAGTTACTTAAGACTGATACATTTTCTTGAACAGAAATACTTTTCTGAGATAATGAATTT
This sequence comes from Anodontia alba, assembly GCA_964016985.1. NCBI lineage: Eukaryota > Metazoa > Mollusca > Bivalvia > Lucinida > Lucinidae > Anodontia > Anodontia alba. Next base: position 61,128,074 of record OZ024823.1, on the reverse strand, counting down.
AGGAGAAACAAGAAAGATTATCATTCACATAATCCTTGTTTATTTAAGGAAAAAAATAGCTGTTGCTTTGATTTTTTTATCTACATATGATGAGACACTTGCAGGTGTAACGATTCAGGTCATTAAGAGAGCAATAAAATATGACAGTTCATTCTCTTACAATTATACAGGGATTGTCCCCCTTGCATGGAGTCGAGCGAGGCCATTGGCAAGAAGACAAACACCAGCTTTAGTTAAAGAAAAAGTTTAATTCATTTTTTATTGGCTTGATTTTCGAATAGTTTTTCGACTTAAGTCCTTAGTTTAACTTTCAGAAAAGGTTGTTTACTGCCAGAAGGTAGAATAAAAACAATAATTCCAAGGATGAAGGATTTGCCTAGCGGACACACAGGGCAAAGCAACACTGGATAGAAGAGCACAGTGAGGAAGCTCCAGAGATGACATGTGTGGACTTTTGGGTTGAACCACTGAAGTGGTCCGTGTGGCGGAGAAATTCCACTTTGGCTGGAAGAGACTGATGGTGTGTTGGCTAGCTGGCTGCTGGAGATCTCTAAAATACTAACACAAAGCTTTATATAAATTCATTGAGATAGGTCATGTCTTGTGAGATGCCACCTTTACATAGACTTATGGAGCTAAATGGAGCTAAATGTGTGGGCTGACACCACGGTTTCAACATAATGTTCTTTGAGTTGCCACCTGGACATAGAATTATGGAGCTGTGTCAGCTGACACCACAGATTAAATGTAGAGCAAAACTATGAGATACCACCATGGTTCACTTGCAACCTAGACTCCCTACATTGTTACCAGGGGGTACCTGCCTTACCCTCATCTCCCTCTTGTCATGGAATGAGGGTGTTATAACTCTCAGCTGCCAGCTATTCAATGGAGTTTTACCCTCACTTTAACAATTAGGTATTAAAATAACTAAAAAAGTCGCTTGTCACATTTTTTATGTGCTGCATGACTTTTTGAAACAAAAGTTAAGTAAATCATATAAGTAAGTATTTTACTTTGCAGACAATTAGACAGAGAAATACCTGTGCTTTTAGCACAAATACGGAGGAAATTATGGTCATAATTCTTGACTGACCAAAGTATCATCACTGTACAAAGAGGAAAATATGGCCACAATTTTTGAACGACCATACTGTCAACGTGAAAGGAGGAATATATGGCCATAATTCTTAAATGACCAAAGTATCATCGGTAAGCAATGAAGAAAAAAATATGTGCATAATTCTTGCACAACCAAAGTATCATCATTGTGCAACAGGATAACAAATACCAGCAAAACCTGTATGTTGTATATAAGAAACTGGACTACATACTACAGGATTCAAGAAATGTACAGTAGCAACCAACTTGGACACATCAAAACTTCATTCAATATTGTGAATCAAGTAGAAAACAAACAGAAAACTTTAAGGATATAATAATTCCACAGAATTATGTCTTGTCTGCTTTAATGCCATCATGTCTATGGTCAATGAACTGTGAAAGTAGGTGAAGGTCATATGCTGACAGCTGTTTTTAGCAGCTCTCTACCAAATACAACAGTTGTCCAAGAACTACTACATTGTGCTCTTTGTCTGGCTATATTTTCACAGGAAGCCATTCACTTGTTTGACAAGAATAAAACAGAATTTATACTCAACACAAGTCTGATGAAGGCTTTCCAATGCACATAAAAATTGACTAAAACCACATTTTATGACTTGGTCTGTTTGCCTGTCTTGAACAGCCATTTACCAAAAGCCTGACTCTTCAAAGTTAGGGCTTAGCACTCTGGGGTAAAATTTTCAGCAGACAACATACTGAAAAAATATTTCTTCTTTTAACCAGAAAACGGGATTTGGCATGTAAACAATGGAGACAATTTGCATGAAATATCAAATCCCATACTATGAGAAAAATAAGAAAAATATCACCAATTAGTTGTCTGCTGAATCAGCCCAGAGTGTGGATAAGGTTAAGCTGTCTACAACGAATTGTTGTATATTTCCAGGTTGAACTGTTCAATATCATTAATTTGATCTGTGCAATATTATCAAGCTGAACAGTTTAATACTACAATGATATTTTTCAACAATGTTCAGCATCAGTTCAACCTGAACTGCTTTCTCAGATGGACCTTCAGTAGTTAGGTTTGGTTGTGCAACTTTGGTATGTGTTGTTGGTAGCTAAATTAGTCAGAAAAATTCTGCCATATTACATGAACCTTGTGTCAGAGCACTTTGTTAAGTTATCATTTAAAGCCAGACTGCTGCATTTTACATACCACAGCTATATTTCTTTTTGAAAGAAAATTCACATTTTCTTTATATTTGATACATTTATAGGTGTAACTCTTCATGCATTTCACACTTTCCTGACCTAACCAATAAAATCTATGTACCTGACTAGCAGAACCTCATATTTGTGATGCAATGAAGTGAACATTTATTCCTTTTAAACAGAAATTATCACTGTTCTAGGTAACAGGCCTATGTAGAAATATGTTTTTCTTCTTTCTCCACAAAAATATATGTAATGTGTATGCAAAAGATGCTTGAGGAAGTGTTTTCAAAGAGTTTCAATAATATAATATCATCTTAAAATTTCATGCGCCAAAGTTTCTGATAAAATGACATTTAAAACAGTGCAGACCACAGGGTCTACACTGTCTGCCATACCACTATCTTAAGAAATAACTACATGAAAAGTAAAATTTAGTAAAAAAGAAAAGTATGGAATAAAATGTTTGAAATTTTAGGTCACTTTTTTTTTATGCTTTCATGTAAAACTAAGAATTATACTTCTTGGTTGAAAAAAAAAAATCTGCCTTATCTAGGGCTATGAGATATGCACTAAGAAGAACATGATCAGGATATCTGTAGTTGTTAGACAATAAAAAGACAAGAATTCAAAATACACTGTGTATAAATAAGCTTACTTACAAAACTATTCAATATACACCCTTGACATTCAAGTGATGAATAGAGAAGGAAAGCAGGATGGAAAGACTCAATGTAAATTATCCAAGTGACTGTTGGAGCAGGCATAGACCAGTATACCTGGGCTGGTAAGAGATATTTTATCAGACCTGTACATCTTAAAATTTGCATTTCTTTGTGCACTATTTTAGTTGTAGGCAATGCAAAATCAAATGTTTTCATTTTGTTTAACAAACTGTATTTGATAATACATTGAAAGAAATTCATTTAATAAATGTATTCAATAAAAGACACTGAAAAGAAACAAAAAAACAGAAAGTTCAGGTAAACTGGTGGTGGGGATGGTGTGGATAACAGAGTAAAAGAAATTTATAATTATACTGTTGGTTCTAAACAAATGAACTGGTAGTGTCTTAGGTAAATATACGAGGTCAGCATGAAAAGTTAGTTTAACATCTGTGATTACTTTGTAAACTTATTACTCAACCAACAGAAATCTTACCAGGAAAAAAAAAAGCACAATACAGGATCTAGCAACTACCAAGCATTATCCTTCAATGCAAAAAAAGAATGATGCACTGCCATTTATACATACTGAGCAAATTTCATGCTGTCACTGCTGCCCAGGCAAATAAATATATCATTAAACAGTAAAGCAAAATTTGTCACTGAGACTGATAATAATAAAACATCAAAAGATGTGTACAAAAACTGGTTTGCTTACTTCCTATGCTTTACACTGAATACAACTGCCCAACAAAAAGCTCTGAATTCTGTATATAACTGGTATATGTAAGTTGTCTGCTAAGGTACAATAATAAAAACCATATTTACCCTAAATATTCTGACATCTTCTCCTTACTGTACTTGGCCTAAAATTTCAACTAGTCCATTTGACTACCTGTTGTGTTTAAAAATTGCCAGGTCAGTGACAAACAGTGTAGATCCTGATCAGTTGCCATATTCTGATCATGGTCTGCACTGTTTGCTCAAGCCAGCCTGAATACTTAGGGCAAATATGGTATGCGATAAAGTAATATGTTCATTTTACAATTATTAACCTTTAGTATGACAAAAAAAAAAAAAAATCAGAGAGAACAAATATTTTTCTAATTTCTTCCAATATATAAGGCTCGATAATTTATTCAAATCATCTCTTTAGGACACAGCTTTAGATAATTTTTTTCAATAAATAAATATTTGGTGAACCCATAGAAAACTACTTATCCAAATACTCGTAGTATCTAGAGGTATGTCAGGAGATGATTTGAAAGTGTCACACCTTATTTACAAGCAAACATAAGAAAATATGTTAAACATTTGTATGCTAATATTTAAACACATTAAGCTAAAGTAAAGCACATTTTATGTTTACCCTTGAGATTCAACACTTATTGCAACCAATCCACTGTAAAGCTTCACTTTTTCATAGCTAGAAGTTTTTATATCAGACTATGCCAGCATTTGTAGCTATAAACCCAGAAGGCACATAACATTGAAACAACATCAATTCAACGTTGATTCAACATCAAGATGTTGAATCAACGTTGAATCGACTTTGTTTCAATGTTGTATGCCTGCTAGGATTACTTGCCAGTTTCCAATACTCTGTCAGCTTTTCAATACAAATTGTTCTGGAGATTATTTGTGGCTACCTAATTGTACTTTTGCCATTGCTTTAGATAGGAGGGGTATCCAGATACTTTTCTTCTTTCTCCATAATAGCATATGTTGAGGGTACCTTTTTGATGTGCCTCAATGACACACTTATAATAAGTACCGACAACATACATTTTCATAGAGAAATAAGAAAAGTAACAACACTTTTTTTTTCTGAAAAAAAAGAAAAGAAAAGAAAACACCATATTTAGATCTAAGCTCTGTTTTATGATCCTGATCATACTTAAGAGTATTACCAGAAATGTGTCCAAAGGACATGGATGCCCCGCCTGAATAAATTAAATGCAAATTGCTAATGCTGGACTCAGACGGAGATGGACGGACAGGGGGATAACACTATAAGCCCTTTCCACCATTCTTCGAATGGCGGGGGCATAAAAAAGTATAAAAACTCTTAGCTCATGAAAACATATGAACCACAACATGAGAAAACATACCTTCTGACATGTGCACCAACCAAACACTCAAATCAGCTTGCAAATCCATGCATATTGATCAAAGTCTTCATTGTTCACATGGAGAAACTTTGCATCTTGACAATAAAAAAATATGCTGAGGGAAGACTTAGAAAACACCTTTGGACATGTATGCCCAGCATGGATCCAGATCAGTCTGCGCTTCATGAAGGCTTTCATGCAGCAATGTTGATGCACGTCGACGTTGAGGTGACGTCACGACGTTGCATCAACATTGAGGCGATGTTGTTTAACGTCATGTGCTCACTGGTATTAAGTAAAAAACGGTCGGATAGGTTCCTGATTACAAGTAAATCTATGGTTTTTAACTCTGTATACTACTGTACATAGTTCAAGATACATGTAAGAGAGCAGCCAGAAAACCTTTTTTCTTTTTCTTACTTCTCCATGAAAATTTATGTTGTGGGTACTTATAAGAAGCATCTCATGAAGGTGCTTCTAATGAGACCCCTAATATTTTTCTTGGGATATTTCAAAAAAAAATATCCATACTATATGGTTGAGAAAAGCATAGCTCCAGAGATTAGGCACCTTTTAAACTGAAAAATAGTGATGCATGTATTTTTTTTTTCCGATTTCTCGAGGAAAACCTTTGTTGTTGTAGTACTCATTAGAAACACCTCAGTGAGGCAATTTTAATGAGTACTCACAATGTTTTTGTTGTGATATTCATTAGGAGAGCCTTAGTGAGCCACTTATAATGAGTACTTACAATATATGTTTTCATCAAGAAATAAGAAAATATTATGTTGATACCCCCTATTATCTGAAGCCATAAAAAAGTGTCTTAACTGGAGCTATGCAGTACAAATACAGCTCCAGACAGACTGTTACCTCATTAGAACAGCTTCACTGTGGATTTGAGATGCTTTAAGTCAACACTATTTAGGTCAGTCCAACTGGTCAGTTCACCTAACCACACTTTCCTGGGCAGGCTTAGTCCTCTAAGCAGTGCTTGTGCACATTCTTTCACAAGAAACTGACAATTGCCCTTCTCGAATCAACAAAGAAAGAGAATGACCATAGAAAATATTTCCTGATCAATCGTGATGAAGGAATGTTGCTGGACCAGGTGGAGATCGAACCCGCAACCTCCTGTTCATGCATCCTACTGAGCCACCGGGGCCGGTACATCACTATGGAAATTCTATTGCCAGAATAATAAAATTTATCCTTGATTATCATTAAATATCACCTTATCTGGAGCTATCAATTATTATGTATCATATTTACCCTAAGTATTCGACAAGACAGGCCTGAGCAAAGAGTGTAGACCCAGATCAGATACTGCATAATGTGACATCTGATCAGTGTTTATACTGTCTGCCAGTCATCTGTTTCCAGACACATCAACAGACATGTTCAACTTGTAGGAAAATATGACAAAAACTCTAGGCGTCCAAATACAGTACTATGAACAAATTCAGCAGACGTCAACTTGCCGATATTTTTCTTATTTCCCCAGAAAATAGGATGACATTTCATGCAAATTGTCTCCTAAGAAGATAAGTCTTACCTTTCCCAGAAAATTGGATTAGACATTTCATGCAAATTGTCTCCTAAGGAGACAATTTGCATGAAATGTCAAATCCTATTTTCTGGGAAAAATAAGAAAAATATTTCACAATGTTGTCTGCAGAAATTTTTACCCAGCATTAAGTAAAATACAGTATGCTGCATTTCAATTTATTTAGAACAGAGCAAGGGCACAGCATTTCCTACAAGATCCAGTGTCTTCTGGCGAAATACTTCAGGCTGATGTGCTGGCAGAACTGAGTCTTTGCTGGTTGCACATGCAAGCTTGTAGAAAATGCTGTGCTCTGGCACAATAAACATATCACATAATACACTACAACCTCTTTATAACACGGTTCGCTATAACACGGTTTGGGATACAACACGGTTCAAAGATGGATGCCAAAAATATATAGGTTATATTGAAAAATGACCATAAATGGTCATTTTTCAATATAATCTATACATTTTTGTTTGGATATAACACAGTTGTTTAACTAACACGGTTTATGCTATGGACCCCAACAATAGTGTTATAAAGAGGTTGTAGTGTATTACCTTTGCTGTAGTTAATTAAAGCTATTATGTGAGAAAAGGTACCTTCCAAAATGCCCTGTGAAAACAGCCTGCACATCCACTTTGCGGATAGGAAATAATCCTAGTCTTCTTCAGACTCTTAATCTGATCAGACTGCCAAAGGTATTTGCTCTCACATGGTGGCTCAAAGTAGCCTTGACAACCACAGGGAAAGGGATTAAAAGTATTTTTTATTTTGCATCAAAACATATCTTGTGGGTACTCACTGGATTGACTTGACAATGCTATTCTAATGAATACACACAACATACATATCTGTTGCAAGGCAATAATACTACAAGACATAGCTCCAGATAAGCTGCATTTTCCCTGTGAAAAGTGCAAACATTTTTTTTATATCACCATGAAAACATATGTTGTGGGTACTCATAATACCTACAACATATGTCTACCAGGATAAATAAGAAAGTAATATGTGGATACCCCTCTCATCTGGAGCTATGTACAAGTGTTCTCACATCTACAATTCCATCAAAGAATTTTCCTTTTCTGTAATCTCCAGCTCTGTCAGATTCTGTAATCTCCAGCTCTGTCAGATGTCTTCATAATCAATGCAGTTGCCAAATCCCTTGCCAAACCTGCTCAAAAACGCTGCTCATTCTGTAATCATATCTCCAAATAAGGCATTTTTTTTCACCTAATAATACTGACATTTTGCTCATTTCTCTACAACAACACATGTTGTAGGTTCTCATTAGAAGCACCTTGGCCAGGCACTTCTAACGAGTACCCACAACATATGTTTCCTTGGAGAAATAAGAAAAATATTTTGTGGAAAACCATTCTTATCTTGAGCTATGGTAATGTGATGTATCCTAAATATATAATGTTCCGTGTCGACTAGCACCTTCATCTCCTATATCGAGTTCTATTTCATCATGCAAGTGCATCTGATTGATTGATGCTGTTGCCATGGCGATGTCAGGTATTGTATCACTGAGCGTACTCCTTGTGCTGCTTAACGTCGCACTGCGACTGTTGTCATGGTCACTGGATGGACTGCTTGATGAAGACTGAAAAAATTCAACACATTATATAGGTACTATAAAAATTCTAATTAACACTCATGCTCTATAAAAGCCCATCCCCTCAATTTCAGCTAAATAATGTCTGATTTTGGGTCCATTTCCCAGAAAGTTGGTACCTCTATTAAACACCCATTACAGAAAAAAAAAAAAAAAAAAGGAGACGAAAAGAAAAAAAAATAAATGGGTATCCTACCTTAAGCAGTCTTTTCTTATCACAGAACGAACTTGCACTTTCTTCTCTCTCAGTCTAAATAAACGATATGTGCATGCATATGTTCAAGCACACCGCATTGCACAAAGGTTCCTTCTACTGCCAATCATGGTTTGCAGATTATAATACACTGAATGTCCACATTTCCGTCCTTGAATAACTGTGTATTTAGTAATCCTATGTAGATTATCATGGGTCTGCTCAGATACGCCACAGGGCGATGACGCGCAATTCTGTGTCATTCGCATTTCCAGTATAAATTACAAAAATATATATGAAGATACCCAGAAAATGCAAGTCACAAAGTAACTTTTCCCTTGCCCCGCATGAAGAAACCGCATGCTAGTAATAGTAACGTCACATGAAATCGTGGCGGGAAACTGCTTAAAGAGAAAAACAAACTTATGTTTGTTAAATTTTCTCCTTAGAAATGCATAAAAAACTGACACTTATTAAAATAAAACCCTAGTATTTGGACAGATAGGCCTGTGCAAACAGTGTAGACCCAGATCAGACATCACAGAATGCAGCTTCTGCCCAGGGTCTACAGGGTTTGCCATACATACAGCCATATTTTAGACACATCAACAGGTAGCAGAATGGACTGTTTCAAATTTCTGTATGGTAAGTACAAATGTAAGTGACCCAATACCTAGGGTAAATACTATGCTACACTATTTCTGCAAATTTTTACGCAGAAAATCCAAACTTTAACGAGTTTTTTTTTTTGATTAATAAAATAATAAAACAACAGCGAGAAAAAGTGTGACCAAACAGGTATGAGGCCCTGTCCCTTTTATAATTAACATCAGATGAAACAGCTGGTATTGATTTTTTGGCTTGCGCATACGCGCGCAAGCCATTTAGAATGGAAAGCTCATTGCAGTTTTAGTCTGTATTTGTCCTCCTTTTCAGGGCTGTCATCTTTAGAAACAGAAATAGTCAGAAAACCCTTCTATTGCTGTCAAATGCCATTGATACGGCGGCCTTGTATATACATATGGCTGCCCGATGTATAAGGTGTCAAACAATTGGCAAACGGGTGAATAACCAGCGGCTGCAGTCACGGATCTGCCTATGAAACATGAATTTTGACTAGTAGCTCGATTACTAGATGAAATTTTACAGATGTTTAGAATACTGTAAGTTGCATATTTTGGTTTTTGAGTTATCTGACCTTGATATACATATATGTGAAAAAAATCAGTTTTGGCCAACATTCTTTTATTGAATATCTTAATAAAATCTTACGCTGTAAAGAATACTAAGGCCAAGGGCTACTACTCTGGTCATTTAAGTTCTTAAGTTATTTGCCCTTAATTTATCTAATAAATAGGGTTTCCCTGTAGATTTTACCAAATACTTCAAGAATTTAAAAAGATGAATTTACTATCAGGAATGCCTTTGTATAACATGATATTTCATGTTATACTTTTTCTTGTTCTCACTGTTTTTCTGTTCCATAATTATTTTCGTTACATAGTGTGTCCATTTTTATCATGTTTTCAGTAGTAAAATCCATAACTCACACTGAGAACAGATGGGCGTAAAAAGCATGCTGTCGGAAAGAGGATAGTAGGGCCGTAGAATATCGGCCACCTTTCAAAAACCTTTCCCTTAGAACCTTTTGGTAATATTTTAAAGGTCTGGATGAGTTGAAACAGTGTAAAGATACATCAAATGCACCTGAAGAGACAAAGTTTTGGTAACTTATATCCAAGAGCCGGTATATTATTGGCTGCTTTTAATGTGACGGTCGTTGTGGGATGTATCGGGGAATCAAAACAGATTCATTCATTGATATAAAATATCTTGACTTGGACATACTGTTTGGATGAAATTCCATCCTTTAACAATACAAGTGACATTCATTTACCTATTTGCTATCACCAGTATACCCAAAATAATAACAAGGTCATGCTTTGGAAAAAAGGATACCCAAGAATGACACAAGTGAAATTCTCCTTGTAGACCAGCTTGGTAACCACAAGCTTTGTCACATAAGGACATTACTGGATACAGTTTCTAAGGTCAAGTTTACATAACTACGGGCCTCCGACACAAACAGCAGTCCGCATTTAAGGGCAGACATACATTCAAGTAGCCTGCAAAATTTGGAATTAACGTTTGGGAAGGAGCCATTGCGCAAAATGGTTGTGCGCATGAAGTTCAGATTTATACCGGCATACACGGGGAGCAGAACGGGTGCTCGAGTGGTACAGGATATGACAAACAATTTGAAAGGAAAATCTCGCATGTGTATATGGATTTTTTTTTCACAAGTCCTGCTTTTGCCCTCGTGGTGATCTGATTTACTGTCTTTGCACTGTACATAGAATTAGGAAAGGGACATCACAGGCGGTAAAGTCTATCAGACTCAGAAATAGGGGTTGCGGCTTAATCATGCAGAACGGAAATCCTATTGCAGTAAAATGGAAAGATTAGACCATTTCTACCAACTTCTTTGCAAGAATGGCTAGTTGAATTATAACAAAACTTATGACTTTCCCTGGTAATATTTAGTTATACTCTTTGAGACAGTTTGATGATATTTGGTATGTATCTAGGACAAACCAAGTGTCATGTTCAAGAATGGTAATTCACATTGCCTTAGTTTTCGAGTTACTTTCCCTTGGAATGTTTAGTTATGCAATTGTGTACGCTTGATAACTGCGGTACACTTTAAGATACTTTGATGATACTTGGTTGGTATGTGGGACAGGTTAAATAGGTGTCACCGCTATTTGGAATATAAGGAATTGTTTGAACTAGGATCATGGTTTGTAGCATTTGCATTCCTGTAAACATGCACTGAGAGAGGTCACTGATAAAACCTGGCAAGCCTTTCCTTTTGAAAGGAAACTTCATTTCACACCTCAATCAAATGGGCAGTTACTCAATGTATGGCACTCTGTTTAAAATTTTTTAGCATCACATTTTGAATTATTTTTCTTATTTTCCCTAGGAAACAGGATTTAACATTTCATGTAAATTGTTTCCTCTCTGGAGACAATTTGCATGAAATGTCAAATGCTGTTTTGTGGGAAAAATAAGAAAAATGAATTTGTTGTCTGTCAGTTGTGTTGTCCATCTATTGGAGTTTAATAAAATATTGTTTAAACCAATTTGTCGTCCACTAAATTTGCCCGGACAGTGATAACTGTTAATTTTTGACATGAGGATCAAGTGGCATTGTGATATTGAGCACATAGCTCAAGGCCATTTCAGTTAAAGTACACAGTTGTTTTATTTATTGACAAAAGGTTTGTTTAGAAGTATGCGCAGCTCCAGATAAGGCGTAAATTTTAAAGTCATATATCAGAAAGTCTGAATTATTATGGAGCTATTTTTTATATCTTTCTGAAATGAAAATCAGTCCGGCTCTTCAAAAACCGGTGTCGGACAGAAGAATCGGCATTTTCTCAGACCCTGAGGGTATACATGTGCTATGTCGTCGTTCAACAAATAGGCAGTTCTACCGGACAAGGAGCGAACTAAAGAAACTGAGGTCATAATACTAGTCCTTGAAGAAGATGGCAGCATGCTTAGGAGAAAATCTGAACTCTGGCTATCCCCATGGAATTGCAACCTCCAATAAGCGCCCACCCCTTTCTCTCAGATTGGGCATGATTCTACTAAACACCCATGGTGTTAATTAAAATTTTTACGGAATATAATAAATACCAATTTGTTTTCAAAGTGCCAGATAAAAGATGCATTCAGATTATAATACCCAGAAATGTTTTAACCCTTAAAGCGCCAATCACAACAATTGTCGTCTGCTTTGTCTTCTGCCGGTTACTTTAAAAGTCATTGTTGCAAACAGTGTGGACCCAGATCAGACTGCTCTTTAGGCCTTTAGGGGCAGTCTGATCTGGGTCCACACTGTTTGCCTATATGCAAAATGTAAGTTTGAAAAGTTTGCAAGAAGATGCAGCAGACAACATAAGCAGACGACATTTTCAGATCCAGATTTTCTTGGCGCTTTAAGGGTTAAGAAAAAAAATAAAAGAAGTCCCACCAGAATGTTTGATCTTGAAAGTGAGGTTATTGTAACCAAAAACTGTTTTTTGGAAACCTTGTTTGAGTTGGTATTTTATGCCATAGTCAACACAGTAAGGTCATGTTGAGCCAAGTGTCCACTTTAGAAACTCAGTGATGAAATGGTTAGGTATATTCCACTGATATATCAATGCAGCTTTGTTAAGAATCCACCTGCTGGTTCAAAAAGTATTGTATAAATGAGAAACTGTCAGGCCTAAACTGACGCCAATGCCGGTATAACTTCAATGCTTGTGTTTTGATATGCAAGGAGTTTTATAGTACAGATGATCTCAGTTACTACAAGATTCATACATTTAGGCATGACCAAAATTTCATCACATTTCCCTGAAGTACATTCAAAACAAAGATTCATCAGGACCAAACATCCTAGCTTTATACAGCTGAACTGTAAAATTCCCTCATAATGCCCTGACATTTTTGCAAAATTTTATTTTTCCCTGACACATTTCAGAATTCCCTGAAAATTTCCTGACCTGGAAAAAAATTAATTTCCCTGACATGTACGAGCCCTACTTTACTCAAATTACTTCAACATCAGTTGCTATGAATAGTAATACATTCTATTTCCATTTATAATGATTAAATAAAACAAGTCCCACTGTGGAGAAGAGAGTTCTGCAGAAAGCAGTGATGTGATTGTCAGGATCTTAACCTTTACTATTCTCTGGGCAAAGTAACCCTTAACCTGCTATGAAATTTCTGATCTGGGTCTTAAGAAGGGGTACCCTTACCTGAGGATGTTATTTCCCTCGTTTTCCATCAATTACATCACACTCGCACATGTCATGTACCAACGGACTGGTAACTATTAGTGTAATAGTCGTGATCACGTGACTATCAGGTGATAGTGAGTCATGTTACAAACCGGTGTTTGCTTCACATACTTATTAAAAAAAAAAAAAAAAAAAAAAAAAACAAACAACAAAATTCCAAGAATCTAGAACAATATGTGGCCATTGCAGGAAAGATTTGACAAATTGCTATTATTCGTCTACCAAAATTGTGTACATTTATCACCAGAAGTTGTTTAAGTAGATTTCGTGTGGTTGGCATAGGAGCCTATTTGATCAAACAGGGGTAAACCGAATAAACAGAAAACTGAGTGATGAAATCTGACTGTGATTTTGGAGAATTATTTCCCGACTCACCTTGAATACAGATTTTGTTTGGGTTGAGGGGGTCATGTCGCGGTCAGTTTACCTAACCACACATTTACTGGGCAGGCTTAGTCCTCTAAGCGGATAACCAGTATTGTGCACATTCTTTTGCTAGATATTGACAACAGCCCTTCTTGAATCAACTGAAGGGAGGGAATGACCATAGAAAATATTTCATGATCAATCTCCATATATATATACGACCCACAGGATAAAGATTAAAGGGCAAATATAAAGGTTTTTAAAATATTCCTGGTTTTCAGGGTGTTGATAGAATGCTTTAAGAGAATTATTTTGTTGAAAACCCCATCAAAAAATTCCAATCCAATCAAAAGTTATGGTAATTAATTTACGATACCTACCTTTTTTCCTGTTAGAGTAACCTCCCTTGGATTGTGTATTGATTAAGGCCCACAATGCAATATTCTGTGATGTCATAGTGGAACTTAAATTTTAAACTGAAATTTTAAACAGGAGTATTCTGCATTTCCTTATATGCTACACAGTTTTTCTCCTTAACCATTATTGAAATTGGTCTCTGTCCACAAATAAGCCCATGAATAGAGAATTTAACTCAAAATTTAATCTGTTATTTAAATTTAAAGCTAAATTTTATAATGTTTAAAACTTGACTAATATTAAATTTTTCGTAAGTTTTTTTTAATAATAGTGAATTTTGGGTGTATATCATATAAATGAATGCCAAAAAAGTCAATTTTGGCTAATTATTAAGCATTGTAACTGGATTTTAAATTATTTAAATGAAATTTTTAAATTTGAAATGTAACACTTTAAACGGAAAATAAGAGCTAAATTCCTATGTATATTAGTTTAAAGGAGCTGAATAAATTAAACAATATAAAAACTGAATTGATGCAGATTAAAGAGCCAAAAATATTGGCAATTTAAAAAAGTTTAAAATTTTACTGTTCCCTTATGATGTCATAAAAAGGCTCATGAATATTAATGAGGCAGCCTGAATTCAATCCTCTTGGATGTTAAATATCAAATTTCAAATCGCAATATTTCAGAAACCGTTTAAGATAATTTGATGCGGTTTTCGGCAGTCACCTCCTTACTGAAGTGCCCTTAAATATTTAGTAGAATTAAAACCTTTATATTTGCCCTTTAAGCAGATGACAAACTGATGATACTTTTCTTACTGGAAACTGTAATAATGAACGATGTTATAAAGTGGTTCTTAGTATTTTTTCTCAGTGAATCATTTGATTGATGGGACCCATACAAATAACACCTACCTCTGTTGCAATTGTCTTGTATGATTTGGTGGGTGATGCTAAGGGAGAGAAACACTGTACAGCCTTGCGTGGACTTCGAAGTCTGTGATGATGTTTAAATCGTATCTGTGGACTGGCACACTGTTTCGGCACTGCTGGATGATAGTTTCTCTCCACATAGACTGGTATAGGATCTTTGTTGTAGTAATACTGTCTATTTTGTAAGATTTCTATGGTGCTGTCAGGTAGACCGAACTCTCGGACAACTCGGAGCTGAACCTGACAAAGGACAGCTCTTCTGTCTGTACATGGCAGTGAATTGGCTCGCTGGACCTGCGGCATGGCCTGTATTTCTTGTTCTCGTTGTAACATCAACTGGATTGTCTCCATATTAGGCACTGTAAGAGTTTTCTCAATAGTGTCACATGAGTGTATAAGAAGATTACATACTTTCATGGAAAGGTTAACTTTCAAAAAAGTTTTGTTTCCCTTCTGGAAGGCATCTTCTCTAAAAGGAAAGAATTTGCTCCCAAGGGGAGCAAATTCTTTCCTTTTAGAGAAGATCCCTTTCCCCTTTAATAAATGTGTGAACAGCTAAGACCTCAGACATAGCTCTAGATGATGTCATTTCTTCAACAAAGACGAAAAGAATTAATATTTTTCTTATTTCTCTAAGAAAACATATGCTGTAGGTGTAGTCCTTAGGCCTTAAAAAAAACAGTTTTATTAGGGTAACCCGACCCTACCTGGATTTTTCTGTGATGTTTTTTTTTTTTTTTTTTTTTTTTTTTTTTCAATATTTCTAGAAAATACAGGGAAAAAAAATCAGTTTTAATGGTAATATTTTCAATTTTTCAATACACAAAAAACAAAAGGAAAAGAAAAAAAAATTGCACCTACCCTACCTATCATTTTTTTGATTGTGTTGGGGTTTAACAACACATCAATCCTTATGGGTCATTTTGTGTTTTTTGAGACGTTACCCTAAAAACAAACATGACAAAAACAAAGGCACTAATGTCTGCAAACTGATCTGAGCTGTTTATGTTGTTGTTGGTGGTATCATGGGAATGAAGTCCTCATGCTGGCTG
Organism: Anodontia alba; assembly: GCA_964016985.1. Classification (NCBI taxonomy): domain Eukaryota; kingdom Metazoa; phylum Mollusca; class Bivalvia; order Lucinida; family Lucinidae; genus Anodontia; species Anodontia alba. The sequence continues at coordinate 61,112,077 of OZ024823.1, read as the reverse complement.
TTTTTAACTGAACTGAATCTCCTAATCAATCACAGGAAAACATGGCTTATGTATATATATATATGGGAAAGTCCTTTCCAGTCATGCATAAAACAAATATCATATCACATTTTTTCCTTTTTCTAAATTTCCAACCATGTATTTTCGGTCTAGCTAGATATAGCTACCAACATGCAGATTCAAACTTGTTTTTGATTATCTCCTCCTAAGAAATACTTCTGAAAGCCCAAGAAAACAAAGAGTCAGGGATATTTTAGAGAAACTATTTTATCATGAAAATGTATGTTATGATTGTGTACTCATTAGAATCACCTCATCAAGGCAATTCTAATGAGTTAACTAAGCATACCATTATTCTATAGAAAATTGGAAAGAGAGTCCCAAAGTAGTCCCATTTGATAGCACCATATATAACTTCCAGTGGCTCAATCTACCCATGTCTAGAACAAATTTAACTTCACTGGCTCAATCTACCCATGTCTAGAACAAATTTCCATGGTCCCAAACATGTTCGAGCCTTTTAAGTTTCACTATACTTTTTCTTCTATCTAGCATAATCAATTGAACAATAAGAAAGACAGGTTTGCACAAATCTGAGTAAGCATTAGTTATATCCCTTGACATACTGAACTAATCTGTAAACCAGGAAGTGAAACTTCCAAGCTTTCATTTCACTTTTCAAACAAAAAACAAAAACAAAACTGAAAGCTTTCAATTTCGCTTTCTGTTGAAATGACAAAGGAAAAATAAAAAGAAGAAAGTATGTATAAATAGTTTACCTATTTTTTTCATTATATTTGTTTAATATGTTCAGGAAAAAAACAAAAGAAAAAAAAAAAATGTTTAGCAAAAACTGAATTATGACAGCAATAAAGTGACTGTAACCTCTCAAACTTTAACAGTGCATGATCAAAACAACCTGAGCAAACTTTCTTCAGCTTGTGAAGTAGGATTCATCATGGAAATGGGACGACTGCTTTCACTGCTCTAATACAGTGTAAAAGTCTGGCCCTGGCCATGGACAACGAACCAGTTTACACCAATACTAAATCTGACTAAAAATGGTTACAACAAACTTGCCCATAACTAAATATTTCATCCATGAGATGCAGGTATGATGGACTCAATCATTTTCTTTTTCTGCCAGAAAGTACAGATAACTTTCTTATATCTCCACAAAAACAAGTCTCATTACTCTACAAAAACAACTGGTTTCTTTTCTCCATTAACCTTTACCACTCTCTTGGCTAGTTCAGCAGACGACAAACTGATTATAGTTTTTCTTATTTTTCCCAGAAAACAGGTTTTGACATTTCATGCAAATTGTCTCCACTGTATCAACAACCTGAATTAAGTAATCTGACTGGCTGAAAGTTAGAAGTGGGCATGGCATCTGAATTTGTTCAGCATGGCAAGGGCTAACACTTACCATGCTGTGGGCAAAGTCAGCAGACGACAAATTGATGATTTTTATTTTTCCTAGAAAATAGGATCTGACACTTCATGCAAATTATCTCCTAAGAAGACAATTTGCACAAAATTTCAAACTACTTTCTAGGAAAAATAAGAAAAATATTTTAAAACGTCATCGCTGAAATTTTTAGTGTTAAGTATGATTCATAAAAAGTTACAAACCTGGTATGGTTCCTGACACAATATCCACAGTGCTTTCTATATTTGGGGCATTGGCCATGAACTGGTGAATGTACTGCGGATCTTCCACCATGTACAATGTGTCAGGGATGGATGACATGTGGATTGTTCTCACCCGCGTTGCTTCATGTTCCTGTCCCGTTGACAGCTGATCATCTAAAACGCTCTAAAAAACATTGAACCATTCATAAAGACATTTATGTATTCCCTATTTAGAGTTAATGAGAACCCTAACAAAGCTTCAAAAGTAAATTAGAGTTTATTTGCCAGGTTTTTATTTTGGCTAATTTTCACAAAATATCTCCTTACAACATCCAAAAGACTCTCTTAAAAATTATAACAACCAGCCTGGGCCCAGCTGTTCAAAACTAACGATGTCATTAGTTAACGATTCGTTAAAATTTACATTGAGTGATACGCAAATATGCTGAAAGTTTTTGCTGAAAAAATGTGAGTGCAAAAGGTACTCACATTTTTTCAGCAAAAAATATCAGAATATAGTATATTGAATCCGCTAAAACAGTTAACGAAATGACCCTTGACAAGCTTGTTAAGCTAACGATGCTTTGAACAACTGGGCCCAGGTCAATATACCATTTCTATCATAGCTATAATGTCTCTTGAATATCCTCTTTATTTGTAGCTATGGTAGATCCTCACCAAACCATGTGAATGTGCAGTCTGGTCTAGGTTTGGATTATTCAGAAATATTACCACAGTATTAATGATTTTTGTATATTTCATTTCTGATGTCATTATGAGAACTGGATAAACTTGGTACATTTTTTTGCCAGTTTTAAGGAAGGAGACAACTGACTGCTTTTTTGTTCACAAACCCTTTTCTGAAAAGGGCCTATTCTAAACGGAAAACAATTGCTTTCTCTGACTCTTTTAGAGTAGACACATTTTCATAAGGGAGGCAGAACTATTTTGACATAGCAGCATTCCCCTGATGTGTATGCAGTCCCCTTAACACTTTGCATGCTGGGTAAAATTTCAGCAGACATTTTGAAATATTTTTCTTATTTTTCCCTGAAAATAGGATCTGACATTTTATGCAAATTGCCTCCTTAGGAAAAAATTTGCATGAAGTGTCAGATCCTAGCTTCTAGGTAATATAAGAAAAAATATAAAATATGAAAAATATCATCAGTTTATCGTCTACTGTATTTGCCCATAGCCTGGTAAGAGTTAAAAAATCTATTAAAGTTGGTTTTCAGCACAGAAAAAAATCTATGCATAATTCAGAGAGCTTTAGTTAATTTGGAAATAAAATTTTGACACTGTTTTGATTTCTCCATAAAACTTATGTCCAGGGTCTGATCCGAGTCTAGAATCACCTGGCTAAAATAATTGTGGTCCTAGAACATGTGTTCATAGAGAGAAAAAATATTTATCTGAATTTTCTATCACCCCGAATTTTTATATGTCCTTTTTGTTAATCTCATAAATCAACTATGGTATAGAAACCTGGCAGTTCTCTGCTTATATACTGGGGTTTTGAACTGGAAAAACCCATGAATATTCCACAGGAATTTTTTCTGAATTTATAGTGGAATATACATGGGTTTTTCCAATGTATTTCCTGTTGTTATGATGTATGTTGTATACACCAGAAGAATAACCCAATGATCTGAGCAATGCAATCAAAAAGGAAACTAGATACAGATCAGCCTGCAAATCTGGAGTCTTTCATCAGATAAATACCGATGGCGTGGGGATATGCGATGGCGCGCCATCAACTTGCACTAGTTTTATCTTTAATAGTCTATATAATGTCTGTTTATCAAAAAATTCCATTTGGATACCTGTATTTGAGTTTCATAATTTGTATGAAAGTACAGTGGAAAATTCCATGAGTGTGTCAGGCTGTAGTTTATATAAACAATGGAAAATTCCATGGAAAAAACTGACTTTCACTTTATGCCATCAACAAAGGTAATTAAAGCAAAATCCACAGACAAGTGAATAATATTTTACTTATTTTGCTGTGCAAGCAGGACTTGACATTGAATCAGCCTCACATATCTCCAGAAAAATTGATAACTGAGGAGATGTTTCTGAACTTTTTTAATGAAGAGCATGTCAAAAATAAAAACTCAAATGTGTACACAAGTTTCCTCTAACATTTGACTTAGTTACCTAGCTTTTGAACCTTGTATGATCCAATTTTGAACTTCACCAAGAGTTTATTGAGATGAAACATTCTGAGCTAGTTTTATGAAGAAACTATGAAAAATGAATCCTATACATGTACAAAAGCTGATGACAGATGACAGCCATCAAGCAATCTTAAAAACTCATCCTGAGCCAAATCACCCTGAGCCTTCAGCTCATGTGAGCTAAAAATGGCAAAGTCATTAGACCTTGATAGGGAGATTGTTTTTGCCAGGTAAGGTGACTGTATTTCATCACAGCAATCAGTGATTTATGCCCCTGCCTATTTGAAGAATAGCGGAAGGGCATTAAGTGTTACCCCTCTCCGTCCCATACGTTCGTACATCCGTCCCAATTCGTGTCCGGGCCATAACTCCTAAACAGTATGGAATATATTTATGAAATGTTACAGGTGCATGCATGACATTGAGACGATTCCCAATTCGTGTCCGGGCCATAACTCCTAAACCGTATGGAATATATTTATGAAACTTTACAGGTGTATGCATGACATTGAGATGATGTGTCATGAAAAAGGAAGACAACTCTTGCTTGTTTGGTTTTTTAATTATCTGCCCTTGACTTAATTCCATATTGTAAACCGTGTCCGGGCCATAACTCCTAAACCATATGGAATATATTTATGAAACTTTACAGGTGTATGCATGACATTAATCCGATGTGTCATGAAGAAGGAAGACAACTCTTGCTTGTTTGGTTTTTGAATTATCTGCCCTTGACTTAGTTCCATATAGTAAACCGTTTGCGGGCCATAACTCCTAAACCCTATGGAATATATTTATGAAACTTTACAGGTGCATGCATGACATTAAGACGAAGTGTCGTGAAAAAGGAAGACAAGTGTTGCTTGTCTGGTTTTTGAATTAGTTCCATATAGTAAACCGTGTCTGGGCCATAACTCCTTAACCATATGGAATATATTTATGAAACTTTACAGGTGCCTGCATGACATTGAGACGATGTGTCGTGAAAAAAGACGACAACTCTTGCTTGTTTGGTTTTTGAATTATCTGCCTTTGACTTAGTTCCATATAGTAAACCATGTGTGGGCCATAACTCCTAAACCATATGGAATATATTTATGAAAATTTACAGATGCATGCATGACATTGAGGCGATGTGTAATGAACATGGACGACAACTCCTGCTTATTTGGTTTATGAATTATCTGCCTTGACTACATACGTAACCTTTTTCTGAATGGCATTTTGGCAGAGACATCCATGTCCTATGGACACTTTTTCTAGTTTAATTTGATTTAAAGGTTTTTCTGTGCTGTTTTGCAGAATGACCTATGAATCTCTGTGTGAACTGAACATTTTTCACGGATGAAAACTTTACCTGTCCCCACCTCCCCTCCAGTGGTTTTAACTATTGGTCGTCCTAAGGCAGTGGTTCTTGTGTTGTTCATTCTTTGCTGGGAATCGTGGCTGCTTGCAGCTATTGTGATCACTTCAATGGATAGAGAGGGCTGGCTGCTTTGCTAGCCATCTATCCATCATAGTTGTTTACTCTTCCTTTTGATGTATTCTGTAATTGTGGCACCTCCTGCATATCTTCTTCACTATCTACTTGTTATTCAGAAATGGACCTAAATACTAGGGTTGATGCGAATGATCAAAGATGAACATTTAGATGAACAGGAATCTGGATTCCTCTATCCTACTGCTTGCTTTAGCAGGTGTGATAAAAGCGTTCATCTAGATACCCGGCTTACCTACAGCTACCATGTTTACCCGAAGTATTGGGACACTTTATCTACTTACCATACTTGTCCTAAAATCTAAAATAGTTCATTCTACTACCCACTGAAGTATATAAAATACTGCTGTATGTATGGCAAACAGTTTAGACCCTGATCAGATGCCGCATTCTGCGGCATCTGATCTGGGTCTACACTGTTTGCAAAGGCCTATCTGTCCCAATATTTAGGATTTTTACGGTATGCTCATTCTTACCTTTGCCTCTTCAAAATATGGAGTGAACAGTCTTGGTCTTTGATAAATTCCAGTATTTTTATTTCTGACCCAAGCTGACACACAATGGCCACTGCCTTCATCACTGATCATGTGACACGGTGGTGAGCTAATCAGTCCTCGTTTTATAGTGCTGCTTAACACTTCACAATTGTACGGGATCACATGGTCTATTCTCACAAGAGGGAGCACCTCCGCTAGAATGTCACGTAGTTCTACATCATTCAAATCTCGTCGTTTTACTCCCTTTTTACTAACACTGTGAGCTGTATGACTTAGAATATTTGGTTCTGAAATAATAACTGACTCAATATAGCTCCTGATAAGTTTGTTTGTGTTAAGGTTTTACGGCCCAGTCAACCCAATGGGGTCATGTCGAGCGCGGTCAGTTTACCTAACCACACGTCTACTGGGCAGGTTTAGTCCTCCAAGCGGTTAACAACTATTGTGCACATTCTTTCGCCAGAAACTGACAACTGCCCTTCTTGAATCAGCGGAAGGGGGAGAATGACCGTAGAAAATATTTCATGATCAATCACCACAAAAGAATGTTGCCGACCTCGGCAGGGGTTGAACCCGCGACCTCCTGGTCTCCAGTTGGATGGCGCATCCAGCTGAATCACCGAGGCTGGCAGCTCCAGATAAGAGGGTGTACATGTATCCACATTATATTTTTCTTATTTCTTGATGAATACATATGTTGTGGGTGCTCATTAGAAGCGCCTTGCAGAGGTGCTTCTAATGAGTATCTCAACATATATTTTCGTGAAGAAATAAGAAAAATATAAATATTTTTCAGTTGAAAAAAGCACCTTATCTGGAGTTAAGACTCAATATTAGAATCTAATTCAAGCTATTTAAACTGAATATTTTACATTATTCTGTAATCCCACATTTCTAGACACTTCTTTCCACCAATAATTATGGAAACATTCTCATTTCTCCACAAAAATATATGAGCCACAGTCTCAGAAATGTACCTTTTGACCAAATGTGCATTCTGATCTAACTCATGCACTCTGATCAGATTCTTTACAGGGCACAATTTGGATAACCAATGATGTAGTTTTTTTCATATAGACAATAAAGACTAATCAGACTACATAGATGCAAAGGCCCAGTTGAGTCTTAATTAGGCACACATGTCAGAAGGTATGTATTTTCTCACGTAGCAGCTCATCTCTACACAAAAACATACGGTAAATGTCCTAAAATTTCAAACACTTTATTCCTTACCATTTTTGCCTAAATTTTGCTCTTGATGCAGCTATATCTTACAATACTTTGTGAAAAGGCAAACAGTGTAGACCCTGATCAGACTGTTCCATCAGGAGCATTCTGATCAGGCTCTGTACTGTCTGCATATGCCATTTAATTGGCCACTTTGGTGTACAGAATTTAAGGACATTTACCGTACCCTATGGTTCTCATTGGAAATGCCTTCTTGAGGAGATTTCAATTAGCACACACAAAATTGTTTTTGTGAAGAAATAAAACAAAATATTTACATGATTTATAAGGATTATCCTCCTAACTGAAGTTATGGAACTTGTGCCTGGATAACTAGACACCCCCCCCCCCTCCCCCCGCCTCGATGAACATCAGAAACTTCAGTGAAAAGACTATGAGAAACAAAGTGAGAAAAAGAACCTTCTGACAAGTGCACCTAACAAAGACTCTATTCAGCCTGCAGATACTTGCAATCTGATCAGTTTTCACTTTCCGCATGATGACACTTTACATCACTGGCAATCCTAAATGTGAAGATTCTGATCAGACTGTGGGCATGTTCAAAGGTACATTTTTTTGACATTGCAGCTAATATATACTAACTGGAAAGTGAAATTCCAATTACTGCACCACAATTTTAACCCTTATCCTGCTGAATAATTTAATTAGCCACACCCATTTCTGACTATCAGCCAATCAGATTACATCATATAATGTTTTCGCTCAAATTCACAAACTGAATGACAAACAGTGTAGATCCTGATTAGATGGCTTCTTCAGAAGAAGCCATCTGATTTGGATCTACACTGTTTGCAAAGGGGATGAAGATAATTTGGAAAAGAGCAAAAATGAGTCTTAAAAAGATATTGTCAATTTAAATGGAAGTCTAAGAAGCATATAAACCTGACAATTTTTCAGTCATTATTAAAAATAAAGCAAAAATTAAAACTAAAAATATGTTTTGTAAATTACTATACCCCCAACTATATGCTTGTCCCTTCAAAATGCCAAACTTGTAAAGAGGCATAACACTATAATTGCTTTTTTCGAAAATTAATCAGGTGATCTCTCCTCAGCCCTAATAAGTCTGCACACATATCAAACCCTAGCTTATATGCATGTACTTTCAGTCTGAGATATCTTGTATCAAGGTAAAGTGTGATAAATGAAGGCACTTCTAATGAGTACTCGTAACATTATGCTTTCCTGCAGATTAACCCTTGTCATGCTGAATAAATTAAGATGTCATGCCCACTTCTAATTTTCAGCCAATCAGATTACTTGATCCAGGGTTTTGATAGAAATTCACATATTTAATGACAAATAGTGCAAATCAAGATCAGTTGGCTTCTTCAGAAGCCAACTGATCTGGATCTACACTGTTTGCTAAGACAGGGCATGTCGTGTTCAGCAAGAGAAGGGTTAAGAAAAATATCAATACTTTTCAGTTGAAAAAAAAAAAAACAACAACAAAAAACCTTATCTAGAGCTGTGGGTATGAAAAAAAATTGATTATAGTGCCATAACATATCTCTAGATAAAAGGGAGTATCCAAGTTTTCATTTCTTATTCCTCCATGAAAATACATGTTGTGGGGATTCATTAAAAGTGCCTCAATGTATGAAATAAGAAAAATATCAATAATTTTCATTTGCATATAAGTTACAAAAGATATATGTAAACATAAAAGTTAGAACATTCCTTCTTATATGTGTGGTGAAAATCCAGTTCACAAGAACACTGTGAATGAATACCTCTTACATCTAGCTTTTATACAACAGAAAAAAAAATTCAAGATTATTCTAAGGATGGGCCAATGTGAACATATACTCCAATCCAATCAATGTTACATCAACTTAAGACTTTTTTGTCTGCTGATGGTGATAGTAACTGATTACAGAGGAGTGATATGTTTCTAATTTCCCCCGACTGACCTGATAAGTCTTTCAATGAGTAGATTAATATATAATGTGAAACTTTTTTTCAGGAAGAACAGCAAAAAAAAAAAATTACATTTTGAAAAGTCACCTACTAATATTTAAATTCAGTAGATTAAGTGTTAAAAATCTTTCCACAGGGAAGAATAAAATAATATGTCTGGTAATTGAAGAAAGGTAAGTAGATAATATCCTTTGACACAGATAAGATTTAAATAACCCTTGTCAAGCATATCTCCAGATAAAGCGCACTTTTTCTCTCAAGCAAACAGTGTTGATATTTTTCTTATTTCTCCATGAAATCATATGTTGTGGAACTCATTAGAAATGCCTCACTGAGGTGCTTCTAACGAGAACCCACAACATGTTTGTGGGTCATTTATGGTCATTTTTTTTAAATAATCTATATATTTTTGGATACAACAGTTGTTCCCAGTTTGCTCCCAGTAATAGTGTTCTAAAGAGGTTGTGAGGTAGGCACTTTGTTTTCCATTTTTTGGCGACAGCTGATATGTTTTGGTTTTGTCCTACATTTTTCGGTATTCCACTGGTCAATAAAAGCACATCCAGCATAGTAACCTATATAAAGGTCAAGTAATTTGCATAACTAGTCCTGTTATTTTCTTTACCTCCTGTTCTACATGGGGCACTACACTGTAGGTTTCAAAGAGCTAAAGTAATTATTAGGAGCATTGTCATATGAAAGTGTTTATTGTTTGTTTGAAAGACCGTACACAGTGAATTCGAATTGACCATGGAATCTTGTAAGCTCCAGCGATCGTTCAGTGATGGTGACATAGTGATACATATTTTGTTTCATTGACTTTGACCAGCTCTGAACCATCCAAAACTATTTTTAAATTACAAAGATAAACATGACTGCTGTCAGGTTATCAAGTTCAATCAAACTTGAGTGATGTCACTTATAAGTTTAATTGTGTGCCATCAGAAACGAAAGAAAAACAAGACCTGTCACCAGACAAGATAGCTCGCCTGATATTGCACATTTTGTTTCTGGACAATTCAAAGTCCGTGACCTTGATTTTGACACGACCTGGGTGTGTGTATGTGTGTGTGTGTGTGTGTGTGGGGGGGGGGGGGGGGGGGTGGAGGGGGTTATAAACAGTTCTATTCCTGATAGTAATATATAGTGTGTATGATCTAAATGTTTCGGAGATCAGGAATCTTTTCGAAAACTGATTCCGAGTCCTAGATAATGCACCAATTTATCAACTATAAAATAGGAATCTTAAATATCATTCTATCAGGTTGCAATGTTATTCCAACGTAAGCAACCTGGTAAAGTTAAGTGTTTATCTACCAACTTATCAGTTTATGTTATTATTTGAACATAAACAACCTGTATAAGCTACATGTAGGTGTTTTTCTACCAATCTATCAGGTTGTAGTGTTATCTGAACGTAAACAGCCTATGTAAATTAGGTACTTTCCAACCACTCTATCCGGAAGGAAAAGTTTTGATTATGATACCATATGATCATAACTATGTACGAAAGAAAAGTGAAAGAAAGAAATCGGTAACTTCTTTTCTAATAATTATATGATTTCTGTTTCTTTGTTTCTTCCGAAAGAGAACAAAGAAATTAAAGAAGGAGAAGGTAGGTAAACGATACATTTATCTTCTCTTCTTATATCATCAAGTCACAGCATGGAGCTCATCCCCTGCCGTAAAGCCTTACGGGGTAAGATCCTTTTCCAGTGAATTTAAAGAGGAACAGACCTATAATCTTTCAAGTACTGTTAGATATTCGATAACAATATACTTTCAGATTACAATTACAAATATCTAGGATTCTGAGTCTAATATGATAATGACTGCATAGAATTCCTTGATACAAATGTCTACCCAGTATTCTAACCAAACTTCATTTGATAATGTGTACTCATTAATTTGACTCATCTCTGACTCTGTGAGTCAAAACTAATTGTCTGGGAACTAGTGACTGTTATCCAGTCACTAATAATCCAGCAAAATGATAGGTACTTCTTTGACCTATGACTGGTACCTGGTGATCGTTACCTGGTGCTTAGATGCCAGGCAATTGATTGCTTGGTAGTACTTTAGACCCGTGACTGGTGTGACCGGTGACTGGTTGACCGGTGATTTGTGGACAGACTTTATTGAGAGTCTATAGCACTCATAGACACCATTCAGATGGATGACCCGTGTGAACGCTGACTGGTGTGACTGGTGACCGGTGATAGTTGATGACCGGTGACCAGTGATTGGTTTACTTGCATTTATTTGAGCAATGACCGGTTGAACGATGGACCGGTGATGACTTCTTGCTCGGTAGGTGGATGACCGGTGGCCAGTTGACCGGTGGACTTATACTTCCTTGGGTACTAAAAGTACCCGTGAAGATGCCACCTGGATGGGCCCTACCCCAGGCAGCTGGGCCTTGTGGGGAGGTCATCCCATCCAAAGTTGTAGTCTGATTCATCAGACACAACTTGTTTCTTCTTCTTCTCGATGAGATTCCAAGTTTATTAGACCAAAAAATGCACTTTGAGCATGTTGGAACAAGAAGAACATTTAAAACATGTTCATCGTCTGCTACCAATACTTGTCCAGTTATTACAGATCTCATCAACAAATAACCTGGAACAAACAGAACAAGTAAGTTATTTGAATCGTTATCCGAGGGTAGTACAATAGCTCTCCATGAACCTTGTTCCGGTGAGCTAACAAGAGATACAGAGTGGCCTCAACAAAGTGTGGTCTGATCAAAATCTTCACTGCCCTGATGAGCATAGTATATGAAAACAGCAAAGAGTTAGGATCATGCTGTATTTTTACAGATAAAAAAGAAGAAGATATATTCATTCTGTACCTAACTGTTATGGTGAGCAAATTATATTCCCCCCCCCCCCACCCCCCAATATCTTTATTTTCTACACATTACATGTACCAGTAAAGGCTCAGACCCTGCATGTTAATGAGTCCATGGTAAGGATGAAAATCCATTTGCAAAATTGTTTTTTATCATCAGTCATTAATCTGGGTCAGAGAACGTTACTCTTTTTCAACTATAATATCAGAAAGTGGTCAATGCAGTGAATTGAGTTCTTGACAGTCATTAATAAACCACTATCGCTGCCACAAATTTCAAAACACTCTTCCATCTTATCTGCGCTGTTTATCTTTTTTAAAGATATTTCTTGTTTATTTGGTTTATGCAGAAATAAGAAAAATATCAACAGTTTTCTGTTGAGAAACAAGAGAGCCAAGTGAAGATTTCCCTGTATCGCTCACCTGATTACCAGACAAGTTTCGAGTCAGTTGGCCTTTCTGTTTAAGAGAGAAGAAGTTCAATGTAGATTTTCAAGATGGCGGCCATGGTGGCCATCTTGGATTTCCAATCAGAACGATTTTAGCTTCTTTGATCTATGTCACCTTGACACTTCCCATGAAGGTTCGAGTCAACTGGCCTTTTGGTTCAGGAGAAAAAGTTCAAAATAGATTTTCAACATGGCTGCTAGGGTGACCATCTTGGATTTCTGATCAAAATGATTTTAGCTATTCTTGATCTACAAGTCACCCCAATACTTCCTATCATGTTTCGCTTCAACTGGCCTTTCCGTTCAGGAGAAGTTCAAAACAGATTTTCAAGATAGCCAATGTGGTGGTCATATTGGATTGCCTATCAGAACAATTTAAGCTACAGTGAACCCCGTTACAATGATAGCATTTGTTTCCAAAGATGTTGCTATTAAAATGAATTTGCTCTTGTAAAGAATCAATTTTTATTTCCTAATAGAACAAACGTTTTGGATATTTGTTAGAATTGCATCACTGAGGCAATTCTAACAAATATCCAAAACATATTTCTTGAAGTATAAAATATGTTCTTGCACAACTTCTGATTAACTACCACCTCTTGAATGAAGGTTTCGTATCAGTCAAATTTTGTTGTTATATCGAGTGTCGGTATACAGAGGGTTGATTGTATATTTGATCTACACGTCACCCAGTTTCTTCCTACCAAGTTTAAAGTCAGCTGGTAGTTTGATTCAGAAGAAGAAGTTCAAAGCAGATTTTCAAGATGGCACCCATGACCGCCATCTCAGATTTCCAATCAAAATGATTTTAGATACTTTTGTTCTGCAGGTCACCCTGATACTTCCTACCAAGTCTCTTGATTCAAAAGAAGTTCAATATAGATTTTCAAGATGGCAGCTGTGGCAGCCATCTTGGATTTCCAATTGGAACTATCTTAGCAATTTTTTATCTACACGTTACCCAGATACTTCCTACCAAGTTTTGAGTCAATTTGCCTTTCAGTTCAAAAGAAGAAGCACAAAATAGATTTTCAAGATGGCTACCATGGTGGCCATTTTGGATTTCTGATCAGAACGATTTAAGCTACTTTTGATCTGCAACTTGCCCCAGTATTTCCTCACAAGTTTCGAGTCAATTTGCCTTTTGGTTCAGGAAAAGAAGCACAAAACAGATTTTCAAGATGGTGTCCATGGTGGCCATCTTGAATTTCAAATTTGAAAGATGTTTTGATCTGCATGTCACACTGGTACTTCCTACCAAGTTTTCAGTCAATTGGCCTTTAGGTTCAGGAGAAAGGCAATTTTAGCTATTTGGTTTGCAAATCACCATGATACTTCCTACCAAGTTTTGAGTCAGTTGGTGTCTCGGTTCAGGAGATGAAGGTCAAAACAGATCTTCAAGATGGCCACCATGGCGACCATCTTGGAATTCCAATCGGAACAATTTTAGCTATATTTGATCTACATGTTACCCCGATGCTTCCTACAAGTTTTGATCAAATGGCCTTTCAATTCAGAAGAAGAAGCGCAAAATAGATTTTCAAGATGGTGGCCATCTTGGATTTCTGATCAGAACCATTTTAGCTATTTTTGATTTGCAAATCACTATAATACTTCATACCAAGTTCGAGTCAGTTGTCCTTTCGGTTCAGGAGACAAAAAGGGCAAAAAAAGATTTTCAAGATGGTCACAGAGGTGGCCATCTTGGATTTCCAATCGGAATGATTTTAGCTATTTTTGATCTACAAGTCACCCTGATACTTCCTACCAAGTTTTGAGTCAATTGGCTTAGGGGTGTAAGAGGAGTAGGTTTTTAAAGCAAATTGTTGATGCTGCGCGACAGACATGGACTGACCACAATAGCTCACCTTGAGGACTTCATGCTCAGTCAAGGTAACAACGCTTTATCTGGAGCTATGTTGGTAAATACAGTACTTACCTCTTTTCTCAATTCTTCTGACCAGATGATGCTCTCCCCATTTGATCACAGCTGATAGAATGTCCAGTTCTCCCGCCTAAAACACAAAATAGGGTAATCACTCTAAAATTTTGCACTCCAACTTTTCAGGCAAAACAACAGTGCAGACCCTGATCAGACTACCTTAAAGAAGCAGTCTGATCTGGGTTTAACTTTTGCTATTGCTCCAAGTAATTTGTGATGGTGATGATTTGCTGTTTTACCTCTAATTCAACATTAAATCATAGTGAGATAAAGAAGGGGTTATAATAAAAGGCTCTGTGCAAAGAAGCACTGTAGATATAGCTTGAACACCTTGTGAGCTGAAGTCATGGTCTTGTGTTCAAATCCCAATACAGGTTGCGTTCAACAGTATTTTGTGACTAAACATCTAACAAACAATGTTTAAGCAAAAAAGTACAGTACAAAGTATTCACAAGTAAAGGACATTTCCAACAGAAAAAGATTTTTTTATTTTATGTGGCTTATTATGGGGAACCAACACATCCAGATGCAATTACTGAAGATTCAGACATCAAGACAGATCAGCGCATTCTGGAAGTCTAGTCAGGATCTTCATAGCTCCAGATAACAGGGGGTACCCAGTAAATATTTTTCTTATTTCTCCACGAAAACATGTATTGTTGGTACTCATTAGAAGCATCTCACTAAGGCACTTCTAATGAGTACTCACAATATGTGTTTTCATGGAGGGATGAGAAAAATATCAGCGCTTTTCTGTTTGCAAAAATGAAGCTTTTAAAAGTAAAACATTTCTTAACTAGCAATACTTAACCTATAGATAATGTGCTATTCTATTCTGTATTTCAAACCTTCCGCAGAAAAACGGCAGTTTGGTCATCTTAAAAAGTCTTAATCCAGAAGATCCCTTAGGCAGTTACCTGTGTGATGTCATTCTTCCCACTCTTTTGATAATGTGTCGGTTTCTTGAAGTATAACTCCCCATAACTGAGCTACGAGGGGCGGGAGGAGAGATTCTCTTATCTATAGGTTAACTCTTGCTAGTTAAAATATGTTTTACCTTTAAAACTTCATTTTGACTGCACAATACATTGACCTATATATAATGTGCTAGAATTTGCAGATAAGGAGGGAGGAGCTCTCTTAGTTCTAACACAGATAATATATAGAGTCCCTATACTTCTAGATTAAGACTCAGGAAACTCTAAGGAGATTAACTAGATACATTCTATTTCTATATATAATAGTTAGAATGATCTAGATTAGTTACGAGGGTCGTGCAAAAAGTTCTGTCACTAATAGGCGTCCTAAGTTTTATCCCAGGTATATTTAAAATGCTTCACTGCATTTGAATGGTGTGTTGAATAGCTAATAATACCCGTTTATTTCGTGCAAACTGCTTTCCAACTGACCGAGTTATTTCAAATTGAAATAGATGCAGTCATATACACTGACCTATTTACTTGTTACAATAAGAAACGACCAAGCAAAGGATAGTCAGGAGTCCACCTTTTACATGACAATGCCTCCTCTCATAAGTGTGAGGTTGTTAAGCCTTTTTTGGCTTCTGAAAAGGTGAAAGTTTTAAACCATCCACCTTATTCACCTGACCTGAGTCCCTGTGACTTCTTTTTATTTCCAAGGCTTAAGAAAATGCTTTCTGGAAATAAGTATATGTCTAGAAGTTCTCTTGGCAGCGCTATTTATCAGTGTCTTCAACAGATACCAAAAGAAGACTATTTATCTGCTTTTCACGACTGGGTAAAAAGGTTACAAAAATGTGTTTCAGTAAAGGGGGAATACTTTGAAGGTTTGTAATAAAAATATGTTTGATAAAATGTAGCACTGAAGTAATCCGAACCCAGTGACAAAACTTTTTGCAGGACCCTTGTATCCTTTATACTTCTGGATATACTTGGAAGTATTAAATTATGGAACTCAACCCTTGCCTTAAGCTTAATGGGATGGGAATCCATAAGAGTGTTAATTTCTTTCTATGCATATAAAGATGAACAAATCTATTAAGTATTGTTCAATGACAATACTAAGTAGTAGTTCGTGGAAATTAACCTTCTTTATTATTATTATTCATTGAATTCAGAATTTTGTTTGTAACTGATAGTTCTGATTCAGTTATAATTAAAAATATCTAGGATTCTGAGTCTTCTTTCTTGTTCGTCTGTCATTGCTGACAATGACCAATCCTAATCAACTATGTGATCTGTTATTATTTGTGTGTTCTAAGATGGCTGATGAGACCAATCTTAGCTCTAAACTGCCTGTTGCAGATAGAACAAGAGAGGTCTGAGGAAGAAAGCTCTGTTGGTGATGCCTTAGCTCTGGCTTTCCACTGTGCACATTTCTGCTCGGCTTCGCTGATTCTTTTTGCTTCGTATTCACCAGCTCCCCTTTTTATGAGGCCTCGCCACTTTGTACGATCTTGTGCAATCTGTTCCCATGACTCAGTTGGTATGTTGAAGTCTTTAAGGGAGGCTTTGAGGGTGTCCTTGTATCGCTTCTTCTGACCACCATGGGAGCATTTTCCTACTTGAAGTTCTCCATTGAGGATTTTCTTTGGCAAACGTTCATCAAGCATTCTGGTAACATGGCCTGTCCATCTTAACTGTGCCAATTTCAGAAGAGTATGTATACTCTGCATCTCTGCCCTTTTCAGGACTTCTGTGTCTGGAATCCTGTCTTGCCACTTGATCTTTAGAAGTTTTCTAAGACAGCTTGTATGGAAGTGGTTCAGTCTTTTGGCATGCCGTTGGTAAACTGTCCAAGTTTCGCATGAGTATAATAGTGTTGGCAGCACTACTGATCTATATACTTTCAGCTTTGTGTCAAGTCTGATTCCACTTCGGTCCCAAATACTTCCACGTAGCCAGCCAAATGCTGCACTAGCTTTGGCAATTCTAGCATTGACTTCATCATCAATGTGCACAACTCTAGACAATGTGCTTCCAAGGTAGGTGAACGTGTCTACCACTTGCAGTCGTTGACCTTTCACTGTGATGGTAGGCTCCTTGTAAGGCTTTCCAGGTGCTGGCTGATATACTACCTCAGTCTTTTTTGATGCTGATTGTGAGATCATAGCTGTCACATGAATCAGATACTTGATCCACATCTTTTTGCATTTTCTCTTCTGTTTGAGCACCCTTTGCCATGTCATCAGCAAAGAGGAACTCGTCTAGCACCTCTGTCTGCACCTTAGATTTAGCTTGCAACCTTCTTAGGTTGAAAAGTTTACCATCAAAGTGATACCTAATAAGTATACCATTGTCACCATCCTGGAAAGCATCTGTAAGCATGGCAGAAAACATCATGCTGAACAGTGTTGAAGCTAGAACACAGCCTTGCTTAACTCCAGTTGTCACAGGAAATGGATAAAAAAAACTTGCCATCATTTTGGACCCTTGCAAGCATACCATCATGGAACTGCCGCACCATTGCTATGAATTTGGCAGGACAACCAAACTTTGCCATAATTTTCCAAAGTCCCTCATGACTGACTGTGTCAAATGCTTTGGTAAGGTCGACAAAGGTCATTTAGAGGTCCACATTCTGTTCCTGGCATTTTTCTTGAAGCTGTCGTGCTGTGAAGATCATGTCTATTGTTCCTCTGTTTTTCCTGAATCCACACTGGCTTTCTGGTAGAAGCCCTGACCGTTCCAGGTGTTCATTCAATCAGTTCAGTAGAGCCCTAGCGAGAATTTTCCCAGCAATTGACAATAAAGAAATGCCTTGATGATTGTCACAGACTTGAGGATTCCCTTTCCTTTTGAATAGGTGGATAATTGTTGCATCCTTGAATTCTTGAGGGATGGCTTCTTTTCTCCACATAATGTGAAATAACTCTGTCAGTTTCTCTGCAACTGGAGGACCTCCTGCTTTGTAGATCTCTGCAGGTATTGCATCTGATCCTGGAGCCTTGCCAGATGACAAGAGTTTTATTACTTTCACTGTTTCAGAGACGGTTGGGAGCTCATCAAGCAGCAGATTACATTCCACCTGTGGTAGTCTGTTGATAGCTTCATCATTGATAGAAGATGGCTGATTAAGGACACCATCAAAGTGTTCAGCCCATCTTTTCAAGATAGCTTCTTTATCAGTCAGAAGACTAGTTCCATCTGCACTAAGGAGTGGGGTGGTTCCTGAGCTCTGGGGACCATATACTGTCTTGAGTGCATCAAAGAACTTTTTCATGTCCTTTCTGTCTGCAAAGGACTGGATTTCATCAGTCTTTTTTCTCAGCCAGGAGTCTTGCATGTCTCTGAGGCTCTGAGCCTCGTCTGAACTGTCTTGCATATGTTTGAATAGGCAGTCTTGCTAGATACTGAGCTGGTATTTCTGAGGTAAGCCTTGTGTTTTTGGTGTTTCTCTTCAAGGAGTCCCTGAATTTCTTTGTCATTCTCATCAAACCAATCGTGGTGTTTGCGAGATACTGGTCCTAGGGAATCCATTGCTGAAGAATGAACGGTGTCTCTGAAGACTGTCCAGCTCTCATCTATATCTTCTGAACTGTGTTCCAGTGCATCTAAACAGCTGCAGAGATCGATGACGAATGCTTGCCTCTTGCTGTCGTTTCAGCTTGGAGACATCTAATTTCTTTGGCACCTTCTTGCCTTGTGGTCGTCGTACAGGCTGAATGCGCAGGTTGAGTCTGCTGACAACAAGCCTGTGATCTGTCCAACAGTCTGCACCACACATAGTTTTAGTCACTCTGACATCCTGTCTGTCCTTCCTTCGCACTATGACATAGTCAATGAGATGCCAGTGTTTGGAGCGAGGGTGCATCCATGTTGTCTTTCTGCGAGTTGGTAGATGGAAGACTGTGTTGGTGATCAGTAATTCATGCTCTGCACACTTCCTTAAAAGGAGGAGTCCATTGCTGTTGCACTTCCCTACACCTTCAGATCCAATCACTCCTTCCCTGGTCTGGTGGTCTGTGCCCTCTCTGGCATTGAAGTCCCCGAGGAGGATGAGTTTGTCTGTCCGGGGTGCTGTAGAAATCACAGAATCCAAATCATCATAGAACTTGTCTTTAACCTCATCTGGGTTGGTCATTGTGGGTGCACAGGCACTTACAATTGTTGCATGCCTCTAGCCAGATAAGGGAAGTCTCAGCGTCATCAGGTGGTCATTTATGCCTTTGGGAAGTCCTGAAAGCTTGCTGACGAAGTGTGACTTGATGGCGAATCCTACTCCTGCTTCACGCCGGTCTTCTTTCTTGCATCCACTCCAGACGAAAGTGTAGTCAGCACCAACTTCTTTTAAAAGCCCTTCTTCTGCAAGGCGAGTCTCACTCAGAGCTGCAATCTCGACTTTGTATCGGTCAAGTTCTCTACCAACTAGAGCTGTTCTTCGCTCAGGTCTGTCAGAACTAGAACTGTCCATTTGGGTGCGCACATTCCAAGCGCCGATGGTAAGTGGTATCAACTTCATCTTCTTTTTTCTTGTTTGACAGGCTACATAAGACATTTAAGTTACTGCTTCTATACAGCTGTTAACAGAATCCGTGTAGCAATATCTAGGGTAGATGGAGCTCTGAAGCCCTGGTTGGCAATCCATCTAGGAGTTGGCAACTCCAAACAAAAACCTGCATACCTGGATTTGCCTGTTCCAGTTATGTAAAGTCTGCTTCGGCAGCTGGGGCGGAAGAAATCATTACTATGATTCAACGGCCCAAATGGCAATGCAGCAGCATGTTGTGGAGCATGGAGAGCATGACAAGGCACAAAAGAAGTCATGGTCATCCACTGCATCCTGGCTTAGCTCCAGATGTCCTGACACTGTCTTGCCTCTGGATCCAGCTAGGTCAGGATGAGAGAATGAGGTTGACTCTGCGCGCCTCTCCCTCACTATAATCCAATTCACAGCGCATGTCATCTTAATCAGCAACACACATTCACAGCAAGCACATATATGCAAATCATACAAAAGCCCTGTGGCGATTGGCGATGGGCGAGCGGCGAAGCAGCAGGTGAGGAAACACTGGAAGCTGTAGTTGCGGACCTGCACACAGGCGGCTTGGTTCTATATGGTCGCTTTCCTTAAGAGGATTCTGAGTCTAATTGGATAATGACTGCACCGAATTCCTTGATATGAATGGCTACCTGGTATTCGAACCAAACGCTGTCATTTGATGATCTGTACCCATTAATTTGACTAGTCTCTGATGCTCTGTGAGTAGAAACTAGTTGTCTGGAGACTAGTGACTGATATGCAGTCACTAGTAATCTGGCATCTGGTACCTCGATGACCGGTGACTGGTAGCCGGTAACCGGTGCCTGGTGATTAGATGCCCGGTGATTTTGACCGGTGACCAGTGATTATATGCCTGGTGATTCTGCCTGGTGAAGCTGATGAAGAATGACCGGTGACTGGTTGACTGGAGCCTGGTGGACTTAGACTTTATTGAGTGCATATAGCACCCATAAAGATGCCACCCAGATGGGTCCTACCTCTGGCAGTATAGCACTGTGGGGTGGTGTCCCATCAGTAAAAACTTGTTGTATAACCCAAAAGGGTTGACAAGTTCTTTACTAATCAGCTTCTCCACCATAGAAATCTTCAGCCAAGTCGTCTGCAAGATACCAATACTAGTCCAGGTATTACAGATCAAGTCAGTAAATAACCTGGAACAAAAAATACAAATAAAATATTTGAATTATTATGCACGACTACTGAAACGAACATGACAGTTGTGCCGATGAATATGAGAGTCAGGAAAACGTAAGACTCAAACCAACGATCAAAATAACAAGATATTGAAAATCGATTTAATGAAATTAATAAAATCTTCAGTGAAAGGAATGAGAAAGGAACATAAGAAAACAGGAACTAAGAAAAAAGACCAGAGAAAAGAAAGAAATTTAGATTTTTCATCACCCAGTAAAAAAATCTTTATTTTTTTTTGTTCCACAGAAAGAAACTGACATGTGATCAAAAGAGCGGGAAGAATGACATCACACAGGTAACTGTCTAAGGGACCTTCTGGATAAAGACTTTTCAAGACTGAACTGTCGTTTTTCTGAGGAAGGTTTGAAATATAGAATAGAATAGCACATTAGCTATAGCTTAATGTATTGTGCAGTTGAAATGCCTTATCTGGAGCCATGATCTTCACTGTATCTACAGGGTATAAGGACAGTGCAGAAATATAGCAGATAGTAAGAAAAGCTCACATACCCTTGGCCATAGTTATCAGAGGTATGTTGAACCAAATTTTTAGATAAAAATTTCGCTTAGTATTGCATGAGAGCGATGGGCATAAGAAATAAATCTCAGCATCTTGGTTATCTCTTACATAACACACTTCACCACTGTCAGGATGTATTCAAAATTTAAAGACTCTAGCTCTAATAACAGATGAGAAATTTGTGATGGATTTTTATGAGAAAGAATGAAATAAAAACGTTAAACTATAATACCCTGCCATTAGCATGTCGTGGGCAGACAACTCTGTGAAACATTGACGAAATTTGCCCATAAGCAATCCCAAACCAGACTTCCTTCATATCAATGCATGTACCAAGTTTGGTTAAAATCCCTTAACATTTACTCAAGTTATCATCCAGAATTTGAAAATATGGGCGTGTCTCGGGCAGATAACTCCGTCAAAATTTGATGAAATTTGCCCATTAGCAATCCCAAACCAGATCTCCATAATATCAATGCACACACCAAGTTTGATGAAAATCCATTGATGTTTACTCAAGTTATCATCCGGAAACGAAAAATGGACCCAGAGGGTCACGAATATCCCTGGCTGGCGCCATTTCTTAATTATAAAAAATATTTTCAAGCCAATGACAATGATATAAGGTAGAAATCAATGGACCATGAAATATAGGTCACTGACCCAGATACAGTGTACAAGGTCAGTCTCTGAGTGACACTGATCTATCATCCTACAATAAAGTAAAAGTGTTTGATTTGAATCAGTTTTCACATGTAGTAATTTATGTAGGAGGAAATGATGCCTCAAACAGTGTAGATATAGAATATTTTGAGGAAGTATATGATCAACTCATTCAACATGTGCGGCAAATTAACAATAGTTGTCATATTTTCCTTTGTAACAGCTGTCCAAGAGGAGACACTGATACTACTGAAGTGAATGAGGCCATATTGCGCCTATCGGAGCAACATGGTATCAGTTTAATTGACCTTGACAAGGCATTTCATGATAAAGATGGAAATGTTATCATGCGGTATTATAACAGAGACACCATTCATCTTTCATCCTCAGGAGTGAAACGTTTAGTAGGAACCATAAATAATGAAGTGTCAATTGTGTGCGATTTTGAAAGTTGTGTTTTTCCATCCCGTAATCAATACTCTTACCGCACACAGCTTCACATTCGAAAGCGTCGTACCGAAAATGCTAGGAAGAGGAGATATGGGTATCATACACATACTGACAGAAACAGTCCATGCTACAAATGTGGTGAAACCAACCATGATACTAATCAGTGTAGACACTCGGAGCAATTAAAGTGCTTTCACTGTGGGTTCTATGGGCATAAAATCATTAGATGCATACAGAAATAGGGATACGGCAATGGTGCCACAGTTTATATGTATGAAACAATATCTATAAAAAATAAATATTCATGTTTGGATAATGTTTGTACAGAATGTGATTCATCAATTTGTTCATGTGTTACTGATTATACAGTTTGTGAATGGAACATCAATGACACTAGTAGAGCTTTATCAGCTTGCTCATTTGTGACTTCCTTGTATAGCCAACATACAAAATCTCAATGTACATTCACTGGAAAAAAAAACAAGTGATGATTTATGTTCTTATATTTCAAAAGATTTAAATGTTTTTGTTAGTCCTTCTATGAGGCCCTCAGATGTTAATGATAAGGATACATTTATGCTTAATAGCTCATACGATTTAAGTGATGATTCTCATATCAGTGGTAAATCTTCTGTAGAATCTACTCTCCGTGTTCTCACTGATATAAGTAATCAGCTGGTTAATGATTCAGAAAATATTTCTCTTCCAAGCGATAAAGAAGAATCTGAACCAGGATCTTCTTTACAGCATTCTCAGTTCAGTGAAATTTCTTCTGAACAGTCACATGATGTCCAGTCTATTTCTAGTAATACACATGTATCGCAACGCCAGTCTGCTTTTGGTAATATATACGAACTAGGATTGAAATGCAAGGGTTTTAGAATGGGTCATTTAAACATTCAAGGATTGAGGAACAAAATCGACCAAGTACGGCTTTTGCTAGAATCTGCACATAATCAAATTCACATAATGGGGTTCAGTGAAACTAAATTAAATGACATTCACCCTGATTCTGCATTTGAAATTCAAGGTTATCAAAAACCTTTCAGAAGGGACAGAAAAAGTAACATGGGTGGTGGTCTTTTGGTATATGTAAAGGATGGGGTCTATTGTAGACGAAGGTCTGATTTAGAAAATAAAAATCTGGAATGTATATGGGCAGAAATAAGGCCAGTCAAAAGTAAACCATTTTTGGTCGCAAATATCTACAGGCCTCCTAATTCTAGCATTCAGTGGAATGAATTTTTTGAAAATTGCTTGGAAAAAGTGTTAAAAGAAGAAAAAGAAATTTATTTAATGGGAGATTTCAATAGAGATCTTTTAAGCAATCAGATCAATAAAGCCTGGACTGATTATATGGAGCCGCTTGGTTTATTTCAGTTAGTTACTCAAGCCACCAGAGAAACAGCGGAATCTGAAACCCTGATTGATCATATTTATGCTAACTGTCCAGAAAATGTTAACTCTACTGACATACCAAGGATTGGTTTGAGTGATCATTTCCCCATATTTTTCACTCGCAAAATGCATGTTCAGCCCCCCAAAAGCAATCACTTCTCAATTTGTTACAGGTCTTTTAAAGAATTTGATGAAACTAAATTTATCTGTGATCTACAGGCTGTACCTTGGGACGTTATCCAGTTGTTTGAGGATACAGATGATATCCTAGAGGCATGGTCAGATCTCTTTTTAGAAGTTGTAGATAAGCATGTACCAATAAAACTGCACAGGGTTAAGCATAAAAACCAACCAGAATGGATAACACCAGATATAGTAGATGCCATTAAATGCAGAGACAGACATAAATCTTTAGCTAATGAAAATGAGTACAAATTCTGGCGGAATAAAGTTACCAAATTAATAAGAAATGCAAATAGAGACAAATATCAGTTGTTTATCGAGAACAACAAGAGTAAACCGGGCAGCATTTACAAAATCTTTAAGGAGATTGGTGCAGGTGCAGGTAATCATAGACAATCAAATATTGCGTCAGTTAATACTGATAATGACTCATATACTGAGGACCCATATGAAATTACAAATGTTTTTAACAATTTCTTTGTTAATGTTGCTGCTAAAATCAAAGAACCAATTATTGGTACAAATCATCACAAATTAAAAGAATTCTGTGACAGCAAGCTTCCTGCTGGTACTGAATTTCAAATTCCAAGTATTGAAAAAGACAAAGTTTTGAAATACCTGTCCAACATAGATGTAAGCAAAGCCACAGGTACCGATAACATTGGTCCACGCTTGCTTAAAATATCAGCCCCTCATATAGCTGATGACATCACATTTATCTGCAATCACAGTATTAGGAATTCTTCTTTTCCAAATAAGTGGAAAGAAGCCAAAGTCTCACCACTTCACAAAAATGGTCCTCTAGAAGATGTAAACAATTATCGCCCAATATCAATATTACCAGTCTTGTCCAAAGTCCTTGAGAAACATGTACATGATAGTTTTTCATACTATCTAAACAAACACAATTTACTCCATAAGACCCAGTCAGGCTTTCGATCCAAGCATTCATGTGAAACAGCTCTAGTGCATATGATAGACTCTTGGCTAAATGCAATTGATGATGGAAAAATGGTGGGTGTGGTGCTCGTTGATTTCAAGAAGGCTTTTGATCTTGTGGATTATCAAATTCTTCTGTCAAAGTTAAAATTATATGGCATACAAAATGAAACACTCCTATGGTTTAATAGCTATCTTTCACAGAGACGGCAGCAAGTAGTAATAAATAACAGCAAGTCAGACTTCAAACCAGTCTCATGTGGTGTTCCTCAAGGTTCTATTCTAGGTCCACTTTTATTCCTTCTGTTTATAAATGATCTACCCTTGTACACAAACAATGTTCATACAGATTTATATGCTGATGACACAACTCTATATGACATTCAAGAGTCTCAAGAAATAATTGAACAAAATCCTCAGTCTGCATTGAACCAACTGCATGTTTGGTGTAAAAGTAATGGTATGCTTCTCAATTCAGCAAAAACAAAGGTTATGCTGGTAACCACCAACCAGAAACGTCAACGACTAAATACTGATAGTCTCTGTCTTAGCTTCAAGGATGAAATACTTCAGATGATAACGAGTGATAAAATTTTAGGTGTTTTAGTAGACAATAACTTGTTATGGTCTGCACACGCTAAACATTTAGCAAAAAAAATTTCATCAAATATATGGCTTCTTTCAAAAATTAAGTACTTCTTATCACTAAATCACCGCATACAGTTCTACAAATCCTACATTCAACCTCACATTGATTTTTGCAGCATTGTATGGGGAAATACTTCTGAAGCAAATAAACTGAAGATTTACAGATTACAAAAGAGAGCCTGTCATGTTATTCTTGACTATAATATTGAAGATACCTATGAAGCCATGAATTCTTTGAAAATTTTATCGATTTATGATCGTCTCTTTCTGAGAAAAGCAAAGTTTATGTTTAAAGTATATAATGAGATAACACCTACTTATATTTCCGAAAATTTCGCTTTACGTAACAATGTTAATGACTCTGTTGTTCTGAGGTCTATAACCTCAGGTTGTTTTGTCCCACCCAAGCCTAGAACTGAATACTTTAAGCAAAGTATGAAATATTCAGGATGTTTGATATGGAACAGTCTGCCTGATGAAGTTAAAGGTGCCAAAACCCTAGAAACATTTCATAACAGGTGTTTGAAATGGCTAGTAACTGGTTGAGTTATCAAGATTGCTATAACTTTATTTTTCATGGGAAAATGGTCACTCAGCAGTCCCAAAGCATTCTTTTTTTTTTTTATGTTGCTGTTGTAGTTCATATCCATTATACTTCACGTTTTATAAATGCCTGCCTGCTTCTGAAGATATGTATATATGTGTATACATATATCTATTTGTGTATACATATATATATATATATATATATATATATATATATATATATATATATATATATATATATATATATATATATATATATATATACTGAATTGAGAGTACTAATATCCTACATAGTAAGGTGTTTCAGAGAGGAAAATTTTTATTTTTCAATATTACCAGCTATATCTGACTCTTCATATGTATTAAAATATGTATATAATTCAGTGAATGCTTGCTGACCGATGCACGAGGGAATGCTGAATATGGCAGTCCCATGCTGTGTAGTGTCCAGAGACAGTGTGTCTGTTTTAAAACCATCAATTTGACTTGTCTGTATATTTTATGTTAATACATGTTTTATAACTCTGAGGGCCTCATGGAAGATTAGCTGTTGTATGCTAAATGTAGTTACCCTCTTTAAATAAAGTCTTTACTTACTTACTTACTATCCCAAGTACAACTTTTCTGGAGTAAATAGTCTTCAAGACATGAAGCAAAATCGCTGGACCATAAAATATAGGTCATTGACCTACATATACTTGAGAGGTTAATCTGATGTGTCATATTGATCCATTATACCAACTATGATGTTAATCCATTATTTAAAACAAAGATATTTAGCAAAAATGCTAGACAATGAAATATAGGTCATGCTGATTTATATTTACTTTGCGGTCAAAGTTTGGGTCACACTATGAGTCATACATCAAGTTGTCTTCAAGATGTAACATGAAATCACTGGACCATGAAATATAGGTCATAGTGACCTACATTTACTTTCAGATAACCTGTCGGATCATATTCATCCATAATCTCAAATAATGATGTTCATATATCAAATAATATTCAAGATATATGGCCAAAATCACAGGAACATGAAATATAGGTCAAGGTGACCTACATTTATTATGATGTTAATCATGGTGTCACAGAACCAATATCCCAAGTATCAGATTCATCCATGAAATAGTCTTCAAAATATAAGGCAAAATTGCTGGGGCATGAATTTTTACACTGATGTTGATGTGATAAACATGTCTAATGCCCATCCTTCTTTATTCAGAAGTTGTTTCTATAAACAAACTGCAATAAACTACTTTATTGAGGCGTCCCAGATTTTGACCTCTAGCCCCTCTTTGGGGCATGACCCAGGGGGTCCATAGAAGTAGAATGGAAGAGAACCCTCTCAGGTACCCCCATACCAAATATGAATACTTTCTGATAAGTGGCTGCAGAGATATACATAATCAAAAAACTTCGAAGTAAAACTTGGTTAGAGCAATATACTACTTTATTGAGTCATCCTAGATTTTGACCTCTAGCCCCGCCCCTGGGTGTGACCCAGGGGTCCAAAGATGTAGAATGGAAGAGAACCCTCCCAGGTACCCCCATACCAAATATGAATACTTTCTGATAAGTGGCTGCAGAGATATACATAATCAAAAAACTGCGAAGTAAAATTTGGTTAGAGCAGGTGTTAACAGATGGAATCACGGATGGAAGGACAGACGGATGGAAAGATGGACAGACGGATGGAACCGATGGAAACTATATACCACTTTGGCATACTTCGTATGTCGGGGGTACAATAAAGGGAATGATAAGCATGAGGATGCTGATTCTCTCTTACACAATACAACTATTCATATCAAATGTTTGTACCAATTTTTCAAAACCCTAAGTGCAGTAGTTTGTGAGAAATCTTTTGACACAAATTTCCCTATGCAATACATAGAGTGAGAGATGGAAACTAGAGGTCCAAGTGGGCCAGAAATTGCTCACCTGGGTTAGGCTGATCATGATATGTTACATTGTGCGATGGTGGCCATCTTGGCTATCAGATCTGACTGCTTTTAGCAATTCAGAATCTGATGTTGTTTAAAGAGTTTCAAGATTGCCACCACAGCTGCCATCTTGGATACTGGAATTGAAGGATTCAGCAATTCTCAATCTCTATTTCACCCGGATGCCTCTCATCAAGATTCGCTGACCCTGACTTACTGTTTGGGAGGAGATGTGATTTTAAGAATTTCAAGATGGTGGCCATCTTGGACATTGGAACAGAAGGATTTTAGCAATTCTGAATTCCATAACATCCCAATGCCTCCCATCATGTTTAAGCTCAATCAGACTTACCCTTCAGTAGCAGATATGATTTGAAGATTTTCAAGATGGCTGCCATAGGGGCCATCTCGGATGTCAGAACTGAATCATTTTAGCAATTCTAAATCTCCATGCTGCCCTGATGACTTCACCAAGTTTCCCCTCCATCCGACTTGCTGTTCGGAAGCAGATAATAATTAAAGACTTACAAAATGGCCGGAGGAGGAGATGTTGTTTGAAGAATTTCAAGATGGCTGATAATTTTAGCAATTCTGAATCTCTATGTCGCTCCGATGCCTCCCATCAAGTTTTGGCTTAATCGGACCTATGGTTTGTGAGATGTCGTTTGAAGAATTTCAAGATGGCCGCTCTCATAGGACATGAGAAATCTGTGACATAAAGTTTTACTGGAGAGAAAGAAAACTGGACAAACTACAGCAAGTGCCCAGAGGGTCACAAATATCCGTGGCTGGCGCCATTTCTTAATTATAAAAAATATTTTCAAGCCAATGACAATGATATAAGGTAGAAATCAATGGACCATGAAATATAGGTCACTGACCCAGATACAGTGTACAAGGTCAGTCTCTGAGTGACACTGATCTATCATCCCAAGTACAACTTTCTGGAGTAAATAGTCTTCAAGACATGAAGCAAAATCGCTGGACCATAAAATATAGGTCATTGACCTACATATACTTGAAAGGTCAATCTGATGTGTCACATTGATCCATTATACCAACTATGATGTTAATCCATTGATTAAAACAGAAGATATTTAGCAAAAATGCTAGACAATGAAATATAGGTCATGCTGATTTATATTTACTTTGAGGTCAAAGTTTGGGTCACACTATGAGTCATACATCAAGTTGTCTTCAAGATGTAACATGAAATCACTGGACCATGAAATATAGGTCATAGTGACCTACATTTACTTTCAGATAACCTGTCGGATCATATTCATCCATAATCTCAAATAATGATGTTCATATATCAAATAATATTCAAGATATATGGCCAAAATCACAGGAACATGAAATATAGGTCAAGGTGACCTACATTTATTATGATGTCAATCATAGTGTCACAGAACCAATATCCCACGTATCAGATCATCCATGAAATAGTCTTCAAAATATAAGGCAAAATTGCTGGGGCATGAATTTTTACACTGATGTTGATGTGATAAACATATCTAATGCCCATCCTTCTTTATTCAGAAGTTGTTTCTATAAACAAACTGCAATATACTTTATTGAGGCGTCCTAGATTTTGACCTCTAGCCCCGCCTTGGGGCATGACCAGGAGGTCCATAGATGTAGAATGGAAGAGAACCCTCTCAGGTACCCCCATACCAAATATGACTACTTTCTGATAAGTGGCTGCAGAGATATACATAATCAAAAAACTTTGAAGTAAAACTTGGTTACAGCAATATACTACTTTATTGAGGCATCCTAGATTTTGACCTCTAGCCCCACCCCTGGGTGTGACCCAGGGGTCCAAAGATGTAGAATGGAAGAGAACCCTCCCAGGTACCCCCATACCAAATATGAATACTTTCTGATAAGTGGCTGCAGAGATATACATAATCAAAAAACTTTGAAGTAAAACTTGGTAAGAGCAGGTGTTAACAGATGGAATCACGGATGGAAGGACTGACGGATGGAAAGATGGAAGGATGGACAGACGGATGGAACCGATGAAATCTATATACCACTTTGGCATACTTCGTATGTCGGGGGTACAATAAAGGGAATGATAAGCATGAGGATGCTGATTCTCTCTTACACAATACAACTATTCATATCAAATGTTTGTACCAATTTTTCAAAACCCTAAGTGCAGTAGTCTGTGAGAAATCTTTTGACACAAATTTCCCTATGCAATACATAGAGTGAGAGATGGAAACTAGAGGTCCTAGTGGGCCAGAAATTGCTCACCTGGATTAGGCTGATCATGATATGTTATATTGTGTGATGGTGGCCATCTTGGCTATCAGATCAGATTGGCTTTAGCAATTCAGAATCTGATGTTGTTTAAAGGGTTTCAAGATTGCCACCATAGCTGCCATCTTGGATACTGGAACTGAAGGATTCAGCAATTCTCAATCTCCATTTCACACCGATACCTCCCATCAAGATTCGCTGACCCTGACTTACTGTTTGGGAGGAGATGTGATTTTAAGAATTTCAAGATGGTGGCCATCTTGGACATTGGAACAGAATTTTAGCAATTCTGAATTCCATAACATCCCAATGCCTCCCATCATGTTTAAGCTCAATCAGACTTACCCTTCAGTAGCAGATGTGATTTGAAGATTTTCAAGATGGCTGCCATAGGGGCCATCTCGGATGTCAGAACTGAATCATTTTAGCAATTCTAAATCTCCATGCTGCCCTGATGACTTCACCAAGTTTCCCCTCCATCCGACTTACTGTTCAGGAGCAGATAATAATTGAAGACTTACAAGATGGCCGGAGGAGGAGATGTTGTTTGAAGATTTTCAAGATGCCTGATAATTTTAGCAATTCTGAATCTCTATGTCACTCCGATGCCTCCCATAAAGTTTTGGCTTAATCGGACCTATGGTTTGTGAGGAGATGTCGTTTGAAGAATTTCAAGATGGCCGCAACGGCCATCTTGGATATCTGAATGGAACAATTTTAGCAATTCTGAATCTCTGTGTCACTGATGCTTTCCAAGTTTTGGTGCAATCCAATTTACGGTTTAGGAGGAGATGTTGTTTGAAGAATTTCAAGATCTTGGATATCAGAACGGAACAACTTTAGCAATTCTGAATCTTTATGTTGCTCTAATGCCTCCCATCAAGTTTTGGCTCAATCCCACCTATGGTTTGGGAAGCGATGTCATAAGAAGTATTTCAAGATGGAATGCCTATCAGATCAGATGGCATGGCGGCCGTTTTGGATATCGGAACAGAACACAATACTGAAGCTCTATAACTCTCCAAAGCCTCCCATCAAATTTCAGCTCAATCTGATTTATTGTTTGGTATTAGATGTCGTTTGAAGAATTTCAAGATGGCCACCATGGCAGCCATCTTGGATATTGAAATGGAACAATTTTAGCAATTCTGAATCTCTGTGTCACTGTGATGCTTCCCATCAACTTTTGGCTCAATCCAACTTACAGTTTGGGTCGAGATTTCAAAATGGCATCATCGTCATGGCAGCTATCTTGGATATTGGAATGGAACAATTTTAGCAATTCTGAATCTTTGTGTCACTGTAATGCTTACCATCAAGTTTTGGCTCAATCCAACTTATGGTTTGAGTGGAGATGTCGTTTGAAGAATTTCAAGCGGCCATCTCGGATATCGGAACGGAACAATTTTAGCAATTCCGAATCTCAATGTCACTCCGATGCCTCCCATAAAGTTTCGCCTCAATCTGACTTATGGTTTGGGAGGAGATGTCGTTTGAAGAATTTCAATATTGGAACGAAACCATTTTAGCTATTCTGAACCTCTATGTCGCTCCGATGCCTCCCATAAAGTTTTGCCTCAGTCTGACTTATGATTTGGGAGGAGATGCAGTTTGAAGAATTTCAAGATGGCCTCCGTGGCTGCCATCTTGTATATCAGAACAGAATGATTTTAGCAATTCTGAATCTCTGTGTCACTGTGATGCCTCCCATCAAGTTTTGACTCAATCCGACATGGTTTGGGTGGAGATGTCCTTTGAAAAATTTCAAGATGGCCACCGTGGCTGCCATCTTGGATATTGGAACGGAACAATTTTAGCAACTCTGAATCTCTGTGTCACTGTGATCCCATCAAGTTTCAGCTCAATCGGACTTAGGTTTTGGAAAGAGATGTCGTTTTAAGAATTTCAAGATGGCCGCCTTGGATATCGGAACAGAACGATTTTAGCAATTCTGAATCTCCAGGCTGCCACAATGCCTCCTACTAGGTTTCAGCTCAATCCAACTAATTGTTCTGGAGGTGATGTCGAAAATGTAAAAAGCTAATGACAGACGGATGACGGACAATAGGCCATTGCATAAGCTGACCTGGAGTAAGCTCCAGGTGAGCTAAACAAGAGGCCCACGAGCTATGGGTCGCTCATCTGAAAAGCATATCGAGTGCAGATATGCAGATGTTATGTAACATTTTTCCAATCCTGTCATTGCAACTAATGAAAAGATCATCCTTTAATTAGTTCTTAATTTTGAAGAAAATATTATATATGGCATGACAGTCAATGGAGCGTGATCATTTGATTGATTGATTGTGTTGGGGTTTAACGACACGTCAACCCTTGTGGGTCATTTTGTGTCATCTCCCAGAGAAAGGGAGAAAAAGCGACAGAAGAGATAGCAGAAGAGATGAAAGAGAGGGACAGGGAAGAAAGAGGAACAGGAATGAAAGTGAAGAAACAGAAGAAATAAAAACACCTCCCTACCCTTACCAGCTACAAGGATAGCAGGCCTTGCCCAACTGTAAGCCAATATCAGCTGGACACCCCGGTGACATAAGATACATGACACCTTCGCACCACCCGACCACCCCTCGTGATCATTTATTTTGAACAAACTCTCAATCACATTTCAACAGTAGGATCAATGTGAAATTTGGTTGCAATTGCCTAAGTGGTTTCTGAAGAATCATGATTTTATACATGTAAACAGCACAGTGGCAGGGAAATATAATAAACATAAACAAGACAGTAGCCATCTTGGATTTCCAATCAGAATGATTTTAGCTACTGTTGACCTACAAGTCACCTCGTTACTTCCAATGAACTTTAAGTCAATTGCCCTTTCGGTTCAGGAGAAAAAGTTCAAAACAGATTTTCAAGATGGCCACCATAGCCACAATTTGAGATTTCCTATCGCAACAATTTGAGCTATTTTTGATCTACAAGTCACCCCAATGCTTCCTACCAAGTTTCGAGTCAATTGGCCTTTCAGTTCAGAAGAAGAAAAGAAAAATAGATTTTCAAGATGGCCGCCATCTTGGATTTCCGATCAGAATGATTTTAACTATTTTTATATCAACAAGTCATCCGATGCTTCCTACCAATTTTCAAATCAACTGGCCCTTTGGTTCAGGAAAATAAGGGAAAAAAAAAGAGTTTCAAGATGGCCACCATGACAGCCATCTTGGATTTCCGATCAAAACAATTTAAGCTATTTTAGATCTACAGGTCACCCCAATGCTTCCTACCAAGTTTCGAGTCAAATGGCCTTTCAGTTCAGGAGAACAAGCGAAAAATAGATTTTAA
Source organism: Anodontia alba (assembly GCA_964016985.1). NCBI lineage: Eukaryota > Metazoa > Mollusca > Bivalvia > Lucinida > Lucinidae > Anodontia > Anodontia alba. The sequence goes on along the minus strand of OZ024823.1, from coordinate 61,078,319 downwards.
AGATGGCTGTCATGGCGGCCATCTTGGATTTCTGATAGGGATGATTTTATCATTTTTTGATCTACAGGTCACCCTGATGCTTCTTACCTAGTTTAAAGCCAATAAGCCTTTGGGTTCAGGAGAAGAAGTGAAAAATAGATTTTCAAAATGGCTGCCATGGCGGCCATCTTGGATTTCCAATCAGAACGATTTTAGTCATTTTTAATCTATAAGTCACCATGATGCTTCCTACCAAGTTTCAAGTCAACTGGCTTTTGGGTTTAGGAGAAAAAGCAAAAAAAAAGATTTTCAAGATGGCCACCAGGGCGGCCATCTTGGATTTCCGATCAGCATGGTTTTAGCTATTTTTGATCTAAAAGTCACCCTGATGCTTCCTACCAAGTTTGGAATCAATTGGCCTTTCGGCTCAGGAGAAGAAGTGAAAAATAGATTTTCAAGATGGTGGCCATGGCGGCCATCTTGGATTTCCGACTGGAATGATTTTGGAGACTTTTGATCTATAAGTCACCCCGATGCTTACTACCAAGTTTCATTTAGGGTTAGGAGAAGAAGCAAACAAGAGCTCCGCCAAGCGGGGCATTATACGCCTGTGGCAAGTAATAAGATGTAGCACATAAACTGGCTCCTGCATTATTCAGTGCTCCGGATATAAACTGTAAGTGGAATTACAAAAGAAAAAAAAAAAAAAAAATAAAACTGCAAGCCATGCACCATGCCCCGCCACACAGGGACATATTCCCTATGCACTTCTGTAGTATAAGGGCTGAAAACAATCTAAGTTAAACATGAAGAGAAGCAATAAACAGTTATTTCATAACTCCAAAAAAAAAAAAAAAAAAAAAACACCAAAAAGTCTAAGTTAAAAATGCAATAAAAAGTGATAAAAAATAATTTCAGGATTCTGAAAAAAAAATATGCATATCTTCAGACCATCCTAAAAGCGTGTGTAAAGTTTCAAAAAGATCGGCCTGAAAATGTAGGAGGAGTTGCGCGTACAAGGTACATACTCCCTATACATTTCTGTAGCATTTGGGCTCAAAAAAAGTCTAACTTAAAAATGCAAAAAATGTAATAAAAAATCATTTCAGGATACTGAAAAAACTATATGCATATCTTCAGACCATTCTAAAAGCGCCTGTAAAGTTTCAAAAGGATGTAAGAGAGTTGCGCATACAAGGTACATACTCCCTATATATTTCTGTAGTATTAGGGCTCGAAAAAAGTCTAAGTTAAAAATGCAAAAAATGTGATAAAAAATAATTTCAGGATTCTGAAAAAACAATATGCATATCTTCAGACCATCCTAAAAGTGCCTGTAAAGTTTAAAAGGATTGGCCTAAAACTGTAGGAGGAGTTACTGGCAGAAGGTACATACTCCCTATACATTTTTGTAGTATTAGGGCTCGAAAAAAGTCTAAGTTAAAAATGAAAAAAATGTGATAAAAAATAATTTCAAGATTCTGAAAAAACAATATGCATATCTTCAGACCATCCTAAAAGCGCCTGTAAAGTTTGAAAAGGATTGGCCTAAAACTGTAGGAGGAGTTGCGGGCAGACGAATGGTGGGGGCGCTGACGGACGGACAGACGAACAGACACTTAAAATTTCAGAGGGTATAACATAATACCCCGCCACTTTTTTGGTGGCGGGGCATAAAAATTTCATTGGGGCATATCTCTGCTGATATTTAGTGAACTGTAACCTAAGGGTCCAAGCTGGCCCAGAAATTAAGGGAGAAGTGACTTCTCCCTCCTGGGAAAATAGGGAGAAGTTTACTGCTTCTAAGGAGAAGTGCTTTCTGACTGAGGACACACCATAGAAGCATGGCTACATTATAAGCTCATATGAGCTGATTTGTTTTTCCTATACTTCAATATCGGACCAAACAATAACAAAACAAAAATAAACAACCAAAAAAAAAAAAAAAAAAAAACTGCTGCAAGAAATTTTTTTGTCAACTTTTAACTTGTTTAATACTGATTTTATTTTTGTTCTTCAAGGGAGCCAAATCAGAAGAGTATTAAAAAAAAAAAAATCAAAAAGAATTATGTATTTATAAAGATTTAATAATGACAACCTTTCCTTGCAAGTCTAATAAAAGAAGATGTTAAAAAAAAAAAAAAAATCAATATCTTGCCCATATGACCAAAACTTTAGTTATTTGCAAAAAATATATCTATTATATAATAAAATTTGCACACTATTACCTCTAAACAACATGCTGTGAAAAGTTTACAAAAACTTTCAAAGGGGCATAAATCTGCAAATTTTTGGTGCACTGTAACCTAGAAATAATATGTGCTGCTCCACATCATCGTGTAACTATTTATGAAGTTTCAGCTTGATCGGATGTAAACTGTAGGAGGATTTAGCCAAAAACAAAAAAATTAACAGAAATTTTCAAAGGGGTATAACTCTGCTAATGTTTGGTGGACTGTAACCTTGAAACAATATGTGCTGCTCCACATCATGGTCTAATTATAAATCAAGTTTCAGCTTGATAGGATGAAAACTGTAGGAGGATTTAGCCGGAAACGAAAAGTTTACTGAAATTTTCAATGGGGCATAACTCTGCTAATATTTGGTGGACTGTAACCTCGAAACAATATGCGCTGATCCACATCATGGTCTAACTGCACATGAAGTTTCAGCTTGATTGGATGTAAATTGTTGGAGGATTTAGCCAGAAACGAAAAATAGAAATTTTCAAAGGGGTATAACTCTGCTAATATTTGGTGGACTGTAACCTTGAAACAATATGCGCTGCTCCACATCATGGTCTAACTACAAATCAAGTTTCAGCTTGATCAGATGTAAACTGTAGGAGGAGTTAGCCGGAAACGAAAAGTTTACAGAAATTTTCTAAGGGGCATAACTCTGCAAACATTTGGTGGACTGTAACCTCGAAACAATATACGCTGTGCCACATCATGGTCTAACTTTATACCAAGTTTCAGCTTGATCGGATGTAAAATGTAGGAGGAGTTAGCCGGAAACGAAAAGTCCACTGAAATTTTCAAAGGGGTGTAACTCTGCTAATATTTGGTGGACTTAACCTCGAAACAATATGCGCTGCTCCACATCATGGTCTAACTATATTTGAAGTTTCAGCTTGATCGGATGTAGAATGTAGGAGGAGTTAACCAGAAATGAAAAGTTTACGGAAATTTTCTAAGGGGCATAACTCTGCAAACATTTGGTGGACTGTAACCTCGAAACAATGCGCCACATCATGGTCCAACTATATACCAAGTTTCAGCTTTATTGGATGTAAACTGTAGGAGGAGTTAGCCTGAAACGAAAAAGTTTACGAACGGACGGGCGGATGCCATACCCCGTAACATAATACGTCCCGTTTTTCAAACTGGCGTATAAAAATAGATTTTCAAGATGGCCGCCATGATGGCCATCTTGGATTTATGATTGGCATGATTTTAGCTATTTTTGATCTACAAGTCACCCCGATGCTGCCTACAATGTTTGGAGTCAATTGGCTTTTGGGCTTAGGAAAAGAAGCGAAAAATAGATTTTCAAGATGGCTGTCATGGCAGCCATCTTGGATTTCCGATGGGCATGATTTTAGCTATTTTTTATCTACAAGTCACCCCGGCTCTTCCTAGCAAGTCTGGAGTCAGTTGGCCTTTAGGTTCAGGAGAAGAAGCGAAAAATAGATTTTCAAGATGGCTGCCATGGCAGCCATCTTGGCTTTCCGATAGGCACGATTTTAGATACTTTTGATCTACAAGTCACCCCAATGCTTCCTAGCAAGTTTGGAGTCAATTGGCCTTTCGATTCAGGAGAAGAAGCAAAAAATATATTTTCAATATGGCTGCCATGGCGACCATCTTGGATTTCCGATCGGAACAATTTTAGCTATTTTTGATCTACAAGTCATCCTGATGATTCCTACCAAGTAACAAGTCAACTGGCCCAGGGGTGTAGGAGGAGTAGGCTTTTAAAGCAATTTTGACGCCGCATGACGGACGATGCACGACGGACATTCATTGACCACAATAGCTCACCATGCTCAGGTGAGCTAAAAAGAAAAAAGAAGCAAAATAATTAATTCGCAGCATTGTGGTTTTCTTTTACACAGTATACTTCAACCCACTGTAGGTGTATACAAAAATGTAGACACTTGCTCTCATAGGAGCTGAGAAATCTGTGACAGAACATTTTATTGGAAAAAAAGAAAAATGGACAAATAACGGGAATGATAAGCATGAGGATGCTGATTCTCTCTTACACAATACAACAAGTCATACCCAATGTTTGAACCAAATTTCAAAATCCTTGGTGCAGTAGTTCCTGAAAAATCTTTGACAGAAAAAAAAGTTTACATACAAACAGACAAATATTTTTATGGAAAAGACCGAAACTACATACCCGATATACTTCGTATTCTGGGAGTTTAATGACAGGCACAATATCCTGCTGATAAAGCTGTTCACAAATCACATAATGAGAAAAGTTTGTTTTTCTCAGAACTGGTGTTTTAGCATTCTTTGGGCAAATCCAGCAAACGACAAATTACTACTCCCCACCCTTTTCCCAGAAAATAGGATTTGATCTTTCATGCAAATTGTCTGAGGAGACCATATGCATATTACATGTATGTCAAACCCTATTTTCTAGTAACAATAAAAATATTTCAAAACATTCTCTGGTGACCTTATTAACCTGTATGCTAAAACAAACAGTGTTTGGGCAGTTTCTAATGAGTAACCACAACATGTTTTCTTGGAGAAATGATAAAAAAATAAAATATCGGGATCTGGGATTTTGGAGACATATTTTGTTATAGATGACTCATGCTGGACATTTCTCGAGACATTTATATGGCTTGTGGCACAGTTGGCTGATATTTCATGCTCATTACTTCCTGCATTATGTTGTTGCTTTTGCTTGAGCTGCTTGCTTTAATAAATGCTCTACACTATCCCAAACCCAGTTCTTATTTGTCTCTTATATGGGGCCAGCATGGCTTATAGTTGGAAGAGAAATTAAATATGTGTACTCTTCTTATCCAGAGCTAGGATTATCTAGGCATATTACATAGGTACAGATAAGGCACTTGCTGCAGCTAAAAAGTATGGCTATTTTTCTTACTTCTCCATGAAATCATACGTTGTGGGTATTCATTAGAAGCACCTTGCTGAGGTAAATAATGAGTACTCACAACATACGTTTTCATGGATTTTTGATTGAGTTGAGATTTTATGGCCCAGTCAATCCATTAGGGCCATGTAGAGCACGGTCAGTTTACCTTACCACACTTTTCCTGGACATGCTAAGTCATCCAAGCTGTTACTTGTGCACATTCTTTCACCTGAAACTGACATTTGCCCTTCTTGAATCAGCGGAGGGGAGAGAATGGCCATAGAAAATATTTTCGAGAGCAACATCCACAAAAGTGTTGCCAGATGCGTTTGAACCCACAACCTCCTGATCACCATTCAGACATCCATCCTACTGACCCACCGAGGCCAGCCATGTTTTCAAGGAGAAATATGAAAAATATCATGTGGATACCCCCTCTTATCTGGAGCTATGATATTACCTGCAGGAAATCTGAACTGAGTGCTTCTATCAGGTGGTCTTTACTGAGATCAAAAAGCACAGGCGAGTTCACAATCTGGAGAAATTCTTCACGCAGGAAGTGAAGGGCCTGCCTTAACACCCACTTGGAGCCGTGAGGTTCTGAACTCCAGTTGAGAATAGATAACAGGTTCTCTATTGTTATATTGTCAGCAATGAGATCTTCACACCCTGAAATAAATGTAATGTAAGATTTTAGTCGCTGTACAAATACAAACTCTGTGTGTGTATGTCTGTATTTACATATTTACATGTCATTATTCCCACTCTCCTATTAAGCGGCTAATAGCCTTGAATATTAAAATATTTGGAGTGACAGGCTTGAGAAAAGTGTAAACCCAGATTAAACTGCCTGCCACAATCCCATCATAACATTTTAGACACAATTCGACTTCTTTTAATAACTTAAGAATAAACATAAACCTTTAAATATAATCTTGTGCTACTTCCTGTAAAATCACTCCAATGTATTTAATATTAATCATAAAACTAAAGTTAACGTTTTATCTTTTTAAAATTGAATTTTCGCGATATCTTTTTAAACATGAATTTTTGGAACAAATATCCTTGATGTAATTTATTCAGTAGAACGACCCCAGACTGCTCCTCATAGAATGGAGTTTCAAATCTCTGTAGTTTTTGCTCTAATTAGATAAAGATTTCCTAAATTTTTGCTTTTTCAGCATATTAAACTGAAGTTCGGTTCTGTCAATCACTCTATTCACATGTAAATTTATTAACAGCCTACTTCAAATCTTGTCTATACATGGAAGAATACGAGGGTCGTTCAATATGTAATGTGTATTGTACTACAGCACAATAAAAGTATGCACGATTTCAGCCATACTGATACATATGGATAGCTCTATTCAATACGTTTACAATGGTATATACATGAACCTTCAGTTCAGCACAGTTTTAAAATAATCTTCTATATAGCCAATTGTTGACCACTGTTGTAAAAATAGTTGAAAAAAGTGTTGAGAATACTGAAGAAATTAGAGCTTACATAAAAATTCGCACAAAACTCGGTCATTCGGTAATGTAGATTTTTACTGAATTCGAGAAGTTTATGGGTCCCATAACGTATCTTATGAGATAGTTCATAGGTGGAGAAAGAAATTTCATACTGGCACAGAGTCTGTTAAAGATGCTACAAAATCAGGATAACTGCAAAAGGCAAGACCAATGTCTCAAAATGTAGGGAAATAATTGAAAGTGATGGCAGATGTAAGATTTGCGATATTGCCAAAGCTGTTGGCATATCGCTATAAAGAGTACATTTCATTCTGAAGTGTATTTTGGAAGTTTGTTTATTTGTGTTGAGGTTTTATGGCCCAGTAACCCAATGTTTTTTTACTGGGCAGGCTTGGTCCTCTAAGCAGTTAACCAGTATTGTGCACATTCTTTAACCAGAAACTGCCAACTGCCCTTCTTGAATCAGCAGGAGAGAAAGAAAGTACGAAAGATTTCTGCCAAATGGATACCTCATCTATTGACAGTTGAACAAACAAGAGGTTCATGGGCCACTATTCGCTCACCTGAGTAAAACTGATGCAGATGCCATACAACTTTCTTCCAGTATTGCCACATTTTCCCCATACAAGAGTATGGGGCTGACCTTGCCACAGAAAGGTCAAAGGTCATTCTAGGATCATCATTTGATTTAACTTGGTAGACCGTAAGTCCAGAATGCTATATACCAAGATTCAGCCTTGAAGCTTTCTTGGTTCTGGAGAAGTTTTTAAGTGTTTTTTTACCATATATGGGCATGGCTGCCATCTTGTTTAATGATGCAGAACTGTTTTAACAAATTGATAATAATTATGTCTTCGACAGAAGGCCCAAAGTGTAATATGGTGAAAATTGGTCAAGCTGTTTTGGAGAAAATGTTTAAAGATTATAAGATTTTATACATCTATATAGCCCAGGAACTAAAGCAGATAATCCAGGAGGACAAAATTTTGACTGTAACTAAAAGGGTTTACTACTTTGATCATACTACATTGTAAGTTTCAGCCAGTCGTCTTTAAATTATTTTCAGAAAATGATTTTACAACTTTTTCTCCATGCAAGAGTATGGGGATGCAAAGTTGACCTTGCCACTGAAAGATCAAAGGTCAACCTAAAATCATCATTTGAATCAACTTGGTAGATCTTAAGTCCCTGATGCTGTATACCAAGATTCAGTCTTGAAGTTTTCTTAGTTCTGGAGAAGAAGATTTTTAAGTGGTTTTACTATATAATGGCATGGCAGCCATCTTGTTTAATGATGTAGAACCATTTGAACAAATTGATAATACCCCTTTGACAGAAGGCCAAATGTGAAATCTGGTGTAAATTGGTCAAGCTGTTTCAGAGAAGATTACAAGATTTTATACATGTATATAGCCCAGGGGCAAAGGCAGGGGTAGATAACTGCCCGGGGACAAAATTTTTGTTGTAACTAAAAGTGATTGCTAATTTGATCATACACTGTAAGTTTCAGCCATTGGTCTTTAATACACTTTGAGAGACTGAATTTTCAATATTTTTCCCATACAAATGCATAGGGACGCAAATAAGAATTTTTTTTTTTTTTTTGATTTGGGTTTTATGCCCTTTCAAGAATATTCACTTATATTGAGCCATGCGTTCATCAAAAATGGGCGAAAACCAGAGAACCCAGGGAAAAAACCACCTGACCATCCGTAAGCAGAACTTGGCTTTCCCACATGTGACCCGAGCGAGGCTCAAACCACAGCTGTGAGAAACCTAATATAGTAAGAGTCAGCTCTCTTATCCACTAGGCTACAGGGGTCCGCAACACAAATTTGAGCTTGCCGTAAAAAGGTCAAATATCAACCTAGGGTCATCATTTGAACAAACTTGGATGACTTTGAGCCCCAAATGCTTTGTAACAAGATTTAGCCTTGAAGCTTTCTTGATTCTGGAGAAGAAAATTTTTTAAGTGTTTTTTTTTTTTTTTTTATATGGGCATGGCAGCCATCTTGTTTAATGATGCAGAACCATTTGAACAAATTGATAATACCCCTTCAACAGAAGGCCAAATGTGAAATCTGGCAAAAATTGGTCATGCTGTTTCAGAGAAGATATTTAACAAGAGCTGTCGTAGGACAGCGTAGCTCGCCTGCTGGGTACATTTTATATTGTAACATTTTTATCATTAAGAAATTCAAAATGTATAATAATAATAAAACACAAACCCATCATGAGTTCTTGCTACTTCGGGTCAGATGGAAATTATAATCCAGGTATGATATTTCTGCATCACACTGTCTTCCTTTATAAGGGAAAATCAGTGAACCATGAAATATAGGTCACAGTGTCCTAGAATGATTAAGTCAAATGGGTATGACATATTTCTATGAAATAATTTTCAAGTTATATGGTGAAATCATTCAACCATATAATATAGGTCACACTGACCTAGATGTATTTGTATGTAAATCATTTTGTCACATAGATATAATAATCCAGGTATGACAATTCTCCATGAAATAGTAATAAAAATAAAAGGCAAAATCACTGAAGCATGAAATATAGGTCACAATGACCTAGATATAGTAAGTGGTCATTCATTGGGTCACATGGAACTAATATCCCAGGTGTGACATTTATCCAACAAATAGTATTCAAGATATAAGGCAAAATCACTGAACCATAAAATATAGGTCACACCAACAGAGATATATTTTGACGTCAATAATCGGGTCACAAGGAACTAATATCCCAGGTGTGACATTTATCCAACAAATAGTATTCAAGATATAAGACAAAATCACTGAACCATGAAATATAGGTCACAATGACCTAGATATAGTAAGTGGTCATTCATTGGGTCACATGGAAGTAATATCTCAGGTGTGACATTTATCCAACAAATAGTATTCAAGATATAAGGCAAAATCACTGGACCGTGAAATCTAGGTGACCTAGACCGTAAAATGTAGGTCACCATGACCTTCACTCTCTTACACTTAAACCGATGTCACATAGTTAGCTGATGTATAACCAGTTGTGTCTATAACCTGTAGGCATATAAGATTTTACAAATGTGTCCTAGATTTTGACCCCTAGCCCCACTGCAAGGCCCACCCTGAGGTATGAACCCAGGGGTATGTTCTTTTGGAATCTCAGAAGACTCCTCCAGGTACCCAAATTCTAAATATGAATGCTCTTTGAGGAGTGAAAGTCAAGATATAAGAATTTGAAAAACTTTAACACAGTATTACAAAGGTGTCCTAGATTCTGACCCCTAGCCCCACCCAGGGGCATGAACCCAGGGGTTTATTCTCTTGGAATCTCAGAAGACCCTCCAAGGTACCTAAGTTCCAAATTTGATGCCTCTGTGAGGAGTGACTGTTGAGATATAAGCATTTGAAAAACTTTAACGCAGTGTAACGGGAACGCAAACGCAAACGCGGACGACCGGGGTGACTACAATAGCTCTCCTTGTACTTCGTACAGGCGAGCTAAAAATTACAAGATTTTATATATGTATATAGCCAAGAGGCAAAGGCAGTAACCCCTCTGGGGACAAAACTTTTAATGGGTTTGCTACTTTGATCATGCATTTTAAGTTTCAGCCATTGAGAAATTACAAGAAACTGAATTTTCAATATTTTCCCCATATAAACGCATAGGGATGCAAATATGACCTTTCCATAAAAAGGTCAAATGTCAACCTAGGGTCATAATTTGACCAAACTTGGTAGACCTTGAGTCCCTGATGCTATATACCAATATTCAGCCTTGAAGCTTTCTTGGTTCTGAAGAAGAAGATTTTTAAGTGTTTTTACCATATATGGGCATGGCAGCCATCTTGATTAACGGACTGAGACCATTTGTATAAGTTTTCAATCCCCCATTAACAGAAGGCTCCAGGAGAAATTTGAAGAAAACTGGCCCAGGGGTTTCAAAGGTGTGGATGGACGGACGATAGACAAAGAGTGATCACAACAGCTCATCCTGAGCCTTTGGCTCAGGTGAGCTAAAAAGGGTATATACACAAACGGCCAAACAATTGCTCAAAAGTTTCCAAAGTTCAACCAAAGGCAATTTGCAAACATAATTACTGGTGATGAGATCTTTCAAATCAGTTAGGAAAATTGGAAGCAAGATACAGCTATCCAAACACAGCAGACGGCCTGTACTTGACAAAAGTACAATGAGCACAAAGGTCCTCTATGCTATATTCTTCTCATGGGACAGTATAGATATACAAGTTCTGTTGCCGAAGGGCAAAATTATCACTGGTCGGTATTACTGTGATGTTGTATTAAAAAAGCTCAAGAAATATTATCAGAGAAGATGTCCAGTGACAAGATTTCAACGTATTTGTCTACTGCATGATAATGCTCCAGCACATACATCTGAAATTGTAAAGTAATTTCGGAAATCGGAGAAGGTAACCATCTTGTCACACCCACCGTACTCTCCAGATCTAGCCCCTTGCGACTTTTTCCTTTTTCCAAAACTGAAAAAATTCTTATCTGGTCGTTGATATAACTGCAGGCAAGTCCCTGGCTCAGCTGTCAGCCAGTGTCTAAGAGTTACCCAAATCAGTCTACCATGACGGATTTCAGAAGATGATTCACAGACTGAAGTTATGTAATTCCAACCGCAAGAATACTTTAAAGGGATGTAAAGTTAATTTGATAATTTGAGTCAGTTCTTTTTAAAACTAGAGGCCCAAGTGGGCCAGAAATCGCTCACCTGGATTAGACTGATCATGATATGCTACATTGTGCCATGGTGGCCATTTTAGATAACAGATCAGATTGCCACCAAGGCCCACATCTTGGATATTGAAACTGAACAATTTAGCAATTCTGAATCTCCATGTCACCCAACTGCCTCCCGTCAAGTTTCGGCTCATTCTGACTTACTGTTTGGGAGTAGATGTGATTTAAGGTTTTCAAGATGGCTGCCATGGAGGCCATCTTGGATATCAGAACAGAACCATTTCAGCAATTCTAAATCTCCATGCTGCCCCGATGCCTTCTACCAAATTTCTGCTCCATCTGACATGGTTTGGGAGGAGACAACAACTGAAGACTTTCAAGATGGCCACCATGTCGAGTGTGGTCAGTTTACCTAACCAGACTTTTACTGGGCATGCTTAGTCCTCTAAGTAGTTAACCATTATTGTGCACATTCTTTTGCCAGAAACTGATAACTGCCCTTCTTGATTCCGCGCAAGGGAGAGAATGACAGTAGAAAATATTTCATGATCAAATCTCCAAGAATGTTGCCGACCGGGCAGGGGCCATCATGGACATCGTGCCGGCCATCGTGGATATCGTAACAAAATGGTTTGAGCAATTCTGAATCTCCAAGTTGCCCCAATGCCTCCCACCAAGTTTTGGCTCAATCTGACTTACCATTAGGGAGCAGATGAGGTTTGAAGATTTTCAAGATGGCCACCTTCGGTATCTGAACGATTTTTGCAATTCTGAATCTCTATGTCACTCCGATGCCTCCAATCAAGTTTTGGCTGAATCAGCATTACGGTTTGGGAGGCCATGTCATTTGAAGAATTTCAAGATGGCTGCCTTGGCAGTCACCTTGAATGTCAGAATGGAACAAATTTAGCAGTTCTGAATCTCCATGTCTCCATAATGCCTCCGATCAAGTTTCAGCATAATCCCACTTACCGTTCAGGAGCAGATGTGGTTTCAAAATTTTCAAGATATCAGAACAGAACTATTTTAGCAATTCTGAATCTCTATGTCACTCCAATGCTTCCCATCAAGTTTGGGCTCACTCTGACTTACGGTTTGGGAGGAGGTGTTATTTGAAGAATTTCAAAATGGCCACCATGGCGGCCATCTTGGATATTGTAACGAAACGATTTTAGCAATTCTAAATCTCTATGTCACTCCGATGCCTCCCATCAAGTTTCAACTCAATCCGACTTACTATTTGGGAGGAGATTTTAGCAATTCTGAATCTCCATGTTGCCACAATGCCTCCCATTAAGTTTCAGCTCAATCCAACTTATGGTTCTGGAGGAGATGTCAAAAATGTGAAAAGCTAATGACGGACGACAGATGGACAACAGACAACAGGCCATGGTATAAGCTGACCTGGAGCAAAGCTCCAGGTGAGCTAATAATACACAATACACATTAGACATTGAACAACCCTCGTACTATGAATTCATAGAGGGTTGTTACACAAACATTTTCCTTGCATGTGTATTTCAGTCTGCAGCTTGTGAATCATTGATTATACTTTATATGTTTACCGTATACAGGCATGCACTACCCGCAGTTGTATAAAACCCGCACCCTATTTGTAAGCTCAAATCCCTGAGAAAAAAGTAATTTCAGATGTAAAACCCGCATCAAGAAAATGCTAAAACAGTTGGGATCTTGAACAGAGAAAGGGCCATCAGATTTACAATTTTTGTTTGTTTCTTTTTTTTTTTTTTTTTTTTTACATTTGAATACAAAAAAAAAAGTACATCTATCATTTTCGATATTAATAGCCTATCAGTCCAGATTTTTTTTTTTTTTCTGTATTGTTCGATATTTAATTCTTTTAAAAGCTCAAAACAATAAATTGTGATTTAATTTCATTATTAAATCGGCTAACATGTTCATTATTTCCATTTATGTAAATATCCTTAATGATATTTACTGTCATGTCTGACGCATGCGGCTGATCGTCGGCATCTTTGATACCTTCTATTTTCCTTCTAAGAGAGATAACTGCTACAGACTTATGCACTCAATACCATAATTAATCATGCCCTTGTTGCTGCTGGTCTCCCGCGTCATATACCGGTAAGTAGCTTTACTACCGTGTATACGGAACACAGCCATCCACATGACAAATAAAAATGCCTGACTGGATCAAAACAATTAAATGAATGAATGATTAACGGGCCAATTAACGGAATTCCCAGCAGGCTTCAGAGAGAGACTTTGCATAATTAACATACCAGTAGGTACAAACATGAATACGCATACCATATACATGACTTATTTTGCTCTCGAATCCCTTGCGTGGCATAATAATGGGAAAATGTCACAATACACATCGAATTTCATGGAATAAAAATCCCTGAAATTATTGTTCGGATGCATTAACCACATCCCTTTGTCATGCTGAAGATATGGAGTGAAAAAAGTGCGGGTAGTACATGCCTGTATACGGTATATTTATACCTGTGCAGAAAATATGTGTATGGAATAGTTTGAAAAACCCATACAGTTTACCTTTAACCATGCTTTGAGAAGATGACAAATTGTCGCTAGAGTCCATCAAGGTGGGACCAACGGAAACTAATTTTTTCAGGTGAACTAGAATTTACTGAAATTCGCACCAGACCACTGCTTCACTCAGACACAGCAGGAGACAGAAACATGTCTGAGAAGTTGACAGTTGTTTCCCTGAGCATCTTTTGTCAAGAGGCATATTTTTCATAAATCAAATACTTACTTTCATTAGAAAGTCAAAAAGATATGCATCATATCATGATAATTCAATTTTAAAAAGATAAAACAGTGACTCTACAATAGTTTAATCTCATTCATGTAACAAAAAATCATACTTCCCTTCAGAAAGTTTTACAATCTGTCACTGGGGCTATGTTCACACATGCAAACAAAAAATGGTCATACACAATCATGTACACCAGGTCTCGTTTGTATAATGATGAACAAGCTGAATAGAAAGTGCGTATATTTTTTCAAATTCGGAAAGTTTATCGGATTATTGTGAAGACACTTCAAATTTCCAAAATGACTATAATCTGATTCATAATTAGAGATACATGTATCAGTTGACAAACAGATCCTGTGACACCTGTAATAATACTCCTAACAAATGGCTATGTTACAATTATTTCAATAAATACTGGCTCGATCAGATAAAATCTATTGTTTAACAGTGACAATTTTTTTATACTTTTCTGAGGAAAGGGGGCTTAACACTTCATGCGAACTGTCTTCAGAGATGCACATGAAAAGTCAAGCCTTATTTTCTAAAACAGAAATAAGAAAAATATCTACAAATGTTGTTTGCTAATATTTAGATCTGGTCTTTAATGTGCTGCATGGAAAACTTCAGCAGACGACATTTTGAATTGATTGTGTTGGGGTTTAACGACACTTCAACCCTTGTGGGTCATTTTGTGTCGTCTCCCAGAGAGAGAGAGATAGAAGAGATAGCAGAGGAGATGAAAGAGAGAGACAGGGGAGAAGAGGAAATGAATGACAGCGAAGAAACAGAAGAAATAAAAACATTCCCCATCTACCCTTACCTGCTGCAAGGATAGCAGGCCTTGTCCAACTGTAAGCCAATCTCAGTTGGATGCCCCGGTGATGCAAGATACAGGACACCTTTGCCTCACCCAACCATCCCCTGACGACATCTTGAAATAATTTTTTTTCAGAAAAGAGACAATTTGCTTGAAATGTCAAAGCCTATTTACTGGAAAAAATCATTTGTTGTCTGCTGAATTAATAAGAGTAAACAATCTATCATTTCTGACTTAAGGTAGTACTAAAGTCAGAGGTCGATAACTTTTTTTCTAATATGTTTTATTTGAAGGTAGGATCTATGGCGAATAAGAAAACGTTTAAAGAAGTATAGGTTGTTGTGCAAACCTTTGTTGCAGCGCTCCAAAAAGAGGGCTGGTCACATGCACAAATTTCGATTATTTTATTACATGAAAAAATTCAAGTTTTCCTTTAATTAAGCCTCATATGAAAAGAAAGTTGGTAATATTTTGGATTTTTAAGCTTTATCACATATTTGATCATATTTCAATAAAGCAAACCAGAAATATCAACAATTTGATCACATTTAAGGAAAAAAATAGCGTTCTTTTGACTCATACCTGGGTCCATATAGCAGACAGGCAGCAGGCAGATACAAAAATAATTCAGAACATAATAATTAAAAAAAAATGTACTTCTAAAATCTAACTTTTTCTTATACTTCTTCAGATGATAGAACTTTTTATTATCTATCAGAAACTGAAAAGAAATTGAAAGGTATACTTAGGGAAAAAGTTAGATGACTGCAATATTCTGTATCATTTCTCAAAATACTTGAGTCACATGATGCATGCCACAGTTAAGCCCCACTTGAAACAGTAACATAATCATTTTAAAATCATTAATTACAAGTCTGCACATTGTTTATTCCCTGTTACCCCATGATATATGTAATAACTGGGGTGCATGAAGATACACATTAAAAGGCGAAATTTTAAGAAGCTTCTGTTTATAAGCTTAGTTCAGTTTCTTTGCTACAGAATTCAAAGTAGGACACTTTTCATATAGGTGTATTTGCGTAATGTGTGTATGTGAACATCTGAGGAAACAAACTGTTGTTTCTTAAGAATCAGTATATACTGGATAGTTTCTGTGTTAGAAGTGCCCTTTCAAGGATCTTCTAAGTATTAAACAACATATGTTTTTGTGTAGAAATAATAATAATAAATCATCTAGATAAGCCTCTCATCTAGAGCCCTTAAATGCACATAGTTCTGGTCATTTTTCATCTGATATTAAATCGTCATTCATTTTAAAAGTTAAATGCTTTGTGTCTAACAGAGTTATAATAAGTGAGCCTAATCTGCAAAAAAAAAAAAAAAAAAAAAAGTACATTTGTAGCTAAGCTCAGCTTAGTTACACTAGAGAAGACATTTTAGCCATTACTTAAAAATGCACTATTCTGAGCAATACCACCAAACAGTATTGACTTTCTTATTTCTCCATGAAAACATGGTCTGGGTACACTTAAGCTGTTACCAAGCTGCTTCTAATAAGTGCCCACAATATATGTTTTCTTAGAATAATAAGAAAAATATTTACCTGTATATCCCTCTAACATAGTTAATTTCTCTTTGTTATGGCACACATTTGAGTATTTTTGTATCCATTCCATTTCAAAATGTAACACTTATGTGTCTAGCAAGAAAAAAATACTGAGCATAATTTAAAAAAGTCATTCTGTAGTTAAAATGAGTTAACACCAGAAGACAAATGTAGCTTTTTCTCGAAAATTAGAATATTTTCTGAGTAATTTCTATCAGATAACTTATCTATACATTCCTTGCATTCTTCGCAAGAAATAGAAACAAACTACTGAATTATTTTAGAAAAAGCACACTGGATAGCTTTGAGTGGACATCAAAAGACAAATGTAACAAATCGTGAAAAGTTATATTTTGGGGAACATTTATTAGACGATAACCTAATCAGCTGAATATTACTGGTATTTATTTCATTTTATAAAGTAATTCATATAACTTAATAAGAAACTAGAAATGTGTCAGTATGACACAGATGCCCCAACCAAGGGCCATTCTCACCCACACACAGGCATTTTGCTAAAAATGAAGTTGAAAAAAAGGGCTATAACTCTCATAATAATTGGCAGATTTTACCCTAAATCAAACTTGACCTATATTTTATGATTATATACCTGTGTATAAAGTATGAATCCAATACATCAATCTTTTTTAAAAAAATATCGAAAGGAAAACATTTTTTGAAGGTGAAAAAGGGCCATAACTCCCATAATAATGGGTGGATTTTACCCTAAATCGAACTTGACCTCTATTTTATGATTATATACCTGTGTATTAAATATGTATTCAATACATTAATGTATTCAAAAGATATCAAACGGAAACTATTTTTCTTTTCAAAAGTTATGGAACGGAAACATTTTTCAAAGTTGAAAAAGGGCCATAACTCCCAAAATAATTGGTGGATTTTATCCTAAATCAAACTTGACCTACATTTTATGATTATATACATGTACCTGTGTATAAAATTTCAATCCAATAAACCAATCTTTTCAAAAGATATTGCACAGAAACCATTTGGACAGCAGTGATAATGTATGGCCCACCTCCCATTGAAAATGGCAGGGGCCACAAAAAATGTACTGGTTAAATTTACAAAGTTACATCATGAGTGGCTTAATAAATGTGTGAAAATCTCATGATACTAAATACAGCTGTATCATGATAGCTGTAATGTGATTTCCATTATGGACAAACAATCATTTTGAGGAGTTCCTATGTTCATTTGATTTGGAGAGTTATGTTCTGCATAAATATGAACAAATAAAATCAAAATACAGGGTTACTCTTCAAAATGCAAACTTTGGTTACCTTAGATATGTGGGCAGGATCACTCAAATTGATAAAACTGGACAGTGGACACAATATTATGTGATGTGACACTTTAACTGATATTAAGTTATTCATCTTAGGATTCGGTATGGTTGTTTACTTTGGAATTAAAGTTAACCATTATATAGCTACCAATAAATAAAAACAAAATTCTGTGCATCTCTTTAAACTTTAAGGGTTTGGTTACCTCAAATAAGTGGACAGGGTCATTCCAATTAGTAAAAGTGGACAAAATACTATATAAAAGTTAACATACAGGAGTGCACAATTATCTAGATCAGGATTAAGATAATATCTTTTCCAAAGAAATGACCATACAGAATTCTCACCTAGATAATTTGACCATACCATTTTATACTATCAATAAACAAGTACATTGACTGCCTTCCCTGACTGCCTTCCCTCTATTCCAATGTGTCAGTTGGTTCAAATAAGTTGTCAGACTGGTGGTAAGAATGTGTGTGTGTGTGTACTTTTTATGAATTCATCTAACAATAAATGTGTGTGTGTGTGTGTGTGTGTGTGTGTGTGTGTGTGTGTGTGTGTGAGAGAGAGGTGGCACTGTGTGACTGAGATAGTGGGGTTCAAATTTACATGTACTTGGTATCTTTGCAGCCCATGAATTGTCCTGACATTTTAAGAGGGCACAGATACAGAATTTTAAGCACTTAAGTATTCAAATGAGTACAAACATACTCCATGATTTTTTTCTCTGGCAGTCAGACAGACCTTACTGAGAATGAATTTTGACTACACTTGATATTTGAATCGATTGATTTGCAATTCAACATGTAGAGAAAATGCCTCCAACTTTGAGGGACTTTTACCCGGAGCTCTGCCTTGAAGGTGTTAGGCAGCCCATCAACTTTGCCAGCCCCAATGGGCAGGGCCAGTGATTTCTCAATACTCGATAATAATAATAAGTGTGTGCCGGTAATAGGTACCCTGAGCGACAATACACAATCATTCGTATACCTGAACTGCATTTTACTGCTTCAGGAATTTTCTGGAGAACTTCAAACAAAATTCTGTCTTTCAGTTTTTGTGAGCCTAAACATTATGAGGTGGAAAATACAGCCCAAAAAAAACTTTTCAAAAATAAATCCAGAAATGTTCAACAATCAGTATGTCGATTTACGGCAAGTCATAAAATCAAATTTATTTCCATATTTCAGATAAAAATGCAAGTCTATATACTTCATTTCTCAAGACAATTTGCTAAATTGTAATAGAAAAAGAAAGAACTAACTTCAAAAACCAAATGTATTTTGCATTACGACATGAGTTACCGCCCATAAAATAGAACAGAATACGATTTTTCCTCTGACTTCAGTACCACCTTAAGTAAGATTCAAAGCCTATTTACTGGGAAAAAGCAATTGTTGTCTGCTGAATATTAAAAAGGGTAAACAAACAAATGTATATCATTTCTGACTTAAGTAAGATTATCAATATTTTTAAACCATATTGTGATCAAGTTAATTGTGAATCAATGTGATTCTATCTTAGCTAATTTCAACAAACTACCAGTAGTCAGATTATTTCAGAATCAATGTCTTCAAATTTTAAGAAAAATTTTACAGTAAATTACAGAACTACCCTGTATTTTATCTTTCACATGAACAAAAGTAAACCCTCAGTACGCTGATGAGAAAAATGAAAATAATAATAATAATAAAAAAAAAAAAAAAAAAGAGAGAGAGAAATATGATTTGTTTTCTTCTTATTATTTTACAACTGAAAATAGATCGTGACTATGAGTTGACATTTTATGCAAAAGGGACAACTGGAAAGAAATGTTCTATTTCCTTTTAAAACTGTAAAAAAAAAAAAAAAAAAAATCAGAATGATTTCTGTTGACCACTAACCTGACATATTCAAATAAAGCAGCACAAAATACTTTTAAGTATTTTTCCTTCTTTATTTGTCTTTAACCCATAAAGCGCTCAGGAACAACATTTGTCATTTTGGAGGGGTATGCCAGCTCGAAAGCCTGTCATATTTACTATACACCAGATGCAACCATTCAGAGCAAGGGCTCCCATATAGGAGGGAACCTACATTCATACAAACCTACTGCTCTTCATTACAAAGTCAGGAGCTGGATTTTACCCATGCTTATAAAGACCGAGTATACCGAATTTCAAGTCTTTGACCCCACCCATTAGCCCCACCCCGGTCAAGAATCAGTGGCCTAAAACTTGCCTTTTCATCAACAACTAAACAGCTTTCCTCTGTGTAATTATTGTACTAAATTTTAACTCTTCAGCCTCACCAATGATACCACAGTGACATTTTTAGTCACATATTTGCATGTTTTCTTGGTGACCTGTTATATATTTTGACCCCTAGCCCCGCCCAGGGGCATGATCCTGGGGCAATGATACCATGCATTGAAAGGTCTTGCTCTAGGTAAGTATCATACCAAGTTTCAACTTTCTAGCCCAAAAGGTATGAAAGTTATCAGCTGCAAGAGAAATGCGGACGTAAAATTGCACCTAAACTTGCAGGTAAACTTGAACCTGGTTACAAATGTGACATACGCACGCACGGACGTAACATCACGGGGAAACGCTATATGCCCCACTCCTGCCTTCGGCAGGTGGGGGCATAAAAAATATATAGTCACTGGAGATTGGAGCCAGTCTAACAATCGGCAAAATATGTGTGAAAATGTCATCAAAAACGAGGCAAAATAAAGGGAATATTGGCTTTTCAAGTAGGGGTACCCCAACTAACAAGCCTGATTTATGATTTATTTCATGCTCTAAGGGTTAAGAGAAAGGTGAAGTAAATTTAGAACCCTGTATTTTAGCCCTAATTTGACGTTTTGGGGTTAAACTTGACTCAAAAAATGCAAAATAACATTTTTCATTTTTTTTTATTTAACCCTTTCTTTCTGAATAGCATACAGTAAGCGCCGATCTCTTGTAATTTTTTTTTAGGGTCTTAAATGGTTCCCGATTGCCATGTGACTATCACATGCCTGGAAACCTCTCCTGTAAAATGGCCACATATGATCAACAAAATGTGTGAAAATGTCATCCGTCAAGGCAAAATCAAGGGAGTAATGGCTTCACAAGTAGGGATAACCCTTCCAACAGGCCTATGTACAATTTATGCTGTGCGCTAAGGCTTAATATGCGAAAAGGAAACCATCACTAATTTGCCATTTGTGGTCTGCCTATTTTGCCTAGAGAGTGCTAAAAGTAAAATTCACATTCAGCATACAAAGAGTTAAAATTATCTATTTAAGGTGTAAATATCATTCATTTTTCATCAGCTAACAACATCTGCAGTATTTAATGCTTAGCACTCTGGGTAAAAAATTCAGCAGACAACATTTTAAAACATTTTCTTACTTTGCCCAGAAAACAGGTTTTGATACCAACAATTTGCATGAAATGTCACAACCTGTTTTCTGGAAAAAAATCAGAAAAGTAATTATCAAATTATCAAGTTGTCATTTACTGAATTAGCCCAGAGAAGGGTTAAGTTAACTGACTTTTTCAAGGTTATGTGTACTCAACATAAAATGAGAAACACAACAGTGGAAAACCTGTTTTCCCATAAATAAGCAGGGAAAAGCCAGACTGACCCTTGTCATGCTGAATCCAGATATACCCTGCCTTTGCAAACAGTGTAGATCCAGATCAGTTGGCTTCTGAAGAAGCCAATTGATCTGGATCTGCACTGTTTTTGATTAAGTATGTGAATTTGTATCAACAATCTGGATCAAGTAATCTTATTGGCTGAAAATAAGAAGTGGGCTTGGCATCTTAATTTATTCAGCATGACAAGCGTTAACCACCATATCTGTACCTGGTGAGAGTCTTCTGTGTCTGAAGTCATATACACCTTGTGGAATGTACTAGTACAGTGTGGGGAATCCACGTGACCAAATGACTCGGCCACATGACTTACCGAAATACCAGAATACTGCCGAAATGCCTGTGACAAATACAGGAATACCTGTGAAAGAAACCTACTGAAGAAACCAATACTGGTTTCAATTAGAAACGATATACTCAGAAACCCAGAGGCCAAAGAAGCTCATACGAACAGGGAAGACTGAATCGCAGGCTGATCTGAGTATTCACTGGTTGCACAGGTCTTATTGTCTTAAAAGTGTTTTCCAAATTTTCATGATCCCTATTCCCCCAAATCAGTTTCATTCCCTTGATCTCTGCAGCATCTGATCTGGGTCTACACTGTTTGCATAGGCCTATCTGTCTTAAATTTTTAATACATGCCAGTTCCGTATGCATTTATGACGAGAAAAGGCTCTATAAATTAAGTTTGTTTTTCTCCCAAAGAGGTTTGCCACCACGATTTCATGTGACATTACGGTTTCTTCATGCGGGGCAAAAATGTTGCTTTGTGACTCTCAGAGTTGTGAATGTTGCATTTTCTGGGTATTTTAATAATTATAATGTTCTCAATATATATATAATGTAAAAGAATAACAGTATTAATATTTATTCATACCCTGGTAAATGAGGTGTAAGGGTTTTTCTGTTTAAAGGGAGCTAATTGCATATGCCTTGATAATGAATTTTACGAGTCAAACATAGCATTTCTTATGAATCAGAGGCAGGTCCAGGATGATTTCTGAAGGAGTTCAATTTGATTGAATTTCCGTACTTAGTCTACGTATCTGGACAGACAGGCCTGAGCAAACAGTGTGGACCCAGATCAGACGCCGCAGAACGCATTTAAACCTTCACTGAAACGGTGATGTATTTAACCAGAGATTTGTAATCTCTCCAAGAACTGGAGTTTACATGCATGTCTGTCACCAAAATGGCAAAATCTGATGGCCAATGCATCGGAAGATGATCTGAGTCTTCACTGGTTGCAGGTCTTAGTCCTAAACGTGTTTTCCAAATTTCCATGTTCCCTGTTCCCCCTAACCAGTTTCATTCCCTTTCTCTGCGGCATCTGATCTGAGTCTACAGTTTGCATAGGCGTATCTGTCCTAATACTTAGTTCACTGTTTTTAATACTTGCCAGTTTCATCTATACATTTCTGACAAAACAATGCTCTATGATTTAATGAACATGTGTATTTTTCTCTCTAAGCGGTTTCCGCAACGGTTTCTTGTAATGTTACCGTTATGAGCACGCGGTTTCTTCATGCGGGGCAAGGAAATGTGACTGTTGCATTTTCTGTTTTTTTCACATATAGTGCATTTTCTGGTATTTTCACATATATTTTTATAATCTATACTGGAAATGAGAATGTCCCAGAATTGCGTTTCGTCGCCCGATGGCGTATCTGAGCAGACCCATGAGAATATAAGTAGGGATTGCTAAACAGATTCTGCAGGACTCAGAAACATGAATAGCCATTTTGATGAGCAAACTGCTATCTCCCAATTAGGCGATAAGGTACTATTTTGCTCTTTTCTCAGAAAAATAATAATTTGCACCAGCACTCCTCTAATGGAAATAATGACTCTGTCAGATCGCAAATCTGTTGGGAAAAAAAAACAACAAAAAACAGCAAGCCAATTAATTTTCATACAGGGTGAAAAAAAAATCAACAGCAAGTGAGACAAATAAAAGAATGTGCACAAATTACATAGAAAAAAGATAAGAAAAAGAAAGAAGGTACAACCACAAGACATACAAATTTGTCCTATACCCCCACCGCCCTGAACAAACCGTGTGGATAAATTGTTTTCAAAGATAACACTTCAAAGACAATTTGCAAATTATTTGCGGTTACAAGTTAAAAGACTTTCCCTTTTCCTATATGCTGACATATCGTAATTAATTAAAGCCACTATTGGTGTCTTCAGTAGGTGTCTTTCACAGGTATTCCTGTATTTTTCATAGGTACTCCGGTATTTCAGTAGTATTCCGGTAATAAAAGATTAAGGTACTAATTATCATGGAATTAGCCAGCAAAAAAAAAAAATGCCTTTATGTATGTATTTTACATATATGCAATATTATGTGCAATCCCAGTACTAAAGTATCAAGAAATAGCCTAGTTTGTACCTTTTTCTGAATTGCAACATGTATATAACAAGTTGTATCTGTTTTAATTTTATTTATCGCAATTCTGAATTAACATACTTTCAACATTTAATGAATATGATCAATATCTGCTAGCATTATATCACAGTTTAACTGTGCCGGTTGCCAAAAATGGCTAGTGACAACTGGTTGCCCCTATATACCCTAAAATGTTAGAGACAACCGATTGTCAATAGCCACTACCATATTTTTATTTGCTTTGTACAAATTCCTATCTGTTCTTGGCTGCCAGATGTGGTAAGGGCCACATATCACACTGAATGTATTATTTTTAAAAGCAGACAGAGGTGCCTAAATTCATTTCCTGATATCTTCTGTCATATCAGAGAAGTTTCAGGCTATAGGAACTTATTTCTACTGATCTAATATCAGAGATATGGTTAAGGCATATTTGATGATAATTCTGGAATAAGTTTCTTCAGTTCTCCATAAAAACCTATGTTGCGGGTACTCATTAGAATCTGGCCAATTTCGGCACATGGGACTAGATAACATGATCTGCCTGAAATTTGCTTTTATCTGTACTTGCTTTTTGTAAGTATGAGTCTGGTTACTTGCAGTGAAGGCCTGCCTGCCAATGTAAATGCAAACAATAAATACATAATATGACGATACCACAAATAAGGAACATATTTTAAGAAAGCTGCCTCACTGAAATATCAAGCGCCAGACACACAACATATTATATTAGACCCATGGAAACACCTAGTCACGCTAATTCAGAATCAATATATACCTCCAGGAGGGTATCTGGTAAATATTTTTCTTATTCTACATGAAAACATATGTGAAGAATACTCATTAGAAAGCATTTCTATTGAGTACCACAACATATTTTATCATGTTTTCGTGGAGAAATAAGAAAAACATTAATACTTCGTAATTAAAAAGAAAACCTTATCTGGAACTATGGCATGCTGTCTCTGATAGGATTCCATAGCTCCAGATAATCAGTTTACCTTGAGACAAAGCAGGAAAATCAAGGAACTGTCCGATCTGGTAAATCTCCATTGCTTCATCCACTAATGTCATCTGACCTTTACCCGCAACAATAGCCTGTACTTCACTTAAACTACACATACTTGTGCTGCCACGCATTATCAATGACAAGTCAACACTATCTAAGTATATAGAATGTAACAGAACACGAGCGTATCTGCGGGATATCACTTCCTCATCCAGCACTATAACTGATGGTGATGAAGTCCAATCTGCCAGCTCCTCCACCATATGAGCTCTGCGCACCAGCAGATTTCGAAAGAATGGTGATCTTGCTGCTAAAATGGCTTTATGACATGGCAGTTCAAGTTTGGATGACCTATTTAAAGCTTCTGAGGAACCAGCCTCAGATGAAAGACTATCATTTAAATCTGGGTCACTCAAAAACACTAATACAGCATCACTATAATCTCCCGTTTCTAACAACGTCCGAATATCTTGATCTAAAGGATTTGGCATACCTAACTCATCGGCAACTTTCATGAGAATATCCTGACTGTCTAGTCGTAACTCATCAGAGTTTATGTGGTCAGTGTATAAATATTTCAGTAACACAGAAAATAATGCAACATCAACACCAGGCGTCCGTAACTTAACAGGAACTTGACTACCTTTAGTAAAGTGTCTGGACAGCAGATCCTTAAAGAAAGGGCTACGTATTGATAGTAAAGCTCTGTGAACTGGGAAGACCGTCCCTCTAAATATTAAATCAACGTCTGTACAATATTTGTAATGATACAAATGTGACAGATCTTGGCGGTACATATTTGCAGGCGGCCGAGCCAAATTTGTTGAAATAGCTATTTCTTTGAGAGCAATCAATGCCTCAAATTCATTTACTAATGCACTAATGTCTCTTACCGACCATAATGATATGATGTCTCGTAAGGGTTTTCCATAATCACAAGATCTGCTGTGCCTTCGTACCCTGATTAATTTTCTTCTTAGAGTTGCAAATTTAGATGCTTTCTTCTTTTTGTCTTTTGAGCTCAGGTCAGAATCTGACATTGTAAACTGCTGAGCAAGTCTTGAAAATGATTTGGAGGGTGACGGGATGTTGCTCCCACACTGTCCCTCCTGCAGGGAGGTATTAGCTCCCATTGTGACCAACTCTTACAACCTTCCACTCAAAGCATCACATTATCCTGCAAATAAAAAGAAAGATATGAGCTACAACACGAGAAAAAGTGTCCGTCAAAAGTTTTTCAGTGCCCATACCCAGCCCCCTTAGCAAGGCCACATCCAGTTCTTTGGCTGAAGTATCCCCTTAGCCTACTACTTAAGCAAGCAAACAGCATAGGTTCAGGCAAGACTGCGGGGATGCACTAGTTCTCCTGAACCTTTGCTGCCTGCAATTTTATAACAGCTCTTCTCCCCTGATGCCGCTCAAATATACCACGGGAAATAGCCATAACTATAGCTCTAGATAAGGTGCTTTTTTAAAACTGAAGAACTGATATTTTTCTTATTTCTCCAAGAACACATATGTTAAGGACACTCATTAGAAGTGCCTCACAGAGGTGCTTCTAATGAGTAACAACAACATATGTTTCACGGAAAAAGAAGAAAAATATTATGTGGAAACCCACTCTTAAATATCAAAATTTTTCACCTGTCCAGGGACAGGTCACAATCCAAGTCTGAACAAAATTTACTTGTCCAAAACTTGATATTTTTCTTATTTCTCCACAAAAAAAATAAGTTGTGGTACTGATTAGAAAAGCCTGAGTGAGGGCTTTTAACCCTAGCTAGTCCCACTGAAACCGGATATACCCTGCCTTTGCAAATAGTGTAGATCCAGATCAGTTGGCTTCTGAGGAAGCCAACTGATCTGGATCTGTACTGTTTACCATTAAGTATGTGGATTTATATCAACAATCTGGATAAAGTAATCTGATTGGCTGAAAATTTGAAGTGGGCATGGTATCTTAATTTACTCAGACTGACAAAGGCTAAAGAGTATCCAAGACATACACAGGGTCATGTAAGCAGGTCTAATGATGCAGTCTGTATGCCAGTTTCGTATCATATTTACACGAAACCTCTTTTATGAATGTGAAGTGATCTTCTTTCAATTTTCTTTGAAAACCATATAGAGTTATCAAAAAAGGGGAAAATTATCAGTTCAAGCTCCTGTGTGTTGCGGAAGACTTGTATCCATAATCAATCAGTTATAATTATTGTCAGAGGTGAAAACAAGTATATTACTATATCTTGACATTTTTCGATCAAAATATCTTCAGAAAAAAGTTAAACAAAAATCCTTTTGCAGACTTACAATTTATTCTAACTCAAATCCTTGAAATATTTGTACCGTTTAACTATTTTTTGCAAATAATGAAGGTAAGATGGGCCAAACTTGTACACCTACAATAAAACAAGAGCTCCGCAAGCAGAAGCATCATACGCCCGTGGCAAGTAATAAAATGTAGCATATATACTGACTCTTGTACAATGCAGTGCTCAAGATTTAAATTGTAAGTGGAGTTAGTTGGAAACCAAAAAAACTACCAAAATTTTCAAAGAGGCATAACGCTGCTAATATTTGATGGATTGTAACCTTGAAATGATATGCGCTGCTCCACATCATAGTCTAACTATTTACAAAGTTTCAGCTTGATTGGATGTAAACTATAGGACTTAGTGGGAAACAAAAAGTTAACAGAAATTTTCAAACGGGCATAACTCTGTTAATATTCAGTGTACTGTAACCATGAACTAATATAAGTGCTCCTGTTAGGTGGTTTTTCCCCTGGTTCTCCGGTTTTTGCCCACCTTTGATGAACAATTGGCTCGATATAAGTGAAATATGAAGTTTTTTAAAAGTAAAACATATTTTAACGAGTAATACTTAACCTATAGATAATGTGCTATTCTCTTCTGTTTTCACACCTTCCACAGAAAAAACGACCTTTCAGTCGTTAATTAAAGTCTTAAACCAGAAGGTCACTTAGGCAGTTACCTGTGTGACGTAACTCTTCCCGCTCAATTGACCACGTGTCAGTTTCTTTTATGTGTAAAACAATAGACACAATTAGGAGAGATAAGCGAGGGTGGGCGGAGGGAGATAATTGATTATCTACAGGTTAAGTATTACTCGTTAAAATATGTTTTACTTTTAAAAAACTTCATTTTAACTTCATAATACATTAACCTATAGATATTGTGCTAGAATTTGCAGAATAGGAGGGAGGTGCTCTCCTAATACTAACACCAATAATATCTCACCACTTCTGGTTAAGACTCAGGAAACTCTAAGGAATCAGATACATTCTAATTCTTTATTTAATAGAAAGAATGATCTAGATTCACAAAATGGCATATCTTTAAGGTGTTATGATCTAACAACTATGTATATAATAGTAGACTCTATAGGAAGCCAGTTCTTAAGTCTCAGAGACCTAACATTGCCCCCCACCCCGCCCCCTTTTTTTCTTTTTGGGAAACAACAATTGGCTTCAAAAAGAAAAAGGAGTCATTGAGACATAACATAAATATTCCATCGCAAAGTAAGCTAGGAATATAGAAATATTTTCAAAACAAAATTTGTAAAACAAAACGCCAAGACCATACACTATAAGTAGTCTATGTAGGGTGTTGAATAAATAAGGAAAAGTCTACTCGGTGGAGTTTCCTATAGATAACTGACATATGTAGATATTTTGGATAAAATTCTAGATATGTGAAGCTATGTAATTGTAATAGTCTAAGCTATTAGAATTATATACTAATTAGATTCTGTTAATTGGAGCGACAGGACAGTTTCCGATGAACAGACACAGACTTAAAATAACCATAATGTATAATTATTTCCCTTTGATCAAATTAAAGAAGGGGAGATAATAAAAGTAGATGGAGTTAACTTAACTATAACTAAGTTATCCATCAGAAGAAAAAAAGGTACAGACAAACATAATGGTTAAAACTATTGCTAGACTAATTGTATTACGAATTTTTAGTCAAGCAATAAAATAATACAGAGTTTGCATGAAACTGCTGGGAAGAAAAAACAACCTAAACCACTGATAATTAGTTTTGTCATAGACATATAAAAGGGTTTGATGTCCTGACAAAATAAGAAAGAAGAAACTGTCAACATCATAACTTAAGAGTTTGACAGAGAATAAGAGAGATAAGAATAAGGTTGATTGCAGCTAACTGTAAGACGGTCATAGTTTGGCTAAATCTTACCGTATTGATAAGATTAAGCAATAATAAATAAGCTGGATAGAATCTTTCTATACCAGAAGAATGCCATGAAAAGTACTCCTGAGTAAATAATCATGGAAATCAAGAAATGTTAAAAAATCCACTTTGAAATGACGAATCAAAATGTTCATAAAAAGAGAAGGACTCAAAGAAAAAGTAATAGTGTGATAATCTCTGAAGAAAGATTATAAAATAATACTGATTAATAATCTCAAAAAACACTTAATTTATAAGTTAAGAGATAGTATTACTATTCTATACGCATATTTAAGAATAGTAAGAAATATATGAATACTAAATTAAAATTATACTACGGAACAAAATTCCTGCTATAAATAAAAGGTTAAGCGTAACTATTTATTAAGCAAGGAATTATTAAACATATAACTCGCTATAAAATTACTGCCCAGAAATTTTATAGATAAATATTCAATCAAATTTTTAGAATTGAATATTAATAGAATAAAATCTATGTCTGCATAATTGGTAATTCCTGAAATATCAAATTACATACTCGCAAATGAATTCAGGAAGAAAATATATATACATATATATATATACTCTCGAGATCTATGCGTAAACCATAGAGAGTAATAAAATAATAGTATTACCACGATCCCTGACGGAAGGGTAAAAATATGTATATGAAAGAGATAATAATTAATTTAACGTCATATAGGTTTAAGATAAAATTTGTTTAATCTTTAACCAATATGCAGCAACAGTGACTCGATATTCTGTATTCGTACGTAGAAAAAGAGTACTTAGTCATTAGAATTTTGTATGATTGAAATAGAGATAATGGGATCTAAAAGGATGTATCTCCATGAACTGAATCGAAGGATAATATCCATTCTAAAAAACTAGGGCTTGTTTTAGGCTTAGTTTAACAAGCGTAGAATTGAATTATTTCCAAGTATTCATGCTCTGAATACTGAGAAAAATGTTAAAATATCGTTTAGGAAATACAAGTGACTGGTCAACAATGTTAGCTAGATTTAAACCTGGAATGTAGCGAGAAGGTCAATCTAACTTAAAAGTAAGATGAGAAAGATAAATAATGAAGATAGATATATAAATATCGGTATAATATATTATCTCCAACTATTATCAAATAATCTGAATGTTTAAAAGCATAAATACTACTTGAAAGTTTATTTACCGAATGTATAATCGGAGAAACTTTCAGTATGTTCAAAAACGTATCACAAAAGTAAGATCTGGCCAGGAACGTAGGTGCAGCACTTACTAAGTTGTGAAGTTAATATAAACATATTCTATATTATAAATTGAAGCAGTGCATTTCAAATCATCGAGAAGTCTTGAAATGACTTATTGTGTGGAAAAATAAATAAATATCCAGTTTCGGAAAAGATATTTATCTATATATATATAGACCATTTTTGATGCGGACTGGAAATCAAGACATTAATCTTTGCATTATTCGCAAACTGAACTTGAACTCTTAGCGAGAATTACTAAGATCCCTTTAACGAATGTAAACATAAAGAAGGGGTAAAGAGATAATTAAGTGTGTCTTAATTCTTTACCGGCTCGTAATTAAGGATGTTTTCCCTTTTGTCTAAGCCTAGACTATAGATTGATTAATATGAATATAATAATATCTGCTATTATGAGGTAAACTCTCGTTAATTAACCTCTAAGCATATATCAAAAATATATATCAACATAATCTAGAGCTTCGGTAAGTTTAGAGGAAGGAAATGATTGACTTTGGCAGTTTCTGAATTGTTACAAAGTCAATAAAAAAAATATCAAAAGGAAAGTATTGTATATAATATCTCATTTAGGCAATAAAAATCTGTCACGTACTGAATAATTAATGCCTTTACTAAATATGTATCCATTGTCAATACATTGTACCAAAGTGCAAGAAAATTTTGATTGACATGGACTCTAGTTACAAATAAAATATTAGAGGTATAGAGCTAGTCGAAGCAAAACTATTCCTCAATAAGATAAAGTAGACCTATAATATACGAGGATTAATTGGGTCTAGAAATTATAATCATAATAAAATTATTCCAATATGAAGAGTCTTCGGCGTAATAGATTCTTACTGAGGCAAAAATATCTGGTATATTGCTATCGTAGTCTTAAATGATCCAGAAGAAAAAAATAAAACAGGCAAAGTAAAGAACGTATCGAATTATATCTATGCCTAAATATAAGATTTTCTTCTTATTTATTATTTTATAGCAGAGTTTAGACAGAGCACGACTGACCTAGACTCTTATATAATCAATCAAAAGATAGTATAAAATAGAATAATAGCTTATCGGATCAACTATTTTCCATGTAGAAAAGGCAAAAGGAAAATATGTACCTCAACTAGAACTTTAAATCGTAGTAATCTAGAGAGGTAGCGAATAAATAAATAAAACTGTTAATTTATTTATCTGGTTGGTGTAAATTTCCGATACCTTAAGAATGAAAAATTAATAGAAAGTAGAAAAGATCGATTGCTACTTTCTTGTCAATTTACTCCTTAGATTACATGCTGATTACATATAGGAGCATGTAGAAGAAAACAAGGGAGGAAAGAAGAAAAATTTTTAGATTTCGTGTATATTTTTCTTCTTATAAATAACGATAAGTTTTATAGTTCACCTTTGCCCTAGAGCCGAATAAGGTGAATATGTAAGAAGTTAATCTCTTTGTAGCGAATAAAAGAGATATAATTATAGCTGGAAGTATCTTCTACACTTAGTGAATGAATTGCGAATTTGATCGTAACCGATAATTCTTAACTCATTTTCAATAATAAATATATATATAGAATTTAAGTCAAGTTCAAAAGTGACTGGACAGAATTCAACAAAATAAGTGGCTACTAGGTATTAGAACCCATCGCTGTCATTCAATAACCTATAACCCAAGACTATACATGTCTATAGTGGTTAATAAGTAAATATATGTTGAGCGAGTACTAGTGACTACTACTCGGACACCAGTAATCCGGCACAAAGTCTACGAAATTACTGCCCGGTGGAATTTCGTTAGAATGACCTGGCACTACTCTACGAAGTGCCTCCCGATGAAATTTTCGTTAGAGCTGGAATTTAACCGCTTTCTAGCGAATGAAAGAGATAAAACATAATTTGAATGACCTGACACTAGTCTACAAACTGCTGCCCGGTAAAAATTTTGTTATAGTCAGAAGTTTAACTCTTTCTGGCGGATAAAAGAGATAAAATATAAGTTAATTTAAAATATTAATGGAATTACACTCCTATAATAAGTCAATGGAATATTAAAGATTCTAGTCTGATTCGGGAAAGACTGTACAGAATTTTATGTATGAAAAGTTACTATGTATTTCACTTAATAACCTATATCCATTGACTTAAACATGAATGGAGCTGTATGAACGATAATAGATTGTTCGGGAATTAGTGATCACTATTTTGACACTAGTTACCCGACATAATGACCGGACACTAGTATTCGTAACTGTTGCCCGGTAAAGTTACAAGTAATTTGACAAATTGATCGGATAGTAGTATTCGTAACTCTAGTCCGATGAAAAAGGGAGATTATATATGAAAAACTGAGCGGGCACAAGTATTTGAAACTTTTTCCCGATGATAATTAATTATTAGGCAAAAATTGACCAGACACTTTCTGTAAAAGATTGCCTGGTGAAAAATCAGAAATAATATAATAATATGACCGGGTATAAGTATCAGAAATACTACTGATACTTTGCCCAGGAAAAATTTTTAATAATTAGACATAAGGACCGGAAGTTAGTATACGTGACTATTTTGTCCGGTGAAATATGTCAAAAAAAAAGTCTTTCCAGAAAATAATTAAATTATTGACTGGAGACTAGTTGACTGGTGACTGGTGACTGGTAACTGTTTGACTGGTGACTGGTTGACTGGTGACTGGTTAACTGGCACCTGGATGACTGGTGACTGGTTGACTGGCACCTGGTTGACTGGTGACTGGTGAAGCTGATTGACTGGTGCCTGGTTGACTGGTGACTGGTGACTGGATGACTGGTGACTGGTGGACTTAGACTTTATCGGATACTAAGTACCCAAAGATGCCACCTTGATGGGTCTTACCCCGGCAGTATAGCCATATGGGGTGGGGCTCCCATAAGTAAAGAATTGTCTTATAACACATCAAGGGTTGACAAGTTCTTTACAATCAGCTTCTCCACCATGAGAATCTTTAGCCAACTGAAGATCTCTGCAAATAAAAGTCCAGGAAAAACATATCGTAATTGCTGAATAACCTGGAACAAAAAGAACAAAAAAATTCTGCATATATAAAAACACGACTATCGAACCGATCGCGCACGAGCGTTGTGCCGAATAGCGAGAGTCGCGAAAACGCATGTGGAAAAAGACCAGTCAAAAAATACATGAAATCGAAAATTGAAAATTTTAAATAATAACACAGAAAGTGAAAGGAGTGATAAATAAACAAAAGAAACACAAGGATACAGAAATTTATCCGTGAGGAAAGAAATAATCCAAATTTCTATCACAGGTAAATAATCCTTGTTGAATTTCTTTGTCCACAGAAAAGAAACTGACACGTGGTCAATTGAGCGGGAAGAGTTACGTCACACAGGTAACTGCCTAAGGGACCTTCTGGTTTAAGACTTTAATTAACGACTGAAAGGTCGTTTTTTCTGTGGAAGGTGTGAAAACAGAATAGCACATTATCTATAGGTTAATGTATTATGAAGTTAAATTTCTTGAAAAGGCCGTAAAATCCAAATAAAAAAAAAATAAAAAAAATGAGTGCTCCACACCAAGGTCTAACAATAAATCAATTTTCAGCTTGATTGGACGTAAACTGTAGGAATTAGCCGGAAATGAAAAGTTCATGGAAATTTTGGATGGGGCATAACTCTGGTAATATTTGGTGAACTGTAACCTCGAAATAATATGCACTGCTCCACATCATAGTGTAAGTATTTACAATGTTTCAGCTTGATTGGATGTAAACTATAGGAGGAGTTAGCCGGAAACAAAAAGTTAACAGAATTTTCAAAGGGGCATAGCTCTGCTAATACATGTATATGGCAGACAGTAATCTCAATTTGCACTGCTCCACATCATGGTCTAACTATAAATCAAGTTTCAGCTTGATCGGATGTAAACTGTAGGAGTAAGCCAGAAACGAAAAATTTACAGAATTTTTCAAAGGATCATAACTCTGCTAATATTTAGTAGACTGTAACCTCAAAACAATATGCGCTGCTGACCTTCATGATCTTACTATAAATCAAGTTTTAGCTTGATCAAATGTGAACTGTAGGAGTTAGCCGGAAACAAACAGTTTACAGAAATTTTCAAAGGATCATAACTCTGCTAATATTTGGTGGACTGTAACCTCAAAACAATATGCGCTGCTGACCATCATGATCTTACTACAAGAGGGCCATGATGGCCCTGTAACTCACCTTAGCATCATAGCACTTTGAGAACCTGATCTAGAACTGATCAAGGCAAACATTCTGATCAAAATTCAAAATGATTATATTAACAAGTAAGACAATGTAGCATGTCTAATGGACTGTGAAATAAAGGTCAAGGTCAAATATGGATGACTGCACTCAAGAGGCCATGCTAAGATGTATGCATGTACTAAGTATCACTGGCTGTAGGAGCAATAGTTACTGAGAAACTGACCTAAACACAAACACTTCACAAGTGAACCAAATATCATTCTGTA
The DNA here is from genome assembly GCA_964016985.1 of Anodontia alba. NCBI lineage: Eukaryota > Metazoa > Mollusca > Bivalvia > Lucinida > Lucinidae > Anodontia > Anodontia alba. The sequence goes on along the minus strand of OZ024823.1, from coordinate 61,043,584 downwards.
GGACCAATAATTACTGAGAAACTGACCTAAACTGAAAAACTTAAGAAAGTCACTGGATAGAAAAATATACATCACCTTGAAATCATCAACACAAACATTTTGAGCAAGATTCATGATGATCACTTCAAAAATGTGACTTCTAGAGCATAAACAAGGTTTTCCTTTGATTTGGCCAGGTGACCTAGTTTCTGATATCAAATGACCCAGTTTTAAACTAGACCTAGAAATCATCAAGACAAACATTTTGAGCAATATTTATGATTATTTAAAAAACGTGACCTCTGGAGTGTTAACAGTTTAGTTTCTGCTGATTTGATCTAGTTTTTGACCCCATGTGACCCAGTTTCATACTTGACCTAGAAATCATCAAGACAAACATTTTGAGTAAGATTCATGATGATTGCTTCAAAAATGTGACCACTAGAGTGTTAAATTTTTTGCTGATTTGGCCTGGTGACCTAGTTTTTGAACCCAAGTGACCCAGTTTCAAACTTGACCTAGAACTCATCAAGACAAACATTTTGAGCAAGATTCATGATGATTACTTAAAAAATGTGACCGCTAGAGTGTTAACAAGGTTTTCTGCTGATTTGGCCCGGTGACCTAGTTTTTGATCCCAAGTGACCCAGTTTCAAACCTGATCTAGAAATCATCAAGACAAACATGTTGAGCAAGATTCATGATGATTGCTTGAAAAATGTAACCACTAGAGTATTAACAAGGTTTTCCGCTGATTTGGCCAGGTGACCTAGTTTTTGACCCCAGGTGACCCAGTTTCAAACTTGACCTAGAAATCATCGACAAAAATTTTGAGCAAGATTCATGATGATTGCTTAAACAAATAACCCCGATGCTTCCTAGCAAGTTTGGAGTCAATTGGCCTTTCGGTTCAGGAGAAGCAGCAAAAAACAGATCTACAAGATGGCTATCATGGCGGCCATCTTGGATTTCGGATTGGAATGATTTTAGCTATTTTTGATCTATAAGTCACCCCAATGCTTCCTACCATGTTTGGAGTCAATTGGCTTTTGGGTTTAGGAGAAGAAGCAAAAAATAGATTTTCAGGATGGCTGCCATGGTGGCCATCTTAGATTTCAGATCAGCACGATTTTAGCTATTTTTGATCTACAAGTCACCCCAATGCTTCCTAGCAAGTTTGGAAATTGGCCTTTTGGTTCAGGAGAAGAAGCGAAAAATAGATTTCAAGATGGCGGCCATGGCAGCCATCTTGGATTTCCAATCGGCTAGATTTTAGCTATTTTTGATCTACAAGCCACCCTGATGCTTCCTAGCAAGTTTGGAGTCAATTGGCCTTTTGGTTCAGGAGAAGAAGCGAAAAATAGATTTTCAAGATGGCGGCCATGGAGGCCATCTTAGATTTCCGATCGGCACGATTTTAGCTATTTTTGATCTACAAGTCACCCTGATGCTTCCGAGCAAGTCTGGAGTCAACTTGCCTTTCGGTTCAGGAGAAGAAGCGAAAAATAGCTTTTCAAGATGGCGGTCATCTTGGATTTCCGATTGGCACGATTTTAGCTATTTTTGATCTACAAGTCACCCTGGTGCGTCCTAGCAAGTTTGGAGTCAATTGGCCTTTCGGTTCAGGAGAAGAAGCGAAAAATAGATTTTCAAGATGGCTGCCATGGCAGCCATCTTGGATTTCCGATCGGCACGATTTTTGCTAATTTTGATCTACAAGTCACCCTGATGCTTCCGAGTAAGTTTGGAGTCAAATGGCCTTTCAGTTCAGGAGAAGAAGCGAAAAATATATTTTCAAGATGGCGGCCATCTTGGATTTCAGATCGGCACGATTTTAGCTATTTTTGATCTACAAGTCACCCTGATGCCTCCTAGCAAGTTTGGAGTCAATTGGCCTTTCGGTTCAGGAGAAGAAGCAAAAAATAGATTTTCAAGATGGCGGCCATGGAGGCCATCTTGGATTTCAGATCAGCATGATTTTAGCTATTTTTGATCTACAAGTCACCCTGATGCTTCCTAGCAAGTTTGAAGTCAACTGGACTTTCGGTTCAGGAGAAGAAGCGAAAAATAGATTTTCAAGATGGCGGCCATCTTGGATTTCCGATCGGCACGATTTTAGCTATTTTTGATCTACAAGTCACCCTGATGCTTCCTAGCAAGTTTGAAGTCAATTGGCCTTTCGGTTCAGGAGAAGCGAAAAATAGATTTTCAAGATGGCGGCCATCTTGGATTTCCGATCGGAACAATTTTAGCTAATTTTGATCTATAAGTCACCCTGATCCTACCAAGTATCGAGTCAATTGGCCCAGGGGTGTAGGAGGAGTAGGCTTTTAAAGCAGTTGTTGACGCCAGACGACGCACGACGGACATTGACTGACCACAATAGCTCACCATGAGCACTTCCTGCTCAGGTGAGCTAATAAATCAAGTTTTAGCTTGATCAAATGTGAACTGTAGGAATTAGCCGGAAACAAACAGTTTACAGAAATTTTCAAAGGGGCATAACTCTGCTAATATTTGGTGGACTGTAACCTCGAACTAATATGCGCTGCTCCATATCATGGTTTAGTTATAAATAAAGTTTCAGCTTGATCGGATGTAAACTGTAGGAGGAGTTAGCCGGAAACAGAAAAGTTTACGGACAGAGGGATGGATGGACGGATGCCAGACCCCGTAACAAAATATGTCCCGTTTTTCAAACGGGTGTATAAAAATCAAAGCAGTCAGCTTCACATCTAGGCACTAAATGGCAACTTGCATGACCATGCAGGCCTTTGAGCAAGTTCAAAATAAAAAAGCCCTGCAAAATTTTAAAGAATTTAAAAGATTTTTGGCATTTAAAAAATAAGAAGTTGCTATCGTCCAGATAACACTTTCCCCATTATATGTCTATGCAGACCTGGGGTCGAATACTTTCAAATGTAATAAGTTACGATAAATTACGATTACAATTACTTTCGAATTTCATGATTACAGACTACAATTACTTATAAGTGAAAGTAATTGATTACGATTACTTAACAAAAGTAATCATGATTACTTTATGATTATTTATGATGACTTTCTCTGGGTAACCTTATTTCTTGTTGGAGAATTATTACTATACATGTGTCTCCTCTATGTGACTTACAGAGGAATATGAATGAAAAGAAATATATAGTAACAAATGATTTTTTTTTCAGTATTTATTTCTTAAGTAACTGTCATACTAACTGTCAAATAAATAGATTTACTTTTCAGCAAAATGACTGATACTTATCTTTATGTTCATGCCTACACAGTGTATTGTTACTTGAGACCATACTGACAGCAATAACAGATAAAATTTTATGCAAACGAGCACACTCTGCCGTGTGTTTAAAATTTATAGAAGGGAAGCATTACAGTGAAGCACACAGGATAAACATTGTTTAATCATCACTAAGTTTATCAATGGCACTGTCCTAAAATTCACAGAAGTCCTAAAATTCACAGACACAAAAACAAACTGGCTCTCCATATTCCAGTGGAAGCTTATTTATTTTTTTCCTTCCCAATATTGAACAAATTTCAAGTCAAGCTTACAGATGCCTTTATAGTGAAGTAGAAACAGCACATTTTAAATGGAACATTATTTTTCTTACTTCTGCACAAAACATGCATTTACTGAGTTGTCAGTTTCTGGCGAAAGAATGTGCACAATACTGGTTAACCGCTTAGAGGACTAAGCCTGCCCAGTAAACGTGTGGTTAGGTAAACTGACCGCGCTCGACATGACCCCATTGGGTTGACTGGGCAGTAAAACCTCAACACAAACAAACTGATGCTTTGTGATACAAAAGGATGCAAGCTGGGAACCAGCCAAAAAAGCGCTTTCGGCACCATACCCCAACATGTGGGATAATGTAAACAAACAAATTGTTCATTGGATTTAAAACCAGATTTATATATTCTATAATTAGCATTTGGATAATGGGTAGAAAAATTGAACCCAAATAATTGGTCTACCCAATCTGAACCTCTAGTACCTGAGTACTTGTTCCAGCCCTACCAGGTTTTAACTAAATGATGGTCAAAATATGGGACTTTCTACAAGGAAGCCAATACCCATGAGAGCATGACAGACCACGGAAAAAAATTGGAGACCAGAACTTTGTAGTTTTAATTGGTTTTAGAAGATTTACTGATGAAAAACTTCCATTTTACTTTTGGAATTTTGGGCTTTTCAGACAAGGCATTTTTTTTTTCTTTCTTTTTTAAAAAAAAAAAAAAACAAGAGGGCCATATGGCCCTGGAGCACTCACCTGAGCTCAAGACAGCTTGTGGAAGTGATGGTGTTATGGCTTGCGAGATGTCTATTAAAGGTGGCCATTTTGTTTGGTTACCATGGCAAAACTTATAAGTGGGAAATTTGTGAAGCACCAGCATGGAAATAAGGCCATGTGAAGCACCAGCATGGAAAGAAGACTATGTGAAGCACCAGCAGGGTCAGAAGACCCTGTGAAGCACCAGCATGGAAAGAAGACCCTGTGAAGTGCCACAGGGAAAGAAGTCTCTTGTCTATTTTTAGCTCTGGTGGCCATTTTTCCAGCTGAGTGGAACCATTTTAGAAATTTTGGTAAAAAGGCATAAGAGGAACATTTCTGTGAAATTATTTTGAAATCAGGCCACTAGCGTAGGAGGAGATGCCATTTAAATTTTTTTACTTTCTATTTTTAGCTCTGGTGACCATTTTGTTCAGCCAAGTGGACAATTTTACCACTTTTGGTAAAGGGGTATACGAAGAACATATCTTTGAAATTATTTTGAAATCGGGCCACTGGGCATGAAGAAGATGTCATTTAAAGATTTTTCTAATTTAAGCTCTAGCAGCCATCTTGTTCAATGGAGCCGAACCATTTTAGCAATTTCGGTAAAGGGTCATGAGTGGAACAATTCTGTAAAGTTTGGAGGAACTTGGATCAGTAGTTTAAGAGATGTCATGACGTCATTTAAAGAAACTGTCAACAATGCATGATGGACGTAGGGTTATCACAACAGCTCACATTAAGCACTTCGTGCTCAGGTGAGCTAAAAAAACAAATAAAAATAAAAAAAAAAACAAGAGGACCATGATGGTCCTATATCGCTCACCTGAGCAAACAGCTTTGCATACTTACTGTTGAAGGTTCAGCCAAGTTCACTGCTCTAAGATTTTTGTATACATTTTATAGCCCTGCACTCCAGGGGCCATGTTTTTTTCATGCATCATGATGGCTTGAACTGAATATTGAAAGAGGGTCACCGAAGGAACAATTCTGCTGTTATATTGAAATTGGTCCAGTGGTTTCTGACAAAAAGATTTTTAAAATGTCTTATACAGATATATAGGGAAATTAAGCCCCACCCGCTAAAGGCCATGTTTTTTGACAAATCATGACAGCTTGAACAAACTTGGTAGAGGGTCACCAAAGGAAAAATCCTGCCAAGTTATACTGAAATCGGTTCCGTGGTTTCTGACAAGAAGATCATTAAAATTTTCTATATAGATATACAGGGAAAATAAGCCCCACCCCCCAAGTGGCCATGTCACCAAAGCAATGTTCCTGCCAAGTAATATTGAAATCAGTCAGGTAGTTTCTGACAAGAAGAATTTTAAAGTTCTACGGAAAATAAGCCCCGTCTACCTGACGGCCATGTTTTTTGACGTATCATGAGGGCGCAATCTTGGTAGAAGGTCGCCAAAGCAACATTCCTGTCAAGTTACATTGAACTCAATCCAACGGTTTCTTACGAGAAGATTTTTAAAGTTTTCTATATAGATATATAGGGAAAATATGCCCCGCCCCCTAGGGGCCATGTTTTTTGACGAATCATGACGGCTTGAACAATCTTGGTAGAGGGTCACTAAAGAAACATTCCTGCCAAGTTATATTGAAATCGGTCCATTGGTTCTTGACAAGAAGATTTTTAAACTTTTCTATATAGATATATAGGGAAACTAAGCCCCTCCCCCTGGCAGCCATGTTTTTTGACAAATCATGATAACTTGAACAATCTTGGTAGAGGGTCAACAAGGAAAATTTTCTACCAAGTTATAATGAAATCGGTCCAGTGGTTTCTGACAAGAAGATTTTTAAAGTTTTCTATATAGATATATAAGGAAAATAAGCCCCAGCCCCTAGCGGCCATGTTTTTTGACAAATCATGACTGCTTGAACAATCTTGGTAGAGGGTCACCAAAGCAACATTCCTGTCAAGTTACATTGAACATGAGCCAAAGGTTTCTTACGAGAAGATTTTTAAAGTTTTCTATATAGATATATAGGGAAAAATATGCCCCACCCCCTAGCAGCCATGTTTTTTGACGAATCATGATGGCTTGAACAATCTTGGTAGAGGGTCACCAAAGAAACATTCCTGCCAAGTTATATTGTAATTTGGTCCATTGGTTTCTGACAAGATTTTTAAACTTTTCTATATAGATATATAGGGAAAATAAGCCCCGCCCCCTGGTGGCCATGTTTTTTAACGAATCATGATAACTTGATCAATCTTGGTAGAGGGTCAACAAAGAAAGATTTTTGCCAAGTATTAATGAAATCGGTCCAGTGGTTTTGATGAGAAGATTTTTAAAGTTTTCTATATAGAGATATAGGGAAAATAAGCCCCGCCCCTAGCGGCCATGTTTTTTGACAAATCATGACGGCCTGAACAATCTTAGTAGAGGATCACCAAGGAAACATTTTTGCCTAGTTATATAGAAATCGGTCCAGTGCTTTCTGGCATAAAGATTTTTAAAGTTTTCTATATACATATATAGAGAAACAAGAGGACCATGATGGTCCTATATCGCTCACCTGAGCAAACAGATTTGCATACTTACTGTTGAAGATTCAGCCAAGTTCACTGCTCTAAGATTTATGTATAAATTTTATAGCCCTGCCCCCAACCCCCACCCCACCCAAGCCATGTTTTTTCTTTTTAACACATCATGAGGACTTGACTTAATCTTGAAAGAAGGCCACCAAAGGAACATTTCTGCCAAGTTATTTTGAAATTGGCCCAGTGGTTTCTGACAAAAAGATTTTTAAAGTGTTTTATATCGCTATAAAGCCCTACCCCCTAACTGCCATTTTTTTTTTTTTTTTGATGAATCATGACAGCTTGAACAAACTTGTTAGAGGGTAACCAAAGGAACATTCCTGCCAAGTTAAATTGAAATTGGTTCAGTGGTTTCTGATAAGAAGACTTTTAAACTTTTCTATTTAGATCTATAGGGAAAATAAGCCCCGGCCCCCTGGCGGCCATGTTTTTTGATGAATCCAAATGGCTTGAACAATCTTGGTAGAGGATCACCAAAGGAACATTTCTGCAAAATTATATTGAAATCAGTCCAGTGGTTTCTGACAAGAAGATTTTTAAAGTTTTCTATATAGATATATAGGGAAAATAAGCCCCGCCCCCTGGCGGACATGTTTTTTGACCAATCCAAATGTCTTGAACAATCTTGGTAGAGGATCACCAAAGAAACATTTCTGCAAAATTATATTGAAATCGGTCTAGTGGTTTCTGACAAGAAGATTTTTAAAGTTTTCTATACAGATATATAGGGAAAATAAGGAAAATGTTTTTTGACGAATCCAAAAGGCTTGAACAATCTTGGTAGAGGATCACCAAAGGAACATTTCTGCAAAATTATATTGAAACTGGTCCAGTGGTTTCTGACGAGAAGATTTTTAAAGTTTTCTATATAGATATATAGGAAAAATGAAGTTTTTTAAAAGTAAAACATATTTTAACGAGTAATACACTGCAGCGCCGTTATAACGCGGTCGTCGGGAGCCATGAACACTGACCGCGTTATACGTGGTCCGCGTTATACTGAACATGTGACAACCACACCCACTTGCACCACTGCAGTTTCCTCCAGTTATTATGAGATATTACACATTGCATGTATGTTATATTGTATGTTCCTTTTTTATTTATTTATTTTTTATTTTTTTTTATTGTTGAAACTTTGTGCATGTACCTTACCTGATTACCGTTTTATTCTTTTAATCCAGTAAATAATAAATTTTTTAAGCTTAAATTGTTTTGTTTTCTTTTTGATCATTCAAGGGAACTAACTGCAACAGTCTTGCATTATGGATAACTGTGTAATAAACAATGTGTCCTTTACCGGAAATTGCCTTGAGCATGTGCACAGTTGATCTGCGTGTCAAAAAAATAACCTTTGTTGCTCCCTGGAAAAATTCAGCAGATGACAAATTGATGATATTTTTCTTTTTCTATCTTTCTTTTTTTTCCATACAACAACTTTTGTCATGCAAATTTTCTCAAGTTTGAATGCAGTGTCAAAATCTTGCAGCCTGAGGATATAAGAAAAAAAAATATTTCTGAAGGTGGTCTGCTAATTATATTCACACAGCATGCTAAGGGTTTAGCAACAGGTGCAGAAAACAAAAAATCAATACCAACTGTTGCGTCAGATTAGTAACATGGTAAAAGGGACAGGCTTACCTGCTTGGTCAGTTTTTATTGCTGCTGTTGATTTCTTTCACAATAAAAAAATCTAATCTCAGATATTTTTTTTTTTTATAAAGAGCACTGACCAGTCTTAGTTTCATGTTTGTCCAGAAAGTACATCTTGTTTCCCAGCAGTCTATTTCCGTTAACCTAGGGTTGCAGTACTTTTTAACTAAAAAAAAAGACACCTTATCTGGAGCTTTAAGCTGTCTCAGTGTATTCACACTTGACCCGTTTCTTTGATCTATTTGGACATGCCGACTGTCATAGCTCCAGATAAGAGGATCTATCCACAGCTCCAGACTAGAGGAGTCTCCACATATTAAATTTCTTATTTCTCCACGTGAACGTAGGTTGTGGATACTCATTGGAAGCGCCTCGCTGAGGCACTTCCAGAGAGTACCCAAAACCTACAATTTCATGGAGAAATAAGGAAAAATAACAGTCTTTTTTAATTAAAAAAGAAAAAAAAAGACACCTAATCTGGAGCTATCCACTGTGGCAGTGCATTCACACATGTCACACAAACGGATTAATTATCAGACTACCATTACAGCAAAAAGGACAGTGAGGTGTTGATTTATGACTGTGTTAGGATAATTATGTAATTAATTTGTGTTGCGTAAGTTACTCTTATTATTTCTTTTATTTCTCTTATAATACATGAAAATTATCCTTGAGGGCTGTGCCAGTTACCGTAGTATGGCTTTTAAATTGTGCGCGGACATGATCTGAAATAGCCTAAAGACAAAACTGATTAAAAGTTTGGTAAAAAAGAATGAGTAAATCAGCGAGTATATGGTCACGGGTGGCGATTTTTAGACTGCCGCGTTCCGCGGAAAAAGGGCAACACTTTCAAACTGGTGGGGAAAAAAAACGGGAGCCAAGGCCCAACCGCGTTATAACGGTTTCCGCGTTATAAGCGACCGCGTTATAACGGCGCTGCAGTGTACTTAACCTATAGATAATGTGCTATTCTCTTCTGTTTTCACACCTTCCACAGAAAAAACGACCTTTCAGTCGTTAATTAAAGTCTTAAACCAGAAGGTCCCTTAGGCAGTTACCTGTGTGACGTAACTCTTCCCGCTCAATTGACCACGTGTCAGTTTCTTTTATGTGTAAAACAATAGACACAATTAGGAGAGATAAGCAAGGGTGGGCAGAGGGAGATAATTGATTATCTATAGGTTAAGTATTACTCGTTAAAATATGTTTTACTTTTAAAAAACTTCATTTTAACTTCATAATACATTAACCTATACATAATGTGCTAGATTTTGCAGAATAGGAGGGAGGTGCTCTCCTAATACTAACATCAATAATATCTCACCACTTCTGGTTAAGACTCAGGAAACTCTAAGGAATCAGATACATTCTAATTCTATATTTAATAGAAAGAATGATCTAGATTCACAAAATGGCATATCTTTAAGGTGTTATGATCTAACAACCGTATATATAATAGTAGACTCTAGAGAAAGCCAGTTCTTAAGTCTCAGAGACCTAACATCCCCCCCCCCCACCCCCCTTTTTTTCTTTTTGGGAAAAAAACAATTGGCTTCAAAAAGAAAAAGGAGTCATTGAGACATAACATAAATATTCCATCGCAAAGTAAGCTAGGAATATAGAAATATTTTCAAAACAAAATTTGTAAAACAAAAAAGCCAAGACCATACACTGTAAGTAGTCTATGTAGGGTCTTGAATAAATAAGGAAAAGTCTACTCGGTGGAGTTTCCTATAGATAACTGACATATGTAGATACTTTGTATAAAATTCTAGATATGTGAAGCTATGTAATTGTAATAGTCTAAGCTATTAGAATTATAAACTAATTAGATTCTGTTAATTGGAGTGACAGGACAGTTTCCGATGAACAGACACAGACTTAAAATAACCATAATGTATAATTATTTCCCTTGATCAAATTAAAGAAGGGGAGATAATAAAAGTAGATGGAGTTAACTTAACTATAACTAAGTTATCCATCAGAAGAAAAAAAGGTACAGACAAACATAATGTTTAAAACTATTGCTAGACTAATTGTATTACGAATTTTTAGTCAAGCAAAAAATAATACAGAGTTTGCATAAAACTGCTGGGAAGAAAAAAACAACCTAAACCATTGATAATTAGTTTTGTCATAGACATATAAAAGCGTTTGATGTCCTGACAAAATAATAAAGAAGAAACTGTCAACATCATAACTTAAGAGTTTGACAGAGAATAAGAGAGATAAGAATAAGGTTGATCGCAGCTAACTGTAAGACGGTCATAGTTTGGCTAAATCTTACCGTATTGATAAGATTAAGCAATAATAAATAAGCTGGATAGAATCTTTCTATACCAGAAGAATGCCATGAAAAGTACTCCTGAGTAAATAATCATGGAAATCAAGAAATGTTAAAAAATCCACTTTGAAATGATGAATCAAAATGTTCATAAAAAGAGAAGGACTCAAAGAAAAAGTAATAGTGTGATAATCTCTGAAGAAAGATTATACAATAATACTGATTAATAATCTCAAAAAAAAAACCACTTAATTTATAAGTTAAGAGATAGTATTACTATTCTATACGCATATTTAAGAATAGTAAGAAATATATGAATACTAAATTAAAATTATACTACGGAACAAAATTCCTGCTATAAATAAAAGGTTAAGCGTAACTATTTATTAAGCAAGGAATTATTAAACATATAACTCGCTATAAAATTACTGCCCAGAAATTTTATAGATAAATATTCAATCAAATTTTTAGAATTGAATATTAATAGAATAAAATCTATGTCTTCATAATTGGTAATTCCTGAAATATCAAATTACATACTCGCAAATGAATTCAGGAAGAAAATATATATACATATATATATACTCTCGAGATCTATGCGTAAACCATAGAGAGTAATAAAATAATAGTATTACCACGATCCCTGACGGAAGGGTAAAAATATGTATATGAAAGAGATAATGATTAATTTAACGTCATATAGGTTTAAGATAAAATTTGTTTAATCTTTAACCAATATGCAGCAACAGTGACTCGATATTCTGTATTCGTACGTAGAAAAAGAGTACTTAGTCATTAGAATTTTGTATGATTGAAATAGAGATAATGGGATCTAAAAGGATGTATCTCCATGAACTGAATCGAAGGATAATATCAATTCTAAAAAACTAGGGCTTGTTTTAGGCTTAGTTTAACATGCGTAGAATTGAATTATTTCCAAGTATTCATGAAGTCGTTATGCTCTGAATACTGAGAAAAATGTTAAAATATTGTTTAGGAAATAAACAAGTGACTGGTCCACAATGTTAGCTAGATTTAAACCTTGAACGTAGGGAGAAGGTCAATCTAACTTAAAAGTAAGATGAGAAAGATAAATAATGAAGATAGATATATAAATATCGGTATAATATATTATCTCCAACTATTATCAAATAATCTGAATGTTTAAAAGCATAAATACTACTCGAAAGTTTATTTACCGAATGTATAATCGGAGAAACTTTCAGTATGTTCAAAAACGTATCACAAAAGTAAGATCTGGCCAGGAACGTAGGTGCAGCACTTACTAAGTTGTGAAGTCAATATAAACATATTCTATATTATAAATTGAAGCATTGCATTTCAAAATCATCGAAACGTCTTGAAATGACTAATTGTGTGGAAAAATAAATAAATATCCAGTTTCGGAAAAGATATTTATCTATATATATATAGACCATTTTTGATGCGGACTGGAAATCAAGATATTAATCTTTGCATTATTCGCAAACTGAACTTGAACTCTTAGCGAGAATTACTAAGATCCCTTTAACGAATGTAAACATAAAGAAGGGGTAAAGAGATAATTATGTATGTCTTAATTCTTTACCGGCTCGTAATTAAGGATGTTTTCCCTTTTGTCTAAGCCTAGACTATAGATTGATTAATATGAATATAATAATATCGGCTATTATGAGGTAAACTCTCGTTAATTAACCTCTAAGCATATATCAAAAATATATATCAACATAATCTAGAGCTTCGGTAAGTTTAGAGGAAGGAAATGATTGACTTTGGCAGTTTTTGAGTAGTTACAAAGTCAATAAAAAAAAAATATCAAAAGGAAAGTATTGTATATAATATCTAATTTAGGCAATAAAAATCTGTCACGTACTGAATAATTAATGCCTTTACTAAATATGTATCCATTGTCAATACCAAAGTGCAAGAAAATTTTGATTGACATGGACTCTAGTTACAAATAAAATATTAGAGGTATAGAGCTAGTCGAAGCAAAACTATTCCTCAATAAGATAAAGTAGACCTATAATATACGAGGATTAACTGGGTCTAGAAATTATAATCATAATAAAATTATTATTCCAGTATGAAGAATCTTCGGCGTAATAGATTCTTACTGAGGCAAAAATATCTGGTATATTGCTATCGTAGTCTTAAATGATCCAGAAGAAAAAAATAAAACAGGCAAAGTAAAGAACGTATCGAATTATATCTATGCCTAAATATAAGATTTTCTTCTTATTTATTATTTTATAGCAGAGTTTAGACAGAGCACGACTGACCTAGACTCTTATATAATCAATCAAAAGATAGTATAAAATAGAATAATAGCTTATCGGATCAACTATTTTCCATGTAGAAAAGGCAAAAGGAAAATATGTACCTCAACTAGAACTTTAAATCGTAGTAATCTAGAGAGGTAGCGAATAAATAAATAAAACTGTTAATTTATTTATCTGGTTGGTGTAAATTTCCGATACCTTAAGAATGAAAAATTAATAGAAAGTAGAAAAGATCGATTGCTACTTTCTTGTCAATTTACTCCTTAGATTACATGCTGATTACATATAGGAGCATGTAGAAGAAAACAAGGGAGGAAAGAAGAAAAATTTTTAGATTTCGTGTATATTTTTCTTCTTATAAATAACGATAGTTTTATAGTTCACCTTTGCCCTAGAGCCGAATAAGGTGAATATGTAAGAAGTTAATCTCTTTGTAGCGAATAAAAGAGATATAATTATAGCTGGAAGTATCTTCTACACTTAGTGAATGAATTGCGAATTTGATCGTAACCGATAATTTTTAATTCATTTTCAATAATAAATACATATATAGAATTTAAGTCAAGTTCAAAAGTGACTGGACAGAATTCAACAATATAAGTGGCTACTAGGTATTAGAACCCATCGCTGTCATTCCATAACCTATAACCCAAGACTATACATGTCTATAGTGGTTAATAAATAAATATATGTTGAGCGAGTACTAGTGACTACTACTCGGACACTAGTAATCCGACACAAAGTCTACGAAACTACTGCCCGGTGGAATTTCGTTAGAATGACCTGGCACTACTCTATGAAGTGCCTCCCAATGAAATTTTCGTTAGAGCCAGAATTTAACCGCTTTCTAGCGAATGAAAGAGATAAAACATAATTTGAATGACCTGACACTAGTCTACGAACTGCTGCCCGGTAAAAATTTTGTTATAGTCGGAAGTTTAACTCTTTCTAGCGGATAAAAGAGATAAAACATAAGTTAATTTAAAATATTAATGGAGTTACACTCCTATAATAAGTCAATGGAATATTAAAGATTCTAGTCTGATTCGGGAAAGACTGTACAGAATTTTATGTATGAAAAGTTACTATGTATTTCACTTAATAACCTATATCCATTGACTTAAGCATGAATGGAGCTCTATGAACGATAATAGATTGTTCGGGAATTAGTGATCATTATTTTGACACTAGTTACCGGACATAATGACCGGACACTAGTATTCGTAACTGTTGCCCGGTAAAGTTACAAGTAATTTGACAAATTGATCGGATAGTAGTATTCGTAACTCTAGTCCGATGAAAAAGGGAGATTATATATGAAAAACTGAACGGGCACAAGTATTCGAAACTTTTTCCCGATGATAATTAATTATTAGGCAAAAATTGCCAGATACTTTGTGTAAAAGTTTGCCTGGTGAAAAATCAGAAAAAATATAATAATATGACCGGGTATAAGTATCAGAAATACTACCCGTACCTGAAATGTCCGCAAAGAAGGTTATATTCCGCATGGAAAATTGCGGACATTTACCTGCGGAGGTCTGCAGAGTACTGGGACGCTTTGTCCGCAAGTCTACGCAAGCTGGAAATTTTTTCTGTGCGGACGTCCGCAATATTTCCATATGCAGGTCTGCAGTTGTCCGCAGAGAGGTCCGCGGAAGTCTGCGGACGTCTGCGGGCATCAGTGCGGACATCTTTGCGGACTTCCGCATGAATTAGTGCGGACATCCGCATGGATTGGTGCAGACGTCCGCATGGATTGGTGCGGACGTCTGCATGGATTGGTGCGGACGTCCGCATGGATGGGTGCGGATGTCTGCAAAAGTCCGCATGGATGGGTGCGGACATCCGCAGGGCCAGAGGACCTGTTAGAGTTGCTCCCCCTGCTGTGTAATAACCTGTTGATCATATGTGGTATTACATGATCATATGCCGTATGACTTAGTTTTTTATGTTTGCTCTACATAATTATTCATTATGCAAAAACTATAGCTGTTCACAAAATTAGAACATGCAATTAAGATTTTCTGCTGAAGACATCTCAGACTTCATGTAATAATTAGTTGTTTATAAACTTAACAGATTTCCAAGCAAATACAACTGATCATTTTGTATGTGGTTCAAGTTACTGGGAAGGGTCCCAAAATTTGAATAATGATGCAGTACAATTAAGATTTGGTGCAGTTAAAGTTTGGTTGAATAAGAAAGATTTGGTGTATTATAGCCAGTGTGTGTACTAAAGCCACTTGCATATAAGTCAAAATAGCTGAATGAATTCATTGAAACTGTAAGAATAATAAAGCAGGATATTCTACCATTATTCTTCTTTAATAATGTACCATTTTATCAATCAATGTCTTTTACAAGTAGTGAGTTTATTTTTACAATTAAGAAAAAAACAAAACCAACTTACTTTGCTTTCAAAATATGTCCTGACTGTCACAGTGTTTGGAATCCTAATTTCAAATTCTATAGTGTATTGATACATGTTTTGCAATTTATGAAACTGAGTCAAAACAATGTTACATTTGTGTACCATAACACTTTTCTGGTAAATTAATTTGAACCAAATAAAAGTGCAGGCCTGAATATCATTACTGTTGGTTAATTGTTTACAATTTAAAATGGTACTATTTTGTGCGTGTGTAAGGTTATTGTGTGTACATTGCCTGACATACTTACCCATTTATTGTTCAAAATGTGTATGACAATATTTCAGAAGTCCGCAAGAATTTGTGCCGACATATGCAGTTTACTTCAATGCCTAATCTTTTCTAAGTCCAAAATGTCTGCACAAGTCCGCAACAAAAAAAAACAAAGTCAGAATTTTACACAAGCTTTTGCGGACGTCCGCAGGCTAACTTGCATAGAGCTGCGGACGTCCGCAAAAAGATAGCCCCAGCTGATACGGAAAAATGTCCACAAAAGTCTGCAGGCTTTGACAGAGGCACGGACATCTGCGGATTTGTAGCGGACATCTGCGGACATACGCCAACTTCCGCAATGATTTACGCGGAAGTCCGCATATGTCCACAGTATATGCCAGACCTGTTGCGGACATTGAAGGTACGGGTACTGATACTTTGCCCGAGAAAATTTTTTAATAATTAGACATAATGACCAGAAGTTAGTATACGTGACTATTTTGTCCGGTGAAATATGTCAAAAACTAAGTCTTTCCAGAAAATAACTAAATTATTGACTGGAGACTAGTTGACTGGTGACTGGTAACTGTTTGACTGGTGACCGGTTGACTGGTGCCTGGTTGACTGGCACCTGGATGACTGGTGACTGGTTGACTGGCACCTGGTTGACTGGTGACTGGTGAAGCTGATTAACTGGTGCCTGGTTGACTGGTGACTGGTGGACTTAGACTTTATCGGATACTAAGTACCCAAAGATGCCACCTTGATGGGTCTTACCCATCGAAAATTGAAAATTTTAAATAATAACACAGAAAATGAAAGGAGTGATAAATAAACAAAAGAAACACAAGGATACAGAAATTTATCCGTGAGGAAAGAAATAATCCTAATTTCTATCACAGGTAAATAATCCTTGTTGAATTTCTTTGTCCACAAAAAAGAAACTGACACGTGGTCAATTGAGCGGGAAGAGTTACGTCACACAGGTAACTGCCTAAGGGACCTTCTGGTTTAAGACTTTAATTAACGACTGAAAGGTCGTTTTTTCTGTGGAAGGTGTGAAAACAGAAGAGAATAGCACATTATCTATAGGTTAATGTATTATGAAGTTAAAATAAGCCCCGCCCCCTTGTGACCATGTTTTTTGACGAATCCAAATGTCTCGAACAATCTTGGTAGAGGATCACCAAAGAAACATTCCTGCAAAATTATATTGAAATCGGTCTAGTGGTTTCTGACAAGAAGATTTTTACAGTTTTCTATACAGATATAAAGGGAAATAAGCCCCGCCCCCTGGCGGCCATGTTTTTTGATGAATCCAAAAGGCTTGAACAATCTTGGGAGAGGATCACCAAAGGAACATTTCTGTAAAATTATACTGAAATTGGTCCAATGGTTTCTGACAAGAAGATTTTTAAAGTTTTCTATATATATATATAGGGAAAATAAGCCCTGCCCCCTAGCGGCCATGTTTTTTGACGAATCCAAATGGCTTGAACAATCTTTGTAGAGGATCACCAAAGGAACATTTCTGCAAAATTTTATTGAAATCGGTCCAGTGGTTTCTGACGAGATGATTTTTTGAGTTTTTAGTTAAAAAAAATTTATTTTTAGCTCCTGTGACCTAGATATGCAATGGACCGGAACCATTTGATTAGCTTTGAAAGAGGATCAACCAAGGATCATTCCTGTGAAATTTGGTCAAAATCCAATCAGCGGTTTAGGAGGAGATGTTGTTTAAAGATTGTGAACGGACGGACAGACGGACAGACGGACGACGACGACAGACGGTGAGTGATCACAATACCTCACCTTGAGCCTTCGGCTCAGGTGAGCTAAAAAAAGCTTGATTAGAATAAAATTTAGTTAATTTGGGAATGAAATTTAGTTTTCTGTCTGTTTGTCTCTCTCTCTAAACAAAAATTCCGCGGAAGGCGTCATCGCACCTGCAAAAGTCACAGAAGCCACAATCAGAACGTGATTATTAAATAAGTTTATTTCATTCTTAGCAGTGCTTAGTCGGAAAACTGGGTTGAAAAAAATGTAGACAAAGTGCCTAGTGGGGCACATATATTCCAGGCCAGTCCCATTCCCTCTAATGGCTATATCTTCAGCACTGACTTTTCGTATCATACAGCCCAATGATAATGGAACATTGACGTAAAATGTGTAAGTCACTAGAGCATGAAATATAGGTCAAGGTCACGGGTCAAGGTACCTGCTAATTCAGTACATCAAGGAGAAGCACAATGCAAGGTATGGTGGTTGTAGGCCTTATAGTTGAGGAGATCAAACATCAACGTAAAATGTGTCAAATATAGGTCAAGGTCACCGGGTCAAGGTACCTGCCAAGCCAGTGTAATGAGGTGAAACACTATGCAAGGTTTAGTGGTTGTAGGTTATATATTTGAGGAGATACCGAACATCAACATAAAATGTGTCAAAGTCACTGGAGTGCACAGTATAGGTCAAGGTCACCAGGTCAAGGTACCTGCCGAGTCAGTACATCGAGAAGAAGTGCTATATAAGGTTTGGTGGTTGAAGGCCTTACAGTTGAGGACATATGGAAGGGTGACGTAAAAGGTGTAAAAGTCAATGGAGCACAAAATATAGGTCAAGGTCACCCAGTCAAGGTACCTGCGGAGTCCGTACATTGAGGAGAATCACTATGCAAGGTTTGATGGTTGTAGGCCTTATAGTTGAGGAGATATTGAACGTTGACGTAAAATGTGTAAAAGGTAATGGAGCGCAAAATATAGGTCAAGGTCACCGGGTCAAGATACCTGCCGAATCAGTACATCTAGGAGAAGCACTATGCAAGGTTTTGGTGGCAAGAGGTCTTAAACTTGAGGAGATCTGGAACGTTGACATAAATTATGTCAAAGTCACTGCAGCCAAAATATAGGTCAAGGTCACCAGGTCAAGGTATCTGCCAAGTCAGTACGTTGAGAAGATGCACTTTGCAAGGTTTGATGGTTGTAGGCCTTATAGTAGAGGAGATATCAAACGTCGACACAAAATATGTGGAAATCACTGGAGCGAAAAATATAGGTCAAGGTCACCGGGTCAAGGTACCTGCCAAGTCAGTACATCTAGGAGAAGCACTATGCAAGGTTTGGTAGTTGTGCGCCTTATTGTTGAGAAGATCTGGAATGTCAACGTAAATTGTGTCAAAGTCAATGGAGCGCAAAATATAGGTCAAGGTCATTGGGTCAACATACCTGCCAAGTCAGGAAGTCAGGGAGATGTGTCATGCAAGGTATGATGGTTGTTGTAGAATTGTAGTTGATTAGAATACTAACTTTGACGTAAATGTCGAACTTCGACATAACACAACTGTTAACAGACAGACGGACGGATGAACGGACAGATGAATGGAAAAGCGGGCATCTATGTCGCAAAGTCAGGAGGTCAGGGAGATGTTTCATACAAGGTTTGATGGTTGTTTAGTCTTGTAATTGATTAGAATACTAACTTTGACATAAATGTCGAACTTCGACATAACAGAACTGTTAACAGACGGACGGACGAACAGACAGACGAATGGAAAAGTGGGCACCTATGTCGTAAAGTCGGGAGGTCAGGGAGATGTTTCATGCAAGGTTTGATGGTTGTTTAGTCTTGTAGTTGATTACAAGAATTCCGCGGAAGGCGTCATCGCACCTGCTGGCGCAAAAGTCACAGGAGCCTCAATCAGAATGTGGTTATTAAATAAGTTTATTTCATTCTTAGAAGTACTTACTTGGAAAACTGGGTTGAAAAAAATGTAGACAAAGTGCCTAGTGGGGCACATATATTCCAGGCCAGTCCCATTCCCTCTAATGGCTACATCAGCACTGACTTTTCGTATCATACAGCCCAATGATAATGGAACGTTGACGTAAAATGTGTAAAAGTCACTGGAGCATGAAATATAGGTCAAGGTCACGGGTCAAGTACCTGCTAATTCAGTACATCAAGGAGAAGCACAATGCAAGGTATGGTGGTTGTAGGCCTTATAGTTGAGGAGATCAAACATCAACGTAAAATGTGTCAAATATAGGTCAAGGTCACTGGGTTAAGGTACCTGCCAAGCCAGGGCAATGAGGTGAAGCACTATGCAAGGTTTAGTGGTTGTAGGTCTTATATTTGAGGAGATACCGAACATCAATATAAAATGTGTCAAAGTCACTGGAGTGCACAATATAGGTCAAGGTCACCAGGTCAAGGTACCTGTGGAGTCAGTACATCGAGAAGAAGTGCTATATAAGGTTTGGTGGTTGAAGGCCTTACAGTTGAGGACATATGGAAGGGTGACCTAAAAGGTGTAAAAGTCAATGGAGCGTGAAATATAGGTCAAGGTCACCAAGTCAAGGTACCTGCAGAGTCCGTACATTGAAGAGAAGCACTATGCAAGGTTTGATGGTTGTAGGCCTTATAGTTGAGGAGATATTGAACGTTGACGTAAAATGTGTAAAAGGCACTGGAGCTCAAAATATAGGTCAAGGTCACCGGGTCAAGATACCTGCCAAGTCAGTACATATAGGGGAAGCACTATGCAAGGTTTGGTGGCTAGAGGTCTTACACTTGAGGAGATCTGGAACATTGATGTAAATTATGTCAAAGTCACTGCAGCCAAAATATAGGTCAAGGTCACCAGGTCAAGGTATCTGCTAAGTCAGTACATTGAGGAGAAGCACTTTGCAAGGTTTGATGGTTGTAGGCCTTATAGTTGAAGAGATATCGAACGTCGACGCAAAATATGTCAAAGTCACTGGAGCGCAAAATATAGGTCAAGGTCACCAGGTCAAGGTACCTGCCAAGTCTGTACAACTAGAAGAAGCACTATGCAAGGTTTGGTAGTTGTATGCCTTATAGTTGAGAAGATCTGGAATGTCAACGTAAATTGTGTCAAAGTCAATGGAGCGCAAAATATAGGTCAAGGTCACTGGGTCAACATATCTGCCAAGTCAGGAGGTCAGGGAGATGTGTCATGCAAGGAATGATGGTTGTTGTAGAATTGTAGTTGATTAGAATACTAACTTTGACGTAAATGTCGAACTCTGACATAACAGAACTGTTAAGAGACAGACGGACGGACGAACGGACAGACAAATGGAAAAGCGGGCACCTGTGTCGCAAAGTCAGGAGGTCAGGGAGATATTTCATACCAGGTTTGATGGTTGTTTAGTCTTGTAGTTGATTAGAATACTAACTTTGACATAAATGTCGAACGTCGACATAAATGTTGACAGACGGACGGACAGACTGACGAACAGACAGACGAATGGAAAAGTGGGCACCTGTGTCGCAAAGTCGGGAGGTCAGGGAGATGTTTCATGCAAGGTATGATGGTTGTTTAGTCTTGTACTTGATTAAAATACTAACTTTGACATAAATGTCGAACGTCGACATAAATGTTGACAGACGGACGGACGAATGGACAGACATACGGAAAAGCGGACGCCTATGTTGCAAAGTCAGGAGGTCAGGGAGATGTTTCATGCAAGGTTTGATGGTTGTTTAGTCTTGTAGTTGATTAGAATACTAACTTTGACATAAATGTCGAACGTCGACATAAATGTTGACAGACGGACAGACGGACAGACTGACGGACAGAAAATCGGACGCCTATATCTCATCCTGCTACAAGCAGGTGCGATAAAAAGGAAAAAACAACCAAAAGAAACCCTCATTTTCAAACTATCTGGGATTCAGTGTGTGTGTGTACATAGATTACTTTTGACTGAGATACTTAGGGTGTACACTTGAGCAAGTGTAAGAGGGTCACGAATACCCCCGGGTGGCGCCATTTCTTAATTATAAAATATTTTTAAGTCAATGACAATGATATAAGACAAAATCAATGGACCATAAAATATAGGTCATTGACCAACAGATAGTTTACAAGGTCTGTCTCTGAGCTACATTGATTTATATTTACTTTGAGGTCAAAGTTTGGGTCACACTGTGTCATTATACATGTATGTAAATATGACACTTATATGTAGTTATCAAATAGTGGAAGACATGACAAACACAGGGCTATGAAATATAGGGCACATGATCCCAAATTATGATAGTCATACATCAAATTGTCCTCAAGACATAACATAAAATCAGTGGACCATGAAATATAGGTCACAGTGACCTACATTTACTTATAGGTCAACTGTCGGATCATACTGATTCATAATCCCAAATAATGATGTTCATACATCAAATAACATTCAAGACATAAGGCAAAATCACTACACCATAAAATAGAAGTCAAGGTGACTTAAATTTATTATGATGTCAATCCTGATGTCGTTTAAAGAGAAATAAACAAATAATTTACGGCATTAACCCTTAAAGCGCCAAGAAAAACTGCATCTGAAAATGTTGTCTGTTTATGTCGTCTGCTGAATATTCTTGCAGACTTTTCAAACCTATTTTTGCATACAGGCAAACAGTGTGGACCCTGATCAGACTAGGAGCAGTCTGATCTGGGTCCACACTGTTTGCAAAATGACTTTTAAAATCACAAGCAGATGACAAAGCAGAC
Source organism: Anodontia alba (assembly GCA_964016985.1). Lineage (NCBI taxonomy): Eukaryota > Metazoa > Mollusca > Bivalvia > Lucinida > Lucinidae > Anodontia > Anodontia alba. The sequence goes on along the minus strand of OZ024823.1, from coordinate 61,021,372 downwards.
GACAATTGTTGTGACTGGCGCTTTAAGGGTCCGGCATGGTCATTTTTACTTAATATGCTGTAGAAAACAAAACGAACACATGAAAATCACAAAGAGAATCAAACATCTGCCCCCACTCGACGAATTACATACATGTATTCCTGTAACTGCCTTTTCCCATGCAACAACCGCACGCACTCAATATAAATGACGTACTATGGTAAAAGACCGGGAAATTCTCACCCGCGTGCAGCAACTGCACGTGTCAATGTCATAGGGAAATGTGGACCATGGTTTAAAGTCCCATATTAAAGGCTTGAGAAGCCTGGGATCGAACCCATGACCCTGGGTGACAAGGCGAGCAGCTTTACCACTGTAACACATCACCGAGGCACCATTTCCCAATATTTCATACTGCTTCAAGAAAATATCTCAAATAGTTTTCAAGTTACAGAGTGGACAAAAATATATTACATAAATCACTAAAATATTTTCGGTGTTCAAAGGGCCATAACTCCAAAAGTAGGCTCTATCGTCAAAGTATATGAACCGTTGAAATGATTAATAGCTTATGAATAAGCCCACCCCGGAAAAGTGTGCGGGCTCGACAAGACCTACATGGTGTTGACTGGGCCGTTTTTAACTCCAGTTTAAACCAAAATTATGTCGGTACTAAAGTATGATTTACAATGTTCTTACAATGAACTGGACGACAAAACATACTATAGTACAATGTACGTGCGACCAGCAAAGACTCAGGTCAGTCTGTGCATCGACCCACTATATAAAGCAAGCTTCTTGGATAGCCTGGAGTCCGAAGAAGGTGCATACTGTATGATCAGCGAAGAGTCTGATCAGAATGTGATGTTACAGTCACACTGTTTATCCCGCTTTGGACAGCCCGGCTATCGAAGATAAATACGATCAGCGAATGCTCTGATCAGAACGTGCAGTTGCGCAGACTGACCCGATTCTTCGCTCGTCGCACAAGACGTTTTGTTAAACCCGTTTTGTTAGACTGTAGGCGGTACATACGATTAGCGAAGGCTCTGATCAGACTACTGATGTGCAGGCTCAGAGTGTGCAGGCTGATTCGTCTCTTCGTACAAGTTATTATAGGTTTTTGCTATGCACAGGTCCATGCGCGATTTGTTTGTGCAAACCATTCTGGGTAAAGTTTTCAACAGACGATATTTTGAAATATTTTTCTCATTCTTCCAAGAAAACAGGATTTGCATTTCATGCAAATTGTCTCCATTGCATGAAATGTCAAATCCTGTTTTCTTGGTATTAAAACAAATAACGATTTTTTTTTATTTTTTTTGTCGTCTGCTGAATTAGCCCAGATAGTAATTCGATACCCGTGAGCACCAAATGTTGTGTCTTTGAGCAAGACACTTTATCCTCGTATCTTAGTATTGGTTTCTACCCAGGAAGACGCTGCCTAGAATGTCCGCGAAGGCATATGACAATATTATGTGAAGATGCTTCCCGCCGATGCTACATGTAGGTTTATACATGCGTCTCTTTTACTCCTTAAATACATGTAAATTACGGTCTTGGTTTTGCATATCGAATGTTGAAGACACAAAAACAGAACACTTTACATGGAAACGAAAGTTTTGAAGACTGCTCTATAAGCCAATAAAGATAATATTATTAATGTATATATACTGTAAGAGAATAACATAACAATATTTATTTTACCCTGGTAAATGCGGGGTAACGTCCTCACACTGCAGGGTTTTACTCTTTTAAGGGAGCTAACTGCAACTGACTATTAAAAGGGAGTTAACTGCAATTGCTTTACGAGTCTGGCCCATGTGAAACGGGATGGGGAACAGCATTTTTTTACGAATCGCGCCAATAAAGAGGGATCATGCTTATAAAATAAGCGTTTAACCAGTTCATTGAACCCTCTTCCTCCAGAAACTTGTAACTGCCGATCTTGAAGCAGTGGAAGAAGCGAATGACTGTAGCAATTACATGTGTTTCATGTTAAGTGGGGATCAAATCGCGTTCAATTCCCGCCGGTGCGATATCATTTTTCCAATAAAGTCAGTGCAAACAACTTATAGCTCGAAAGGAGACGTGTCATATTTATATGAGGGTAAAACGAAAGAGCTTTCCAGACAGAGAGAGAGTGAGAGACTTTGCAAAACTTGTAAGATTCTGGCTGGTCCATTTCAGGTACATCCGGCTATGAGATTTGGTTATTCCTAGAAAAATGGCTAAACTGTTTTTGCAAACAGAGATACCTGACCAGACGCCGCATTCTATCATCTCAATATGACTTTTTTTTTTGTTTTTTGTTTTTTTTTTTGTTGTTGTTGTTGAAAGAGACATGATACCAAGTCACGGTGATTTAAATGGACAGTCGTATCCCAGGTCCAATCATCAACCGTCCGGGCTTCGATCCGAGCAGTGTAGATACATTCCAGCCTGTCCGTTTCTGTCTCCCTTGTCAAATGAAATGTATCCATACTTTAACCCTTGAAGCGCTTAGCATATTCAGCAGACGGCATTTTACATTTTTTTTTTTTGTAAATTAAGTGTGACATTCATGTGAATCATCTGCTGGGGCAGAGGATTCAAAAGAAATGTTCGTCCTAATTTTCACCGTAAAATACTAAAACAGTTAGATCGGCATCTCCTCTAGAATTTTCAGCAGTGCTTCACGGGTTTAAACTATTTTCTTGGCAGCAGCAGCACTTGCAAAGTTTATTATTTTTGTGTTTTTTTTTTTGTTTTTTTTTTTGCGGGGAGAGTGCTATATATAAAATTTCGCTATGTATTCGGGGTAATATTTACACAGATTGATGCAACGATTCTCATATTCATAAAGGCGTGCTGCTGGAACACATTATTTATATTAATGTATTTATATTATATTTAAAATAATATTCATACAAGCTCCATGGATGTAAGGATGAGGTTACTCATCATGATTGCATTGGTTGTTTAATCTGCGTAAGTTTCAAACATGCGTAAATGATTAACTTTCGGTGTGTCATGTTTGAGACTTACTACTGGCCATATATTTTTATATATACATCAATCATAACTAAATCAATCGGAACAAATTATTCACTCAATTGATAAATATTTTATACAAAAAGTTGTATGTGCTTTTCGTTTGAAGTGTAGGTAATTCACGTTTTTCACGGGTATTCCGGTCGTATTCGGGCTCTGATTTAGGGGACCATCAACAATGTTTTCAAAAAAAAAAAAACACTTCAAAGACAATTTGAAAATTATTTGAGGTTAAAATATTATCCCTTTTCCATTAGGTTGACATAATATTACTTAATTAATTAATTAAAGCCAATATTGGTCTTTCACAGGTGTACCTATATTTTTCACGGGTATTCCGGTATTTCGGTAGTATTCCGGTATTTCGGTGATTCGTGTGGCCGCATACAACCTACTTTCTGTTTTGCTTGCATTCCACAAACAGAGCAATCACATCTAACCCAACTGCTCTGATTAGAAATTAAGAAAAATATATGGCATCTACACTTCCAGCTGTGACACTCAACATGAGTGTGGCAATGTGACGCTGCCCTCTATCACAGTTGCCTCCCCACCTTAGAGTTACAAGGCTGCTACAACCTAGGTGTCAGAGCTAGGCAGCAATCATCTACAGACAGATGGCTTGGTGTTCTAGCTATTGTGGTTTGGCGGATGATCCTTTCTTTATAAGGACAACGGCAAAGCATACTGCCCGAGTGCAGGAATGGCGTGCATGCTCAGATGCCGTTAAAGAACTGAGTTGGGATGTCAACTAGGACAGGCGATCCCATAAAAACAACTGTTCCAAAATCTTTCATGGCAATCACAAGAATAGAATCAGAGTTAGGCGGTGCCAACAGACATCAAAGTTCTGTTGGTAACATCTCCGACGGCGAGGTCAGGCTATTGTAATTAATCAAGCAAGTACCTGAGGAAATTCAGGGTGGGAACACTCAAGGTGAACACCCTGAGAGGAAGAGTTTGCGAGGTAGTGGAAACACTATCCTGCAGGAAAGTGGATGTCGGCTGCATTCAGAAGACCAGATACCGTGGTGGCAACTGCTGCACAATCAAGGGCAAGGACACCAGGTAGAAGCTCTACTGGTCCGGAAACAACAGGCAGTGTTTGTGGCGAAGAGTGGACAGAGGAAGTTTTTGAGGTGCAGAGAGTCTCCGATAGAATAATCTTAGTGAAGCTTATAGTCGGCCAGAGTGTGGTTACCTGTCTGTCTGTGTATGTCCCACAGTGGTCTAAGTGATAAGGTTAAGGACCTGTTCTTTGATCAGCTGCGTGCTGTGACTGCCAGGATCCCAGCATCAGTATTTCTGATCCCATGTGGAGACTGGAATGGCCATGTAGGCCATGCAGGCACTGGTTACAGGTAAGTGCATGGTGGGATGGGGTATGGCAGGCCGGAACCAGAGGCTGAGAGAATCTTAGAGTATGCCCTAGCATTTGCCCTGCTTCTTGGGAACACGTTTCAAGAAAAGTGAAGCCAGCTCATCACGTACAAGTCGGGAAACATACCCATGCAGATAGACCATCCTTTTCCATAGGACCATGTGCAAACTAGTCACAGATGTAAAAGTGATCCCTGTGGACGAAGTAGCCCTGCAACATAGCTTCTTGTATGCGACATGAGGATTGATGTGCCACCGAAATCCAAGCGCAAGTTCACCCCTCACCTCAAAGTTTGGAAGCTTAAAGAGCCTCAGATGAGCAATCATTTCCAGGAGGTCTTCTTGCATGTGAGCACATCTGCAGGTGCAGCTGATGGCACCACCGAGGATATCTGGAAACATCAAGACTGGTCTGCTCAAGACAACTGAGGAGGAACAACTCGGCCCCACTGTTGGCGTCGTGAAACCTGGTGGTGGACTGAACATGTGGAAAAGGCTATTGCTGCCAAGCGGAAAGCTTTTAAGACATGGAAGACTACGGCACTAGGGCATCATACAATGCAGCCAAATGAAATGCCAGACATGCAGTGCAGCATGCTCGTCATGAAGCCAACATACAAGAAGGTCTACGAGAATACTGACCCCAAGTCTTCAGAAGTCTGCCTTGCTAACCAGTTCAGACGACAGAACGCTGATGTTGTTGGTGATAAACCAGTGAAGAATGATGCAGGAGAGATGTTAATAGCCAGTGGCGGTAGTGCAGAGAACCTTCATCTGTCATTCTCTCATTAGGATCATCATCTGGGATTCAGATCAGCCATTTTAAGGGATTCAGATCTTTCTCATTCAAATTTGGGGATTCAGATCGTTCACTCTCCCATTCAGATCTCGGATTTTGATTCTCTCATTCGCCTGTCATTTTCTCATTCAGCTCTCTGATTCAGATTCTCCCATTCAGATCTGGGGTTCATCATCATCAGTGATCATCTGCTGCATTTGACATTTTGTCAAACTGGTTTTCCCTTTGAAATGTTTATTTCTGTATGTAGATAACATTAGACACTTACATTATATATTGGTGAAAATACTCAGATCATTTTCAATTCAGTGTAACTGAAATCTGTCCAATTATAATAGAAAATAGAGAAACTCAAAGGAGTGGACCTGTCAAACTAAATTTCTGGCTTCCATTGCAGGACTGCAGCAACACTCAATGGAACAAAAAACAACACACATAATAAAATAACATATCAAATTAATATCCAAATAAAACTTTAGAATATTTAAGGTAGAATCTATTTTTTCTGGCAATATATTTAATTTCAATAGTTTTTGCTTTTATCCAATTAACTGTGGCCAAATATTCTCATCAAATATGGACCGCGAGAATAGAATTGAATAGATTTTTATTTACAGCACTTCTGGTGCCGGGTCAACTCGGCACATAGCAAATTCGGCACATAAACAACTCGGTCCATACCAACTCGGCACATAGCAAACTCGGCACACATATATAGCTATACATTTATGCGTCTATTTATATAAGTATTTTATACATTTTTAGATAATACTTTAAAAAGGAAAAGTTTAGAAAAATAAATTTATGTTTTTGTGTGTGTGTGTGTGTGTTTTTTTTTTTAAATTGTCTCTTAAACCATTCAGTAGGCCATGAAAAGGACATAACTGTTATACTAATTACTTTATTAATCAAGTGTTGATTGGCAGTTAATGAAACTGATGCTTGGAGCAATGTACCAAGCTTTGCCGAGCTGGTTATGTGCCGAGTTTTGCTATATGCCGAGGGTGTCCCACAATCGCACAGCTTCAAATACAAACATGACATAATACATTGCACAATAACATGCAAACGATTTTATGGTTATATGGATAATGAATGATTGTTATGAATAGTGATTGTTAAACACACACACACACACACACACACACACACACACACACACACACACACACACACACACACACACACACACACACACACATATGCCTTGAGACATAAGAGCCATGTCATGAAATTTTACGTTCACTTACAAATAATACAATTGATTTCAAAACAGCTCATTAGTACATGTCATTAGTTTGATGAAACACTCTTTATTAGAATCAAATGAAAGGTCATTTAGAACAACAATGCTTTGAAACATTTTATTTCGCAAATCTTGATACTTATAGCAATCGCAGAAGAAACGAATTTCATCTTCTACAACATTACAAGTATTACATAATCTGTCTTCCAATCTTTGGCCTTAATATCTACCCAGTTCAATTTTGAAATTATGTGCGCTTATTCTAAAGTTGTTGTTGTTGTTTCAGTTAAGTCTCTCAGATTCAGGGGGTCCCAGGGTACGAAACCATAACAGGCACAACCCCTACACCCGTGTCTGTACATCGTCAATCGTCTGTTAAGTTCACGTCAGTCTTCCTTGCGGTCACCGAACATGCCAGGAATAGCAAAAGGAGATAATTAGAGGCGACGGTGCAAGGTCTAAGGTTCAGGTGAAGAGGCAATTTTCTGCGCTTCCGTGACGGGCTTTAAGACGGAGTTTCTGCCCGAGCATAGACTCCTCGCCTTGCGGTCAACGGCGCAAATGAAATCGGAAGCACACAGTAAGTTACAGAATTTTGAGTGCAGTATATCAGACTAAAGAGTGAGCTTTAAATTGATGTAAACATCGTGCCAATATCGGCTGCAAAATGATATTTACATCTTTCTAAGTAGGTAAATTTCGACCAATCAGAATCAAGGTAGCCAAACTGTAGCTCTACCAGCTTCTGGACGTAGTCTCGTTTCGGCCTGTCCCAGGTTTGCTGACAGCTCTTCTTGGTCATCTCGCCTGATATCTCTTGCATACACTGCCATTCTTCTTCGTAGAAGAACTTGGAGGTGGGTGGCTTATAATAGCTGGCTTTGTCAGCTGTTGAAGGCTGTATCAAGGCGAAGGATGGCTGGTAGAGGATTAGATCTTCTCCGTCGGTAAATCTGTGGTGGATGATCTTGGAGATCGTGTATTTGTTGAGATTGTCTGGACACTCCATGTTGCATGTTGTGATGGTGTCCATATCTTTGTCGGCGGTGGTCTCTTCGCTAAATGGTGAGACTACTGTAGGTCCTTTTTCGTCGCTGGCTGTGAGTGTCGTCGGTCGGCGGATGGTCGCTGGTGGCTCTACTGTCAGTGTAGACTCTGCTGGCGGCGATGTCTGACGCAGAACTTCTGTAGGCTTGCTGGCTGGTCTGGGCTCGCAAGGCCACTCGCCACTAGAGGGAGCAGACTTAGCGGTTCTGCTTGGATCCCCCTTCTTCCTACCAGTCGATGATCAGTTACATGTAGCCTTGTGGAACGTCAATTCTACCGTTACTAGGTCCTTCCCCTCGGCGAGTCTCCATAGAGGCGCCAGGTTAAATCCGGTCCCTCAGTATTTTTTGTATAATAACTGGAACAAGATCCATGTTGGTTGATTATTAGTCGATGTTTACTCTTCGGTCGAAGGTCGAATGATGAGAAAAATGAAAGGCAGTTAAAGCTTATAGATGTTCTCTATCCGGTAGAATATCCAATAAATTTCGAATACATTCTTTTTTTCTTAAAAGATTATATGTCCTTAACTTATCCATTCCAACTTCAGAATTCAGACTTTTCTTCCAAAATGAAATGAACCTTTCCTTTAATTTGGCCTTTATACTTGTAAGTAAAGCAGACACATTGAACCTCGGACCTAATAATACCTAATAATACCCGGACTTGTCACTAACGGAACTGTCAAAATATGTTGTCGTGGCTTGATCTTAGCGCTATTTTACAGCACTATGGTCATTAAAAATGATTTTGGATAAAAACTGAAGTTGTAATAAATTGTTTTTAATAGGTGGTTATAACATCATTTTGGGCGAATTTCAGATGCTTTTCTGCTAAAAAATGCCGAAAACAGCTAAAATGGGTACCTAGTTTTCTCGTTGATGTTTACAAAAACTGTTGGTTTTTCCTTAAATATAATGCTGCAGATTTAAAGGTAAAATATTGACCTATTGCTTTTTGAAAACAAATCTCAGATATTTTGAAAAATAATTGAAATATGAGCATTTAAACTTCATCATACAAAATTGTAAAAACTCAGCCACGACAACATATTCCCAATAAATACAATACCTATACCGTAGTTACTAGTCCAGTGTATACTGGGTCCAAGATTGAACGTACAATGATTATCCTATACATGTGAAAATCCTACATTACTTGGTATAGTTTTAATAAAACCTAACCACAAACTTTTCAATCCAGAGTTATTACACTGTTCCCAATATGCCGCTGTTATAAGTGACTCGCTATTTGATTGTATTGTATGTAGCCAAGAATTAACACAGCTGGCAATAATAGAGATTATAAATGGAAACTGACCCAGCTCACTAAGGACAGCAAAACTGGAAGCTTTTGAATATACTCCTAAAACATACTTAGAAATTCTTGTAAATTCTTATCAAATTCATTATGACCTTTAAACTACATTTCAAACATTTCATCGATAGACTTTTTATGGTAACACATTTTATATCCTGCCCAAATCTCACTATCTTATCAAAATCATTACGGCCTTTAAACTGCATTTCAAACATTTCATCGATAGACTTTTTTATGGTAACACGTTTTATATCCTGCCCAAATCTCACTATTAGTTTTATAAGTGAATCAAAAATTCGCAAAACTGCAGAAGGCTTGATAGTACTGTCAAAAATACTTAGCTAAATCGAAAACAATGCCCTGCTGACCTTTAAGCTTAAGTTCTTTTCTGCAGTCAAAAATTTGCCATTAGAAGAGATGTTAACTCCCAAATATTTACACTGGTTCACACATTTCAAACTTACCTGCCCAAATGTAAATATATATCGATTTTTGATATACGTCCACTCACAGAAAAGACCATTACTTTAGATTTGTCTTCATTTACAGAAAGACCCTGCTTATTACAAAATTCATGGTTTTATTGTGTTGTATTCAGTTTCAGATGTTGACAGTAGTAACAAATCGTCAACATAAAGTAAATGACTTATTACAGAACTATGTAAAATTGGAATATTATTTTCTAACAAATCATTACCTATGTAATTTACAAATATGTTTTTAGTGAGGGACTTAAAATACTACCTGGATGTACTCCCTGCGTTATTTCAATATGTTCAGACATTGTATGCTTAAAGGGGAACGAAATATAAGTTGTAAGTATATTTTGGAGTAAAGTGCTTTACAAGCCATTTATTTTGATGCACGAGTTTTCAAAATCGGCCCAGACATAAGGAAATTATAGTGGTTTGAATATGTTTATAATGGCTGTCATGGATGCCGCCATATTGTAGGCTTTGTGACGTCACACAGCCCAAATTAAATATGCAAAACCAAATTATAAAAGGTTTTTAAGAATAAGTTTGTTACATATTTTTTTATAATCTTTTAATTCTAGTGACAAGCAATCATATCCCCCAAAATAAACCAACTTTATGAGAATAACTATCTTTTTGAAACGAGTTTTAATTTTTATGAAACCTTATTAAATATTCAAAATGGCGGAGCCCATTCCACTAATGTTAAAGTATTCAATTCTCTATAACCTACTTAATTTTCCACCGATTTTGATCAAATTTGTGTCAAAATTCATTGTTTGTAAAGTTCTTTACTTTAAAGCACAATATCTTTTAAGGTTGTGTTCCCTTTTAAATTTAATCCTTGACTGAGAACTATTATACATAGATTTTATCACATTATAAATTTTACCACTGATTCCAGTTTTGTAGTTCATGAAACAATCCATCATGCCATACCGTATCGAATAATTTTCTCAAATCAATGAAACCTGCAAATAATTTACTACCATTTTTTTAAAATTCAATACATATTTATCAATTTTAGTTCTTAACACAAATATGTGGTCAGATGTTCGATAGCTTTTATGGAAACCAGCCTGTTCTTGTTTTAAGAAAGCGATGTTCTCTAAATTGGAACTGATTCTGTTATTAATTACATGACAGAATAACTTACCAAGGCAACTACCAAGAGTAATACATGACAGAATATCTTACCAAGGCAGCTACTAAGAGTAATACCTCTGTAACTAGAGCTGTTCTTAAAAAAAACAAAAAAAAAAAAACAAAAAAAAAACAAAAAAAAAAAAAAACATATGTCTTCCCTCAGCTGTCACTCACATATAGAAAGTTTACCCATACTAATTGTTTATCATCATTGCAAGTCATATACAAAGGGGATAAAGGGGGTGCGAACGATTTTCTGGGAAAATTATTTCAAAATCATACATTTTTCTTCACCAGAAATTTAATTTACACCCCTAATTTTAGCCTATAAATAAAAATTTTCCTAAGATTCGCCCCCTGTGCAAAATACTTGAAAATTGCACCCCACTTTTATGAAAGTCGGTATGCTCGGCTGCATTGTTTGTTCTAACTCAGTTTGTGCAATGATTTTCAAAACACAAGCAACTGTTTAATCCTTCCACCCGAGTTAATGAAGTGAACTGTCAAAAAAGAAGAGTCCATTGTCTGAGGAAATCCAAGGCGATAATCCTGCACGTTGTCTGATGATGCGTAACATTTCTATGAAGTTTCATGAAAATATCCTAAATTGTTTTCAAGTTATATAGCAGACATGAAACTATATACTTCAAAATCGCTAAATGACGAATAACCATATCTGATTGAGTTATGCCTGGTGTACTCCTCAGGACTCTGAGCGAGTACAAGTATGTCGGCATTCCACTTTGGAGGATGTCCGACGGAAAGGACTTAGTTCGGGTTGAACTAACCTTTCATAAGAAGTTACCAACGCCGAGATTCTACAAGTGGGGGGCTGAAAGCAGGAGGCAGCCTGCACCCCCTACTGGCGAGTGGCCTTGCCAGCCCGTTCCAGCTACAAGACCGCCGCCACGCCGAGTACCGACGCAGATAGAGAGGGAGACGCTACCACCACCGACACAGACTATACTACAGACACCGCAACAGATCATCAGACCACGCTACAAGAACACAGCTACCATCCCCACATCGCCGACCATCACCAGACCAGCACCAGCGGATCCCGAGTCACCACCTTCGAAGAAAGCCAGAAAAGAGTCTCCAGCACCAGCGACAGATCGCCCGATCCAGTACTGCTCCTTACACTACGAAGAAGAATACATGCTCCACGATAAATACGACCTCCAGGACGCTCTCAGCAACAAGCTTCATGGAAACGACGTTGCAATCATTAAAGCACAAAGAATCCCAGAAGAAGAGGAGATGAACGTCGACCTGCCAGCCTACTTCTTGCATCGACCTTGGAAGAAGGATTGGCTACTCATCAAGGGACCAACGTCCAAGTACCACCATGAAGAATTTTACACAAAGATGGAAGAGCTAGCCGAATCAGGAAAGCTACAGAAGAATATCATATCCTGGTTTGGCTTCCTGGAGCGTTCCTGCGGTGACCCAAAGAGAAAGTACCCGTTCATCAGAGTAGAACCACGCTATAGACTCGGGTGAGGACACCCTTCTAGATCATGGGTGAAGACACCCTTCTATTTTCATTAACTTGTGTGAGGACACCGTCTCGTCAGCCTGGGTGAGGACACCCCTCTGGGGACTCCCTTCCTCGGCTAGTGTCTGAAACTTTCGTACGACTCGAGCTGAGTACCTAATGCACTACGCAGTCGGAATTGACGCGCATTAGGTACGAGATTAAAAGCTCTAACTATTCGGCCGATCGTCAAAATTCTGCAACTTACAGGCTGGATTTCTACTCTCGCACGAGGTTTGGACGCCCGCACCGTGTCTGGACGTGCACGCACTCTGTGTCTGGGCGAGGTGACCTAGTTATGAATGATAACTAGGCACCGTTTCAAGCCAACCCAGTAGTCCAGTAAAACTAATCCAGATTTATCTGGCGCTGCCTTTATGTGACTCAGTTGCCTGGCAGCGTTAAAAATCCGAAAACTGAAACTGAACTGATATACTTCAAAGGGAAATATCTCCAAAAGTATATAGACAAGTTACGCTTCTTGTAGTCTGCACGTCATCTGATGATGCTTTATATTATTTTCTATGAAGTTTCATGAAAATATCTTGAACTGTTTTCAAGTTATAGAATGGACACGAAATAACGATTGTCAAATTTCAAAGGGGAATAACTCCAAAATGTAGACAAGAGTTATGGTTCTTGTGTTGTGCACGTCGTCTGATGATGCTTTATATTTCTATAAAGTTTCATGAAAATATCTTGAACGGTTTTCATACGAAATTACCATTGTTGAATTTCAAAGGGGAATAACTCCAAAATTGTATAGACAAGAGTTACGGTTTTTGTGTTGTGCATATCGTCTGATGATGCTTTATATTTCTATGAAGTGTCATGAAAATATTTTGAAGGAATTTTCAAGTTATAGAGCGGACACAAAATGATAATTATCAATGCGAATGGGAATAACTACAAAACTATAGGCAAGAGTTACAGTTCTTTTGTTGTACACTTTGTCTGATGATGCTGTATATTTCTATGAAATTTCATGAAAATATCTTGAAGTGTTTTCAAGTTATAAAGCGGACACGAAATGACCATTGTCAAATTTCAAAGGGGAATAACTACAAAACTATACGCAAGAGTTACCGTTCTTGTGTTATGCACGTCATCTGATGATGCTTTATGTTTCTATGAAGTTTCATGAAAATATCTTGAAGGGTTTTCAAGTTATAGAGCGGACACGAAATGACCACTGCCAAATTTCAAAGGGGAATAGCTAAAAACTGTATAGACAAGAGTTACGGCTATTGTATTCTGCGCGTCGTCTGATGATGCTTTATATTTCTATGAAGTTTCATGACAACATCTTGAATGACTTTCAAGTAGTTGTGGTCATGGTACCCAAGCCATAATCCAAACTCATAAATCCGTAAACGAATGACGAATCAGAATGTTCAGACCCACAGACATGGACCCCAGAATAAAGGGTGTAATCAGGCGTCCGCGGATAGTAAGCATTACTTGGTAAGCAAGCTTCGCCCACCATGCCCATAGGCTGAACGAAGGAAATGTAGGTAGAAGCGTATGTCCGGGATTTTGGAAGTACACTTATGGCTCGTCATTGGCAAAAACATCAGAAACAATTCTGGAAACTGCTACATTATAGGGATTGACTAGATCATGATGTCTCCCATAGAACTTCCTAAGTGTTGCTACCAGTCCTTTTTTTTTTTTTTTTTTTTTTTTTTTTGATAACCTTGGCTCAACAACTTTACAGTGAGTACTTTCCCACGCTCCATGAAGTCCTGATAATTTGAACAGGCTCTGGCATAACGGATTAACTGTTATACGTAAACGCCGTTTGCTGGTGCAGAAAGGATATTACTGCTCAGGAATGGAAAGTTAACAATGGGAAAATTGAAGTTATCCCGTTTGCCGTAAAGCCATTGTCAATGTAGAGATAACAATCGAAGTATGAGGAGGAGGCTGCAGTCTCCGTTGTTTCCTTTTTTTCAAGTTCACGTGGATAGTTGAATTCCAAATACTCTGCTGCAAATTTTGTGTTTTTCAGAGACAATACATCTTCTATATATCTGTATGTGAAATTGAATTGTTGTGAAGGTGTTTCTTACCTGCTTTGAGGAGACTTTGTACAAACTCCGCCTCATACGAGTATAAAAACAAGTCGGCAAGCAACGATGCACAGTTAGTTCCCATCGGTATACCGATTGTTTGCTGAAATATCCGTCCGCCGAACTCCACAAAGTATTGTCGATTAGATATTCTAGCATCTTTATGACGTCTGAGTATTTTTGTGGTACATCAGAGTGATCCAGAACGAAGTTGTGTTTTTGTAGCCAATGACAACATACTGAAAGCGACGGTTACCATTCTTATGGAAGAAACACTGGTTGATAATTTCCTTTAATTTAGATTTCAATTTATCAAGAGGAATTGTTGTGTAAAGAGTAGAGAAATCGAAACATTTTATACTGTTGACGGAATGAAGAGATTGTGCCTTTAGGTTTTCTAAAAGCTCTTTGGAGTTTTTCAGGATCCACATCTGATTAACACCACTCCTGGCATATGAAGTGTCACAATACTTCTGAAGGCCCTCTTTAACTGCGGTTAGGATCCGTGTTAGAATCTGAGAAAGAGCACTTAGCCGAACCCGCAATACATCTCTGCTTGTACGGATTCTTATGAAGTTTAGGAATCCAGTACAATTTTGGAAGGTCATATCTTCCTCTGAGAGGGAAATTCCGAATGTCAGCATCACCGAATTATGGTTTCGTAGAATTTCGTCCTTGGACATTGCGGTAAGATTATATGTAGGATTTCCAGTCATGGTACTCATACCAAGCTCTTCCATTAAGCAGTTTATATAGTGTGTTTTGCAAACAAACACAATGTTGTTAGATGCCTTGTTGGAACAACGACAACTTTTTCATGGATTTCAGCTAACTCAGCAGCAACATCTGGATTATCAAACACCGATTCATGTCGGCGAGACATGGTTCTGCTGAGTATTGAGACATGTCTGTTTACCAAAGACATTACCGATTTAACCCATTCGGACAGGGTATCAACCTCCATGTCCTCTTTCTTGGCCCAGCGTCGTGCATATTCTTCAACAGCATCCAAAATTAATTAATTTCAAGTTATAGAGCGGGCACGAAATTACCATTCTCTAATTTCAAAGGAGAATAACTCCAAAAAATGTATAGACAAGAGTTATAATTCTTGTGGTCAGCACATCGTCTGATGATGCTTTATACTTCTATGAAGTTTCATGAAAATATCTTGAACGGTTTTCAAGTTATAGAGCGGACACTATTGCGTGACGGACGGACAGACGGACAGACAATCGAGGAAAAAACAATATGTCTCCACCCCTGTCAGGGGGAGACATAAATATTTGGGTCAAACTGACTTCCATTTTTGTGGACTGGTTTTATAATTCCATTTTTCCAAGACTCTAGAAACTTACCAGTATTTAAAATCGTGTTAAATGCTTGAGTTATTGATTTTGAACGAAACGGGAGTGCTGATTTTATCATCTCATTTTTAACAGGTCATATGCACTTGCTTTATTATTTTCAAGCTTCTTAGAGGCCGCAAAACTTCTTTTTCAGTCATGTTATAATCTAAAGCACTAGTTTGGTTTAATTTCTCATTGTTATTAAGTTCATTTTTCACGGAATTTTGCCTACTACTGTCAATAGGGTTAATCTCAGTATTTAATAATTATTTAAAATGATCAAACCATGCCTGGTGATTTATTTTCCCTGCTTGATTCGCTTTTCAATTCATCAATTATTTTCCACGCGGTTTGTGGATCTTTCTGCATCGCCTCATTTAGCACATTCGTTAAATTTTCGTCAAACCTTCTTCTTTTAAACTTTATATTCTTTAAACTTAAAAAAAAAAAAAAACTTACGGGCAGACTGCATGCCTAGTTGTCAACCCAATCATTGTTGATGGCTATGCTTCACTCTTTAATTGCACGACGGCGGTTCGAGTCTCAGACTCAATGACGGCCTCTTCGTAAAACTTTAACCAGTGGGTAGGGGCTTGACGATATGTCTTTGGCTTGGCCCGCCGTGGTTCAACTATTGGTTTTCATTTACTCTGGCATACAGTAGAATTAGCCAGGAGTACTCGTCTTTGTTTATTATAGTGATTAATTTGATTTTTATGTTTTCGCTTTGATGCATTGACTGAGTTGGGATCCTATATGCGAACCGAATTTTTATGTATTTCTGTATTAAGAGTTGCATCGGGACCCGAGGTGAAGTTAGTTAGCTGTAAAAGTGCTTTAAACCCCGCGGTGGTTTGCTCTACCGACCGTTCTAAGGCGGTGGTCCCTGTGTTAGTCTTACTCTTTGTTGCTTTGTAGTTTATTCTACGAGGCGATTTGTTGTATGTCTTTCCGTGTGTCATTTTGTTCTTGTGTTTTTCAGTCCTTTTAGTATTGCGATTACCTCGCTTGGGGAAGAGAGAGCTAATCTTAGTGCTTTTCGTACGTTTGTTCGGTTTGTGCTTGTTTAGATTTGTCGGTTTCCTCTTCCTCTTGGGGTCTGGGAAGGGCTGCGGTTTGTGATTGTGGCACTCTCTGGACTTTTCTATTACCTTTCTTACATCGTAAATAAGCATTATCTGTGTTTCTATTAAATGCATTCTTAGCTGATTTCAATTCCATTACCAAATAATGACAGTCTTTGTCAAACCATATTTTTTATGTTCACGTTGTGCGTTTTTTTTTTCCAATTTAAAAGTTTTCCTAGGAAGTGTCATGTCTCCAGCAGAGACAATTACATCTGTTACAGCCTCAATTAAACTATCAACATCGTAATGACCTTGTCCAGTGATCAAGTTAAGATTGTTAATTTTTGCTTGAACTGATGGAGAGAGAAACACGTCCTGAAATTTGATTTTGGAGCGCTCAGAACATATAAATCTATCAGGTGCTAAGCGCTCAAAAATATTATCCGGGCGTATTCTCATCATGGCATAAATTGGAACCTAACCGTAATTTTGCAGTCAACATACAGTGGTCAGAAAGGAAATTAAAATCGTGAACCTTCATGCTTTTAGTAAAATTTGATAAAGATCTGCTGACTATGAAGTAATCAACTGTACTACAACCGCATGGCGTGTGGCAAGTGTACTGACCTGTTAAATCACCTAATGTTCGACCATTCAAAACATACAACTGGTTATCAACACACCTTTCAATCAATCATCTGCCACTTTGGTTAACAACTGAATTATGAGAAACTCTCTGTAAAATTATATCATAAGTACCATCATGAGGGGTAGGTATAGACCAATTTAAACACGTACGTCACACAATAAAGTCATACAGAACCTCTCGGTCGTTAACGGAGAATATGTTCTAGCTTCGTTCTGGTAGCTAGTGGTTGGCAGAAAGTTGTTGTTTACGTTTATCGGACAGTGAAATGGTCGGTGTTTTTCCAGAAAAAAAAAGCAGCTTTCATTCGTCAGAAGTTTCTTTTCAGAAGAGATTCTCATTGGCTGATCATTTAAATGTCTTAACCACAAACATTAACACATATTTTAGCTATTTACAAGCTAAAAATAGGCATTATAATTGTCACCATAAAGCATTATTACGGTGCGCGCGTGTTTGCTAATATCGGAAAAAAATCATTGAAACAGTTGTATTTATTTTAGGAAAAGCAATCAAATTGCTTCTTAAAGCTGTATTTTTTAAATACAAGATAAAATTTAAGAGTGAATATTAACCAAAAGTATTATCCAGGTAAAATTTGGCTTGAATCAATTGGTATATGGAACTGGAAATGTTTGTGCCAACCACAATTATTGGTCATGTGGCATAATATTGTAATTACGTGGTCAGTAGCCCGGATGAAAACAATAACATGTAAAAAGTTTGGCCCACCGTGGTTCAACTATTGGTTTTCATTTACTCTGTCACACAGTAGAATTAGCCACGAGTACTTGTCTTTGTTTATCATAGAGGTGAATTTGATTTTTATGTTTTCGCTTTGATTGCATTGACTGAGTTGGGAGCCTTTATGCGAACCGAATTTTTTTATGTTTTGTCTGTATTAAGAGTTACATCGGAACCCAGGGTGAAGTTGACTGGCCGTAAAAGTGCTTTAAACTACCCCATCCCCCCCCCCCCCCTCCCCCGGTGGTTTATTTTACTGACAGTTCTAAGGCGGTGGTCCCGGAGTCAGTCTTACTCTTTGTTGCTTTGTGGTTTATTGTACGAGCCGATTTGTTTGATGTCTTGCCTTATGTTATTTTGTTCTTGTGTTTTTCAGCTCTTTTAGCATTGCGATTACCTCGCTTGGGGAAGAGGGAGCTAGTCTTGGTACTTTTCGTTCGTTTGTTCGATTTGCGCTTGTTTGGTTTTGTCTGTTTCCTCTTTCTCTTGGTGTCTGGGGAGGGTTGCGGTTTGTGATTGTGGCAGTCCCTGGACTTTTCTCTTACCTTTTTCCCCCTTATTAATTACAATAATTACTTCGAAGAAACTTCCACTTCAAATGATTTTCTGAAAACTCTGCGTTTTAATGGAGGGAGGTATAATTACGATACATATACTTGATAAAATCCAGACCTATTGATAACAAACAATCTTGCTTGTAGAACTTTTACAACTGAAATTTTAATACTGTAATATTGTGGTAAATTGAAAGTAGCAATGTGTTGCTTCGTAAGTATTGTAAATGTTGGTCAGTGATAATTTGCAATTCCGAGCATGATTTTTATGTCAGTTCAGGTAAATAATTATTTGTAAGCGCATTAACAATTAAATTTATAAAGTAATTTCTTGTTTCCCGTAAGTTCTCTGTTTAGTTTAACAATCATTCTATAATTTTTAATTGGAAAACATTAATGACGTCATGAATTACTCAGACCTGTTCTGCTTCTACGCTATATCCATACACTGTAATATGGCTCCCTAGACTAGCCACAAATTTCATCTAGAGCTGTTTTTTTTTTTTCACATACGAAAACTTACTATTTCAAAAGAAAAAAAAAGTTATTCGCCTTGAATAAAATAGTTCAAAATTACCAGGTATAACCAGCGAAGATATGCGTTATGCGGCTTCTTATTTCACACATCGCCTACAACAAATCTTATTCAAATGCTATGATATAAATCTACGCTAGTAGATGGGTACTCCCAAATCAAAATTGTCTACTTTCTTTCCCCAATAACAACTAATATAGACACTTCTTCCAAGAACTATTTCTTGTCTCGCAATTTTTCATCAATACAATATGGGACTCTAATGTTAATATACGAAACTCTAGTTAATATTATCATTATCAAGGATCTGGTATTAATACCTTTCCACGCTTTACTTATATTGGCTGCATTGCCTATTACCTGTATAGTGTCTGTGTTTTTCCTATATTTTTAATATGGCTGCGTTTTGCGCCTGCGTTTTATACCCTAACTAAAAGAAATCATTCTTCAATGATGTGAATTCTTTTTGGATACGCGCCCAAATTACATCGCTGTCGGAGACGGGGTCAAATTTGAACATATGTCGAATACAGAATTTTAGAATAACTGAAATGCCACCAGATGGTTTGTGTATGAGCATTTTTGTGTTTTGGCCTATCTTTCGGAGCCTATCATTTGGAAGACATAATAAGCAGGAAGGCTTATATCTGCCATATTTTTGTATTTCGGCCTATCCTTAGGGAAGACATTATAACCAGGAAGGCTTATGTAGTGACATGTACCAAACAAATGTTCCAAAAGGATATAGCTAAAGTGCGAAAGAAACTTTCTTATATCGAAGGAAGATTTTTTAATAAACTTACAATTATGGTTATAAAATAAAATTTTATATTAACTGTATATATACAAGGATAAAGCAAATACACAATGAAACTAAGTTGAGGGTAGTTGCATTCGACGGGACCGCGCGGAAAAAAGACGGGACCAAAAAACGAGACCAAAGTTTGATCAGACAAGAAAAGCATTATCTTCCGCTAGGTGGCATTTTTCAAATACTGACCTATCTGATTTGAGCATCCTGGGTACAGAACCGGATTCCTTTCAAGATGGCAATTCAAAATAAAATATAGGGCAAAGTGAACCAGTTGTGACAGGACTGCTGATTGGTGAAAAAATGTGTAGGGAAGACCGGGGTAGTTATTTTGTGTAAGGCGACCTATGATTAATAATAAAGAAGAATTAAAACTCATCATTCTGATTTGAAGAAAAAAATGTTTGTGTGTAACTTCCTGATTGTTTCAAAGAAATAAATGTTTCTGCTTGTGTTTGCTGGAGCAAAAAGAAGAAGCGGTGAAATTGTAAAGTTTCAATTTTTGATACCTGCCAATTGAGGGGTGCTACATTCAGCCTCGAAAAAGTCCCAGAAACTGCTGGTGACAGTGGTGTTTTTTCCTCATTTAGTTTGCTGTGCTAAGCCTGTTCTTTGAATTAAAACAAAATTTGGAAGCCCAGCCATATCCTGAAATGAACCCTTAACCACCAAAAAGGATGGAATTACTATCGCCATTTTCACTATATTTTGCACGGGTGTGTTGCACTTTAAGTGTAAAAAATGAAGTATATCTGATTTGAAAATAATGCATATGTAACTACTTGCGAACTTTCCAAGCACTATGTCCTAAAGTTGCTTGGCTTGATCTCAAGCCATTAAAAAGTTATAGTCTTTTTATCACACCAGGTAAATCTGTTGTGGACATTACACAGACACTATTGTTATGCAGTCATATTCCATAGCTGATCTCATGCATCTTGTTTTAGATTGCTAAATTCATTGAAAGAACTAAAAACACTATAGTCTAACTAAATCAGGTACACATAAACAAAATCAATATAGACGGAGTTAAATGGAAAAGGCTTGAAAAGATACCATGACAGTCATGTCTGCTTGTTTTGTTTTTTTTAAATAGGGGTCGGGGTGCCTTGCAGAAACCAGAATGTTTTCCTCTGATTTCATCACGCATATACATAATTAAAATCATGTAAATAACTGTTCATGAACAGATTCTATTATGCCTGTTCAGATATTTTCCCTTTCTTAAATGTGTTGTAAACTTTGCTTTCACAGGATCTGCTTTTCTCAGGATATAATTACCTTCACTACAGTTGGTGTTAACTGCCATGTTGCACCAATATGAAAACATGTCTCAGTATTTCAGGTCACCATAGTATTCAGTTAATAAAGTGCAGTTCATACTTTCTGGTCCTTTGGGATCAGTGTCCCGTTTGAATAATTTAAAAAGAGAACCGGCTTAAGTTAGTGCTAAGAGGCATGACTAGTGTTGCAAATTACATTACTCTTCATCAGCAAATTCAACCAAATCGAGTCTGCTATATATTCACTTTCTTTAATATATGTTTTGGTTTCAGTAATTTATTCTTTGCTTTCAGAAGATTTATTTTTCTCAGAATTCCTGTTTTTCTCTCATAAAAGCATAAAATTGACCATTTGCCCATTAAGGGTACTGCAACAGATAAAACAAAATGATAGTTAAACTTGAACGACTTGTGTAGTGTCCGCAACAAATGAAGAAAGTAAACTGCAGCTGTATACAGAGTTCAACTGGGCTATTTAGAATTTTATGCTTAAAACAGGATTTTTTGCAGGTTTTGTCAGTATAATAAACATTTTTTAATTCAGTTATATTGTTATACTGTCTCAAAGAACGCAATTTGTAACATCCATAAATTTTCCGTTATACTCTTGTCATACACAACAATATGCAATATTTTATAATTTTTAAAGTTTATTCAACAAGAAATATTCATTTTTGAAATTTTTGAAATTGCTGTGGACAACATTTTTGTTTGAGATCAAATAGGTGAGTTTGAACATCTTGTTATGCCATTGTAGAAAAGCAATATCTTCTCTTGGTGAGTGAACTGTAGTCCTCTAGAAGCAGCTGTGTTGCGGACACTACAGATTTTCCATCCTTTCGGTATCGTGAAATGATGAACTGATATTAGTTATCATAAAGCTTAAATTGTTCCATTTCTTTGTATCTTCATAGTGCATACACTGAACCATATTTAAATGGGATTTACTCATATATGACAAATAGAAAAAAAAAAATGCAAAAATTATAACTAGTAGCAGTGTTCACTTAAAATGATGTCATTCGATAAAAAGTAGACCAAACTTGGTCAAATAGGAAGCACATTAAACTTCAATAAATTGCCAATGAATATAAAAATGAATTTTATTCAAGCAAATGCTTTAAAATTCTACTTTATATGTTTCAAAATTGCATTTTTCAACGTGCAACATCATAATGAAGAAAATACACCACATTTTAGCATCTATTTAAGCTGGTACGAAATAGAAACCAGATATGGTCATGTTATATACCATTGGCCAGCTGAACAAATCATTTATATACCTGGAAAACACACTGCAGTATATATACCAAGTAACAAGCTGAAAATTTATGCATAACAAAGGATTGCTCTTCCCGTGCCAAATATAGTGAAAATGGCGTATGGAGCTCTAATGGAAAGAAAAGTAATTAGTTCACTGTACCCTATACGTTTATTCGAAACAACGCTAACCGGTACGATTCATGAATCTTTTTATTACGGCAGTAATACAATGGTATTCTTTTTAATTTATTTTTTCCCGTTTGAAATTATTTTATTTTCAATAAATATTGAGCGAAAAACAAGCTTGATTCTCCACAGACGTTTTATTTAAAGCCATTTCCGCTTGCTACTTTTTAGCGGCAGAGTTTTGAGTTATGCGCACCGTGTATTAATATTTATTCAGTACCGGATAGTGATGTGTCATAACAGACGGGCCGATTTTCGAAGAATATGACATGCGCATACAATGACAGGAAAAGCTTTTATCCTCAATGGAATTGAATGATTTTTTGGCAGGCGTAGAAGTTATAGAGTCTTCTTTAAAATGCATATCAGATTTTCAAATAATTCTTGTTATTTAGGTCATATTGCCAATTGAAAGGCCCATTTCGGCCGGAGAAAAGACGGGACCATACAAAAAGACGCGACTTTCATCGCTCTAACCCTTACGTTTATTGATGAATTTTAATGTAACTTTACACAAATGTTGGGTATGATAATATCTCTAGCAAGTTTGACTTTCAGGGTACTGGGCTCAAGGCCAAGGTCAGTGTGGCTACTTTTTTTTAAACTATGTCATTGCTCTAGCACCTACATTTATTGATGGATTTTAATGTAACCTCACAAAAATGTTGGGTATGATAATATCTCAAGCAAGTTCGACTTTCAGTGTCTTGGGCTCAAGGTCAAGGTCACTGTGGCTATTTTAAGAAAAAAATTGTCATCGCTCTAGCACTTACATTTGTTGATGGATTTTAATGTAACTTCACGCAAAGACAATCTTTGTCGTAATCAGGAGATAGATTTTCTAATTTGCTGTACACTCTGTGGACCATAATTTTCGTTCCTTTTGTCATCATTTCTGTACAACATCTGTATCCTATTTCCAAACTTTTGGGCTCGTCCCCGACGAACAAAATGGAAAATGAGTTAAACAAACAGTCACCATCACCCGTACTGAACAGGGCTGTCTTTGTTGTACAACCATAATTTGATATTATGAAGTTTGAGACAGGATTTGTTTATAGCGGTTGAAATCACTGTGAAGTGTTGTTTCCACCGGCGCATCTTTCAGAAATAGTTTTTCTCTCTCTCTGCTGCCATCTTCAGCTTCTTTGTTCCACCTTTCGCAGCCTATAAAAGAAAAGTACATGTAGCTGTTGTCAATTTTACACATGCTCCTAGTGAATGTGCATCTACTCAGTCTGATCATAGTCTTCACTGTGCGTTATAGAGGTAAATAAGGACTCATAGCTTCTTGTGCCAATAAAATGCACTGATCAGGTTGCGCGGATAGATAGATAGATAGATCGGCAAACTTCAGAGGACATGATTAATGTTTTCTTTTGCTTTAATTGTTGACCTATGCCATTAAAGAATTCGGAACCATTACGAAAACATGTCTATATAATTTTGACCCCCTTAAACCCCACTTTTATATAGTAAAACTGGGGTTTACAGGGGTATACAGTATTTGTCTTATTTTTGCTCAAAAACATAGATTTGTACTCGTTAGAACCGCCTCACCGAGGCGGTTCTAACGAGTACCTACAATCTGTGTTTTGGGCAGAAATATGAAAAATATTAGAGTATTTTATCCGATAATTTTCAGTTTTTGGAGGTGAAATTTTCTATATATTTGAATAGGCGTGTTTTCGTAATGGTACAAGGACGCGAGAAAAACAAATCAATCATGTTTCGGCTAATCAATTAATTTACTACTTGAATTTTGAATAATAATCCATTTACCTACTGTGCTTTCAACATCTTTCAGAAAGTCGTTTTTTGCTTGGTGCTTTACACAGATGGTTAATTTGCAAACTTTTGTCATGATTTAATGCAAAACCATTTGTCGTAACTACCTGTGCACAAAAAAGTTTTATTCTAGTCATTGGTTTTTAAAAAATCAAATATTTTCCCATAGTAAAAATGGATGTAAATTATGCAGAAATCTGTTGGGTAGGTAACTTGGCGGCTGATTTTCAACAAGTTTCGCTTGTTCATTTTTTTCTGAAATTTTCACAATATAGTTGCGAAACATCAACAATAATTCAAATTCAGCAAAGAAAAGTAAAAAAAAAAAAAAAAAAAAAAAAAAATCTTAGACAAAAATTCCAAAAAAAATCGCTTAACTATAGAAATTACATAGGTCAGACCAATTTTTGGCCATAAATTTAATTTTAGGATAAATATTTGAGAACAAAACACAGAAACAGAAACGACAAATGGTTTCTGATAAGATATGGTCAATCAGAACAAAATATTTTCATTTAAAATAAAACGCCAAGAAAAAAACGTCTTTCCAAATGACATCAATTAGCGGCATCTGATCCGGGTCTCCACAATTTGCTTGCAGAAATATCATCTTGTACCCAACTAATATCAGTCCAATGTTTGGACGTGAGCAACTAATGTAGACCCAGAGAGGACGCCACAGTTAGCGGCGTCTGATCAGGGTGTCCACAGTTTGCTTGCATAAATGTTTACTTGTTTCTAACAAATTAATTATTAGAGTCCATTTTTAGAACATATGCGAACAATGTAGCCGCCGCAGTTAGCGGTGTCTGATTATGGTCACTGTTTACTTGCAGAAATGTCAACTTGTGCCTAGCCAATATAAGCCAAGAGCCCTTCCCAGACACCAAGAGGAAAAGGAAACCAACAAATCCAAACAAGCACAAATCGAACAAACGTACGAAAAGCACTAAGATTAGCTCTCTCTTCCCCAAGCGAGGTAATCGCAATGCTAAAAGGACTGAAAACACACAAGAACAAAATGACACAAGGTAAGACATAAAACAAATTGCCTCGTAGAATAAACCACAAAGCAACAAAGAGTAAGACTAACATCTAACTTGTTCCCAACCAATATAAGCTAGAGTCCAATGTTTGAAGGTAGGCAAACAATGTAAACCTAGAGGGGACCCCGCAGTTAGGGACGTCTGATCAGGGTCTCCACAGTTTGCTTGCAGTAATTTTAATTTGTACCTAATCAATATCAGCATAGTCCAAATTTTGGACGTAGGCAAACAATATGGACCCAGAGCGCATAAACGGCGTCTGATCAAGTCCTCCATAGTTTGTTTGCAGAAATGTCCATTTGTACCTAACCAATATAAAATGTTCACATGGACATAAAAGAAAGAAAAACGGAACAGTCACATGTGAAAGTTCCAAAACACGGTCCGTAGAATATTCTGCAGCTACAGACATCGTCTGTAAGACAAATAAAACAAAAAGGCCCTTTTCAAGGCCACTCAATTACAATGTATACGAAAGATATCCCTTTATAATTGTCATTCATACCCTGGTCCTTTGTCGTTTGTAATTCATGAAAGATGGACTTTATACTTTCAAAAACATTTTATGAGCTTGCATCTCCTGCTAGCTTCCCTCGGGGTTCGGTACGTTTTTTTTTAAAAGATAATTTTGATATAACTATTTATTTGCAGCCTCATTTTATTACAAGATCATGTCTTTTTCGTAACAATGTCATTATACGTATTGTTATTTCAAAAAGATACATTTCACAATAACACTTCGGCATGGCTATGTCATTGTTCGGTGGTTATTTATTAATTTTTCAAAAAATTTAAATATGTAGATCTACAGTCAGGTGCAAAAAGTATTGGTGAAATGGCGACCAGCTTGGATTTTGCTTAGTTTCAATTACAAAATTTTAACTGACGGAAATGGCAAGTTATTAACCAAAACAAATGTAATGGTAACAGTCTTACCTTAATACTTCGTCAAGTGTCCTTAAGTCGAATTACTGACATTATTCTTCTAGGAATTGATAAATATAGGCTCTGAAGGTATGCAGTGAGAATATCTATCCAGATGCTCTGAATTTTGCTGAACAAAGCACAGTCACTATTTACAGCATGGTGTCTGTAAGCAAGTTTTCTTTTAATATACAGCCAGATAATATTCAGATCAGGTGACTGAGCAAGCCAAGAAATGGATTTTAAATTGTTTGTGGCTCTCTAGTTTTGTAATACCCTACTGTGCTTTCGGCATCTTTCAGAAAGTCGTTTTTTGCTTGACGCTTCACATAGAAGAAATGAATTTGCAAACTTTTGTCATGATTTAATGCAAAACCATTTGTCGTAACTACCTATGTAAAAAAAAAGTTTTATTCTAGTCATTGGTTTTTAAAAAATCAAATATTTTCACTTTTCCCATAGTAAAAATGAAGCCAAATCATGCAGAAATCTGTAGGGTAGGTAATTTGGAGCCAGATTTTCAACAAGTTTCACTTGTTCAATTTTTCTTAAAATTTCCACAATACTGTTGTGAAACATCAATAATTCAAATTCAAAAAAGAAAAGTAAAAAATATTTTCTTAGGCAAAAATTCCAAAATATCACTTTACTATAGAAATTGCATAGGTCAGGCCAACTTTTGGCCATAAATTTAATTTTAGTGTAAATATTTGAGAACAAAATACAAAAACGTAAAAGACAAATGGTTTCTGATAAGATATGGTCAATCAGAACAAAATATTTTCATCTAAAATAAAACGAGAAGCAAAAAAAAATCTTTCCAAGAGATGTCGAAAGGACAGTAGATCTAAGCACTGGAGCATTGTCATCCTGAAAAAAGTACTGATCATCTAGAAAATGTCTAGCTATAACTGGCCAAATATTTTCTTCAAGTACTTCTTTATATTTTTCTGACTTTTTTTTTTATGATTTATTTCATTTTTCCACTAGCATGTCAAATATCATACAACATTCAATATAATAATTCATATGAAGTGTGCTTTTTACTAATATCCATTCATAAATGCTTTCATACAAAATATAATGGCGATATGTAAAGTTTAGCGTTACATCCACAGAAGCACAATAAGAATCATAATAAGCTTTTATGCTAGGCGTCTGGAGAGTTATTTTGTTCAGTAACTGTATACCGGGATCACTAAGCGCTTGACTGAACACCATAGAGTATGCATGTATATATATATATATATATATACATACATACATAGGATTTGGTGTAGCTTTCACGTGTGTATACGCAGCAGCGGCTTATTTCAGGTAAGTTTATTATTATTATTATTATTATTATTGTTATTATTATCTTTTTTAAATATATGTTAATTGCACTATCATGAGGAAAATGTCCGGTTCGACTGGACTGCCTTGTGTAATCGGACCCCACATTTTGATCTCACAGGACAAAAACAGGAATCACGTATTACTCGAACAAGGCTCGAACGGACATTATGAATGTACATTTACATGGACGCCTCACGTGTGACCCGAAAATGGTTCGAAACCACATTATGGGTTTACCGTTGATATTGACTATAATTCCAATAAATTTAACCATTTTCCCCAGTGTTTTATAAATATTGGATAACGATCAGTTTTAATCGCTATCATTTTTTCAATATGTATAAAAAAGGTGACCTCTTTTATCCATTCTGCTATACTTGGTCGATTGCCATTTATACGGCATTTATAGATGTAATATCTAGTTAAAATCAATATGTAATTGATCGATTTATTATTTTCAGTTACATTTGTTATACCTAGGATGGCTCGTTGCATGTCTATATTAAGTAAATAGTTACTTTTTTCATATATCCACATTTCAATATGTTCCCAAAATTCCATTATTAGGGTACAATACCAAAATATGTGCTCAAGCTTTTCTGGGAAACGTTTGCAAAAGTTACATAAATTATCTTGTTTAATGTTACACTTAAATAAAAGATCGTTTGTCGCTAAAATTCGATGGAGTAATCTATATTGAAACCAATGTAATTTAGTATTATTACAACTTTTTGCGGGAATATTGTTCAGTTGTGACCAATTTAAATGGATTGGTTCAAATATTGTGTTCCATTTAACTTGACTGCTTGGAATGATATTCTTTTTGTTAATTAGTTCATACATATCCCTACTTCCTCGTTCATTTTTCAATAATACTTTTATTTTAAATGGTAAATAATTGTTTGTTAATATGTTAGTATTTATTGCAATTCCTTTATTTCTGATATACAGTTCTACCGCTGCTCTAACACCATAAAACTGTATAAAATTGGTTTGCACCTCAAACTTTTGAATGAACTGATTGTAGTTCATGAGACGTCCATCATCATTGAATAGGTCTTTAATATAGTGAATGTGCTTATCATACCAATGCCGATAGAAAATTGCTTTATTATTAATTTTTAATTCTTCATTATTCCATAAGTTTGTTGACAATATGTCCTCAAATTTAGTGGGAATTTGTTTTTCACACACAACTAGCCATGCTTCCAATACGTTATTCCAGAACTTATTATTTTTATTTGTTTTTAAGAATCGGGCGAAGTCTAGGCCTCTGTTAATTAAATCTTCTACTTTCGAATATGTTGTTTCAAAAATAGTTTTGTATTTTGAGTCATTTATTATTAACCGTCTTATCCATGTTGATTTCAGTGCATAAATATAATTTCTTAAGTTTATCATTTTTAGCCCTCCAGTTTCGTAGTTTTGCATTAATAGTTCTCTTTTAACTCTATCTGTTCCTGACTGCCAAATAAAGTGAAAAAAATTCTTTTGTAATGTATATATAACTTCATCTTTTGGATCTGGTAGAGCTATAAATAGGTGGTTTAATTTAGATATAATTAATGTTTTTAAAACTGTTATACGCCCGAACGGAGTCAGTTTTCTTTTAGACCACTGTTTCAATTCGATATCGATTTGTTTGATTTTTTCTTTATAGTTGATTTCAGTCATTGTATCGAGATTGCAAGAAAATTTTATTCCTAGAATTTCGAAGTCTGTTTGATTCCAATTTAGTTTTAGTCGATGATTAAAGGTTTCCCAACTAAACTTTCTACATCCTATCCATACCGCTCTTGTTTTTGAATTATTCACTTTCAGACCCGACATGCTTGCAAATAAATTTAAAATTGAGATAGCTGTTTCTAGCGATTGTTGTGACCCATCTAGTATTATGGTTGTATCGTCAGCAAACTGAGATAATAAATATTCCACATCTCCAATTTTTATCCCATTAATTGAAGCATTTTGTTTTAGCATCAACGACAAGACTTCTGCACATAATAAAAAAATATAGGAAGAAGAAGGGTCGCCTTGTCTGCAGCCTCTGCCTATACTGAAAAAGTCTGACAGGAAGCCACTTTGGATTATAGCGGACAATATATCATTGTAAGGAACAGAAATCCACTTTTTAATAGACGGACCAAAATTAAAAAAATCTAAAACATCTGCAATGAATTCCCAAGATATGGAATCAAAGGCTTTTTCAAAGTCTACACTTAATAGCAGTCCAGGTATATATTCCTTATCTACATGATCCATTATGTCATATATAAGTCGCGTGTTTTCACCTATATAACGGCCACTGATAAATCCTGTTTGATTGGAAGATATAAGTTTTGGTAGTACAGATTTTAACCTGTTAGCAATACATCCTGAGGCAATTTTCTAAATAACGTTTAACAAAGTAATTGGTCGCCAGTTCTTTAGAAAATGCCTTGGTTTATCCCCTTTCGGTATGCATGTTATAATACCTTGTCTTTGTGTAATTGAGAATTTACCCATTCAGTAACCCTCATTGATCCCACGTTTTATAAAGGTTTTTAGATCTTTGAAGAAAAATTTGAAAAACTCCACAGTGAACCCATCTGAGCCTGGACTTTTGTTATTTTTCATGTTTTTCAGTACATGTGCTATTTCATCTTCCGTGATTTCTCCTTCTATTTTTGATCTTTCCAGTTGTGTCAAAATAGGATGATCTAAAGTATTTAAAATTTCTTGATAATCTGTTTCTTGACTTCTCTCTTTACCTTTATATAGATCAGAGTAAAAAAGTGTTTTATTTCCTTTAAGATATCTTGTTGCTCCTGTATTATATTACCATCATCTGTTTGAATTTTTGGTACTGTTTTATTTATATAATTTCTAGCTTCTAAACTACAAAAATATTTTGTTGGTTTTTCACCTTCCTCTGCCCATTTTATTTTTGCTCTAATCATTATACCTTGTATTCTTTCTTTACGTAAATTTTCAAGTTCTAACTTTTTGTTTTTTATCATTTCGGTATCAATATGTTCTAATTCTTCCATCTGTTCAATTTCTTTTTCTAATTTTTCTTCTTTTTGTTGATTTTGTTTTTTCTTATATGAGGAATAAGAAATTGTTTTGCCGCGTATTTCCATTAATAAAGTTTCTAGAAATAGTTGATCTGAAATTGTTAACTGTAGATCATTTTCGTTACTTAATGTATTCTAAATTATACACCGGAATCATATATTGTTGTTTCAAATTTTGAATACAGTTTTTAACTTCTTTAACATAATCCTTATCTTTTAATAGACTATTGTTGAATTTCCATAAACCGCGTCCTCTCTTAAAATCATTTATTTGAAAGGTGATAACAATAGTCGAATGATCTGATCTGTAACTTGGTAAGATTTTATGACTTAGAATGCTGGGCATAAAGTTTTGTGTAACTAAAAAGTAATCTAGCCGTGCTTGTTTAAGTGGATTTGGTTTTCGCCATGTATATTTCCTTTCAAATTCATATAATTCTCGGAATGGGTCCACTAAGTTAAATTCCTCTTTTATTGATAAAAATACATTCCTTTGCCCTGGGGTTATTTACATGTAAATAATTGAAAGAGTTCAGATTCTGATCTTGAATTACATTAAAATCCCCACATAAGATACATGTTTCATTACCTATTTCTTCTATATAATTAGCTATATTTCTAAAAAAGTCCGGCGAATCTTCGTTTGGCCCGTATATATTGACTAAAGTTAGACGTTTTGCTTCGATTTCTAAATCTAACAAAATAAAATTGCCATCACCATCCGTTTTAGATTTTAAGACTTTATACTCTAAATTATTATTGAATAAAATACACACTCCTTTAGCGTTTGATGTATAGGAGCTACAATATATATTCCCACCCCACTCTGCGCGGATATATGGTTCCAAACTTTCAGTGAAATGGGTTTCTTGGAGACAGCAAATGTGGAATTGTTTATTCCGTAAATAATGAAATATATCCTTGCGCTTTTGTGGATCATGCAATCCCCTTACATTCGAGGATGATATTCTGATCTGGTTATGCGACGCCATTCATTACTAGAAACATATATAGAAACAGCAATTAAACAGCACATAAACAAAAAGTGACATAATACAACAAGCTCTTGCTTCTAGACTGCCAGCGGTTTTTATAATATATAGAAATGAAACAAACAAATATAGAAAAGGAAAAAAGAAAACAAAATGAATAAGATAACTCTTTTTCTGACTTGACTGAACAAATTATGTGTCTAAACCGCGGCAGAAGTAAGGGCGAGGATCGTGGGCACGTAAAATCGATTTAAGCGCCCCCCCCCCACCCCTGAAATACTTTTCACTGACCTTTCCAAGGCGGTTCTTCTGTCATGGTTTATTTCTGTTATAGTTCTTCTTTGAATGTGTGTGTCGCTTACATCTTTTTGTTTTGGATAGCCAGTTGGCCACTTTGTGGGAAAGTAACTGTCCGTTTGGCTTTCTGCTAGTGATATTTCCATTCGGGTCTAGTATTTCGTGTTTATGTTTCTTTCCCTTTGATGTCTCTGATGGGAGGTGTGGGATAAGTTTATCGATTCCTGATCATTGCCTTCCTTTTTATTTTGATATTGCCTGTCATTTTTGCTAGAGTCCCCACACCATTCCAACAAATGCAACCCCAGATCATTACCTGGACCTTGCGATTAGCATTTGAGGGCACCACTCTTTTGCCAAATGTATATCCTGTTATTGTTTCCAATCATTATCTGACTTTCATCCGAGAAAATTACTTTATCCCGATTACCATTTACAAGCCATCTACGCTTTTCCAAACACCACGACAGTCTTTTTTTTTTTTTTTTTTTTTTTTTTGTTAACCTTCCAAATCACTACACGCTTCCTTGACACTCTTCTGTTAAATCCATGTTTGTTCAAATGATATTGTACAGTTCGTTTAGATAGTCTTCTGTCTCTGACTTCATTGAATTTTGAGGTTATATCACTCGAAGAATCTCTGCGGTTGACTTTTATCAGCCTCTGAAGCTTGCGGTAATCTCTGTCTGTCACAACTTCTGGCCTGCCACTTCTTGCCTTGTTTTCTACAGAGCCACTTCGTAAAATTCTTTTGACAATTTTGGAAACTGTCATATAAGGCGGCTTGCAGACGCTAAATTCTTAGGAGTTTGATGCTGTCATAAGATTATGACGTCATCTCCTGTCTATCAGTATTTTTTTTTTCAATTAGATGGTATTTATAATCAAAGGGAGACTACACAATTTACAACCAATTAATCAGGCAATCAAAGATGGCTGCCCCTTTCACAGGTCACTGGACAATTCGGCCCGTAACAAAATCGGCCCATGACAAAATCGGCCCATAACCTTTTCGGCCCATACAAAATCGCCAATAGCAATTTCGGCCCACAGTATAATTGATTGTATAATTGCTTTGTTTGCATATAATTAGTATGTTTGTACGGCCAAATCAGTAGCCTGTTTCTAAAAGACTAACTTACTAATTAAAGTGAATGGTCGATTAACTTTTACCTGTAATTGTCATTTTTCATTTTATTAGGTCGAAAAGGAGATAAAATGAAAAAAAAAAAAAAAAATAGAAATTAATATAATCAGTATTTAATATTTTTTTTTCAATTAATTAAAATCATATAAGCTGGAAATGCTATCTTTAGTATTTTGAAAATGTTTATCGGTTTATTTTCTTTAATCGTTCTCATTTTAGACACGAGTTAGAAAAGTGACATGTAGCGTTGTTTACAACCACATTGGGCTTATTGTACAATGCTTTTCTTGTTTCTGAGCACTATCATCTTCCATTTCTTATGGAATACGATATGTGCACATCTATTAGTTTTCACTGAGTGGAAAATCTTCAATTTTGTACGTTGTTGAGCAGAAATAAGAAACATAGACGTGGTTTAAAAATGCATTCTTATACTCTATGTTTTAGAGCAGAAATAAGAAACGTCATAAATTAAAACCTGTACTGTGTAAAGCATTTTCGCCTGTGTATGACTCTTTAAACGGGATTTGCCATGCTACCGCGATTCCTAAGAAAATCGCCATTTGTACGATGTTTGTGCAGAAATAAGAAAAACGTCGCTTTAAAATGTGTGTTAAATAGCAGAAATAAGAAATTAGAGGTTCCTGTACATCCATATTTTGCCTATTTATGGTGGCTTTAACGTGGTTTCCAAATCATATATCGGTTAACGTAATTCATAAGGCGAAAACAGGTGTGTTTGTTTAGTTTACTTTTTTATTATTTGGAATAAAATTTGTTCGTATTAATTTATTTACCGTCAACACGCCTGTTCTTGCCTCTAGATGGAACAACAACAGAAAACGATATATATTTTAAACTATTTAATGAACAGTAAAACTCGGAAATGAAAAACATTCTCATCAGAAGCATATATACAATGAAAAAATATGACAGTATAACATACTCTAACTTAAAAATATAATACACATTTGTGAAGCAAACGTTAACGTAGCCCTAAGAAGAATTGTATGAATAGAACAGTCCTTTGGACAAATATGAGCTGCGTCATGAGAAAACCTGTTAAATGGCATACGATTCCATCAAATGCGTAGATCAGACTGCAGTCTGATCCGAGCGATTTGTTGATCGCTGCCTTTGTTCGCTGATTTGTCATGCAATAAGACAGAACTTTTTGTTTCAAAGAATAGTTTTCCCATAATGGGGCTCAAAATAAGTACGAAACACTACAGAAATAATCCTTGAATCAACACAGAACCATTAAGTATACCGTTGTTTCATATTTCAGCACTTTGCGTCACATTTCAGAGATACATGGCATTCAATTGTCAGAAAACTTGCTGCACTTTCAGTCGTCGGCTGGTCCGTAGATTCGGTCACACTCCCTCAGTAACTGTGATGCTGGCGTCTGTTCTGTAGGCGTGTGTAGAGGGTTCTCCGGTCTCGAAGGCTCTGTTCCTCGGACACCAGGTGCTGGGTGAGCTCCACAAGGTCGGCTTCGCGTCGTAGAAGGGGAACGAGAAGGTAGAACGTCTTGCTGGCTCTTCCTGCGTTGGCGATCAGGCGGGTGTGCCATCCTTCTACGTCGTTATTCGTCCTCACTCGCGGTGAACTGACCACGTCCTCGGGCACTATGTTGCGTTGTCAAGCCACGTCGATCGGATGTACCTGTTTCAGCTGCTGTAGTTCTGGTATGTTGGAATTCTTCTTGAAGTTGCTGGCTTTCTGGGAAACGGTCGCTGTACAGTTCATTGTCTTCGATCTCTTAATACATCGCCAGTATGTAAGGCCAGTCTCGGAGTTTGTCGACTGAAAACAAAACTCATTAATGAGTCGTCACATCATATTTTGGTACTTTTTAGTCTTCCATAATTCTTCAAATGCGCACGACCAAAAACCTAGCTGAGCTACAGGAATTTTGATCTGAAACTTCATCTAGTTATACTCTAGAAGTTTGCGATGGGTGAAGGCTCTGGCATGATTGCGTAGATGCGCAGTCGCACCCAAGCCTTCGCTATTCGCTATTCGCATATGTAATAAGTACCAAAATCTCATGTGCCGGCTTAATCTAAATCAAAGATCGCTTAACACATTTTCAATTAAACACAAACGCGGCATCGCCATACATAATACATTGCATATACAAATATTTCAAAGAAATAAGTGTACATATGCACTGTTATGTGAATTAAAAACAGAAATATTCATCTATTAGATTTTGTATAAAACATATGTTTAGATGTATACTCTTAACCGTCGCTGTTAACAAGTTTCGTTATGTTACGGTTGGTTCCATTCTCTACGACTGTGAACGTCACTGGCACGTTCGGGAGTATCTCGCCTAGCATCGACGTCTCCCATAGTGACCTGAAACAGCAAAATAATATGTACTTGAGTTACAAAGTAAAATTGCTTATCAAAATTGTTAATGTTTACATGTAAAATTAATATGCCCTATGTACTTGATGTTTTCTTACATACAAAATTTATACTCAAATCAGACTGCATGGATGCGTGAGCTGAGCAGAGTAGTTGCTGTGGTCCGGCTCGTACATTAAAAAGAAATACTAGTGTCCTAAACAGACATGCTAACCAATAGACACCCAGACGGACGGACGCACTTTCCAACTAACGGACCCAAACATTGAGCGACTTTGATTTTTTTAAATAATAATAATCAAACTTACTCTTCTTCCACCTCTGCTTCTTCAACCTCACCATGGACAGTAAAGTCAAATGAAGCATCTAGGGCAGGACCAGCACCGTCGTTCAACGTCACCGTGGCATCTATAGAGGACGTCGCAGCTCTCACGTTCGTCGCCTGGTTTTGATCTGAAGAAGCTGTCGTATCTACAGTGAAGGTCGCATTCAGTGGTCTGGTTGTGGTCTCGTCGACTGCTGATTCCAATGTCGATGGTTCGTCTGTCGTGGAGATGTTGAACTCACTAATCAAAGACCGTCTCTCTATTCTTGTAGATTCGAGTGGTACCTCCGTAGGATGCTGCTCGACAGTACTGAAACACAAAGAAAATAAGTCAAACAGGGTCCAGCAATTTCTACAATTCGCCCAGCAAGGATTGATCAGCCTACGCATCCGCACATTATGATCATGGCCGCTGCGCTGTGACACATTTTCGTAGTTACAATGCACAGCGCAGATGCGCAGGCTGATACGAGTGTATGCTGGGCTCACATATTTAGACTTTGGTGTGCCCCTGCCCAATAATATTCCGAGCAAGAAACGAATAAGGAATAAAACAGGAAAATAGCCTAAAAGAGACAAAAAATTACGGGTAATTGGCACGTGTCCTAATAAAGGACTCAAATTTGAGTAATATGATAATCGATCTGTTTGTAAACATCACCGATGCGTGCAAATAAATAAATAAATAAATAAATACCTTTCTGTTATCTTCATATCTTCATCTCTTCGCTCGAGACCCATAACGGAGGAAACATCATCTTCCAAAGTGGCGGGAGTTGGAATGCCCAGATCCTGAAACGAAAATAAAAAAAAAGTTCACATCGGTTTCAAACCAATACTTAACACCAAAAATTTATATTATGTATATGTTTAAATATAACAGCACACATTCCGAAATATCGCTTTAAAAACTCTTCAAGTAGCTTTTTTTTTATTTACACAATGTTTGAAGAGACTACATAATTAGCTACAATAGCTAGTCTATCTTGTGGTGCTCTATCAGAAAATGTTTTTTTTTTTTTTTTTTTTTTTTTTTTTTTTTTTTTTTAAATTACCAAGTTTCTAAATGTTAAACATATCAACTGTACCTGATCTCGATCGCTACGTCTACAAGCGTCACTAAATTTCCACTCAAAACCGACACCATCTCTTTGTCGTTTGGTCATCCGCAGGTATGTCTTCTGATCAATACCTGAAAATAATATTAACAAATGATTATTATATTCCCTCGAAATTAAGAATCAAGCATGAGGAAAGAAAGAAAGAAAGAAAGAAAGAAAGAAAGAAAATAAACCCAAATGAGTACCCCCAATTTTTTCGAAGAAAAAAAAATCATCTAAAACAATAGTCTTTACAGCATGAGAATTTACATTAAATTTATCAGATAGACGTGCTTTCGAAAAGAAAAGACTGTCAGACAGACAAACAGTTAGACAGGCGGACGGCAAGACATTCTTTCGAAGAAAGAAAGAAAGAGCATCAACTTATAGAATAATCTAAAAAGGAACAAATAAAATATTTATTATAATATTCAAAATAAATAAATAAATAAATACCTGTTTTACACAGCCTATGTTGCCATCTTTCACAACCGTCGCATTGCAGAGAGTGTTGTCTCCTTCTAACTTCCTTCTTACACGAAATACACAAAGAAACATCCATGACGTACAAATGTATCGTTTTGGTGTTATCAGATCAGATTTTTAACGCTAGCAGGCAACTGAGTCACATACAGGCAGCCACGGAAAATCCGGATTAGTTTTACTGGACTGTGGTGGCATATAACTGACATCTAAATATTGAGATACTAAGTCGACTTCGTCTGCTTTTACGTCTACTTACAATGTATGACTTGATGCTATATCGACTTCCGTTGATAATGGTTATCGCGTCGGCAGGTCGTAATATTGCTCTAAGCTGCCTTCAAGAAAATAAAGCGTGTTAACATTGTATGACGACTTATTTTCTATTATTTTTTATTATCTCGACTTCCGGTTCTTTTACATGTCATGATTTGCCAGTTAGCGTTGAGATACGTTTTCGTAGTCGTGAAAGTTTATTTTTAGACCAAAATCACACAGGCAGCGCCAGTCTTATTGCAATCGCAGAGTTGTTTACAAGAAACGATAATTATATAATATCTGTATGCCACCAAACACTATATTAAGCCCTAAACTTAATACGTCACATCGTCCTCGACCGGCATTGTCACTATCTGACTATCATTATCTTATGGTGGCATATAACTGACATCTAAATATTGAGATACTAAGTCGACTTCGTCTGCTTTTATGTCGACTTACAATGTATGACTTGATGCTATATCGACTTCCGTTGATAATGGTTATCGCGTCGGCAGGTCGTTATATTGCTCTAAGCTGCCTTCAAGAAAATAAAGCGTGTTAACATTGTATGACGACTTATTTTCTATTATTTTTTATTATCTCGACTTCCGGTTCTTCTACATGTCATGATTTGCCAGTTAGCGTTGAGATACGTTTTCGTAGTCGTGAAAGTTTATTTTTAGACCAAAATCACACAGGCAGCGCCAGTCTTATTGCAATCGCAGAGTTGTTTACAAGAAACGATAATTATATAATATCTGTATGCCACCAAACACTATATTAAGCCGTAAACTTAATACGTCACATCGTCCCGAATTTAGGTATCTCGACCGGCATTGTCACTATCTGACTATCATTATCTTCTCAACAAATCCTACTTCATAATAAGACCGCAAGTCGAGATAATAACTATAATGTCGACATATAGTTGTAAAAGTGTTTCGTAACGCTGACGTTGTGGATGACACTTCTGGACAGTATTACGACTTGCAGTCGCGATTACCATTGTCAACGGAAGTCGATATAGTATCAGGCCATACATTTAAGGTCAACATTATGGCGGCATATAACTGACATCTAAATATTGAGATACTAAGTCGACTTCTTCTGCTTTTATGTCGACTTACAATGTATGACTTGATGCTATATCGACTTCCGTTGATAATGGTTATCGAGTCTGCTGGTCGTAATATTGCTCTAAGCTGCCTTCAAGTAAACAAAGCGTGTTAACATTGTATGACGACTTATTTTCTATTATTTTTTATTATCTCGACTTCCGGTTCTTTTACATGTGATGATTTGCCAGATAGCGTTGAGATACGTTTTCGTAGTCGTGAAATTTTATTTTAGACCAAAATCACACAGACAGCGCCAGTCTTGCTGTTTACAAGAAAAGATGATTATATAATATCTATATGCTACTAAACACAATATTAAGTCCTAAACTTCATACGTCACATCGTCCCGAAATTTAGTATCTCCACCGGCATAGTCACTATCTGACTATCATTATCTTCTCAACAAATCCTACTACATAACATGACCGGAAGTCGAGATAATAATTATAATGTCGACATATAGTTGTAAAAGTGTTTTGTGACTTGCAGTCGCGATAACCATTGTCAACGGAAGTCGATATAGTATCAGGTCATACATTTTAAGTCAACATAAAAGCAGAAAAAGTCGACTTAGTATCTTAATATTTAGATGTCAGTTATATGCC
The DNA here is from genome assembly GCA_964016985.1 of Anodontia alba. Lineage (NCBI taxonomy): Eukaryota > Metazoa > Mollusca > Bivalvia > Lucinida > Lucinidae > Anodontia > Anodontia alba. Next base: position 60,982,040 of record OZ024823.1, on the reverse strand, counting down.
ACCATACAACATAAAAGCAGAAAAAGTCGACTTAGTATCTCAATATTTAGATGTCAGTTATATGCCACCATATTATCTTCTCAACAAATCCTACTACATAATATGACCGGAAGTCGAGATAATAACTATAATGTCGACATATAGTTGTAAAAGTGTTTCGTGACGCTGACGTTGTGGATGGCACTTCTGGACAGTAATATGACGCAGTCGCGATTAGCATTGTCAACGGAAGTCGATATAGTATCAGGCCAAACATTTTAAGTCAACATAAAAGCAGAAAAAATCGACTTAGCATCTCAATATTTAGGTGTCAGTTATATGCCTCCATACTGGACTCCTGGTTTGGCTTAAAACGGACCTAATTACCGGCCTCGGTGGCTCAGTTGGATGCGCGTCCGACTGGAGATCAGGAGGTCGCGGGTTCGACCCCCGCCGAGGTCGGCAACATTCTTTCGTGGAGATTGATCATGAAATATTTTCTACGGTCATTCTCTCCCTTCCGCTGATTCAAGAAGGGCAGTTGTCAGTTTCTGGCGAAAGAATGTGCACAATACTGGTAAACCGCTAAGAGGACTAAGCCTGCCCAGTAAATGTGTGGTTAGGTAAACTGACCGCGCTCGACATGACCCCATTGGGTTGACTGGGCCGTAAAACCTCAACACAAACAAACAAAACGGACCTAATTACAACTTCTAACTAGGTTATCTCGCCCAGACACCGTGCATGTAAATAGTCGTCCAGTTTCGTGTTAGACAGAAAGACGAGCATTTATATTCAAAGATGATGCCGAAAAAATATCACTCAAGAAAGAATGACAGTTGACATTAGTTGGCAGTGAACACGTCGGCTTTTTTTTGTGAGTGGCACAGGCACTTGATTAGGATGCCCCTGATTGGAACTGCTTGGGTAGTACGTGATGTTGCCACTAATTACACATAATTAATTAGGCAACGTCAAATAGATCGCTACTCAGTTTCTGATCCAAAAAATACAATTACAAAGTTCATAAATATCTTTTTCTTTCTGAATTAACATACCCTCGATAATGTGTTGTTTTTTTTTTCTTTTTATTTCATATAACATTTTCGTTACAAAAGTTCATAACAAGAAAACTCACAAGTGAGGGAGGTACTTATTGAAAATGATGATATACGAGTAAAGGCCGAGCAGTAAAAGAGGTTATAGAAAACTATCCATTCCTTTTTTTTTTTTTTTTTTTTGCATTATTACTTTCACTAACCATCTTCTTGTATTTCCGCTGATATGTGGCCCTATACAAGCCTCATTATCATTTATGGGCCGAAATTGCCATGGGCCGATCTTGACATGGGCCGATTTTGTCATGGGCCGATTTTGTTATGGGCCGAATTGACCCACATCAAGACAGAGTCAGCGTCAGAAATATTAGGGGCAGAAGTTGAATATAGGTATAAACTATTTCAGAAGAAAAAAAAACGGTGAGCCGGGGTGCTATTCAAAGTTGACCGTGAATTTTTACCATACAACTTCGCGCATGCTAGTTAATTGACCCACGATGGACCTGTTCATGGACATTTTGCTTAAGGAAATGGTTGAAATGCTGAGATTGTTATATGATGACATTGCTATTATGGACAAAACCTTACAAGAATCAATAGCTAAGTCTTTGGAAGGACAAGTTCAGATTAAGTCAACAATAAAAGCCGCTTAAAATGAACATTGTCAAAGTAATGATAATAATTTGAATGCAGAAATGATGCAAAGTAAAAAGTCTATCACTGTGAAACAGGGGTCAATGAGTTTAGATTCTGAACAGACTGAAAATACTGAAATAGCTGATGATTACAGTGAAAGTCCAATATGTGATGAAAGAGCGATAGACAATGTAATTGAATGCGAGGACTGTTCCTTATGGTTTCATTATGTCTGTGTTGGGTTGTCTGCAGAGGATGCTAGAAAAATTCCTGAAATTAATCCATACATATGCGTGAACTGTAACAATCACAAATTATATAGTGATTTCTTGACAGAAATTACGGTCTCTGAAAAATCACAAGTTACTGTGGCAGCGAATACTATCCCCGGTGATGCCGCAGAAAAGGAAAAGAATAATCCAAGTAATATAAATGCTACGGGTATTAAGAAACTGAAAGAACTAAATGAGGTCAATGACAATCAAGTAAATAGTGAAATTTTTTTAAACCAGGACAAAAATAGTTGTGTAGGTAAAGTAGGGAAGAAAAATTCAAACAACAACGTTCAACAGAAACGAAAACTTGGGTCAGATAGTAATGAAATAGAACAAAAGACACTGATTAATCAGCTTGAAAGGCAGATCAGAGAGGAAGACAAGACACTTATCCTCTTAACGAAAGTAAGGACTCAAACGGGCCAGAAAATCTGAACATGCAGCAGACTGATCAAACTGTAACTATAAGCAGCCCCCAGCACAGACCACAATTGAACATGGTGTCGTTGAAAACAGGATAAGACAGTTGGAGCAAAATATGGCAATTATGACTAATAATAATGTGTAAATGTCAGTGCAAATGCAGTCTTTATCCAACCAAATGATGATGCAAAATCAAAATTTTATGTTGCTACAGCAACAACAGCTTTTTAACCAAAATGCCACGAACAATACCTATGGTAGACCATTTGTGCCAATGGCAAGTGATTTTAACCAAGGTTTTAATCGAAATAAGTGATGAACCGTCTCCAGACATTGATAAACAAGATAGGCAGACTCTTAATAAAGACAGTCCTCAAAGTGAAATCAGTATTGCAGCACAGAAGGACTGTGTCATAAGTCCCGAAACGACAAAATGGTCTCAGAACCTGTTAAACCTAAGAACTCTTTTTTACACATGCCCTGCCTGAAGCACGTGCCTCCAGACAACAACGAATTAATGATGGAAAAGTGAAAGAAAGACATTAATAATTAATACTATTAATATAGAAGGAGTTAAGTCAAATATCCCATTCTTAGTAGAACTTTCAAAAGAACAACAGATCATATGTATTCAGGAACACTGGTTGAATGACTATGAAAAAAAAACAGTATTTAATAGTTTGATACCAAGTTATGGTTCGTATGTTAGGTGCTGGGACAGCAATGAAAAAGTAACACACGAAGAGGAAAAGCAGGTGTCGCAAGAAGAGGAAAAGCAGGTGTCGCTATAATGTGGCCTGAAACATGGTCGCACCAAGTCAAAATGCTGATAGAAGGGAACGAACGTATTTACTGAAAACCTCGGAAAGCAGTGTTTACATTTTTAACGCCTATATGCCAACTCATGACAGTGATTCTATATCAGACTACAATAAACATTTGGATTTATTACACACATTGATAGTGAAGTATAGATCAGATGGTGCTGTTGTGTTTGTGGCGATCTGAACGGGACACTCGTTTCATCAAAAAACCAAACTGGTAGCAACACTTAAGAAGTTCTATGGGAGACATCATGATCTAGTCAATCCCTACAATGTGGCAGTTTCCAGAATTGTTTCTGATGTTTTTGCCAGTGACGCGCCATAAGTAGACTTCCCAAATCCCGGACATACGCTTCTACCGATATTTCCTTCGTTCAGGCCCATGGGCATGGTGGGCGAAGCTTGCTTACCAAGTAATGCTTACTATCCGCGGATGCCTGATTACACCCTTTGTTCTGGGGTCCATGTCTGTTGGTCTGAACATTCTGATTTGTCATTCGTTTATGGATTTATGATTTTGGATTACGGCTTTGGTACCATGACCGCAACTACTTCATCCAGAAATAACCATCACGACGTGAGCTTGAAAGAGTTTGTAAAAGAACATCAGCTCATATGGGGCCAGGTCGAAATGGAAACAATACCAACCTTCATAAGCCACACCGGCAATGGCGAATCCCAGATTGACTAAATATTATGTACAGAGAATGGAATTCTGAACTTTACTAAAGTTGAAGACAAACATTATCTAAACCAACATACAGTTGTTAGTTCTACAATGGATGTGAAGATAAACTTAACAGTTAATAAAGGAAAAATATCTGACAGGTCAAAGTCAGTCTCTAAACTAATATGGGAGAAAATTGACTTAGAAAAATTTCAAGAAGTATTGTCTAAGGAATTAGCCTCAATAAATGACAGCCACTATAAGGATTCTGATGAAAAAATGTTGTTCATGCGGGATTGCCTAAAAACTGCGGCCTTTAAGTCGGTACCAAGTAGGGCCATCAAACTACAGGGTCCTCGTTTTCGGGCGTCAGCAAAAGTGAAAGAACTATTGAAAAAGTGTAAAACCACTCATATTAGGTGGAAAGAGAATGGTTCAACAGGTCCTGGTAGTCACACTTATGTTCTGAGGAAAAACGCAAAGAAAGAACTCCGCCAACAATTGAGAAGGGAAAATTTTAACTGCAAAGAACATTTTTACTCCGAGCTTATCGAAAATCCTGATTCAAAAACATTCCACAGACTTATACGAATGAATCAAAATAGCCGTTCGAACTCAACTACAAGTTTCATAGTAAATGGTAGAAGTGTTATGGATGCAGCACAGCAGAGACAATACTTGAAACATTATGAAGATTTGGCAGTTCCAAAAAGTGACATAAACTTTGATGATTATTACCTTGTACAATGTGAACTTTATCTCGATCTGATACATGAACTGAATGGTAGGGAGGATTTTGAAAGAACTAGGCCTTTTACAAGCACTGAGATAAAAAAAAATGTGTAGAAGAACTGAATTCAGGGAAATCTGCAGATGAATTTGATCTGTGTTCAGAACATTTGAAAGCAGCAGTAAAGGTAGTTATTCCGGTACTGAAGGAGATTTTTGACGACATCTTATGCACTGGGAAGTTCCCCGAGAGCTTCAGAGGTGGAGTGTTAACACCGGTACCAAAAAGCGGGAAAGACAGTAGACCTTTAGATAACTATCGTGGAATTACAGTTACATCAATTGTTGGGAAATTATTTGAGAAGTGTATTTTAACAAGACTGCTTGAAACAGTTAATACAGAACAATCGGACTTGCAATTTGGCTTCACAAAAGACTCAAATCCTTTAATGAGTGCTTTGATATGTTAAGAGGTGATAAACGAGTCAAAACTTGAAGGGAAACCATTGTACTAGTAACTATTGATACTAGAAAAGCTTTTGATGTGGTGAACCATGTTATTCCGAAAAAGACACTTTATGATGAGGGTGTAGCCTTGACCTCTGGAGCGTCGTGGATAGTCGTCAAAGATCAAATGGCAAGGTGACCTCAGCGACAGTTTCAGTATTCGTCAGGGCATGCGTCAGGGAGGGATATTGTCTCCACACCTGTACAAAATGTATGTCAACCCACTATTGGTAGAACTACAGAGAAGTGCATTAGGCGCACATATAGGATCTATCTACACGGGTGCATTGGCTGTGGCAGATGATTTTTACTACTGTCGAACTGCCCTGAAGAACTTCAGATAATGTTAAACCTTAAAGACTCATATTCAAGGGAAAGGAGGTATAAAGTACATCCTGTAAAAACAACATTAGTATCCAGAATTAGTACTAGCTCAGGTGGGGGTGGGGGTGGAGGGGGGGGGGGGGGGCTCTTGAAAGAAAATGGTACATAGGAAACTCCGAGATTAGTCTAAAAAGTGAAAAAGAACATTTAGGTCTAATTAGGAGTGTTAAAGATGAAAATAAACTGAATCTCAAGAAACGCTTGGCAAGAAGAACTCTTTATTCTCTAATAAAATCCGGGCTACATGGTTGTAATGGACTGAATCCAAACATTTTGTATAAAATATATCAAGTTTACGTATTGCCTCGGTTACTGTATGGGTTAGAGATCCTGTCACTCAATATGAAACAGCTAGATGAATTGGAAAAATTTCACCTAGACATTTTGAAAAACATACAGTCATTACCAGTCCGTACAGCGAATTCCATTGTGTATCTACTTCTGGGAGTTCTTCCGTTAAGAGATGAATTAGAAAGGAAACAACTTGGACTTTTGTACTCGATTATCAAAAGTGAAAACTCAACATTACAACGAATATCACAACGTCAACTAGAATTACAAAATGAGGGCGGTTTTTTTTTTTCCGGCGTATCTGAAGCTATTGAGAGGTATGATCTGCCACCCATAGAGGAGCTCCAAAAATTAAGTAAAGATCAATGGAAATCGGTTGCAAAGAAAGCTATAAGAGAAAATTGGACTAATCTACTTCAGGAGGAGGCTGCAAGTAAATCAACCCTGGGTCATTGCCATATTATGGTTCTTCGCATTGGCCTTACACATCTAGTCTGGGATTCAGTACAGTCAAGCAGGATGGATGTCATGAGAGCCATAATCAAAGTTCGTATGGTGACGGGTGATGGGTACTTACCTTCTTCAAACTCACCGGTCCAAATTCGGAATGGACGGAGTTACTGATGCGACCTGCCTGCTGTGTCGTTTGGAAGATGTTGTCCACATGTTAACACAGAAACCCAGACTAGATTACTGTGCTCTCCACAAGAAAAGACTGTTCCTGTACGAAAGTATAAAGAGTGTCCCGGGGACCAATATGGCTGCTAACTCCATTCCAAGCAAACTTTCAGGCCGTAAGTGATCTCAACTAGAGGAAACGTGTGCCTTCAGTATAGGCGGAGTATACATCATAAAGAAGAAGAAGAAGACCCGGAACCCTTTCACCAATACTTTTTGCACCAGTCTGTACATGTATTCTATATGATAAAGTAAGACAATATCTTTTCGGCTAACAATCTTTAAGTCCTAGGGATGGTTGCAATGTCCGAAGTGAAACAACAATACAAACATCCACCCTTTTTGCTAATGTAAAAAGTCCTTTTCACGAAAAGAAATCCTTTTCGCATTTTAGGGTAGAACTCCGGTGCATGCTAATCTACAGTATTTCCGGTATCCATGTCCCGGTATTCATAGAGGTTTATGTGTTTGACACTGCACAACATCAAAAAAAGCAGATTTTAATAATTTAAACACCAAATAAACGGCAATAATCTATTCTACAAAATAATGATATTTGATAAAAAAAAAATGTATGTTGCTGATGTTGCAGGATGTTGTCAAAGTCCCGGTATCGAGATTCACATGTCCCGGTATCCATAGGGGCATACGTCTTTGACATGGCATAACATCAAAACTACGTGATCGATTTTAATAAATTAAACACCCTATAGAAGACAATACTCCAATCTATGCATAAAATATAAATTTGTAAAAATATGTCAGTTGCTGATGTTGTGGCATGCTGTCAAAGTCCCAGTATCGAGGTTCACATGTCCCGGTATCCATAAGGCATACGTCTTTGGCATGGAATAACATCAAAACTACGTGATCGATTATAATAAATTAAACATCCTATAAAAGGCAATACTCCAGTCTATGCATAAAATATAAATTTGTAAAAATATGTCAGTTGCTGATGTTGTGGCATTCTGTCGAATTCCCGGTATCGAGGTTCACATGTCCCGGTATCCATAAGGCATACGTCTTTGGCATGGCATAACATCAAAACTACGTGATCGATTTTAATAAATTAAACACCCTATAAAAGGCAATACTCCAGTCTATGCATAAAATATAAATTTATAAAATATGTCAGTTGCTGATGTTGTGGCATTCTGTCAAAGTTACGGTATCGAGGTTCACATGTCCCGGTATCCATAAGGCATACGTCTTTGACATGGCATAACATCAAAACTACATGATCGATTTTAATAAATTAAAAACACCCTATAAAAGGCAATACTCCAATTTATGAAAACAAAATATAAATTTATAAAAATATGTCAGTTGCTGATGTTGTGGCTTTCTGTTAAAGTCCCGGAATCGAGGTTCACATGTCCCGGTATTCATTGCGGTATCCGTGTGTGACATGACATAATATCAAAATTACTTAATTGATATTAATAAACTAAACATCCAATTAAAGGTAATGCTCTAATCTATAAAATAATTTTAAACATATAAAAAATGTCAGTTGCTGATGTTGCAGCAGTTTGTCAAAGTCCCGGTATCGGGATCCAAATGTTCGGCACAGGTTGAAGAAAACCGCCCATTTGATCTATTATTATTATTATTATTATTAGTAGTAGTAGTAGTAGTAGTAGTATATACAATACAATACAAATGACTTTATTCAGCATAAAACATCATACAATATTTGTAGCCAAAGAAATACAAATCAAACAGTGACAACATACATGAAGACTTTGTTTCGTTTACCGAAGAGCAAAACTGCAAAGGTCAAAATATAATGTGAATATAAATCTACTAAAGAGGCATACTATAAAAGTATCCTAGCATTACTTAGCCCTTACCGCCCTTTGTGCAAATCCAGCAGATGGCCAATCGCTGGCATCCCTCAACCTCCACAAGAAAATGGTCTCGACATCTCATGCGAATTGTCTACCCCAACACCTCCACAAGAAAATGGTCTCGACATTTCATGCGAATTGTATCATCCGACAATTTGCATGAAATGCCAAAGTCCCTCTCCGGTATGGACAAGAAAGATACCCTACAATATCGTCCGATGAAGGTTTTACACTAAGTGCTAAGCGCTAAGATAAGTGAATTTTACTGACAAAGAAGATATATTTAGCTAAATTAATAATTTCAATTTTTACAGAACAGACCAACTGACTGACTGACTGACTGACTGTCTGACTGACTGACTAACTAAATAAATGGCTGAATGGATGTTTTGTCCGTTATTATTATTTGTGCGTTGCAATCATTTTTTAACATTATGAATGTCCTTTTTACTAGGGAAGAGTTGTTTCGGTGAAGATTTTTATCCAGTATTTAATCATAATTGTTTTCCGCAAGTAGTAGTGGTAGTAGTAGTAAAAATTTGAGCCGTCACACAAGAAAAGAGCACTTAGAGATATCCGATTTGTATATATGGGAACCCCTGATGTGGCCGAAGACACAGATTTTCGCCTGAAGCATCAATGTCCCTACTACCTAATAATAATAATAATAATAATAATAATAATAATATTTTTTTCGTTTCAAAATAAAGTACGAAATGATAAAAAAAAGAGTTTAATTGAAATTTAAAATGTAATGAATTAAATGCAGATCGTTTCACGCATCATTTATCACTTAACGAACCGATTATTTGTTAACGATGAGTAATTAACTTCATTAACTTCAATTAATGACCGCCACGCGCGAATACTTAACATGAACACGCCCTTCAAAAAATTCTATTTTCAATATTATAATAATTTTGTATATTTTTAATCGAACTTACCGATGCATTATAATGTTGTAGTTAATGTTTTTTTGTTTGTTTGTTTGTTTGTTATTTATTTATTTATTTGTTGTTGTTATTTTTTTTATTTTTTTTTTCATCGTTTTCGGAACATTTATGAAAATTGCTGGATGCGTAATAAATAGGGTAGACCCTGATCAGATGTCGCGTTCTCGGGCGTCTGATCTGGGTCTACACTGTTTGGAATACTTCAAAACAATTTAAATCACAAGCACTTCCGAGTGCTCAAATTTAATTTGAAGGCAAAAATCATTGGACAATGAGTTTTCAGACTCCTTTAGACCCAGATACAGTTTATTACATTGACAGTCTTAGTGAAAATATCAAGGGATTAAAAAATAATGTAAAATACAACTATGTCAAATTTACTGTAAAGACCAGAAATTTGGGACCCAGAATTTCGTAATAGTAAAAATTCCTAGAGTTCAGCAGCAACCTAATTCATACGATTGTGGCGTTTTTGCATTAGCCAGTCTAGTCGACTTCTGTTTCAATCCAGCAACTTTTAATTTTCGTACATGTTATTTGGTAAATAAGATGCGTTCGTATTTGATGAACTGTTTAGATAAGAGATTAATGTCGCCTTTCCCTAGAGAACAATCTCGCTGCAGAGGAACTTAGTTACCTGTAGCAACTGTTAATCCAAAATCACTCAAAATTGCTGTTTGGTATCATTGTAAACTTCCAGAATTGTCGATAGCATGGTGTGCTGCGAAGGCAGAAATTGCAAACAGTGGTTTCATAAAAAATGCATCGGCTTAAATAAATCCTTAGATACTACATGGCAGTGCGTTTCCTGCGGTCACCTAAATAATTAGTGGATTTGATTTTCGTATAATACTTAAAAAGCTATTGGGTGTCGTGTCGGGCGAATCAGAGCGTATTATCAGCGTCTACCGCGTTTTCCAATAATCCAGCACATTTTAGTGTATCTACCGTACGTATTCCCGGCCTCGGTGGCTCAGTTGGATGCGCGTCCGACTGGAGACCAGGAGGTCGCGGGTTCGACCCCCGCTGAGGTCGGCAACATTCTTTCGTGGAGATTGATCATGAAATATTTTCTACGGTCATTCTCTCCCTTCCGCTGAATCAAGAAGGGCTATTGTCAGTTTCTGGCGAAAGAATGTGCACAATACTGGTAAACCGCTAAGAGGACTAAGCCTGCCCAGTAAATGTGTGGTTAGGTAAACTGACCGCGCTCGACATGACCCCATTGGGTTGACTGGGCCGTAAAACCACAACACAAACAAACAAACAAACCGTACGTATTCGGACAGACAGTTTAAACAGTGTAGACCCAGATGAAACTGCAGAACCAAGCGTCTAATTAGCGTCTACACTGTTTTCCACTAATCCAGCAATTTTAGACACAACTTCGAGTAGTAAATTGTACGTTCAAATTTTAGAAAAGGTATGTAAGGAGTTGAAGCGACAAAATGTTTAGGGTAAATACGGTAAATACTGCTTGGGCAAAAATAAACTGCAATTATTATAGCTTGGAGTTCTGCGGAGTACTGTTGTGTGTGTGTGTGTGTGTGTGTGTGTGTGTGTGTGTGTGTGTGTGTGTGTGTGTATGTGTGTGTGTGTGTGTTGGATTTATTTAATGCCATACCGTCTCTACCCAGTTTTCATACCAGGGCGGGCTTATCACAATACCGGGATTTTAGCATAATCCTGCAACATCAGTACCCAAACTATTTTATAAAATACCTGTATTTTTTTTACTTAACTTGTTTTTTTTTCTCTCTCTGGTTTTATAATTTTTAAAAATCAGTCAAATCATATCTTATCAGAAACCATTTGATTTGATGTTACGCTGTGCTGTGCCTGCCAAACAATATCGGGACTTTGACATCATACTGCAACATCAACAACACACACACACACACACACACACACACACACACACACACACACACATATATATATATATATATATATATATATATATATATATATATATATATATATATATATATATATATATATATATATATTTATATATATATATATATATATTATTCATTTTATGGATTGGAATGATACTTTTAATCGGTTGTTTAATTTACTAATATCAATCAAGAGCTTTGGATATTATGCTTTATCAAACACAGAGTCCTCATTGAATACCGGGACATGTAGATCCCGATACCGGGACTTTGACATAATGCTACAACATCAGCAACTGATATTTTTTTTTATATGTTTATAATTATTTTATAGATTGAAGCATTGTCTTTAATCGGATGTTTAATTTATTAAAATCAATGAAGTAATTTTGACATTATGTCATGTCACACACGGAGACCACAATGAATACCGGGACATGTGAACCTCGATACCGGGACTTTGACAGAATGCCACAACATCAGCAACTGGCATATTTTTCAAATTTATATTTTTTTCATGGATTTGAGTATTGCCTTTTATAGGGTGTTAAATTTATTAAAATCGATTGCGTAGTTTTGATGTTATGCCATGTCAAAGACGTATGCCCCTATGGATACCGGAACAAGTGAATCTCGATACCGGGACTTTGACAACATCCTGTAACATCAGCAACAAATATTTTTTTATCAAATATCATTATTTTGTAGAATAGATTATTGCCGTTAATTTGGTGTTTAACTTATTAAAATCCGCCAAGTACCTTTGATGTTGTGCTGTGTCAAGCACATAAACCTCTATGAATACCGGGACATAGATACCGGAAATACCGTAGATTAGTATGCACCTAGAACTCTTTTCTTCGTAATATAGGGTAACCGCCCGAAAAGCGTCATTTAACTTCCGGTAGATGATTCTGAACTGTTGACCTTGGCGAAGAAACAAAAATGACACTCATTCGTTCAAGCTTGTGCCGTCTCCGGCCCGTGTTTAACCAAGCTCTGCAACAGACAAGATCACATCATGGCCCAGATATATACGGTCCACCAAAAGTTCGGGCGTCTTTCACAGTAAGTGTGCATTTCAACCACCACTGGCACCAGTAGGTAGTCCCCACCCGCTGTAGACCTGATTCTCATCGTCATCCTCATGTTATTGTCCACCCATCAATAATATGAAATTAGGCACTTCCTAGATGCGTGCAAAGCAAACCTACTAAAGAAGATCTCCCAGGAGGTTCCATGTTCCCTGAAAACAGTCTTCGCGGAATCTTTTCTACTGTCTCTGATGCAGGACAGCTGTCAGACAGACTGTAATCATTTGCAGGACAGAAGTATCTGCAGGACTGAAGGCATTTTTGTTGACAGAATATTATTTTCTTTGCTAAGATTCACAGGATAGTTGTCAGACAGACTAAAAGTTTTTGCAGGACAAAATGAAAAAATGCCTAATTTGTCAGGCAGTCCTGCACTTTTTGCAAAAACTGCGACAATATTCGTCATGTTCCCTAGAAGTAACCTTTCAAAATTTAATACCATGTTCCCTGTTCCCCAAAATTTATTTTTTTTCTCCCTTGTTCCCTTAAAATATTTTCCAAAATTCCAATGTTCCCTGAAAGGAAATGAGCATGATCCCTTATTCCCCGAAACCCCTGGGAAGGCCTCACTAAAGACTTCATAGCCCGGTTTCATGTATTTTCACGTTACTAACAGTAAACAGTTTCATCATATCTACTTAAGAGACAAATGCTGAAAATAATCCTGAAGTCATCCAAATTATTATCTGAGCATTTATTTCATGTACAAATAATGTAGTTCTGTGGATTTGTTTTGTGAAAGCATTTGTGTAAACAAGCCAACCATATCGATGCTATTTTGAACCAAAAGTCATGTGACTTCGTGTTAAGATTTCGGCGGGAAATTATCATGTGATTGTCATGTGATCTTTGCAATTTTTGGCCATTTTTAAACACAAAGTACCGATGCCTTAGATTTGACATTTTCGTACAAAAATAAGTTAGTCTTAGCTGTAAAAGTCGATTTAATAGACATAGGTGTAAATTTCATTAAGGACTGTTATTACTTATGTCAAGATATTTCTTTTCTAAGCGTAAATCACAAAACAACAGTGTATTTCTGAAAATGAACCTTGCCAACTAGAGCGTGACTTTGTATCTAAAATATACAGCAGGTAGGTGGCGCTGCCATTTATTTTCATGGAGAAATCAGTTTAACGCCACATTGAATTTAACGCGAAAATACATGAAGGGAGTATAGTATGATAGTACATAACCCGTATTCCGTATTCAGGCCATTAGGCCAAATATTCACACTGGTATAGGTCTTTTTAGTTCTTGCATTTACTACACATGTATCGACTTGTGGTATGCGGTGATGCGTGATCAGACTATTAATATGATGATCGTGTGGCGAAACACCTGGTTTTAGCCACAAAGTTCTCTAGTTCTGACAGTATGAAACTTCTCCAGTCCAAGAAATCGTCGTTCAGCTTTGCATCCAGCAATAGGTTCAGGTCAAAACATGTGATGCCACATGTGTCAAAGAGGTTTTTCCTCATGAATTCACTGGCTGTGTCATATTCAGTGCACTAGGGTAGTGCTTAAGTTTTTTTCTATCCACACTTACAATTTTCTCTGTCACTGATATTGCACTTGTACAGATATTCATTCAGCGCTACATATCCTGTTTTTTCGTAACTGGGAAATAGTACTTTATGCCCTGCTCTTGATCCAAATGAATGTTCGATTTTATGACCCACTTTAGGCTTGAATGTATACAGATTCCTACCTCTATCTGTCTTCTACCTCTCCTGCCATTTTATGATACAAGATTCCTTTACTGCCATTTTCACATCTCCAAAGGATACTACCAAACTGTGTCCCAGGAATCATGCAGAATTCTTGGCTGCTTGCATGACTCCAGTGCATTGATAGGCTGAGACAGGTCCAGTTGCCCAGAGACAAAAGAGAGAGCGCATATTCATTTGCGTGCATGAGAAAAGGTGAGGCTTGTATAGGAAATGGTGGTGTGGGTGTGTGTGTGTGTGTGTGGGGGGGGGGGGGTCATCAATATCCCTGGAAGTCAACAGACAAATAACCTATATCCCTTATACATGTATATATTCCATGCAATATCTCTATTTTTATTTTTTTTAAATACCCATAAAAGTATCAATCTGGGTTTCAAATATACCACATCCCTGGCAGTAAAATGTCAAATGTCCCATACCGCTTGAAGTAAAAAGGCAAATATATATACCACATCCCTAAAACCCTATACTAGCCTCAAAGGTACAACTTGGTCAACAGTTTCGATTTGTTGTTGTTGTTTTTTTTTCATAAAATCAAAGGAAAACCTATTCAAAATATGTTTGTGAAGTTTTACTTTTAAATAAAATGTTGCATTGTGGCCAGTTTGTGAGATGTAAATACAGCATTGTGGGTTGTAGTTCTGTTTATATCAATGACGTTTTTTCGAATGTGAAAAATTTGCTATTTTACTTTCAGCTGGCATAACTTCACAGTGGGTTGGCCTTTTGTGGTTTTTGGCCAAAAGCTCTATCATTATACATGTACATGTATATAGCAGTTCTATTGAAACAGTAAAAACTGTGTCATTTGATCTTTAAAATCCTTCTCCGAGATTCAAAACATTGAGGCAACATTGTATTAACAATATATGCCTGATTGCCCTAATGAATAAATAAAACACAGAAAACTAGGTGGGCATTAATGTTACAATACTGTTTCTTCTCGACTTCTTGACTTAAGGTATGCAAGACAGGGCAAGGCAGTTGCCTTCAACCAAAGAGGTCCATCAAATTTATTTGGAATGGGATACTTTGGCTAACTAATCACAGGAGTATGCTCGTCACCCTACTCCCACCCTCTGAACTAGAACATAGATAGGTGCAGTGGATAATGGAATAATCTCTCTCAACTGGTGGAGAAAAAATGTTTCTACAGAGAGGGTTTTTCCCTTTTTTTTCCATTTAATTTTAGGCAAAATAAAATGTGTTTTATGAAATAAACTGTGACAGAAAACCTATATAAAAGTTATAATTAAAAAAAGAAAAAAAAAATGCATTGACTGGGTTTTGAACTCTCATCACATGGATTCCAGTTCCAATGACTTAACCACCACAGCCACCATGATTGTGATGTCATTATACACAAATATTGTTATTATTCAAACAATCTTTACACTGGGTAAAGAGACTTATTAAGCATTTCTCCAAGAACAAAAACCACCATATATTTGACATAACATTCAGATCCTCAGTCATATCTACCATATGTGTGATTGCACTCATTTTTTTTTTTTTTTTTTTTCTAAGAAATAAAATCCACACCAATGCCAAGTGCATTTTACCACAGCAGAGCACTTCAGTAAAACCTATTTTTTCAAGCAATAAACTACATTTTAATAATATGACATATTGGATAATAGATAAATGAATAAATTACCTGAAAATCTTGCCTCTATATTGGGCAAGGCCTGCTATCCTTTTAGTGGGTAAGGGTAGAGGGGGAATGTTATTATTTCTTCTGTTTCTTCACTTTCATTCCTGTTCCTCTTTCTTCCCTGTCCCTCTCTTTCATCTCCTCTACTCTCTCTTCTATCTCTTTTCTCCCTTTCTCTGGGAGATGACACAAAATGACCCTCAAGGGTTGACGTGTCGTTAAACCCCAACACAATCAATCAATGCTTTATATCTCCAGAAAACACAGTGTAAACAAATGCAGTAACAGCGACAGGAAAACACCCAGGAACATATACACAGTGGACCAATGTACAGTTTGTCAAATCGGAAGTTACTGTCACTGTCCGCTCAAAATCAGTTAGCTGCTATACAACCCAAATCAAAACCCTTCTTTGAAATTAAGTTCATTTTCCAATCAAGTATTGGAAAATCCATCATTTGAAAGATAAGATATATTTCTTTTCATATTTGCCTCGATTTGAAACCATAAACTAGGGATGTCTTCACAGGAATATAGAATCAGCTCTCAAATCACTTACATGTATTTTTGTCCTTCACGCTTGCCAGGAACGTTAAATTTTTGCTTGTCATCTTTCTTGAAACAACTTTACCTCTTTTCTAACTAAGTGCAATTATAAATCAATTATTAATCATAGTTTCTTAGTTCCCATCTGATAGTTCAGCTACTCCTATCGAAATCATTCAACATTTGTTCAGGTCCTATAATTATGGTAACTGTCCGATTAGCCGCAAACCCGCATGTTCTGGCTGTACGGTTAGCTGCGATATTTGTTATCAGCATAGTTCATTGTTATTTGTCTGAAAATGATGTTTAAGCATGGATTACTGTTTTGTTTGTTTGAATTGAGGTTTTACATCCCCGTCAATACAAATTTGGTCATTTTGGAGACGTTGCATCCGATTTTGTGGGACTTATACCCAATATTACATGTAAGATGACATGACATCCCAAGCCCTACCACCCAAACAAACAATAGGGTTTATATGCAGGGACGATTAAACCCAGTACTTTGCCTGGGCAGGCTTAGACCTTCCTAGCGGTTTACCAGTGCTCCTGTGGGGTCGGTTTCAGCTCTGCGTTGAACAAGGTTGGTCGGTAAATACCAGTGGCGGGAAGTCCCACTGGTATTTACCGTCCTGGGAAATACTCCAAATTTCAGCAGATGTGGGAAATACTAGGAAATAGTGGGAAATATGATTTTTTTTTATTATTTCATTGAAAAGTACTATTAATACATGTATTTGTGTAATTCAATTGAAATAATGAACAATTAGCTATTTTGCAACATACTCCCCATACATATATGTAACAGTCTTGCAAATGGGTGTAATGGGTGTGTTTCATCCCTGCCAGAGAACTCATCAGGTGGCTTTCTGGTTACCACGACAGTTTTTTATTTTATTTTTATAAAAGCTCATGGCTAAAACACAATGTCTTTAAAAACCTCAAACCACCAGTCTCTCTTTACAGTTAAAATATACATGCACTTTCAATTTATTTAAACCATCACCATTCCATTCCTTCAGGAGGCTTTGCCATTGGAACTATGTGTTTTGCATGCTTTAGTGTGATGATAAAACCATATTGTTCAAATGTCTGGAGAATTACAACTTTTTTGGATATCTGAATTGTTAGGATGTTCACACTAGTCCATGTTTCAATGAAAGGTTTGTTTGCAAGTTTGTCACGTAATTTGTGAGTAGTACTCCTGCTGCTAAAAGGTGTGAGAATTAAATTGTTTGTTTTAAGACAGATATTAAAAATACACAAGTATGCCTAAAGGTGTCTTAAATAATCTACAGGTGCTCTCCAAAGTATTTTTATTTTCAAGTCGAGTCAAATAGCTGAAAGTTAAAAACTTAATATTTCAGAATCACAGTTTTGAAAAGAAATTATTTACCTGTACATGTACATACTAAATGAAGGTAACAGACTATAGATCTTTCAGGTAATTCAACATGAACTTGAAATGATTTTTGCTTCTAATTAGCTAGGTAGGTGGGGTATATTAAGCAGTCTCATTGGTACCATCTATGTAAATGTTTATTGCCCAGTATTTCCCAGGAATTCCCTGTATTTCCTGCCGCTTTTTGCCAACCTTGGCGTGGAAACATCATGCAGCCTAATCTGTTTCTCCAAGCCCCGATGGGCGGGGGGGCTGTAGGTTACTGTTTTAGATAAGAGTTATGCTTTGAACATGTGGGTGACGGAAAGATTCTTTTCATTCTGCCTGATTGAAATCAATGTTGATTTTAGCAATGAAACAGCTGAAACGACCATACCTTTATGATATCAAAGCACTGACAGCACTGGTGATGACTGATAAATTACCATTGACAGAAGGCCTGCTGTCCTTGCAGCAGGTAAGGGTAGAAGCGGAATGTTTATTATGCCCCCGCCATTTTCAATGGGGGGGGGGGGAGCATATAGTATCACCGATGTATGTACATACGTCCGTCCCGTACGTAACACTTTTGGTTTTCGTGCAATATCTTTTGAAAGGATTGGTGTATTGGATTGAAATTTTATACACAGGTATATAATGATAAAATGTAAGTCACATTAGATTAAGGGTAAAATCCACCAATTATTTTGGGAGTTATGGCCCTTTTCAACTCTGAAAAATTTTCAGCTTTGAAAAATGGTTTCTGTGCAATATCTTTTGAAAGGATTGGTGTATTGGATTGAAATATTGTACACAGGTATATAATCATAAAATGTAGGTCCAGTTCAATTTATTGTAAAATCCATTTATTATTTTGGGAGTTATGGCCCTTTTTCAACTTTGAAAAATGGTTTCTGTTCCATAACTTTTGAAAAGATTAGTATATTGGAATCATATTTTATACACAAGCATATAGTTATAAAATATAGGTCAATTTCGATTTAGGGTAAAATCCACCAATTATTTTTGGAGTAACTGCCCTTTATCAATGTTGAAAAATAGTTGAAAAATGGTTTCCATTCGATATCTTTTGAAAAGATTAGTGTATTGGATTCAAATTTTATACACAGGTATATAATCATGAAATGTAGGTCAGGTATGATTTAGGGTAAAATCCACCAATTATTTTTGGAGTTCTGGCCCTTTTTCAACTTAGAAAAAATGGTTTCCATTCCATAACTTTTGGAAAGATTAGTGAATTGGATTCATATTTTATACACAAGCATATAATTATAAAATATAGGTCAAGTTTGATTTAGGGTAAAATCCACCAATTATATTTGGAGTTACAGCCCTTTTTCAAGGTTGAAAAATAGTTTCAGTTTGATATCTTTTGAAAACATTAGTGTATTGAATTCAAATTTAACACACAGATATATAATCATAAAATAGAGGTCAAGTTCCAATTAGGGTAAAATCAACCAATTATTATGGGAGTTATGGCCCTTTTTCACCTTCAAAAGATGTTTTCCTTCAGATATTTTTTTAAAAAAAGATTGATTTTTGTATTGGATTCATATTTTATACTAGGTATATAATCATAAAATATGATTAAGATCGATTTAGGGTAAAATCTGCCAATTATTATGATAGTTATGGCCCTTTTTTCAACTTCAGTTTTTGCAAAATAACTGCATGTGGGTGAGGATGGCCCTGGGTGGGGGCATCTGTGTCATACTGACACATTTCTAGTATTTCTTCTGTTTCTCCACTGTCATTATGCCCCAACTTCGAAGAGGTTGGAGGGGCAGTTTGCTTCTGGGTTGTTCGTCTGTCCGTTCGTCACGCTTTTTGATGCATAGCATAACTTTAGAACCGTGAATGTGACTGTTCTGAAATTTCTTGTATGGATTCCTCATGAAAAAATAGCTGACACATATTTTTTTTCTTGACAGGATTATGCCCCTTTTCTGAGGTATGGCACTTTGAAAAAATATGGATGCAATCTTGTCAGCAAAATATCTAAAAAAAAACTATTGAAGCTAGAGCCTTGAAACTTGATGAATAGACTGGCAGTGATGGGTAGACAACCTGATTAACTTTTGAAGAAATTTTGAAATATACTTCTTTAATTTCGGCCCTTTGTAATTTTGGGCATTTTTACCTTGTCAGCAAAATATCTCAAAAACTGTTAGAGCTAGTGCCTTGAAACTTAGTAAATGGATTTGTAGTGATGAGTAGATGACCTGATTAACTTTTGAAGAAATTCTGAAAATACTTCATGAGTTATGGCCCTTTGTAATTTTGGGCATTTTTACCTTGTCAGCAAAATATCTCAAAAAACCTTTGGAGCTAGAGTCTTGAAACTTGATGAATAGACTGGTAGTGTTGAATAGACAACCTGATTAACTTTTGAAGAAATTTTGAAATATACTTCTTGAGTTATGGCCCTTTGTAATTTTGGACACTTTTGAGAGCAAAATATCTCAAACACTGTTAGAGCTAGAGCCTTGAAACTTAGTAACTGGATTTGCAGTGATGAGTAGATGACCTGATTAACTTAAGAAGAAATTCTGAAAAATACTTCATGAGTTATGGCCCTTTGTAATTTTGGGCAATCTTACCTTGTCAGCAAAATATCTCAAAAACTGTTGGAGCTAGAGCCTTGAAACTTGATGAATAGACTGGTAGTGATGAGTAGACAACCTGATTAACTTTTGAAGACATTTTGAAATATACAATGTACTTCTTGAGTTAGGGCCCTTCGTAATTTTGGACATTTTTACCTTGTTAGCAAAATATCTCAAAAACTGTTAGAGCTAGAGCCTTAGTAACTGGATTTGTAGTGATGAGTAGATGACCTGATTAACTTTTAAAGAAATTCTGAAAAATACTTCATGAGTTATGGCCCTTTGTAATTCTGGGCATTTTGACCTTGTCAACAAAATATCTCAAAAACCGTTGGAGCTAGAGCCATGAAACTTGATGAATAGACTGGTAGTGATGAGTAGACAACCTGATTAACTTTTAAAGAAATTTTGAAAAATACTTCTTGCGTTATGGCCCTTTGTGATTTTTGGCATTTTTACCTTGCCAGCAAAATATCTCAAAAACAGTTAGAGCTAGAGCCGTGTTTGGTGAATGGATTTGTAATGATGAGTAGACAACCTGATTAACTTTTGAATAAATTTTGAAAAATACTTATTGAGTTATGGCCTTTTGTAATTTTGGGCATTTTTATCTTGTCAGCAAAATATCTCAAAAACTGTTAGAACTAGAGCCATGAAATTTGGTGAATGGATTTGTAATGATGAGTAGACAACCTGATTAATTTTTTAATAAATTTTGAAAAATACTTACTGAGTTATGGCCTTTTGTAATTTTGGGCATTTTTATCTTATCAGCAAAATATCTCAAAAACTGTTAGAGCTAGAGACTTGAAACTTGGTGAATTGATTGGTAATGATGAGTAGATGACCTGATTAACTTTTGTGTACATTCTGAAAATTATTTCCTAAGTAATGGCTCTGTGTAAATTTGGGCATGTTTCCCTTGTCAGCAAAATATCTCAAAAACTATTGAAGCTGGAGCCTTGAAACTTGATGAATAGATTGGTAGCGACGAGATGACCTAATTATGCCCCCAATTTCAAATAAAATTGATGGGGCATATTATTTTGCCTTCGTTTGTCTGTCCATCTATTTGTTCGTTCGTCAAGCTTTTTTGTGCATGCCATGTCTTAAGAACCCTGCATGCAAGGGTTTTGAAATTTTATATTTGGGTTCTCAATGAAAAAATAGCTGACCCATATTTTTTTTCTTGTCCGGCATGTTTGTTTAGAGTTATGCCCCTTTGAAAAAAATCAGAATTAAATCTTGTGAGCAAGATGTCTCGAAAAGTATTTAAGCTGGGTTCTTGAAATTCGATATAGTGAGTGGGAATGATGTGTAGATTACCTGATTATATTTTGAGAGAATTTCGTGAAAAAATTGATAAAGTTACGGCCCTTTGCGGTTCTGCGCATTTTGACCTTATCAGCAAAAAGTACTTGAAAAGTACTTAAGCTAGGGTCTTGAAATATTATGTGCTGATTGGGGATGGTGTGGAGATTACCTGATTTGTTTTTTAGGGAATTCCATGAAAAATTGACATAGTTATGGCCCTTTGTAGTTCTAGGCATTTTGACCTTGTCAGCAAGATATCTCAAAAAGTATTTAAGCCAGAGCCATGATATTTGGTATACTGATTGGGATTGAGGAGATCACCTGATTAAATTTTCAACCAATTAAATGAAATGTTGGAGTTATGGCCCTTTGCAATTTCTGGCCATTTAATATCATTACTTTATTGTGTATAGCATAAGTTTAGAACCATGTATGCTAATGTTTTGAAATTTCGCATTTTGATTCCTCATGAAAAAATAGGTGACCCGTATTTTTTTCTTATCTCAATTAGCTCCTATTTTAGAATTATTTCCCTTTTGGTAAAATAACATTGAAATCTCATATATTTGTACTGTTGTTACCGTCATGGGCAAGCAGTGTTGGAGTCAAACAGTGTTAGAGTCAGGCAGTTGGGGGCATAGTGTTTTATAAACACCAGGTCTAGTTCATTTTACCTTCTTTCCTGTCCTCTCTTTCATCTCATTTCCAATCTCTCTTCTCCCTTTCTCTTGGAGACGACACCAAATGACCTACAAGGGTTGGCCTGTTGTTAAACCCAAACACAATCAAATCTGCCTACAGTTTATTTCCTATCAGGCTGAAACTTGATTTGTGGTTAGACCATGATGTGGAGCAGTGCATATTGTTTCGGGGTTGAAAATTTCTGTAAACTTTTTGTTTCCGGTTAACTCCTCCTACCTTTTACATCCGATCAAGCTGAATCTTCATTTATAGTTAAACCATGATGTGGAGCAGGGCATATTGTTTCAAGGTTACAGTCACACCAAATATTAGCAGAGTTATGCCCCTTTGAAAATTTCTGAAAATTTTTCGTTTCTGTCTAACTCCTCCTACAGTTTACATCCAATCAAGCTGAAACTTCATAAATAGTTACCCGATGATGTGGAGCAGCACATATTATTTCGAGATTACTGCGCACCAAATATTGGCAGAGTTATGCCCCTTTGAAAATTTTTGTAAACTTTTTGCTATCTATCTATTCTATCTATTCAGATTTTTAACGCTACCAGGCGTAAGTCGCATAGACGTAAAAGTGTACAAATTTTATTTTATAAAAGGTATCTTTTTTTGCAAATAACTAAAGTTATTGCCATATGGGCAAGTTATTTACTTTATTTTTCCATCTTCTTTTATTAGATTTGCACGGAAATGTTGCCATTATTAAATCTTTATAAATAAGTTAATTAAATGATATAGAATTAAGAAGCTTGACTAATATCAAAATTCATAAACATGATTCTTTTTGGATATTTTTTTTAATACTCTTCTGAGTTGCCTCCCTTGAAGAAAAAAAAATAAAATCAGTATAAAACAAGTTAAAGCTTTACAAAAACATTTCTTGCAGCCAATTTTTTTTTTTTTGGTTGTTTATTTTTGTTTTGTTATTGTTTGGTCAGATATTGAAGTATAGGAAAAACAAATCAGCCAAAGGCTCATATGTGCTTATAGTATAGCCATGCTTCTGTATTGCATCCTCCATCCGAAAGCACTTCTCCCTAGATGCAGCAAACTTCTGCCTCTTTTCCCAGGAGGGAGAAGTCACTTCTCCCTAAATTTCTGGCCAGCTTGGACCCTTAGGTTACAGTTCACCAAATAGCAAATCTATGCCCCAATGAAAAAATTTTTTTTTTGTTTCTAATTAATTCCACTTACAGTTTATATCCGGAGCACTGAATTATACAGGAGCCAGTTTATGTGCTACATCTTATTATTTGCCACGGGCGTATAATGCCCCGTTGGCAGAGCTCTTGTTCAACTTTGAAAAATGGTTTCCGTTCCATATCTTTTGAAAAGATTAGTGTATTTGATCCATATTTTATACAAGGGTATATAATTATAAAATATAGGTCAAGTTCGATTTAGGGTAAAATCCACCAATTATTTTGGGAGTTACAGCTCTTTTCAACGTTGAAAAATAATTTCCGTTTAATATCTTTTGAAAACATTAGTGTATTGGATTCATATTTAATACACAGGTATATAATCATAAAATAGAGGTCAGGTTCGATTTAGGATAAAATCCACCCATTATTATGGGAGTTATGGCCCTTTTACATCTTCGAAGTTTTCCTTTCAGTATTTTTTTTTTTAAAAGATTGGTGTATTGGATTCATATTTTATACAGAGGTATATAATCATAAAATATAGGTCAAGTTTGATTTAGGGTAAAATCTGTCAATTATTATGGGAGTTATGGCCCTTTTTGCAACTTCATTTTTTTTGCAAAATGCCTGCATGTGTGTGAGGATGGCCCCTGGGCAGGGGCATCTGTGTCATATTGACACATTCCTGGTTCTTTTTATGCAGTTGTTTCCTAAAATACTTAATGAAATGTCAAACAGTGTAAACCCTGATCAGACTGCTCCTCTGATCTGAATCTGCACTGTTTGCATGTGCCATTTTGTGAAGAACTTTGGTGTATAAAATTTTAGGACATTTACCATATGTTTGATCTGTTTATGACCTAGCGCATTGTTTTTCTTCTTCTTTCAGGAAAAATGTGTTTTGGGTGCCATCTATATGACCATTATTGTAGGACCATCTGCTTACTTGCTTCGCCGGACAGCCGTACTTCGTGGACAACGTACCTAGTACCAGTTAGTGTATCTCAAGACAAATTGGATGATATATGATTGTCAAATATTTAAGTACTGCATAACAAAGAGATCAATATGAACTGTTGTAGAAGGAAAGAAAGAAAGAAAAAGAAGAAAAAAGTCTTGTTTTACCATTCAGAGTAATTCACCATTCTGAAATTTTAATCAAAATGAACAGAAATGTGTGTATTTCAAGTGTTTTGGAACTAAAATCTGTTCATGTATGTATGTAAAGTAAAAAAAAAAAATAAAAAAAAATAAAAGTGATATAAAATCTGAAGCTTTTTATAACTGACCAGTATTAAACTTGACCATTACCACTCTCTGGGCAAAGTCAGGAGATGACAAACTGATATTTTTAGCTCACCTGAGCTATGCTCAGGATGAGCTATTGTGATCACTTTTCGTCCCTCGTCCGTGCGTGCGTGCGTCCGTCTGTGCGTCCGTCCATTTACATTTTCAAACGACTTCTCCTCTGAAGCCCCTGAGCCAATTTTGCTCAAATTTCATATAGAGCCTCCTTAGGTTGGGGGAACGAAAAATGCTAAAATGGTCGCGGTCCATTGACCAAGATGGCCGCCATGCCCATAAATGGTAAAAACCTTTAAAAATCTTCTTCTCCAGAACCAAGGATGCCTTGGGGCTGAATCTTTGCATGAGTCATCGGGGACGGGAGGTCTACCAAAATTGCTAAAATAAATGTCGTATATTGACGTTTGACCTTTTTACTGCAAGGTCAAGTTTGTTTCCCTATGCATTTGTATGGGAAAAACCTTTAAATATCTTGTTCTCCAAAACCAAGGATGCCTTATGGCTGAACCTTTACATATATCATCGGAAACTGAAGGTCTACCAAAGTCGCTAAAATAATGGTCATACATTGACATTTGACCTTTTTATGGTAAGGTCAATTTTGCTTCCATATGCATTTGTATGGGAAAAATGTTCAGAATTTCAAACAACTTCTTCTCTGGAGCCTCTGGGCCAATTTTGCTCAAATTTCATATGGAGCCTCCTTAGGTTGGGGGAATGAAAGATTGCTAAAATGGTCGCGGTTAGTTGACCAAGATGGCCGCCATGCCCATATATGGTAAAAACCTTTAAAAATCTTCCTCTCCAGAACCGAGGATGCCTTGGGGCTGAATCTTTGCATAAGTCATTGGGGACGGGAGATCTACCAAAATCGCTAAAATAAATGTTGTATATTGACATTTGACCTTTTTACGGCAAGGTCAAGTTTGCTTCCGTATGCATTTGTATGGGAAAAACCTTTAAAAATCTTGTTTTCCAAAACCGAGGATGCCTTATGGCTGAATCTTTACAAATATCATCGGAAACTGGAGGTCTACCAAAGTTGCTAAAATAAATGTCGTATATTGACGTTTGACCTTTTTACTGCAAGGTCAAGTTTGTTTCCCTATGCATTTGTATGGGAAAAACCTTTAAACATCTTGTTCTCCAAAACCGAGGATGCCTTATGGCTGAACCTTTACATATATCATCGGAAACTGAAGGTCTACCAAAGTTGCTAAAATAATGGTCGTACATTGACATTTGACCTTTTTATGGTAAGGTCAATTTTGCTTCCTTATGCATTTGTATGGGAAAAAAGGTTCAGAATTTCAAACGACTTCTTCTCTGGAGCCTCTGGGCCTATTTTGCTCAAATTTCATATGGAGCCTCCTTAGGTTGGGGGAATGAAAGATTGCTAAAATGGTCGCGGTTAGTTGACCAAGATGGCCGCCATGCCCATATATGGTAAAAACCTTTAAAAATCTTCCTCTCCAGAACCGAGGATGCCTTGGAGCTGAATCTTTGCATAAGTCATTGAGGATGGGAGATCTACCAAAATTGCTAAAATAAATGTTGTATATTGACATTTGACCTTTTTACGGCAAGGTCAAGTTTGCTTCCGTATGCATTTGTATGGGAAAAACCTTTAAAAATCTTGTTTTCCAAAACCGAGGATGCCTTGTGGCTGAATCTTTACATATATCATCGGAAACTGGAGGTCTACCAAAGTTGCTAAAATAATGGTCGTACATTGACCTTTTACCGTGAGGTCAATTTTGCTTCCTTATGCATTTGTATGGGAAAAATGTTCAGAATTTCAAACAACTTCTTCTCCTTAGGTTGGAGGAATGAAAGATTGCTAAAATGGTCGCGGTTCATTGACCAAGATGGCCGCCATGCCCATATATGGTAAAAACCTTTAAAAATCTTCTCCTCCAGAAACGAGGACGCTTCGGGGCTGAATCTTTGCTTAAATCATCGGGGACAGGGGGTCTACCAAAGTTGCTAAAATAATGATCGTACACGTTTGCTTCCCTATGCATTTGTATGGGAAAAAACATATAAAAATCTTATTCTCCAAAACCGAGGATGCCTTATGGCTGAATCTTTGCATATATTATTGGGAACATCTGCATGTCTGCAGTGGCTTTGTCACTCAGGTGAGCGAACCGTGGCCCGTGGGCCTCTTGTCTTATTTTTCCCAGAAAACAGGATTTTACATTTCATGCAAATTGTGTCCATTGGAGGCAATTCACATGAAATGTTAAAATCTATTTTATTGTCTGCTGAAAATTTTACCCAGTGTATTTGCAGATTTGGTAGAAAAGTATGCATGTTGTTTCTGCTGTACTGATTTCAACAAAACATATGCTTTAGAAAGAAAAATGAAAAGTTTCAAATTATTCAGTAACTGCAATAAAACTTTTGAAACTTAACACATCAAATACATTATCAATTTTCCGAAAATTAATATTCCATTGGCATAAATAGTGATGTTGATGAAATCATGATAGAAATGATTCCAGTCACTTTTAAAATGCTGCTTTTGTAATGCCACACGGTAAACTTTTACAGTACCCTCACACATGCATTACTATTTTCACATCTGTAACATGGAACACTACTTTTTGTGAGGGTATCTAATAAGCCATTCTTTTGAACACTTAATTGTTGGAATTTGTTAAGTAGGTGCAATGCAATTAATTTTTTCCATGCCTAAAAATATACGAAAGTCAATGGAATTTTAGAAAAAGTTGACTTATGTTTGGCACCAGAGTATAGAACAGTACAATGCTGGCCTTGGTGGCTCTGTCAGATGCACATCTGGCTGGTGATCAGGTTCGATCTCATTCAGATCTAGCAACATTGGTGGAGATTGATCATGAAATATTTTCTATGGTCATTCTCTCTGGGATTCTCTCCCTTCCGCTGATTCAAGAAGGACAGTTGTCAGTTTCTGACAAAAGTATGTACACAGGTGCTGGTTAACTTGTTCGTTTGTGTTGAGGTTTTACGGTTCAGTCAACCCAATGGGGTCAGTTTACCTAACCACACGTTTACTAGGAAGGCTTAGTCTCGTGCACATTCTTTCGCCAGAAACTGACAACTGCCCTTCTTGAATCAGCGGAAGGGAGAGAATGACTGTAGAAAATATTTCATGATCAATCTCCACAAAAGAATGTTGCTGACCTCGGCGGGGGGTTGAACCCGTGACCTGGTCTCCAGTCGGATGGCGCATCCAGGAAAAGTGTGGTTAGGTAAACTGACTGTCTTGATGTGGCCTTAATGACTGGGTGGTAAAACCTCAACTCAACAAAAGTACCAGTATAATACTAGTTTCTACAGGCAGTAAATGATACAAAAGAAGTTTTTTCTTAAAAAATATTTATTCAGTATAAAATGCTAAGTACCAAAGCTCAAAATAAGGTTATACCGGTAAGTGGTTTTCTCATACTCCAGAACAAGCACTTGTTTCATCGTAAAAGTACAAATATTTTCTTTTATTTCTCCATAAAAAACTATGTTGTGGGTACTCAACATAAGTTTTCATGGAGAAATAAAAAACAAGAGGACCATGATGGTCCTATATCGCTCACCTGACCAAACAGATTTGCATATTTACTGCTGAAGTTTCAGCCAAGTTCACTGCTCTAGGATTTTTGTATAAACTTTATAGCACTAACCACCCCCACCCCCCTCCACCACACCCCTGGCCATGTTTTTTTACAAATCTTGATGACCTGAACTGAATCTTAAAAGAGGGTCACCAAAGGAACATTTCTGCCAAGTTTTATTGAAATTGGTCCAGTGGTTTAAAAAGTTTTATATAGCTATAAAGCCCTACGCCCTAACGGCCATGTTTTTTGACGAATCATGACAGCTTGAACAAACTTGGTAGAGAATAACATAAGAAACATTCCTGCAAAGTTACATTGAAATCGGTCAAGTGCTTTCTGAAAAGACTATTAAAATTTTCTATATAGATAAATTATATAGGAAAATAAGCCCCGCCCCCTAGCGGCCATGTTTTTTGACAAATCATAACGGCTTAAACAATCTTGGTAAAGGGTCACCAAGGAAACATTTCTGCGAAGTTATATTGAAATCAGTCCTGTGGTTTCTGACGACAAGATTTTTTCAAGTTTTCTATATAGAATTATATCGAAAATAAGCCCTGCACCCCCTAGCGGCCATGTTTTTTGACAAATCATGTCGGCTTGAACAATCTTGATAGAGGGTCACTAAGGAAACATTCCTGCCAAGTTATATTGAAATCGGTTCAGTCGTTTATGACAAGAAGATTTTTAAAGTTTTCTATATAGATATATAGGGAAAATTAACCCCGCCCCCTAGCAGCCATGTTTTTTAAAATATCATGGCGGCTTGAACAATCTTGCAACAGGATCACCAAAGGAACATTTCTGCAAAATCATATGGACATCGGTCCAGTGGTTTCTGACAAGAAGATTTTTAAAGTTTTCCATAAAGATATATAAGGAAAATAAGCCCCGCCCCCCCTGGTGGCCATGTTTTTTGACAAATCCAAATGGCTTGAACAATCTTGCAACAGGATCACCAAAGGAACATTTCTGCAAAATCATATGGAAATCGGTCCAGTGGTTTCTGACAAGAAGATTTTTAAAGTTTTCTATACAGATATACAGTGAAAATAAGCCCCGCCCCCTGGCGGCCATGTTTTTTGACAAATCCAAATGGCTTGAACAATCTTCGTACAGGATCACCAAAAGAACATTTCTGCAAAATTATATGGAAATCGGTCCAATGGTTTCGGACAAGAAGATTTTAAAGTTTTCTATATAGATATATAGGGAAAATAAGCCCCGCCCCCTGGTGGCCATGTGTTTTGACGAATCCAAATGGCTTGAACAATCTTGGTAGAGGATCACCAAAGGAACATTTTTGCAAAATTATATTGAAATCGGTCCAGTGGTTTCGGACAAGAAGATTTTTAAAAGTTTTCTATATAGATTATATAGGGAAAATAAGCCCCGCCCCCTGGCGGCCATGTTTTTTGACGAATCCAAATGTCTTGAACAATCTTGGTAGAGGATCACTAAAGGAACATTTCTGCAAAATTATATTGAAATTGGTCCAGTGGTTTCGGACAAGAAGAGTTTTAAAGTTTTCTATATAAAGGGAAAATAAGCCCCGCCTCCTGGCGGCCATGTTTTTTGACGAATCCAAATGGCTTGAACAATCTTGGTAGAGGATCACCAAAGGAACATTTCTGCAAAATTATATTGAAATCTGTCCAGTGGTTTCTGACAAGAAGATTTTTAAAGTTTTCTATATATATATATGGGGAAAATAAGCCCTGCCCCCTGGCGGCCATGTTTTTTGACGAATCCAAATGGCTTGAACAATCTTGGTAGAGGATCACCAAAGGAACATTTCTGCAAAATTTTATTGAAATTGGTCCAGTGGTTTCTGACAAGAAGATTTTTTAAGTTTTTAGTTAAAAAATCTATTTTTAGCTCCTGTGACCTAGATATGCAACGGACCAGAACCATTTGAACAACTTTGAAAGAGGACCAACCAAGGATCATTCCTGTGAAGTTTGGTCAAAATCCAATCAGTGGTTTAGGAGGAGATGTTGTTTAAAGATTGTGGACGGACGGACATACGGACGACGACGACGACGACGACGGACGGTGAGTGATCACAAAAGCTCACCTTGAGCTTTCAGCTCAGGTGAGCTAAAAAAACAACAAAACAAGAGGACCATGATGATCCTATATTGCTCACCTGAGCAAACAGCTTTGCATACTTACTGTTGAAATTTCAGCCAAGTTCACTGCTCTAAGATTTTTGTATAAATTTTACAGCCCTGCTCCCAAGCGGCCATGTTTTTTTTCATGCATCATGATGGCTTGAACTGAATCTTGAAAGAGGATCACCAAAGGAACAATTCTGCCAAGATATAAATTGAAATCAGTCCAGTGGTTTCTGACAAAAAGATTTTTAAAATGTTTTATATAGCTATATAGGGAAAATAAGCCCCACCCCCTAACGGCCATGTTTTTTGACAAATCATGACTGCTTGAACAAACTTGGTAGAGGGTCACCATAGGAACATACCTGCCAAGTTATATTGAAATCGGTTCAGTGGTTTCTGACAAGAAGATTTTTAAAGTTTTCTATTTAGATATATAGGGAAAATAAGCCCCACCCATAGCAGCCATGTTTTTTGACGAATCATGATTGCTTGAATAATCTTGGTAGAGGGTCACCAAAGCAACATTCCTGCCAAGTAATATTGAAATCAGTCAGGTGGTTTCTGACAAGAAGAATTTTAAAGTTTTCTATACAGATATATATATGAAAATTAAGCCCCGCCCCCTGGCGGCCATATTTTTTGACCATGAGGGCGTGAACAATCTTGGTAGAAGGTCACCAAAGCAACATTCCTGCCAAGTTACATTGAACTCGATCCAACGGTTTCTTAAGAGAAGATTTTTAAAGTTTTCTATATAGATATATAGGGAAAATATGCCCCAGCCCCTGGCGGCCATGATTTTTGACAAATCATGACTGCTTGAACAATCTTGGTAGAGGGTCACCAAAGAAACATTCCTGCCAAATGATATTGAAATTGGTTGATTGGTTTCTGACAAGAAGATTTTTAAACTTTTCTATATAGATATAAAGGGAAAATAAGCCCCACCCCCTGGCGGCCAGATTTTTTGATGAATCATGATAACTTAAAAAATCTTGGTAGAGGGTCAACAAGGAAACATTTCTGCCAAGTTATAATGAAATCAGTCTAGTGGTTTCTGACAAGAGGATTTTTAAAGTTTTCTATATAGATATACAGGCCTCCGAGCAAAACCTGTAAAACCTATAATAACCTATAATTTTGTGCCAAACCTATAAAACCTTTATTTTGTTCATAAAACCTATAAAAAGCCTGTATTTTCATGAAAAAACCTATATTTTTCACTTTTTGAACCTTCTTGCGACTCAACCCTAACTTTTCTTCAAAATGCACTACTATTTTTTACTTTTTAGTCCCATAAAAAGTGATGAAAACTGTCAAGAAATTGTAATTTTTTTCTTCGCTCGCTCGGACTTTGTAAAATTCAGATCAACTTTATCTGAGTAATTGTGGCACAAAAATTCATCAAATATTTTTTCTTCAGTTTTAAATCTTTATGTAAGTTTGGAAAACACTTTTTTTAACCTGTATTTTTATTGAAAAACCTGTAAATAACCTATATTTTGAGTAAGAAGAACCTATATAAAAACCTGTATTTTCAAAGTGGGCCACTAGGAGGCCTGTATATAGGGAAATTAAGCCCCACCCCCTGGCGGCCACATTTTTTGATGAATCATGACGACTTGAACAATCTTGGTAGAGGGTTACAAAAGAACCATTCCTGCAATGTTATACTGAAATCGGTCCAGTGGTTTCTGACAAGATCATTAAAATTTTCTATATAGATAAACAGGGAAAATAAGCCCCGCCCCCTAGTGGCCATGTTTTTTGATAAATCATGACGGCTTGAACAATCTTGGTAGAGGATCACCAAGGAAACATTTTTGCCAAGTTATATAGAAATCGATCCAGTGGTTTCTGACATGAAGATTTTTAAAGTTTTCTGTATAGATATGTAGGGAAAATAAGCCCCGGCCCCAGGCAGCCATGTTTTTTGACGAATCATGACGGCCTGAACAATCTTGGAAGAAGGTTACAAAAGAAACATTTCTGATGTGTTATATTGAAATCGGTTCAGTGGTTTCTGACAAGAAGATTTTTAAAGTTTTCTATATAGATATACAGGGAAAATAAGCCCCGCCCCCTGGTGGCCATGTTTTTTGACGAATCCAAATGGCTTGAACAATCTTGGTAGAGGATCACCAAAGGAACATTTCTGCAAAATTATATTGAAATAGGTCCAGTGGTTTCTGACAAGAAGAGTTTTAAAGTTTTCTATATAGATATATAGGGGAAATAAGCCCCGCCCCCAGGTGGCCATGTTTTTTGACGAATCCAAATGGCTTGAACAATCTTGGTAGAGGATCACCAAAGGAACATTTCTGCAAAATTATATTGAAATTGGTCCAGTGGTTTCTGACAAGAGGATTTTTAAAGTTTTCTATATAGATATACAGGGAAAATAAGCCCCGCCCCCTGGTGGCCATGTTTTTTGACGAATTCAAATGGCTTGAACAATCTTGGTAGAGGATCACCCAAGGAACACTTCTACAAAATTATATTGAAATCAGTCCAGTGGTTTCTAACAAGAAGATTTTTAAAGTTTTCTATACAGATATATAGGGAAAATAAGCCCCGCCCCCTGGTGGCCATGTTTTTTGACGAATCCAAACGGCTTGAACAATTTTGGTAGAGGATCACCAAAGGAACATTTCTGCAAAATTATATTGAAATCAGTCAACTGGTTTCTGACAAGAAGATTTTAGTTAAAAAAGCTATTTTTAGCTTCTGTGACCTAGATATGCTATGGACCGGAACCGTTTGAACAATTTTGAAAGAGGATCAACCAAGGATCATTCCTGTGAAGTTTGGTCAAAATCCAATCAGTGGTTTAGGAGATGTTGTTTAAAGATTGTGGACAGACGGACAGATGGACGACGACGGATGGTGAGTGATCACAACAGCTCATCTTGAGCCTTTGGCTCAAGTGAGCTAAAAAACTATGTATCTGGATATCCCACTAATCTGGAACAAAAAAACAAACAATGTATCTGGATATCCCACTAATCTGGAACTATGTTTTTTTTAGATTGGAAAAAAAAACAAGAAGATCATGATGGTCCAATATCGCTCACCTGAGCAAACAGATTTGCATACTTGCTATTTTAGTTTCAGCCAAGTTCACTGCTCTAAGATGTTTGCATAAATTTTATAGCCCTGCCCCCTAGTGGCCATGTTTTTTTTTTTAACGCATTATGGCGCTTGAACTGAATCTTGATAGAGGGTCACCAAAGGAACAGTTCTGCCAAGTTATATTGAAATTGGTCCAGTGGTTTCTGACAAAAAGATTTTTAAAGTGTTTTATATTGCTATATAGGCAAAAGAAGCCCCTCCCCCTAGCGGCCATATTTTTTTGAGGAATCATGACAGCTTGAACAAACTTGGTAAAGGTTCACCAAAGGAACATTCCTACGAAGTTATATTGAAATCGGTTCAGTGATTTCTGACAAGAAGATTTTTAAAGTTTTCTATTTAGATATACAGGGAAAATAAGCCGCGCCCCCAAGCAGCTATGTTTTTTGACGAGTCCTTATTGCTTGGACAATCATGGTAGAGGGTCACCAAAGCAACATTCTGCAAAGTAATATTGAAATCAGTCAAGTGGTAGAAATTCTGACGAAGATTTTTAAAGTTTTCTATATAGATAAGTAATAAGCCCCACCCCCTAGCAGCCATATTTTTTTTGACCAATCATGAGGCTTGAACAATCTTGGTAGAGGGTCACCTAAGACACATTCCTGCCAAGTTATATTAAAATCGGTCCATAAGTTTATGACGAGAACATTTTTAAAGTTTTTTATATAGATATACAGTTGACTCTTGTTATCTCGAAGTCCAAGGGACTCTCTTAAATACTTTGAGATATCCATACCTCGACATATCCATATCAGATTTGCAGAATTAAGAAAAAAATAATTCGAACAACCACATTTAACAAATATATAATTACCGGTATGCTATTGGACTCTTAAAGTTAGAGATA
Source organism: Anodontia alba (assembly GCA_964016985.1). NCBI lineage: Eukaryota > Metazoa > Mollusca > Bivalvia > Lucinida > Lucinidae > Anodontia > Anodontia alba. Next base: position 60,947,680 of record OZ024823.1, on the reverse strand, counting down.
TATTGAAAATATTTTGGAAAAGAGGAGCAATTTCTCCTCTTTTCCACAATATCTTTTTAACTGTTGTTAGATGTTTATGTTTAGGCAGGGACCAGATTTTCACTTCGAGATTAGCAGTTATTCAAGATAAGCGAGGTCGGGATAACGAGAGTCAACTGTATAGGGAAAATAAGCCCCGCCCCCTAGCGGCCATTTTTTTTTGATGTATCCTGACAGCTTGAACAATCTTAGTAGAGGGTCACCACAGGATCATTTCTGCCAAGTTATATTTAAATCGGTTCAGTAGTTTCTGACAAGAAGATTTTTTAAAGTTTTCTATGTAGATATACTGGGAAGATAAGCCTTATATTAAGCCTGCCCCCTGGCGGCACGTTTCTCTGATGAATCACAAGAGCTTGAACACTCTTGGTAGAAGATTACCAAAAAAACATTTCTGTCAAGTTATATTGAAATTGGTCGAACGGTTTCTTAAGAGAAGATTTTTAAAGTTTTCTATATAGATATGCCCCCTAGCAGCCATGTTTTTCGACGAATCATGACGGCTTGAACAATCTTGGCAGAGGGTCAGAAAAGAAACATTCCTGCCAAGTTATATTGATATTGGTCCATTGGTTTCTGACAAGAAGATTTTTAAAGTTTTCTATGTAGATATATAGGGAAAATAAGCCCCGCCCCCTGGTGGCCATGTTTTTTGACGAATCACGATTGCTTGAACACTCTTGATAGAGGGTCACCAAGGAAACATTTCTGCCAAGTTATATTGAAATTGGTCTAGTGGTTTCTGACAAGGAGATTTTTTATAAAGTTTTCTATATAGATATATAGGGAAAATGTCCCACCTCTGGCAGCCATGTTTTTTGACAAATCATGGCGGCTGGAACAATCTTGGTAGAGAGTTACAAAAGGAACATTCCTGCCATGTTATATTGAAATCGGTCTAGTGGTTTCTGACAAGAAGATTTTTTAAAGTTTTCTATATAGATGTATAGAGAAAATTAAGCCCCGACCCCTAGCGGCCAAGTTTTTTGACGAATCATGATGGCTTGAACAATCTTTGTAGAGGGTCACCAAGGAAACATTTTTGCCAAATTATATTGAAATCGGTTCATTGGTTTCTGACAAGAAGATTTTTAAAGTTTTCTATGTATATATATATAGGGAAAATAAGCCCCGCCCCTTGGTGGTCATGTTTTTTGATGAATCAAAATGACTTAAACAATCTTGGTAGAGGATGACCAAAGGAACATTTCTGCAAAATTATATTGAAATCGATTCAGTGGTTTCTGACAAGAAGATTTTTTAAGTTTTCAGTTAAAAAATCTATTTTTAGCTTCTGTGACCTAGCAATGTGCAATGGACTGGAACCATTTTAACAACTTTGAAAGATGACCAATCAAGGATCTTTCCTGTGAAGTTTGGTCAAAATCCAATCAGTGGTTTATGAGATGTTGTTTGAAGAAATTGTTTTCTTCTTGACGCACAGGCGGATGCATGCAGGAACGGACACACGATGAATGACGGACAAAATGTGATCACAAAAGCTCACCTTGTGACAGGTGAGCTAAAAAACAACAAACAAAAGAAACAAACAACCAAAAAACCCATCTTATTTTAATAGTCCATTTTAATCTGGAAACCCCAAAAGGATAATTTGCAAACAGTGCAGACCTAGATCAGCCACTGCAATGAGTCTGCAGCATCAGGGTCCCCACTGTTTGCAAGTAGTTTAATCATTTTTCTCTAGGAATATCTAAATCAAATAGCCTGACATACCTGAAATTTGACTCTTCCAATATATACATGTAGTTTGGGGGAGTTTATTCAGCTAAAATGGGTTAACACTAAGGTCAGCAATGTATTTTTGGTATATTTTATAGTGATATTTTATATTAAACAACTCCAAACAGTTTGATGTTCAAGAGGATAAATTTGTAATCGATAATAAGCCTAAATATTCTCCAAAACATTGGACAAGAACAAATATTATAATTTTATATTTATTACCCATTGTGTGCCCCTGAAGTTGTTCCGTTCCGTTCCTCAAAGTATAATTAGCCATAGTGATACACAACTAGAGTGGTGCCAAGCAAAAAAAGTACCTCATTTACTTACCAATGAAAATAATGGGCAATGCTCATTACATCCTAACTTAAGATAAGGGAAATATCCATAAATGATTTCTTCTCCACAAAAAACTTATGTTGTGGGTTATCTCATTTAAATAATCTTGGCATGTCAATTCAAATGAGGACTACAACATCCATTTTCTTTCATAGAGAAACAAGAATTTCATTACTTTTTATTGCAATATTTTTTTTTTATTTAACTCTTGTCATGCTGAAGAAATTAAGATGCCTTGCCCACTTCTAATGTCCAGCCAATCAGATTACTTGATCCAAGTTTTTGATAGAAATTCACATACATAATGACAAACAGTGCAGATCCAGATCAGTTGGCTTCTTCAGAAGTCAACTGATCTGGATCTACACTGTTTGCTTAGACAGGGCATGTCGTGTTTAGCAAGAGGTTATCCTGATGAATTTGAATATCAGCAGATGACATCTTAAAATATTTTTCTTATTATACCCCTGCAAACTGTTTGTGGGGTATACTGTTTTCATGCTGTCCATCTATCCATTTCGTTTTGGATTTTGCTTTTCGGTAAAAACAGGGCTTGACGCTGAATTCAAACTGTCTCTTCCAGAATATGACAGCTGATCTGGGTCTATGCTGTTTGCCACTCATCCAACACTTATAAGCACAACAAGGGAGCTAGGCCCTTTTCAAATGTGGGCAGCAAAGATCCTGGACTACTGTTGTCTGCATATTTGAGCAGTCTGATTTGGAATTTTGAAGTTTGCTTGCAGATTATATCAACAAAGAAGGCCCTGATCAAATGCCAATGTGCAGGCTGATCTGGGACCACTGTTTAAGGGAAATGGATACACATTCAGGGGAGGCAACTCTGTCAAAATTGACTTGTATCCTTTCTGATAAGAGGTCCTTTCAAAAAGGTTTCTTTTGGAGTGGACAACTTTTCAGAAAGGGTTTGGTTGGTTTGAAACTAAACAGTCACTAAAGTTATCTCCATTGTTAAAATAGGAAATCTGCCAAGTGTATGCCTTTCCCATTACAATATATGTCTATATGGCATAAGGTTCATTTTCTCACTTTTTGTACAGTGAATCCTCGTTACACAACAGCATTTGTTCCTAAAACATTTCCATTAAAAATGAATTTGCTGTTGTACAGAATACTCAATGAGCAGATTGATACGTAAGAAAGGTCTTGTTTTGTTCTTATTTCTTCATAGAACACAGGTTTTGGATATCACTGAGGCAATTCTAACAAATATCCAAAACATATGGTTCTTTAAAGTATTTCTTTAAAATATTTGGCATAATTTGTGACTAATTGTTACCCCATTTGAGAAGGTTTCGTGACAGTCAAAATTGTCATTATAATGAATTTGTCTTTGTATCGAGTGTCGGTATAAAGAGAGTTCTCTGTATCACTTATGGCACTATTCTTCTGACAAAATTTAATTTGAATCACATAAAATAAAACTGGCCCTATCTCCAAACTCTGAAGGAAAATACTGGCAACAATTTAAAATATTTTTTAATACATGTATTATTTTTCCTGAAAACAGAAGCCTTCATAGGCCTTGAAATGCCAAGCGAAACTGCAGCAGATAACATTCTAAAATTTCTCTTTTTTTTTTTTTCAGAGAAAATAAAGTTTGACATTTTCATATGAATGAACTCACAAACCTTTGTTGTAAAAACAAGAAAGAAAAAAAAAAAAAAGATTTTAAAATGCAATCTGCTACAATTTAAATTTGTGAAAGAAAAGAAAATACATTAAAATGTCAGCAGATAATTTGATTATAAATCAAAGTGGTAAAGGCTAAAAATTATTCAAATGTAAAAAGGAATGATATTAAACAGGAATAGAATAAAACGTGAAACGATAATACCCCGCCATTATCATGCCATGGGCTGCTAACTCTTGTCAAAAATTGATGAAATGTGCCAATGAGCAATCCCAAAGCAGATCTCCACAATATCAATGCACATATCAAATTTGGTGAAAATCCATTGAAACTGACTCCATTGAAACTTACCAAGTTATTGTTCTGAAAGTAAAATATGGATGTATTGAGGGCAGATAACTCCATCAAATGTAGACGAAATTAGCCCATTAGCAATCTCAAAGCAGATCTCCATAATATCAATGCACATACCAAGTTTAGTGACAATCCAATGCCATTTACTAAAGTCATCGTCCAGAGATGAAAATACGGACGTGTCGCAGGCAGATAACTGTCAAAAATTTACAAAATTTGCCCATCAGCAATCCCAAACCAGACCTCCACAATATCAATGCACACAACAAGTTTGGTGAAAATCCACTGACAGATAGACATACGACAGACGGCCAATGTGATATCATAATACCCTGCCACTATTGTGTGTAGGGATATAAAAACAAAACAAAGAAAAAAAAAAAGGTAAATTATTGTACTATAGCATTCAATATAATTATAATAAACCTGTACATCTGAAAAGATAGCAAGTATAAAATTAATTAAATACCATAAACAGTTATAGAAAATACAATTTATATCAGACACAAAGAAACTGGTGTGTTGTATTTAGGGTTATTACATTGAAGCCTGCATAAGCAACCTGATCTGGTGTGAAACTGGTGTGTTGTATTTAGGGTTATTACATTGAGCCTGCATAAGCAACCTTTACCTTCCCCTTACATAGCATGAGAAAAGAGGCCTTATTGTATACCTTATTTGCCCTAAATAGTAGGACAACTTAAATCATTACCATACTTGTCCTAAAATTTGAACCAGTACATTTTACTACCTGTTGTTGTGTCTACAAACTGCTGGATAAGTGACAAACAGTGTAGACCCTGGCATTCTGCGGTGTCTGATGTGTGTTCATACTGTTTGCTGGTGCTGTCTGTTCCAATACTCAGAATTATTACGGTAGGGGGGGGCAAAGAAGGTGCAGCTCAGCATTCACATTCACAGTCTGAGCAGAGCCACCAATGTCCACTTAAGGGGATTGCATACACCTGGTAGATTTTGCACCAGTTTTCACAAAGGACAACTTTTGTGACTTCCTGTTTACTTTCCTGCACACAAAACATCTGATAAGGGTCTACTCTAAAAAGGAAGTGAATTATTTCCTTTTAGAGTAGACCTCTTCAGAAAGGGGACAAAATCAATCTTAATAGTTGACTCCCCTGAGCATGTATCCATTGCCCTTAACAGAATCCTTGGGTACTCTAGAATATAACCACAGTGAATGATCAGAATGCAAGGAATTTGCAGACCATCCTGGGCTTGGCTGTTCACATACTGCATTTGGTCCTTACATCATATGTATCAAAGTCCTTACAAAGTGATGCACATGTAGCTACGACAAATATTTTTTTTTATGAATAGTTTTGAGATTTATTAGTAGTATGTAAATGTCCTAAAACTTTGAACATTTTATTCTGTACTTTTTATACCCCGCCACACAATAGTGGCAGGGTATTATGGTTTCATGTTGGTCGTCCATCTGTCCATCCGTCCGTACATGTCGTGCGTCCGTTTGTCTGTCGTACGTCTGTCCGTCCATTTTTCGTTTCTGGATGATAACTTGAGTAAACATCAACGGATTTTCACCAAACTTGGTATGTGCATTGATATTGTGGAGATCTGGTTTGGGATTGCTAATGGGCAAATTTCGTCAATTTTTGACGGAGTTATCTGCCTGAGACACGCCCATATTTTCGTGTCCGGACTAGAACTTGAGTAAATAACAAGGGATTTTCACAAACTTGCTATATGCATTGACATGAAGGAGATTTGGTTTGGGATTGCTAATGGGCAAATTTCGTCAAATTTTTACGGAGTTATCTGCCCGAGACACGCCCAAATTTTTGTTTCTGGATGATAAATTGAGTAAATAACAAGGGATTTTCATCAAACTTGCTATATGCATTGACACTAAGGAGATCTGGTTTGGGATTGCTAATGGGCAAATTTCGTCAAATTTTTACGGAGTTACCTGCCGGAGACACGCCCATATTTTCATTTCTCGATGATAACTTGAGTAAATAACAAGGCCTTTTAACCAAACTTGCTATATGCATTGATATTATCAAGATCTGGTTTAGGATTGTTATCTGTCCATTGATATTATCAAGATCTAGTTTAGGATTTTTATCTGTCCCTCCATCATTTTCTTTCCAGACATTTTTGCAACGATAACTTTAATACATAAACAAATAATTGCTATGGCGGGGTATAATTATGCTTGCGGTGCTTTTATTTGGTTTAAATTCGTTTTATGCACTTGTTTCTTAAATTCCATTGTGGAATGGCAAACAGTGTAGATCTAGGAGCAATCTGATCTGGGTCTGCACAGTTTGCATGATGTTTTGTCTGAAACTTTGGTGTACAAAATGTTTAGGACATTTATATTAATAATATGTTTTAATGCTGCATTAAGGTTTTGATTTCACACACAAAGAGTTTAACACCTATCATGCTATGGACAAATTCTGATGTTTTCTTATTTTACCTAGAAAATAGGATCCAGCATTTCGTGCAAATTATTTCCTAAAGAGACAATTTGCATGAAAAGTCAAATCCCATTGACTAGGAAAATATATTTCAAAATGTTGTCTGCTGAAATTTTACCAAGCATGCAAAATGTTAAGAAATAATGTACATCTGTCCCAGGCAACCAGATCTTACACCTGCAGTAAACCAACACCATATTTACTGTGAATAATTGGACATCATAATCCTTGTGCATTTGTTTTGTTTTGAAATTCAACTTAATGCGCAGAGCACAAATGTAGCCGACAACATTATTTTTTTATTGTTATTTTTCAGAGAAAATAAGATTTGGCATTTCATGTGAAATGTCCAGCCTTATTTTCTCAGAAAAATACAGTTGTGGTTAGCACTTTAAAGCTGAAACAGGTCTATTTGACTGCTTGACATCACGAAAACATGCCTATATAATGTTGACCCCCTTAAACCCCACTTTTATATAGTAAAACTGGGGTTTACAGGGGTATACATTATTTTTCTTATTTCTGCTCAAAAACATAGATTGTGGCTACTCATTAGAACCACCTCGTTGATGAGGTTCTAACGAGTACCCACAATCTATGTTTTGAGCAGAATATGAAAATATCAGATTTTTTATCTGAAAATTTTCATTTTTTGGTGGTAAAATTTTCAGTATATTTGAATAGGCTTGTTTTCGTAATGATAATGTATTTAACAGTGATGAAAGAAGGATATAGCTTGTCCTGATCTGTCAGTCCAAATATTCAGAGTATTAATGGCCAGTAAAAATGCAGGCTTTACATGCATTATAAAAGAAAATTGTTTACAAGTAGCAATAAATATAAGTAAGTTGAGCAAATAAATATTTTAAAGATGCAGGAAAAAAAAACAAAATAAATAATAATAATAAATAAAATCAAAACAGAATGATTAAAATATGTAAATAGCACATACACATATACCGGTAATAGTGTATCACTTATGATGCTAATATGAATTTTTGGTATGATCAAATTTACAACTGAATTTGCCCACAGTGGTAATATGGATATCAAGGTACACACTGGAAACAAAGTGGGTAAAGTGATGATGAAGATGATGATGATTTGGTGTTTTATGTCCCTTTCAACATTATTTAAGTCATACTAATATGGCTGAAGGGTGATAATGCAGTTATGAGCTGAATTCTGCCTCTAGCTGGATCTGAACCCGGGATGTGGTCGGGGAGCACTAGCAACCTATCGGGATGCCTCTGGTTAGAAATCACAGCTCCAGATGAGAGGGGTATAAGGTAAATATTTTTCTAATTTCTCCACAAAAACACCTCACTGAGTCACTTCTAATGAGTATCAATAACAGATGTTTTCATGGAAAAAAAAAAAAAAAAAAATTGTAGGAAAAAAAAAAGGCACCTTATCTGGAGATATGGGTAGGACTGTACTGCTGACAGTAAATTTCCATGAGATAGTATTCAACGCTGTCATTTAAAATTTACCACTCTCTTGGAAAATCCAGCAGATGACAAAATGATGATATATTTATGTCCCCTAACCTATGTGGCTATAATAATGATTTTGGTCCAGATCCAGTTGGCATTGATGTGACACTTTCTTATCAACAGCGGTTGGATTCTTACCAAATTTTCATGGATATATAACAGACAAAAAAAAGAACTGATTAGATTTTGGTGACCTTGACCTAGTTTTCAAGGTCACAGCAGTAGAAACAAGAGCTGTCTGCAGACAGCATAGCTTGCCTGGAATTGGGGTGATACTGGAGTGTCAGGGTGCTCTTTAGGACCAGTCTGATCTGGGTCTGCACTGTTTGCTTAGGCCTATCTGTCCCAATACTTAGAATCATTACAGTAAAAGGAAATGTTATTTTAGCTCTTGATAGAATTTCTTGTGCTATGGTTTGGTCATTTGTTATCATGAATTTGACATTATCAGGGATCAATTATAAAATTTCTAAGTCTGTGACCTTGACCTTGAGGTCATAGGCATGGGTGGGGGTGATGATGAATAAAACTTCGGACCTGTATCTATTATTCCAAATATGAACCAAATATATCATATGGTTTGGAAAATATGAGCTCTTAAAACACTCTAATATAAAATCTTAACTTTGACCTTGAGGCCATGGGCAAGGGCAGTGAGTATTGCTGAATAAAACTTTGGACATGTATCTATCATCACGTCAAATATGAACAAAATCCATCATATGGTTTGGAAAATATGAGCTCTTAAAACACTTAAATATAAAACTTTTAAGTCTGTGACCTTGACCTTGTCATAGGCATGAGCAGGGTATCGCTGAATAAAACTTTGGAACTGTATCTATCATTATACCAAATACAAACAAAATCCATCATATAGTTTAGAAAATATGAGCTCTTAAAAATCTTTAACATTAAAAATTTCTAAGTCCATGACCTTGAGGTAATGGGCTGGGGTATTGCTGAATAAAACTTTGGAACTATAACATCATACCGAATATGAACAAAATCTATCAAATGGTCTGGAAAATATAAGCTCTTAAAAAACTTTAAGCAAATGTGGATGCCGACGCCGGGGGTAGTGCAATAGCTCTTCCTGGACTTTGTCCAGGCGAGCTAAAAACTAAAAATTCACGGTTGGGGGACATCTGTTTTCTCTGAAAACACTATTACTAGTTTTTGTTTGTTTGTGTTGAGGTTTTACGGCCTAGTCAACCCAATGGGGTCATGTCTAGCACGGTCAGTTTACCTAACCACACGTTTACTGGGCAGGCTTAGTCCTCTAAGCGGTTAACCAGTAATGTGCACATTCTTTCACCAGAAACTGACAACTGCCCTTCTTGAATCAGCGGAAGGTAGATAATGACCGTAGAAAATATTTCATGATCAATCTCCACGAAAGAATGTTGCCGACCTCGGCTGGGGTTGAACCCGCGACCTCCTGGTCTCCAGTCGGACGGCGCATCCAACTGAGCCACCGAGGCCGGCACCATTACTAGTTCTTGTTTTTCTTAGGAAAGAGGATCTGACAGTTCATGCAAATTGTCTCCATTGCAGACAATGTGCTTGAAATATCAAATTCTGTTTCCTGGGAAAAATAAAAGTATTTCAAAATGGCATCATGAATCAGGGGGCATACAATCTGAGCAACAGCTTCAGGTCTTTGTTTACCACTAGGAACCAGTCTGTCTAGTGTGGTAAGCAGTCCAAATTCTGTGACATCATGAGGTCAAGGTTACAGTCTGATGATGGTTGTCAATGTGAACTGAAACTGTGACAGTACGTTAAAATTTGCCTTGGGTTATATTTAATGAATATTTGGATTAACATGATATTCTATCCTGATGAACCTATTCAGTGAATTTAGTTTTGAGCTGTATGCATTACACTTCAGTCACAGCATGTGCACCTGACAGAAATTAGGGTACTTGTACATGATCTTGCAATCCACATATAAGTTCTTCTAATCCCCTGGACCAAAGAACATGCAAAGAATCCTTCAAACAGCAGTATAGGCATGAGCAACAATATCGCAGTGGTCAAGGACAGACCAGACCAGGGACCACCTGCATGTCTTGAGTAACCTATGCATGAGCAATCATTAAAACTAAAATCAAGTAATATGAGTTCCAGTAAATTATTGTGTTTTTTTGTTTATTTCAATGTTACTGCAAAAAATTGGCATTAAATGGATGGAAATTGATAAAAACTTAGAGATCAGTATGGTCACTTGCATTTCCAGTTTAGTACCACCCTCACCTCACTGTCATGCACATAACATAAGCAATATCTATTCTTTCCTCAGTTTGTAATGATAAATCAAAGAGTTATATCAAGAATAAGCTCTGTGAAATGCCCATATTGGCATGACATTAAGAGAAAAGAAACCAAAATTAAAATGTTTGTTTACCTTTTCCAAAATGCCAAAGTTCGCAGCAGGAAGTGGTGTCAGTCTCTCCAGGATGATTTTTTTTACTCTTAAAGCGCCAATCACAACTGCAGCAGATGACAATTTTTTTTTTTTTTTTCAGAGAAAACAAGTCTCGACATTTCATGTGAATCATCTGCTTGGCAGACAATTCACATGAAATTTCAAGACTTGTTTTCTCTGAAAGATAGAAAAAAAAAAAAAATTTAGAATGTCGTCTGCCAAAAATTTTGCTTGATGCGAGTCCGAGGAGCTTTAGTTCTGTCATTCACAATATCTGCTCTTTTTTAACAGATTATTTATATAAAAGGGTCTCACTGTGATCAAGATTTGATATGAAAAATTTCAGTGGTGTTTAATATGCTTGAGCAAATAGTGCAGACCCAGATCAAACTGCTCCAAAGAGCAGTTCAGTTTGATCAGGTAAACTGTTTGCAATTTAGTCAGCAATTTTAAGACATATCTCCAGGTAGTCAAATAGGCTCCAAATTTAAGGTATAATAAGGGGTTATGGTGTGTGAATATTAGGGTAGATAAGGAAAAGACTGCTTGTTCAGTTAATGATATCTATGCCTCACATTCAACAAACAAATGATTGTCAAATATGAACACAATAGCTTTGCACTGACAATATAGATGTATCAACCCTCTGTGCAAAATCAGCAGACATTTTTCCCAATTTTCCCAGAAAATGAGCTTTATGCTCATAAATTTCATGAAAACTCTCTCCTTAGGTGATAATGCATGAAATGTTAAGCTATATTTTCTGAAAAAAAAAAGTGGAAATATAGTTCAAAATGCAATTGGCAATTTTACCCAGCATGGTAAGTGAGCTTCTGTTATGGGCCTTTAAACTTTATTTTGTCTTAAATATGCTGGTGAATATTGGGATTAAGATATTCTAAATATTGATAAATCACTTTTTTTAGCCAGTGGATGTCTATATGGTGTTAATATGCAGTAGAGAGCTTGGATACAGATATACGAATAACTATACACATGGCAAATGACAGAATATATTGATCTGATTAGACTGTGTGGATGCACATGGTGATCTGAAGTAGTACATTTCATGCATGCTTGATGAAAATGTTTTGCTTCTGAGTGTTGCTTATGGTCACTTTTTTGAAAGGGGACTGGATACACTTGGTAAGGTTTTGACCAATTTTGATAAGAGAAGCAACTACTGTAATTTCCTGTTTGCTTTCCTGCACAACTAGCCCCTTCTGCAAAGAGGCCTGCCCTAAAAATAAGAATTTGTTTGCTCCCAGGGGTAGCAAACTCTTTCCTTTTAGAGTGCACCATTTTCATAAGGGAGACAAAACAAGAAAGGTCAATATGCATTGCTTATTAGATACCCCTGCAAGGTAACCAAAAAGTAATGGAAGGACCGATGGACAGACAGATGGATGGGATAGAAAACATGAAAACAGTATATCCCCCACAAACCTTAAATGTACCAGCAAAGAGCACAATCATAAAGCATGGACAGGAAAGAAGAGATGAGGAATAAACAATGACAAGATATAACAGCACAGTAGCAAAAACCAACACAAACAAAAAGAACTGCAACAGAGGAAGGGATACAAACAATTTGACAGAGTTCCTTTCTCTAAAAGTGTGCCCATTTATCTTAAAATATAGATGAAGACTTGATACTGACATACAAGTTGGCTTCAGGGAATATACACTTTCAAGAAAGGCAACTCTGTCAAAACTATTTAGCTGCCATTCTGAAAGGGGTCAGGAAGGGCTTGGTGTGAGAAAAACAGACAATGTCACAAAAGCTGTCTCTCTTGTAAAAAGGGAAGAAAATCTACCAAGTGTATCGAGTCCCCTTAAAAATGTTAATGGAGGTTGGACATGATCTTTGTAAAAATATTGACAAATGTAGGTTACAGACATCTTAACTTATGATTTTAAATATGCATAAGAAGATTAGATATGGACATGCTAAATTTGATTGGGCTAAAATAGCTAGTGAATGTTAAATATAACTTTGACTGGGTCAAATATAATGATGAATGTTGGCTATAGCATCATAACTGACTTGGCCAAATAATAGTGAATGTTGGATATAACATCATAACTTTGACTGGGCCAAATGTAACAGTGATTGAATGTTGGATATAGCATCATAACTTTGATTGGGCCAAATATATAAGTGAATGTTGGATATAGCATCATAACTTTGACTGGGCCAAATATAACAGTCGATGTTGGATATGGCATCATAACTTTGGTTCAGCTAAACAAGCTAAGAATGCATCTAACACTGACCGGGCCAAATATGAAAGTGAAAGTTGGATATGAAAGCTTTGGTTGGGCTAAACAAGCTAGTGAATGTAAAACCGATTATCAAAGTTTGATAGAGCAAATATGACAGTGAATGCTTGATAGACCAAATATGACAGTGAATGTTAACTTTGGTTGGCTAAAAAAGCTGGTGAATGTTAGATTATAGCATCATAATTTTGACTAGGCCAAATATAAAAGTGGAAGCTGTATATGAGGAAATTTGACTATTCTGATTTGGCTGCTGTTTTGTGAATTGGCTGTTACTCCTACATGTAATTTACAGCCACTGAAAGCTGTCAAAATGTAATACTGGTTCCTAGCTTTTCATGTGAAGAATGAAGACTGGAAACAGTAACGACCAGCACTTTGCTCTGGTTAGAACCAGAGGAACCAAAATAGAATGAGTTCAATCAGTTTCCAGATGAACTACTCGGATTTGATTGGCTGAGAATTTGAGCTTTTTAGTTGGAGTTTTATGGCCCATTCAACAGGTCACATACATACTTCCCCCAATAACTGACATCTGCCCTTCTTGTAACAATAGAACAGGGAGTATGACTGTAGAAAATGACTTTCATGATCAATCTTTACAGCAGTTATGTAGCCGAGCTGGGATTTGAATTTGCGACCCCTGGATCTGCAGTCAGACATGCTACTGACTGCACTATGGAGCCTGGCAGAGTGCTTATTTCATAAAACAGCGATCAATTTTTTGTCACACAAAGATTGACTGATCAAAACTCAATCTAAACCATCATAACTAAGGCTGGGTTTAAAAAGTCAGTGAATGTTGGTTATGTACTTTTTTGCAGTACTCCAGAAAAGAAATTTTTGTTTCTCCATGAAAACACATGCTGTGTGTACTTTGGCCAGTTCTAGAATTAATCATGTAATGGGTGTGGGGGCATTTGAATTATTTATAATGTGGCAGGGTTATGTGGATGTGTTACATTTAATTAAGAATATCATTTTTTAAGCCTAGTGGGTTTTTCAAAAAGTCTCCAAAACTCTCACTTCCCACCACATGATTAATTCTTGACCTGTCCTTATTAGAATTGCCTCAGCAACATAAATATTATTTAGAGACTAAAAAATTAAAGTGCACCATCATTTAAAATTGCAGAATACAGAAAAAAAATTATAATGTCATCTGCTGTAACTGGGGAAGAGTGGTAATGGAAGGAAGGCTCTGTGCAATGAAATGCCACACAGTCATCTGAAGAAGTGAAATGGTACTGATAACTGTTTAGTGCTGTGTAGTATAAGTTAAAAATGGCACAATTTATGAGACAGTTTGAGACACTGGCACAATTATTTCCCATTCTTCCCTAAGGGGAATGGATCCACCTCAAAAAGGCAACACTTTAAGGGGACTTAATACATTTAGTAGATTTTCTGGCATTTTTATTTTTGCAAGGGAGACAAGTTCTGTGACTTCCTATTTGCAGTCCTGAAAAACAAGTCGTTTCTAAAAATGGGTCTATTCTAAAAGGGAAGTATTTGCTCCCACTGAGAGCAAAATTCTTTCCTTTAAAACAAGACCCCTTTTCAAAAAGAAGCCAAATCAATTTTGAAAGTTGCCTCCCCTGAAAATGTATCCATTCCCCTAAAGCTGAAAAAATCTGTCTTCAGTTTCAAAGGAAGATTACTGTAGCAGGAAGATAATTAATCCCTTCTCAAAAGAACTGTCATTTTAACGAGGCACTGGTCTAGATACTATTTACGGTGATAACTAAGGACAGTTTTTGTTTTTACCAAAAATGGCTTTAGCATACATTGTACATGCCAAGTCTCATGCTGTAAGAAAAAATATCCCGTAAATCTGACATTTCTCATGGAAATCCTGTACTAAAAAATTCTGAAGACACCTTTTTTTTGCAGTGAAATAGATTTTTTTTCTGCTGGTACCTGGTGCGGTATTTGGGTATTGCTGAGAGTGAAACAAAGGCCAATAACAAGTATAGATAAAAGCAAAGGTATCCAAATGACCTGTCATGGTGTCTATTGGAGAAAAAGTTGTTAATCTGCTAATAAACAATGGAGAATAAGTGATTAATAAGACCTGTCGCCTGACAGGATAGCTCACCGGAAGTCGCGCTTTGACTTAGTTGCACAAAGGCAAATTTTCAGACCCATAACAGAAACAAAGTCACGGTCATGGGAGCTGATGCTGCTGATAAAATTTTTAGACAAGTTCTCTGACCTCAGCAAGTATGTACTGAATCCATCAAACGGTAAAGAAGAAATGAGCTCCAAAAAACTTTAACGCAAAATCTTTAACATTAAAATTCTAAGTCTGTGACCTTGACCCCAAGGTCATGGTTATAGGTCTTGATGTTGCTGATAAAAACTTAAAGCACTATCTATCACCATACCAAATTCATCTAAAGGCAACCAAGTAATTATCTAAAATCTTTAGTGCAAAAACTAACATAAAAGTTCTAAGTCTGTGACCTTGACCCCAAAGTCACGTCATGTATTATGATGCTGCTGATAAAACTTTTGACTAGTAGCTAAAATTTGAGACCAATATCTATTACCATACCAAGTATAAACTAAATCCATCCAAAGGTAAAGAAGTAATGAGCTCTAAAAAATTAAAAACAAAAACTTAACATAAGAATTCAAAGTCTGTGACCTTGACCCCAAGGTTATGGTCACAAGAGCTGATGCTGCTAAAAACTTGAGACCAGTATCTTACCAAGTATAAACTAAATCCATCCAAAGGTAAAGAAGTAATGAGCTCCTAAAAACTTTAACACAGAATCTTTAACATCAAAATTGTAAGTCTGTGACCTTGACCCCAAGGTCATGGTTATAGGTGCTGATGTTGCTGATAAAAACTTTAAAACAATATCTTTCAACATACCAAGCCTCCAGTAAATTTATCTGAAGGCAACCAAATAATGATATAAAATCTTCAGTGCAAAAACTAACATAAAAGTTCTTAGTCTGTGACCTTGACCCCAAAGTCACGTCATGTATTATGATGCTGCTGATAAAACTTTTGACTAGTATCTATCACCATACCAAGTATGAACTAAATCTATCAAAAGGTAAAGAAGTAATGAGCTCCTAAAAACTTTAACTCAAAAACTTTAACATAAGAATTCAAAGTCTGTCACCTTGACCCCAAGGTTATGGTCACGAGAGCTGATGCTGCTGCTAAAAATTTGAGACCAGTATCGATTACCATACCAAGTATAAACTAAATCCATCCAAAGATAAAGAAGTAATGAGCTCCTAAAAACTTTAACACAAAATCTTTAACATCAAAATTCTAAGTCTGTGACCTTGACCCCAAGGTCACGGTCATGGGTGCTGATACTGCAGATAAAAACTTTAGACCAGTATCTATCATCATACCAAATATGAACTCAATCCATGTACACATAAAAAAGTAATGAGTTACTAAAAAACTTTTACGCAAAATCTTTAACATTTGTGGACGCCGATGCCGATGCCAGGGATAGTAGAATAGCTTACCGGAACTTTTTGTTCCAGTGAGCTAAAAAGGTGTTAGAAGATCAACTGGTCATTTATACATGATGTCTGGGTCAATTAAAGACTACGTGACTCATTATGAATGAGATATAAGCATCACATGCCAGTGATCTGACCTGAAAATGGGCTGACTTTTGTCTCGCCTTTGCCTTTGGGTAAGTATTTGTTGTGCCAATGTCTACACCATAAGGCCAAATTAAAAAATGTGTGTGTTCAGGGTAAATTGACCCTACTTAAATTTTATAGTGAAACCAGCCAAGATCTGTTTCAGATTTTCTGGAAACAGAATATTACAGTGTTCCTTTTCATGTCATTTAAGGGCTGAAATTCGACCTCATATCCAATGCCAAAAAACCTCCTGTTTTCCTAATTGGCTGGAAAAAATTCCCAATCAGAAGCTGAAGAAAAAAACCATGGAAAACTATCTATTTTTTGCTAGCCACAAAAACTAATGGCAATGATACCGGTTAATAGTGCGACTAAAAGCAGAAAAAATGATTAAATTATTGTCTTCATTTGGGTTTTATAATATAAAGCACTAATTTATATGGTTTGTCTACTGCCATTCATAAAATTCAGACAGAAGTTACCGACTTTGTGCCAAGTTTCGGATAGAACCAGTTTCCAACACCATATCTTTAATGGTTTCATTTAAAACTAGGATTCGATTTTTATGAAAAGTTATTCAAATCAATAATCAGCTGCAAGCATTTACTGGCAGTTTCTTGAAACTGCCTCTAATATACATGTATACTAAAACACATGTATACATAAACATTCTGAAATGACTTTGTAGCTAATAGATAAAATAATGACTGCATATTATATGGGTATTTTGTTTTTGACTGCATATCGTATGGGTAGTGTTTTTGTGATGATTTTTAATAATAAGGAATGTCATACATGCAAAGCATAATTTTTCCTAATTTAGGGGTTTTCACGAGCAATTTTTCCCAGTTACACAGACCCTGTCACCACTCCCAAAAAGGTGAGAAGGAAACTGAGTATTTTGAGAGGTTAATTTTCTATATTTCTGTACAAAAAAAAAAAAAAAGAAGACAAGAGGACCATGATGGTCCTATATTGCTCACCTGAGCAAACAGCTTTGCACACTTACTGTTGATGTTTCAGCCAAGTTCACTGCTCTAAGATTTTTGTATGTTTTATAGCCCTGCTCCCCAGCAGCCATGTTTTTTTTTCATGCATCATGATGGCTTGAACTGAATCTTGAAAGAGGATCACCAAAGGAACAATTCTGCCATATTGAAATTGGTCCAGTGGTTTCTGACAAAAAGATTTTTAAAATGTTTTATATAGCTAAATAGGGAAAATAAGCCCCACCCCCTAACGGCCATGTTTTTTGACGAATCATAACTGCTTGAACAAACTTGGTAGAGGGTCACCATAGGAACATTCCTGCCAAGTTATATTGAAATTGGTCCAGTGGGTTCTGACAAGAAGATTTTTAAAGTTTTCTATTTAGATATATAGGGAAAATAAGCCCCACCCCTTGTAGCCATGTTTTTTGACGAATCATGATTGCTTGAACAATCTTGGTAGAGTGTCACCAAAGCAACATTCCTTCCAAGTAATATTGAAATCAGATAGGTGGTTTCTGACATGAAGAATTTTAAAGTTTTCTATACAGATATATACGGAAAATAAACCCCGCCCCCTGGCAGCCATGTTTTTTGATGTATCATCAGGGCCTGAAAAATCTTGGTAGAAGGTCACCAAAGCAATATTTCTGCCAAGTTACATTGAACTTGATCCAACGGTTTCTTAAGAGAAGATTTTTAAAGTTTTCTATATAGATATATAGGAAAAATATGCCCCGCCCCCCTAGCGACCCTGTTTTTTGACAAATCATGATGGCTTGAACAATCTTGGTAGAGGGTCACCAAAGACACATTCCTGCCAAGTGATACTGAAATCTGTCCATTGGTTTCTGACAAGAAGATTTTAAAACTTTTCTATATAGATATACAAGAAAAATAAGCCCTGCTCCTTGGTGGCCAGGTTTTTTGATGAATCATGGTAACTTGAACAATCTTGGTAGAGGGTCTACAAGGAAACAGTCCAGTGGTTTCTGACATGAAGATTTTTATTTTAAAGTTTTCTATATAGATAAATAGGAAAATTAAGCCCCGCCCCCCTGGCAGCCACGTTTTTTTGACAAATCATGACGAACAATCTTGGTAGAGGGTTACAAAAGAAACATTCCTGCAATGTTATACCGAAATCGGTCCAATGGTTTCTGACAATACGATCATTATATAGATATATAGGGAAAATAAGCCGCACCCCCTAGCGGCCATGTTTTTTGACGAATCCAAATGGCTTGAACAACCTTGGTAGAGGATCACCTCACCAAGGAAACATTTTTGCAAAATTATATAGAAATCGAGCCAGTGGTTACTGACAAGAAGATTTTTTTAAAGTTTTCAATAAAGATATATAGGGATAATAAGCCCTGCCCCCTGGCGGCCATGTTTTTTGACGCATCCAAATGGCTTGAATAATCTTGGTAGAGGATCACCAAAGGAACATTTCTGCAAAATTATATTGAAATCGGTCTAGTGGTTTCTGACAAGAAGATTTTTAAAGTTTTCTATATAGATTATATAGGGAAAATAAGCCCTGCCCCCTGGCGGCCATGTTTTTTGACGAATCCAAACGGCTTGAACAATCTTTGTAGAGGATCACCAAAGGAACATTTCTGCAAAATTATATTGAAATCAGTCCAGTGGTTTCTGACAAGGAGATTTTTAAAGTTTTCTATATAGATATATAGGGAAAATAAGCCCTGCCCCTTGGCGGCCATGTTTTTTGACGAATCCAAATGTCTTGAACAATCTTGGTAGAGGATCACCAAAGGAACATTTCTGCAAAAATTATATTGAAATCAATCCAGTGGTTTCTGACAAGAAGATTTTTAAAGTTTTCTATATAGATATATAGGGAAAATAAGCCCCGCCCCCTGGCGGCCATGTTTTTTGACGAATCCAAATGTCTTGAACAATCTTGGTAGAGGATCGCCAAAGGAACATTTCTTCAAAATTATATTGAAATCAGTCTAGTGGTTTCTGACAAGAAGATTTTTAAAGTTTTCTATATAGATATATAGGCAAAATAAGCCCCGTCCCCTGGCGGCCATGTTTTTTGACGAATCCAAATGGCTTGAACAATCTTGGTAGGAGATCACCAAAGGAACATTTCTGCAAAATTTTATTGAAATCGGTCAACTGTTTCTGACAAGAAGATTTTTTTAGTTTTTAGTTAAAAAATCTATTTTTAGCTCCTGTGACCTAGATATGCAATGGACCGGAACCATTTGAACAACTTTGAAAGAGGATCAACCAAGGATCATTCCTGTGAAATTTGGTCAAAATCCAATCAGTGGTTTAGGAGGAGATGTTGTTTAAAGATTGTGGACGGATGGACGACGACGACGAAGACGACGGACGGTGAGTGATCACAATAGCTCACCTTGAGCCTTCGGCTCAGGTGAGCTAAAAATAAAAAATTATAATCTGTTCCTACTCTATCCATTACCCAAAACACACACATTTTTTGTTTGGCCTAATTAAAGAACAAATTGGTAGAAACCGAATTCAATGAAATACAGTACCGAAAAAAAAATCTCATACATTTTTTGTGAAATCTTACTTAAATTTTTCACAGACTGTCATAGTGAACCTATGGCATGTATGCTTGTGGCTATGTATAAGGTATGTTTCAGTGTTAAAAATTATACATGTCTGCTATATTACCCTACAATATTCTTGAATTAATGCTTAACTTTTAGGATCCAGTCAATGCTGAGATTAGGCCATTTCCCTTTTCCAATTTTATTTACTCATGAATATTAATTATATAATTGAGGTCCCAACTTAATCAAATTAGCACCCATATCAATATGCATATTAAAATAAATGTAGTTCTTTCACATTAGTATCGTACACTCATTTCATGAGAGTTACACATTTCTTCAATTAATGTCAGCATATCACTCACAGACTGGATAATGCTCAAAGGGCTTTATGTTAAGTTTGTGAGTGATTTGAAGGCATTTAAACATCAGTAAAATCCACAAACATAAAATTAATTTCTTATACATGTAATTCCAATCTGATCAAGCTTAAGTTGAAATCTTGAATAAAAAATCTAATTTTAAATTCTACACAAAGAAAACTGTCAAAAGATTCTTGCTCAGTGGATTTATCAAAGTATAAAATTAATGTAATTTTCAATTTGCTCTCAAACAATTAAACTATGCTAAATTAGTGTAAGTCTATTGAGTTGGAATTATCACCTACTGTGCTTATGGCATCTTTCAGAAAGTTGTTTTGGCTTAGCACTTTACACATAAGAAGTAAATTTGCAAACTTTTGTCATGCTTTAATGCAAAACCATTTGTTGTAACTACCTATGCACAAAAAATTTTATTCTAGTCATTGGTTTTTAAAAAGTCATATATTTTCAAATCTGTAGGGCAGGTAACTTGGAGGCAGATTTTCAACAAGTTTTGCTTGTTCAATTTTTCTCAAATTTTCACAATATTGTTGTGTATTCAAAACATCAATAATTCGAATTCAGCAAAGAAAAATAAAAAATATTTTCTGAGACAAAAATTAAAAAAAATCACTTTACTATAGAAATTGTATTGGACAGACCAATTTATGGTCGTAAATTTAATATTTTAGAACAAAACACAGAAACAGAAAAGACAAATGATTTCTGATAAAATATGGTCAATCAGAACCAAATATTTTCATTTAAAGTAAAACGCCAAGCAAAAACGTCTTTCACAGTGATGTCGAAAGGACAGTAACAGCTGTCTCTGGAGCAACATAAAAAAAGGAATAAACTGTTTTACTTTTCAACAAATATACATTTTAACAACAGTTGTCTCTGGAGCAACACAAACAGTGGAATAAACTATTTTACTCTCCAACAAATAAATCTAATAAATTCTACACATAACAAAAACATGATAGGAATATGATACTACAGTGAGTAGCTAGTCAATGACTATGCATGGTATATATTAATCCATTTATGCCTAGCATCCCATAAAAGGGATATTGGCAAACAATGCAGAACCTGATCAGATGCTGCAGAAGGCGGCACCTGATCAAGGTCTATACTGTTTGTATCAAATACAAGAATTTCTATCAAACACAATATAATTAAAAACTAGAGGCCCAAGTGGGCCAGAAATCGTTCACCTGGATTAGGCTGACCATGATATGTTACATTGTGCCATGGTGGCGATCTTGGCTATCAGATCTGATTGCCTTCAGCAATTCTGAATCTACATGTTGCCTTGATTGGAACAGAATGATTTTAGCAATTCTGAACCTTCAAAACACCCCAATGTCTCTCATCAAATTTCAGCTTAATCCCACTCACAGGCTGGGAGGTTATTTGAAGAATTTCAAGATAGATGCAATCATGGCCTGCTTGGAAATCAGAAAGGGACCATTTTAGCAATTCTGAATATCCATGTTACCCAAATGCCTCCCACCAACTTTCTGCTAAATCTGACTTAGGGTATGGGAGCAGATGTGGTTTGAAGATTTTCAAGTTAGCCATGTGGCCATTTGGAATATCCAAACAGAATGATTCTAGCAATTCTAAATTTCCATGTTGCTCTAATGCCTTCCACCAAGTTTTGGCTCAATCCAACTTAGCATTTCGGAGCAGATAACAACTGAAGAATTTCAAGATGGTCACTGTGGTGGCCAGCTTGGATATCGTAACAAAATGATTTTAGCAATTCTGAATCTCCATGTTGCCCCAATGCCTACTACCAAGTTTTGGCTCAATCTGACTCACCATTCAGGATCAGATGTGGTTAGAAGATTTTCAAGATGGCCGCCTGGCCATGTTGGATATTGGAACAGAATGGTTTTAACAATTCTGAACCTTTATGTCCCTCTGATGCCTCCAATCAAGTTTCTGCACAATCCAACTTATGGTTTGGGAGTAGATGTGGTTTGAAGAATTTCAAGATGGCCACCATCTTGGATAAACTACGGAACTATTTTAGCAATTCTGAATCTCCTTGTCTCCCCAATGCCTCCAACCAAATTTCAACTTAATCTGACTTACCATTCAGGAGCAGATGTCATTTGAAGATTTTCGCCATGGAAACCATCTTGGATACAGGAAAAAAAAAACAAGATTTTAGCAGTTCTGAATATCAATGTTGGTCAAATGCCTCCCACCAAGTTTCAGCTCAAACTGGCTTACAGTTTGAGGAGATGTGGTTTGAAGAATTTGAATATAGCTGCCATGGCAGCCATCTTGGAGACAGGAATGATTTTAGCAATTCTGAATCTCCACGTCACCCCAATGCCTTCCACCAAGTTTGGGTCAATCAGACGGTGTTCAGGAGCAGATTTGGAGCAGATTTGGTTTGAAGATTTTCAAGCTGGCTGCTGTGGTGACTATCCTAGATATTGGAAAGGAACAATTTTAGCTATTCTGAATCTCCATGTCCACTCAATGCCTCCCATCCAGTTTCAGCTCAATCTGACAAGGTTTGGGAGGAGATGTCTTTTGAACAATTTTGAGATGGCCACTGGAAAGGAACAATTTCAGCAATTCTGAATCTATGTAGCCACAATGTCTGCAACCAAGTTTCAGACCTATCCAACTTATGTTTTTGGAGGAGATGTCGAAAATATGAACAGTTAATGATGGATAGAAAATGGACAACAGGCCATGGCATAAGCTGACCTGAAGCAATGCTCCAGGTGAGTTAACAACCAGACACCTTCTATTGGAAATGGACTGGTCCAAAGAGCTGAGCTGGAAGAGTCCACTGAGCTTAAATGGGTAAAAAAAAATAAATTAAGCAGTGTTGCGCACTGAGGGAGATTAATCCAGGAACAAAAAGCAGATGCCAAGATATATCTGCATATCCACACTGTCAGGGCTCTCACTTCAAGCCAAAAGATTAAGCACCTAGAAGTGACTTAAGGGAAGGCAATTGTCAGGCAACTTTCAAAATTGTTTTTGCCTCCCTTCTGAAAACTGGAGTACTCTAAAAGGAAAGAATTTGCATTTTGAGATCAAAGTGTACATTCTTCCCTTTTAGAACAGGTCCCTTTTCAGAAAGGATTTAGTGTGCAGATGAGAACACTGAAACTTACAAAAGTTGCCTCACTTTTAAATTAAAGCATCACAGACAATGTGCCCCTGTGAGTAACAAAATCCATTTTTTCCTGGTACCTGAAGTACAGATATCAGCAAAAACAAACTCAATTTTGACATCAGTCTGTGGCCATAATGCTGTTGAAAACTAAAGAAATTGGTTAAATTTCAATCTCAATACAGATCTAGTGAGTATCAATAAGTAAGTATAACTTGATCAAAATCAATTCATATGTTCTCAAGATATTAATTGGAAAAAAAGTTTGGATGTCCACCAAGGACCATAACTGAGGGAGTTATAGAAATTTCCCCATTTTCAATAAAAAAAACAACAACAGTCCTACCCAATGTGCACTTTTATTTTAAGCTGTTACTTTCTTTTAACTCTTTTACTTTTATTTTAACTCTTTGCTTGCTAATTGTAAATATCAGAAGATGAAATTTTCAAATGATGTTTTTCCCAGAAACAGAACTCGATATTTGATGTGACATCAAATGGTGAGTGCTGATTTTCAGGCTCATTTGTTGTATGCTAATTCATCTTTGGTATGCAAAGAGTTCAAAGAGTTATGACCCCTGCAATGGAAGTATAACCATATTGATATTTTTCTTATTTCACTATGCAAACATTCTGGGATCTTATTAACACTGAATGCATACTGGGTAAAAATTTCAGTACAGGACATTTTGAAATATTTTTCTTATTTTTCCTAGAAAATAGGATTTGACACTTCATGCAAATTATCTCCTAAAGAGACAATTTGCATGAAGTGTCAGATCCTGTTTTCTGGGAAAAATAAGAAAACATCATCAGTTTGCTGTCTGCTGAATTTGCCCATAGCATGGTAAGTATTAGAATTTTCCACAGCTCCATATTACTGAACCACTAACTCCATTCTGTGCTACTTTTGTCTTTTCATTGACCATCCTGATCTTTTGCTTCCATGCCGTCTGTTCAAAAAGTTAAGGTCAGGCTGGTGACGTTCAATATAGATTTCTAACTGAAGGCTATTTTCTAATGTCAGTACTTTCTGGACCTTGTCAGCTGCACCCCCTGGTTCTGAAAAAAGAAAATATAAGTCATTGATGATTGGTATGTAGGTCATGGTCACAAAATGTTATCACAGTAGGATAATCCCTGCTAGGGAGGAAGTGTATACCAGGTTTGATGACTGTAGGTCATATGTTAAACAGAAATTAAATGTTAAGCCTAGGGTTGATGCAAAAAATGACAAAGTCATTAAAACGTGAAAAGAGGTAAGGGTCATAAAATAATACTGCAGTGTTTGAGTCCATGTTAGAGATGATAAGTATGCTAAGTTTGTTGACTGTATGTCATATGGTTCATCAGAAATGGAGTCATGAGCTAGGCTTGATGCAGACTGTATAGGTCAGGGTCATAAACTGATACAGCAGTGTTTGAGTCCCTGTTAGAGAGGAAGTGTATGCCTGGTTTGATGATTATAGGTTATTAAGTTAATTTGAATTTAAATGGAGCTATATGCTAGAGTTTATGTAAACAAGAGCTGTTCACAGGACAGCATAGCTTGCCTGAGTCATGCCTTGTCTAGCTATGATATGGCTTATATTCCGAATATTGAACAGTTCTGGCAAGTTTCCTTAACTGAGATATGAATGGGTTACCCGAAAATTAAGGCACTGAAAGTTAAAAGTCTTATACTTGACACACCTATTTGACCTGTCCTACAACTCTACCAAACGTCATCAACCTATCTCAAAGGGTACAAAAATTATGGAGCGTAAAAGATTCAAAATCAGTTATAAGGAGAGATAACTCAAACATTAAGGCAGTGCGAGTTACCATACTTGTACATGACATGCCTCCTTGACCTATCATCAAACTATCTCAAAGGGTACTGGTTACGGAATGCACAAGATATCATGATTTAACATTGAAATGGGAGGTAATTTGAAAATAGGGTAGTGGGAGTTTTCTTGCATGGACCTTTCCTACATATCTACTATATATTATCAAATTCTGGCAATTTTTGTTAGAGACAAGGATAGATGGACTGACAGATGGATAGATGGACAGACAGATATACAGACAGATGCTCCAGGGTCTGACCCTGGGGTATGGTGTGCATAATCTAATGTTATGCTATGATAGGATTATGTTTCAAATATGGAAGGGTTCCGTTCAGTGGTTGCTTAGATACAAATGTTTAAAAAACCTTTTCATAAACTTTACTAAAGTGAGTGTGACCTAATTTTTGACCCCTATCATCTGCTCCAGGGTCTGACCCTGGGGTATAATGTTAGAGAATCTAAGGTTATGCTATGATATGATTATGTTAAACATGAAAGGGTTCTGTCTAGTGACTGCTGAGATATAAATGTACAAAAAAAATTGTTGTAATACTTTAAAGTGAGAGTGACCTCATTTTTCACCCCTAAGACCTGCTTCAGGGTCAAGCTCTGGCGTATTGCTTTATAGGTTATGCTATGATATCTGCTTCAGGGTCAAGCTCTGGGGTATTGCATTATAGGTTATGCTATGATATAATTATGTTCCAAATATGGAATGGTTCTGTCCAGTGGGTGCTGAGATATGAATGATCAAAAAACTTTGTCGTAAAACTTTAAGTGAGTGTGACCTAATTTTTGACCCGTAAGCCCCACCCCAGAGTATGACTTTGACCCTGGGGTATGCTGCCACAGAATAGAAGGTTATGCTATGCTATGATTATATTCTAAATATGAAAGGGTTGTAGGCAGTGGTTGCTGAGATATGATTGTTTAAAAAACTTTGTCGTATAACTTTAAAGTGTGTTTGAGCTAATTTTTGACCCCTAAGCCCCACCTCAGGGCCTCACCCTAGGGTATGGTGTTACGGAATAAAACGATGTTATTGTATAATTATATTAAAAATATGAAGGGGTTCTGGCCAGTGGTTGTTGAGATTTAAAGTTTTAAACTAGAAATGTGTCAGTATGACACAGATGCCTCCACCCAGGGCCATCCTCACCCACACGCAGGCATTTTGCAAAAAAAATGAAGTTGAAAAAAGGGCCATAACTCTCATAATAATTGGCAGATTTTACCCTAAATCGAACTTGACCATATTTTATGATTATATACCTGTGTATAAAATATGAATCCAATACAAAAATCAATCTTTTTTTAAAAAAAAAATATCTGAAGGAAAACATCTTTTGAAGGTAAAAAAGGGCCATAACTCCCATAATAATGGGTTCATTTTACCCTAATTGGAACTTGACCTCTATTTTATGATGATATACCTGTGTGTTAAATATGAGTTCAATACACTAATGTTTTCAAAAGATATCAAACTGAAACTATTTTTCAACACTGAAAAAGGGCCAGAACTCCAAAAATAATTGGTGGATTTTACCCTAAATCAAACTTGACCTATATTTTATAATTATATGCTCGTGTATAAAGTATGAATCCAATTCACTAATCTTTTCAAATTATGGAATGAAAATCATTTTTCAAAGTTGAAAAAGGGCCATAACTCCCAAAATAATTGGTGGATTTTACCCTAAATTGAACTTGACCTACATTTTATGATTATATACCTGTGTATAAAATTTGAATCCAATATGCTAATCTTTTCAAAAGATATCGAATGGAAACCATTTTCCAACTATTTTTCAACACTGATAAAGGGCCGTAACTCCAAAAATAATTGGTAGATTTTACCCTAAATCAAACTTAGCCTATATTGTATAACTAGACAAAGTGCCCAGTGGGGCACGTATACCCCTGACCAGCGCTACCGCCAGTTTTTAAAGAGCACAAAGTATGTAGCTTTGACTCTGGAGATGGCAGTTGTATGCTATATGTTATAACATTGAAAAATTCAATCACACATAATATGAAGCCCTTGACCTCAAAGATCAGGCACAGGTGAAGGGATTGAGCTAAATAAAAATTTAGCCCTATAACTATCACCATATACTAGTGAAATCAATCAATCATTATAATATAAGCAAAAATGACATTTTTATGAAAAGTCTGTGACCTTGACTTAAATTAAAAGTCATGCCCCAGCTTGGGGATGGTGCCAAGAAAAACTTTAGACCAATATATACCATCATGCTTAATATTAATGAAACCAAGAAAAGGGTCTTCATAATATAGCTATATAAATTTTAATGAAAATTTTAAGGTCACCTGCCTACTCAATGCCCTCTACATATAGGTAAAGTATCACAAAAATATCTTGAAGAATTTTTAGAGTTATTGCCCGCTCAAGATTTAAATAACCAAGGGAGAAAACTGCAGAATGGAGTCAGAGTGTCATTCTTGAATGTGATATGCCTACTCAATGTCCTATACATACTGGTGAAGTATCATGAAAATATCTTAACATGTTTTAAAGTTATGGTTCGCACAAAATTTTTACAATTCTGGAGACAAGAGGAGATAACTCATGGACCAAGTCAGTTGTCTTTTTTGTACCTGACACCCTACCAAATGCCCTCTACAACCTGATAGTTTCCTGAAAATAGCTCAAAGGGTAGTTATGGGGTGCACAATAATGCGTTTATGGACAGACAGATGGATGGATGGACGGATGGATTCCATGCTGATAGCTATATCCCCTAAACCTCTCAGTAGTAGGATAACGAAATTCAACATAAGGTCTTGTTGGTATAGCTATATAAACTTAGATGCAATTTTTTTTTACTTTTATATGAAATTTCTAAGTCTGTGACCTTGACCTCAAGGTCATACCCCGGGATGCTGAGTAAAACTAGACCTATATCTACCAACATGTCAAATATAAATGAAATTCCACAAAGGGTCTTGATGGTATAGCTATATAAACTTAAACACAATAAACTTTTTTTTATGAAAATTCTGTGACCTTGACCCCAAGGTCACCCCAGGGGTGGGGATGGTGCTGATAAAACTTAAGACCTATATCTACCATCATGTCAAATATGAATGAAATCCATCAAAGGGTCTTCAAAATATGAGGTCTTATAAACTTTAACGCAAAAACTTTGACCCTAAGACAAAAATAAAGTATGAACAAATAATGCTTCAACAGATGGACAAACGGACAGACAAACAGATTTCTTGATGATAGCTATATCTGCTCAACCTTTCAGTTAGGGGGTAATGAAATTTAACAACAGGTCTTGATGATATGGCTATATAAACTTAAACGCAACATTTTTTACTTTTATATGAAATTTCTATGTTCGTGACCTTGACCTCGGTCACACCCAGGGTGGGGATCATGCGGAGTAAGACGCTAGGCCGATATCTACCAACATGTCAAATATAAATGAAATTCTTCAAGGGTCTTGATGATATAGCTATATAAACTTAAACACAAAAACTTTGACTTTTTTACGAAAATTCTAAGTCCGTGACCTTGACCCCAAGGTCACCCCCAGGGTGGAGATGGTGCTGATAAAAACTTAAGACCTATATTTACCATCATGCCAAATATGAATGAAATCCATCAAAGGGTCTTCAAATATGAGGTCTTATAAACTTTAACACAAAAACTTTGACCCTAAGACAAAAATAAAGTATGAACAAATAATGCTTCAACGGATTGACGGACAGACAAACAGATTCCTTGCTGATAAGTATATCAGCTCAAACTTTCAGTTTGGGGATAATGAAATTTAATAAAAGGTCTTGATGATATGGCTATATAAACTTAAACGCAAAAATTTTTACTTTTATATGAAAATTCTAAGTTTGTGACCTTGACCTCGGTCACATCCGGGGTGGGGATCATGCCGAGTAAGATGCTAGGCTGATATCTACCAACATGTCAAATATAAATGAAATTCCTCAAGGGTCCTGATGATATAGCTATATAAACTTAAACACAAAAAACTTTGACTTTTTTACGAAAATTCTAAGTCCGTGACCTTGACCCCAAGGTCACCCCCGGGGTGGGGATGGTGCTGATAAAAACTTTAGACCTATATCACGCCAAATATGAATGAAATCCATCAAAGGGTCTTCAAAATATGAGGTCTTATAAACTTTAACGCAAAAACTCTGACCCTGTGACGGAAAGACGAATGAACTAACGAACGAACATACGTACGAATGAATGAACGGACAAACGGAAAAGCGAAAACTATATACCCCCACATACTTCGTATGTCGGGGGTATAATTATATGCTTGTGTATAAAATATGAATCCAATACACTGATCTTTTCAAAAGTTATGGAATGGAAACCATTTTTTAAAGTTGAAAAAGGGCCATAACTACCAAATATTTTATGATTATACACCTGTGTATAAAATTTCAATCCAATACACCAATCCTTTCAAAAGATATCGAACGGAAACCATTTTTCAACTATTTTTCAACACTGATAAAGGGCAATAACTCCAAAAATAATTGGTGGATTTTACCCTAAATCGAACTCGACTTATATTTTATAATTATATGCTTGTGTATAAAATATGAATCCAATACACTAATATTTTCAAAAGTTATGGAGTGGAAACCATTTTGCAAAGTTGAAAAAGGGCCATAGCTCCCAAAATAATATTATTATATACCTGTGTACAAAATTTCAATCCAATACACCAATCCTTTCAAAAGATACAACACAGAAACCATTTTTCAAAGCTGAAAATTTTCAAAGTTGAAAAAGGGCCATAACTCCCAAAATAATTGGTGAATTTTACCCTAAATCGAACTTCACCTACATTTTATGATTATATACCTGTGTATAAAATTTCAATCCAATACACCAATCCTTTCAAAAGATATCGCACGGAAACCATTTGTGTTACGTACGGGACGGACGGGGCGTACGTACAGATAGCGATGATACTATATGCCCCCCCACCCCCCCCCCCCCCACCATTGAAAATAGCGGAGGCATAAAAAAAATTTGTTGTAAAACTTTAAAGTGTGATGCTGACGTGGAAACCGACGTCAGGGTGACAACAGTAGCTCCTTATACTTCCGTACAGATGAGCTAAAAATGACTTAGTCATTCGACCATGAAATATAACTCTGATCATAAAATGACATTCCAGTCCATATTCAACAGAAAGACTAGAAAAGGTTTTTTAGAAAGAGAATCAATTGTGTTGGGGCTTAACGACACGTCAACCCTTGTGGGTCATTTTGTGTCCTCTCCCAGAGAGGGGGAGAAAAGTGATAGAAGAGATAGTAGAGGAGATGAAAGAGTAGGATAGGGAAGAAAGAGGAACAGGAATGAAAGTGAAGAAACAGAAGAAATAAAAACATTCCCCCAATACCCTTACCTGCTACAAGGATAGCAGGCCTTGCCCAAATGTATGCCAAAATCAGCTGGATGCCCCGGTGACGTAAGATACACAACACCTTTTAGAAAGAGAAAAACAAATGTCCAACCCCCACTACCAGGCCAGAGTTGTCATTCTTGTATGCAACATGTCATCTTGTCCTGTTCTACATTTCTACCAAATTCACCAAAATATTCCAAAGGGTATTCCTGTTACAGAGCGGACACAAAATCAAATTCAAACACAATAAGTGGAGATAACTCAAAACTAAGACAGTCAAAGTTGTCATTCTTGTAAGTAACATGTCGTCTCATCCTGTTCTATATTACTACCAAGTATCAAAATATTCCAAAGAGTATTCGACTTACAGAGCCACCACAAAATCAATGCATTATCATTGTCAAATATAACAAAGGGAGATAATGGCAAAAGTAAGAAAGGCAAAGTTGTTATTCTTGTATGCCACACATCTCGTCCTGTTCTAAATTTCTACTAAATATCATCAAAATATTCCGAAGGGTATTCAAGTTACAGAGCTGACACAAAATCAATTTCAAAACAAAACAAAGGGAGATAACTCCAAAAGAAAGAAAGCCAGAGTTGTCACTCTTGTAGGTGACATGTTGCCTCGTCCTGTTCTGCATTTTTACCAAGTATCATCAAAATATTCTGAAGAGTATTCGATTTACAAAGCGCAATGCATAATCACTGTCAAATATAACAAAGGGAGACAACGCCAAAAGTAAGAAAGCCAGAGTTGTTATTCTTGTATGTGACAGATTGTCTCATCCTGTTCTACATTTCTACCAAGTACCATGAAAATATTCGAAAGGGTATATGAGTTACAGAGCATACACAAAATCAATTCATAATCACTGTCAAATATAACAAAGGGAGATAACACCAAAAGTAAGAAAGGCAGAGTTGTCATTCTTGTATGTGACATATCCTCTTGTCCTGTTCTACATTTCTACCAAGAACCATGAAAATATTCTGAAGGGTATTCCAGTTACAGACAGGACAAATCTATTTCAAACAAGAAATCCGCGGAAAGCGATGTCGCATCTTCGGGGATTAAGTCATACAAGTTCCTATTTGTATTGAAAAAAATCTATTTTGCAGAATATTGGCTTGCAAAATTTGATCTAAACCTGTCCATTATTTCACAAGATATTGATATTGAGCGGATATCATTTATGCCCATTAATCAAGGCCAGTAACTCAGTTGAAAATTGATGAAAAATGTCATGTGACAATCCCAAGCTAGGTATTGTTAACAACAATATGTATGCAAAATATGATCCTAATCCATCAATTCTTTCACAAGATATTGAGCGGAAACCAATTTTGGGCATAAATCAAGGGCCCCTAACTCTGCTGAAATGAATCTAAGATTTATGTGCAAACAATATGCACATTTTGAAAAATGTCATGTGACAATCCCAAGCTAGGTATTGTTAACAACAATATGTATGCAAAATATGATCCTAATCCATCAATTCTTTCACAAGATATTGAGCGGAAACCAATTTTGGGCATAAATCAAGGGCCCTTAACTCTGCTGAAATGAATCTGAGATTTATGTGCAAACAATAAGCACATCTTCAGACCATGACCTAATCATCTGTGAAGTTTCAAAACTATTGGCCTAAAACTGCAGGAGGAGTTGTGCTCACAAAAACACCCACTGACTATAAGGGTTATAAGGTAAAAACTGACTAAGTTAACAAAGCGGAAAAAGTTGAAAAAAATCTGAGATTTATGTGCAAACAATATGCAAATCTTCAGACCCTGACCTAATCATCTGTGAAGTTTCAAAACTATTGTCCTAAAACTGCAGGAGGAGTTGCGCTCACGAGACACCCACTGACTGTACGGGTTTTAGGTAAAAACTGACTAAGTTAACAAAGCGGAAAAAGTTGGAAAAAAATCTGAGAATTATGAGCAAACAATATGCACATCTACACACCATGGCCAAAACATCTGTGAAGTTTCAAAATGATTGGCCAAATACTGTAGGAGGAGTTGCGCTCACAAGTCAATTGTTGACGGACAAACGGACAGGTCACGGCATGCCTATATCGCACCTGTGTGCTAACGCAGGTGTGACAACAAAACACAGGAGATAACTTTAAAATTAAGAAAGCCAGTCTTGTACGTTACACATCATCTCATCCTGTTCTACATTTGTACCAAGTATCATAAAAATATTGCAAAGGGTATTTGACTTACACAGCGGACACAAAACCAATGGATAATCACTGTCAATTATAACAAAGGGCAATAACGCCAAAAGTAAGAAAGGAAGAGTTGTCATTCTTGTACAAGACACGTTGTCTTGTTCTGCTCAACATTTCTACCAAGTACCATCAAAATTTTCCAAAGGGTATTTGAGTTACAGAGCGGACACCAAATCTTTTTCAAATAAACAAAGTAAGAAAGCCAGAGTTGTCATTCTTGTAAGTGACACATCATCTTGTCCTGATCTACATTTCTACCAAGTATCATCAACATATTCCAAAGGAATATTCAAGTTACACAGTGGACAAGAAGTTTTAGGCTGAAGTCAATGCCAACGGGATCTGTCCCAAAAACAATATGTCCCTCCACCCCCACCCTTCGGTAGGGGGAGGGGGACATAATTATGCCATGTTAGATGACTGTAGGTGTTACATTAATCAGAAATGAAGCTAAATGCATTGGATGACATAAAAAATGTAGGTCACAGACAGTGAAAAACAGGTCATGGTCATAAAATCAAATTGTAATGAGTCCATTCTAGGGAGAAATGTATGACAGGTATAGTTAGATGAACAGAAAACTGGATGCCAATATCATGCCTGATTAACCCATTTTGATCTGAAAACTCCTTTTCTTAAGTTTTTCCATTTAGGTCAGTTTCTCAGTAATTTAAATAATCATCACAAATATTGCTCAAAACGTTCATCTTGATGATTTCTAGCTCTAGTTTAAAACTGGGTCACTTGATGTCAGAAACTAGGTCACCAGGCCAAATCAAAGGAAAACCTTGTTGATGCTCTAGAGGTCACATTTTTGAAGTGAGCATCATGAATCTTGCTCAAAATGTTTGTCTTGATGATTTCTAGGTGATGTATATTTCACTGTCCAGTGACTTTCTTAAGCTTCTCAGTAATTATTGGTCCTACAGAGTGATATTTGGTACTTGTGAAGTGTTTGTGTTTAGGTCAGTTTCTCAGTAACTATTGCTCCTACAGCCAGTGATACTTAGTACATGCATACATCTTAGCATGGCCTCTTGAGTGCAGTCATCCATATTTGACTTTGACTTCTATTTCACAGTCCATTAGACATGCTACATTGTCTTACTTGTTAATATAATCATTTTGAATTTTGGTCAGAATGTTTGCCTTGATCAGTTCTAGGTCAGGTTTTCAAAGTGCTATGATACTCAGGTGAGTGTTACAAGGCCATCATGGCCCTCTTGTTTTTTTTTTTTGTTTTTTTTTAATTCTCTTCTGAGTTGCCTCCCTTGAAGAACAAAAATAAAATCGGTATAAAACAAGTTAAGGCTTTACAAAAAAATTTCTTGCAGCATTTTTTTTTGTTTTTTTTTTGTTGGTTGTTTATTTTTGTTTTGTTATTGTTTGGTCAGATATTGAAGTATAGGGAAAACAAATCAGCCAAAGGCTCATATAATATAGCTATGCCCTATGTGACCTCTGGAGTGTTAACAAGGTTTTCCTTTGATTTGGCCTGGTGGCCTAGTTTTTGACCCCACATGACCCAGTTTCAAACTTGACTTAGAAATCATCAGGACAAACATTTTGGGCAAGATCCATGATGACTGCTTCAAAAATGTGACTTCTAGAGTGTTAACAAGGTCTTCCTTTGATTTGGCCTGGAGACCTAGTTTTTGATTCCAAATGACCCAGTTTCAAACTTGAACTAGAAATTATCAAGACAAACATTTTGAGCAAGATGAAGATTGCTTCATAAATGTGACCGCTAGAGTGTTAACAAGGTTTTACACTGATGTGGCCAGGTGACCTAGTTTTTGAGCTCACATGACCCAGTTTCGGTCTTGACCTAGAACTCATCAAGACAAACATTTTGAGCAAGATTCTGGATGATTGCTTCAAAAATGTGACTGCTAGAGTGTTAACAAGGTTTTCCTTTGATTTGGCCTAGTGATCTAGTTTTTAACCCCAAGTGACCCAGTTTCAAAACTGACCTAGAAATCATCAAGACAAACATTTTGAGCAAGATTAATGATGACTGCTTGAAAATGTGACTGCTAGAGTGTTAACAAGGTTTTCCACTGATGTGGCCAGGTGACCTAGTTTTTGACCCCATGTGACCCAATTTCAAACCTGACCTAGAAATCATCAAGACAAACATTTTGAGCAAGATTCATGATTGTTTCAAAAATCTGACCGCTAGAGAGTTAACAAGGTTTTCTGCTGGTTTGGCCAGGTGACCTAGTTTTTGACCCCAAGTGACCCAGTTTCGAACTTGACGTCAAACATTTTGAGCAAGATTCATGGTGATTGCTTCAAAAATGTGATCGCTAAAGTGTTAACAAGGTTTTCCTTTGATTTGGCCTGGTGACCTAGTTTTTAACCCCAAGTTATCCAGTTTCGAAACTTGACCTAGAAATCATCAAGGCAAACATTTTGAGCAATATTCATGATGACTGCTTCAAAAATGTGACCTCTAGAATGTTAACAAGTTTTTCTTTTGATTTGACCTGGTGACCTAGTTTTTGACCAAAGTAACCCAGTATCAAACTTGACCTAGATTTCATAGGGGCAATCATTCTGGGCAAGTTTCATCAAAATTGGGTCAAAACTGTGACTTCTAGAGTGTTAAGAAACTGATTGTTGACGACGGACGACAGAGGACGGACAGAGGGTGATCACAATAGCTCACCCTGAGCTTTTGCTCAGGTGAGCTAAAAAAAAATAAATCCAAAAAGAATTAGGTTTATAAGTTCTGATATTAGTCAAGCTTCTTAATTCTATATCATTTAATAAACTTATTTCAAAATAATATGTGCTGCTCCACAACATAGTTAACTATATACCAAGTTTCAGCTTGATCGGATGTAAACTGTAGGAGGAATTAGCCGGAAACGAAAAAGTTTACGGACGGATGCCATAGCTCTGCCAATATTTGATGCACTGTAACCTCAAAATAATATGCACTGCTCCATATCATCGTGTATTTTTTTTATGAAGTTTCAGCTTGATCGGATGTAAACTGTAGGAGGAGTTAGCCGGAAACGAAAAATTAATAGAAATTTTCAAAGGGGTATAACTCTGCTAATATTTGGTGGACTGTAACCTAGAAACAATATGCGCTGCTCCACATCATGGTCTAACTACAAATCAAGTTTCAGCTTGATTGGATGTAAACTGTAGGAGGAGTTAGCCAGAAACAAAAAGTTTACAGACATTTTCAAAGGGGCATAACTCTCTAATTTTTGGTGGACTGTAACCTCGAAACAATATGTGCTGCTCCATTCATGGTCTAACTATAAATGAAGTTTCAGCTTGATGGGATGTATAATGTAGGAGGAGTTAACCGGAAATGAAAAGTTCACAGAAATTTTCAAAGGGGCATAACTCTGCAAACATTTGGTGTACTGTAACCCTGAAACCAATTGCGCTGCTCCACATCATGTATATACCAAGTTTCAGCTTGATCAGATGTAAACTGTAGGAGGAGTTAGCCGGAAATGAAAAAGTTTACGGGCAGACAGACGGATGTCAGACCCCGTAACATAATACGTCCTGTTTTTCAAAGGGGCGTATAAAATTTTTTAGCCTTGACCATATTCTAAACGATTTACACATTCTGTATTACCAAAGTTGTCATCAGTATTTTGTCTTTAGGCTCTTTCAGAGCACTTTACATGTGTCATTTTTCTCATTCATCTACTAATGAAGTATTAACCTTAAAGCGCTAATCACAACTGCAGCAGAAAAAATTTTTACTTTTATTATTTTTCAGAGAATAAAATCTTCTCTCATTTCTCTGAAAAATAAATAATAATAAATAAAAAAATTCAAAATGTCTGCGTGATATTTTTGCATGATGCTTTAAGAGTTAAAGTTTCAACTATAGCTGTCAATCACCTTTGATCTAGCCACAATATCGGTAAATGCCCTCATGTCATTTATGAGTGAAACCTGAGCAAAACAAAGATTGTTGAAAAGTACTTTGATGTTATGGGACTTTGTGAACACATTTAACCCATAAAGTGCCCAGCAAAATTTGTACTAGACAATCTTAATTTATTTTTTTCTATTTTCAGAGAAAATGTCTTGTCATTTCATATGAATCGTCTGCTTGGCAGACGATTCATATGAAATGTTAGGACTTGTTTTCTCTGGCAAATAAGAAATATAGTCCATATCGTTTTTTTGCTGCAGTTGTGATTGGTGGTTTAAGGGTTAACTGACCGTATTTTGTCATGTGCTGAAAAAAAATGCCCAAGAGTGTAAAGCATAACTTTATTTAATATCCAATCCAGCATGTGCCATCTGTACAGATAATTGCATCAGCGATAAAATTATAAAGCGCGAATACTCTGATGCTAATACACTGATTCCCAGGTTTTCAGTGCATTCTTGTCTCCCGCTCTTCTCTGCAGTCTTTTCATTTCAACAGACAGACAGGACAAATTTATTTATTTAGTCTGAAAAGAATTGGACCTCGGGCATAAAGAAGAACTGACTAGCTTTCTTCATTAAATAAAGTTTATTTATGTGTAACAATTCATGTGTAACATCTTTTTTCATCGGATTGCACACAGAACTTTGACAGTGTAGGAATGGGTTGGGTGTGAAGACCGAGTTTAAGTCTGACTGCTATAATGCACGATCATCTACAACATGGTCAGCTGCTTCGGACCCCACCAACAGCGTTATAATGGCAATGCAGTGTATTTGCAAATAATATAGCCATATTTTTCTAGGAATATCTAAAATACATAGCCTGACATAACTAAAATCGAAATTTGACTCTTCCAATATTTTGTGTGGGGGAGTTTATTCAGTCTAAAATGGGTAAACAAAACTTAGTGCAACAATAAGGAAATATTATAAATATAAACAAACCAAACAGAATTAAAGAACCAACAGATTTCATTTACTCTTTAAAAATTATAATCTACAAAACGGTTGACAATCTTATCCAGAGATACTTATACATGTCTAGTCTAATGACAAATTGCTAATACTTTTCCCTTTCAGCAACACAGTAACATTTAAAGTGTCCTCAGTTTTTTATATATGCAGTGGATTTCCAAATCAATCACTGTTATTAACACTTAGCAGGCTATGGCCAAATTCTAGACAACAAATTGATGACATTTTTTTAAATATTTTTCCAAGAAAAAAAGATTTGACATTTCATGCTAATTGTCTCAATAAGTCTGTGACCTTGACCTTAAGGTCACTCATGTGGGTTGGGATGGTATAGCATAAAACTGTACACCAGTATGTAACATCAGGGCAAGTATAACTACTTCCATCCAGAGGTTCAGGAGATATAGCCTTTTAAAAACTTTAAGTAAGGCCTATGCCCTGGTCACTGCTATAGCTCTACCTGCACTTTTGTACAGGCAAGCTAATAAGGAGAATGCATAAAGGAACTTGAATATAAAAATGAGTGCATAAAGGAATTTGACATAAAGGTAGGTACAAGAAGAAAGGCCTAGATGAGTCTCAAGAAGCCAGAGAAGAAATCCAAGCCAGAGCCATCCATGAAGTATGATCATGGCCTTCATTGTCTGCTAACAGAACTATTGATTACTACAGAATGTATGAATGGAGAGCAAAGGCCTGGATGATACTTTGTGCATGGAAGGGATGATCTGAATCTGTGCCTTTTGTGCATGTTCAAATGCACTTTTTAGCTTGACGTGACCGACATGACACACCATAATTATCTAAGCTACTCAAACATCTTAACTCCTTACCATATATATCCTTAAACAATGTCTGTTTGGCTGCCTGATTTGTTTGTTTCAAGTAGAGTGATCCAGTCAACAGTGTTAAGGCCATGTTGAGCCAGTCAGTTAACCTACTCACACTTTTCCCAGGTGGGCTTAGTCCTCTTAAAAACTAACAAGTACTTTGTGCACATACTTTCATCAGTAACTGACAACTGCCCTTCTTGAATAAGCCGAAGAGAAGAATGACTGCAGAAATTATTCCATCAGTAATCTCCATGAAAGTTATGTGGCTCAGCTGGGATTCAAACTTGCTATCCTTGGAGTCAGACGTGTTATCAACTGCACTATGGAGCCCAGTTGTTAACGCTTAAAATGCCAAGAAAACATGCATCTGAAAATGTCATCTGTTTATGTAGTCTGCTGAATATTCTTGCAAACTTTTCAAACCTATTTTTGCATACAGGCAAACAGTGTGGACTCAGATTAGACTGCTCCTAAAGAAGCAGTCTGATCTGGGTCCACACTGTTCGTAGAAATGACTTTTAAAATCACAAGCAATTGACAAAGTAGATGACAATTATTGTGATTGGCAGTTTAAGGGTTAAATTTTGCATGTACATTGTAATTACCTACCATCAAAGAGAGATTTCAGTGAAAATTCTTTTGTTGCTAAATGGTCTTTCTTCTCTCCCTTGATGTCAAATATAATAAGAGTGTCTGAACTGGCTCCTATTCCATGGTCAACCTGAAAACAAAACAAAAGAAAACAGTGGGATTTCAGCAAAATCAATAATGGGGAATCTACAAACAATGAAGACTCATATTAACATGTGATATGCAGCTAATAAAATCATTCAGCAAGATTCATATAGGAGATACGAGGGTGAGTCAATAAGTAACCAGCCTAACTGACTTTCAGTTGAGATCCACCTCTTCTTTTTCGATGTAATTGCCCTCTAGTGTGATGCACTTAGACCAACGGTGTTCAAGTGCCATCAGCCCAGAACTGAAAAAGTCAGGGTCCTTTCCATTGACCCACTCCTCAACTGCTGTCGCGACTTCTTCATCAGACCGGAAATGAAGTCCACGGATATCCTTTTTCAAGTTTGAGAATAGGAAGAAGTCGCTAGGAGCTAGGTCAGGCGAATAGGCAGGATGTGGTATTAATTCATACCCGTTTTGCTCTACAGCATCCATTGCAACTTTGCAAGTGTGGACTTGCATGTTGTCCTGTTGCAGCAAAACACCTTTAGAGAGTTTTTTTTTTTTTTTTTTTTTTGTCTACATCTTTATTTTATTAATTTATGCATGTAATACATATACATAATAGATACTGATATATTGATAAGCTTTCATTCTATCTCTCATCCTTCTTAAGCTATATGAACTATTGTTTTGTCTGTCAGAGTACAATAATATTTCAGTATTCATATACAAGGAGACTCTTTTAATTAATAATGTCTGCTTTTGTATATGAAACAACTTTTCATTGGCTATAGTCCCTCTTCGCAACCACAAAAACTGTTTATACTTTCTGCTTATTTTGATATAGGAACCATGAGTTATCAAAACTGTCTTTGTGATTTGAAAAAGGATCATGTTCATATATATACATGCAGTTGATTATACTATACTAACCGAACTTGATGAAGGCATAAACATTCTAATCTGCTCTGCATTACTTGTCTGCTTACCTGAACATAAACATAGGGCTGTATGGCTTATGGCTACAAAAGATATTAAGTTTAAGAGTTTGGGTATCGGCTACATCTTTATTAAGTTTAATGGTTTAATAGTTCCTGCAACTGCCTTTTTTCAAGATGATGTTTGTGGAAAAATATTGTTTTTTTTTTTTTTTTTTTTTTTTTTTTTTTGTTTTTTTTTTCTGGCTATGGCGTATCAGTTGTACCTTCCATTATGTGACTTAAAAGTGACCATTTGGCTTGAAATTTCTTCTGTTTATTACGAATTTTTGAGATGTATTTCTCATTCTGATATTTTCTTTTCAGGTAGGTAATAAAATTTTCCAGCCTAATGCTATTTGCCAAAAACTTTGTTTTGTAGATAAAGTACTTACCTAATAGCAGTATGTAGTTAAGTAGTTCATTATTTTCTTGTTTAGAAAAAATAACATTCTTTATGGTTAAATGAAGTATAACATTAGCTTGAATTCTTAACCAATTCTTCATAGCCAACCAAAATTCTTTCACCTTATTACAGTTGAAAAGCACATGTATTATTGTTTCAGTTTCCAGGCTGCAAAAAGTGCATCTGTCATTGTCTACTTTATTTATTTTGTGAAGAAAAGATTTTGTAACTAGTATATGGTTATTTACTTTAAACTGAAACTCTTGTAATTTTACTTCTTTGATAGTTTTAATTGTATCATTATAACTATTCCATTCTTCCTGTGTAATATTTCCTAATATATTAACCCACTTTTGAGATGGTGGACTTGAATCCTGGTTTCCAACAATAATATTATATAATGTTCTACTA
Source organism: Anodontia alba (assembly GCA_964016985.1). NCBI lineage: Eukaryota > Metazoa > Mollusca > Bivalvia > Lucinida > Lucinidae > Anodontia > Anodontia alba. The sequence goes on along the minus strand of OZ024823.1, from coordinate 60,906,508 downwards.
CCTTTTTTGTCTTTACATAATAATTTAAGATAACAATTTCGAGCAACATTTTGTTTCCTGTTCTTACATACAAAATTATTTTGGTTGATTTTAGTTTTCCAGTACGTAGGCAACTTTCTTAAGATTGATTGATAGTCTAAAAAAGTCCCATGTATACCATAATTTTCTTTCAGTTCATCAAATTGATAAAAATTTCCATCTCCATTAAGTAAGTCTATTACATTTTTAATACTTTATCATGCCATTCTTTAAAATATAAATTTTGTCCCCCATTCATATTTGAGTTAAACCATATATATAAAATATCTTCAAGTGTCTCGATTCTGATTGCTTTGCAAAAGTTATTCCAACTTATTAGTAAATCTTTCCAAAATGGGTTTATTAGCTCATTTGCCTTTATGCCTGCATAATTATTTCCTTTAGTAAAAAGACTATCCATATTTATGTATGAAAGACTGCTCCATGTGCAACTGGGTTGTGAAATTAGTCGCCTTAGCCATGTAACTTTTAATGCTGTAACAAAACTGTCTATTTGAATCATTCTTAAACCCCCTTGTGTTATATCTTTAATTATAATTTTTCTTTTTATCTTGTCAGGCCCAGAATTCCACAGGAATTTATAAAATAATTTATTTAGGCTTTGTAATAAATTTCCTGGTGGGCTGGGTAGAGCCAGAAATAAATGAACAAATTTTGATATGGCTAATGATTTAATAACAGTTATCTTTCCAGGCAATGTAATTTTTCTTCTTGACCAAGACTTGATAATATTTTCCACTTTTATAAGGACATCAGTTGCGTTTTGATCCCATATGTCAAAAACCTCTGGAGTAAAAGTCACTCCTAGGATTTTAAAAGGTTCTTGATTCCAGTCTAAATTATATTCCAAGCATAACTTACGATTTGATCTATTCATTGATCCAATCCATATTGCTCTTGTTTTTTCAACATTTATTTTTAAACCAGACATTGAATAAAATAATTTTAATTTATCTAAAGTTTTTTTTAGCGATATTTCTGATCCGTCTAAGAATATTTGAGTATCATCAGCATATTGACTCAATTTGAATTCTTTATTTTCTATTATTATCCCTTTGATAAGATTGTCTTTTCTGATCATTTGGCTTAATACCTCTGCACATAGGAGAAAAATGTATGGGGAGATAGGGTCTCCTTGTCTACAGCCTCTTTGTAGTCCAAAAAACTCTGACATATGACCGTTTTGTAATATACATGACTCAGAACCAGTCTGAAATAATTTGATCCACCGTTGAAAGGATGGTCCAAAATTAAAGTATTTGAGTGTTTTGTGTATAAATTTCCATGAAACGGAATCAAATGCTTGTTGAAAATCAATAGAAAGTATCAAACCTGGTAGTTGTTGTTGTTTTGTCTCAAAAAGAATGTCATAAATTTGTCTTATGTTTTCTCCTATAAATCTTCCAGAAATAAAACCTTTTTGATCTTCATGTATCAGTTTATGTAGTACAGTTTTAAGGCGTGCAGCAATAACAGAGGAAGCTAATTTATAGATTACATTAAGAAGGGAAATAGGTCGCCAATTCTTCAGATAGAAGGGTGATTTATTTGGTTTTGGTAAGCAGGTGATTATACCTTGTTTTTGAGTTATTGATAATGAGCCAGTTCTATAACCATAATTTAATGAGTTTAATATGAAAAATTTCAGATCAGTCCAAAAAAATTTAAAAAATTTTGCAGTAAATCCATCATTTCCAGGTGTTTTTAAATTTTTCATATTTTTCAATGCCTCTGCAAGCTCTGAATATTTAATATCTCCTTCCAATAATTCAGCTTCATTATCAGTCAGTCTAGAACTATTTTCTCCTATTTTGGATTCAATTGGAGTATCATCAATAATGATATTTTCACTGTACAAATTTTTAAAGTATGTTTTCTGGCTGTTTAATATTTCATCTGTGCTCAAACATTCTTGGCCATTTTCCTCTATTATTTTTGTGGTAACTTTATTTGTGA